>OU911095.1:5927200-7177200 GCA_918358865.1 Melinaea marsaeus rileyi | reverse complement strand
TCCCTTCGAGGTTTCATACACGAAATATAAATTTAAATTAATCCTTACAGTGATATATTTTCGAATCACAGCTCTTGTAATTCACATAAATTTATGACGCGAGTACGGCGCCTAAGACTTTACGTCGTTTCTTGCGTTGTAAAATTCATATGATATTAAGATATGTCTCTAATTTGATACTCGAAACGAGGATATGTGATTTAATACCGTCTTAATTCTAATGAATGTATTAAACTGAATTGGGTGGTATTACTTGGTACTTTAACATTAACAATATAACATATATTGCGTTTATATGTGGAAATAGCCTTGCCCACGATTTCATTTACAGAGAATATGTTTTTTAAATGATAAGTAGCCTAAGTTCGTTCTGAAAACTTGTAAATAAGTGTATAATTATATAATTTTTTTTAAACTAAACGCAAACACAGTTTACACTATTACTTTGACTTCTCCCAACACAATCGATATATTAATAACAGTAGTCAAAGATGAAACGTTCATGAACCCTAGAAATTTAGTTTATATATAACTAAAAAAAAAATATGACAATGCGTCGTCGTATTAAATGCGTCGTACAAAGTTTCAGAATTTATATTCAAAATATATTATGTGGTATTAAGTTTGAATCTGACAAATATTACCTCACGTACTATGTTCATGAGCAGCTTTAAACTAACTTTTCAAACTGCGATAAAATACTAACTATAATATTAAGTAATAGTTTTTTCACAGATATATTTTTGTTCTTGCTTGATTAATAAATTTAAAGTGTAATGATTTAATAAATTATCTATTATAATGTATTTTTTAATATTGCCTTAGCAAATAATCCGAATCTTAATAATTGAATCTTAGGAGTTAATAGTTATTGAAATATTATATAAACCAGGGATCGTTAATTTATATGCGATTTGTTTAGATGAAAATTAATTAAAAAATTATTAATTGAATTTAAGTAAGTTTGATGTTACTATATAGCATATACCATTTTTTACTTAATATTTTAAATTAAAAAAACGTGAAGCGAAGAGTTGTTACATTGTTAATGTTACTAAAACACATGGTCAAACTGTAAGAACTAAAAACACAAGATCGGAGTCACAAGTCAGCTATCTTAGTTTAAGACTGTGACTACCCGGAGTCGAATATCTATTAAAAATTACAAATATTCTGCCTTACGCATCGTATAAACATTATTAAGATTATAAAAATATTATGATTTAAAAGAATAATTACTTAGATTGAAGATCTACAGTTATTTATGTTTCATTTATGATGAGAAATATAAATTTTATTAAGAAAATATTGCAACACAATACGATAATAAATTAAATTAGTTTATCTTTCTGATAATAAAGTGTTATAATAAGAATGGAGAGGGCTTGAAGGGAAAGAAATGTGATCCCTGGCAGAATTAATTACAAGTAAATTGGAATAAGTTTGCCTTTTCGAAGAGGAACTTCATTTTCAATTTGCCATAAATTTAAGTAAAATGTAGGAATTTTTCTGGCACAGTAAATTAATATTTTATTTAGCATTTTATTAAGTTTTTTTCCGACGATCCTCTGACGACTAAATATAATCAATAACCTTAATTCAATCAACTTCTAAGTCAAAATAGAGGCAAATTGAATAGACAAAATTTTAATAATATTTAAATTGTTATACAAATAAAACAATATTTAAATTTTATTTATTTATTATTTATTAAAGTATCTTCACGCCATATCCCTTGCGGGGTAGCCAGATACGACGGAGCGCCAAACGCTACGATCCCTGCATACCTCCTTCACCGCATTAATTTATAAATTTGCCTCATTTGTTCTCTATTTCAATGATTGTGTCAAACAATCGCCAACTAACATATTTCTAATCGTCTAATAAACTATCAAATCTCTTTCTTATGTTCTTTATGTATATCCTGTTTCCCATGTTCAAGACACGTTCCAGTTTTAGAAACTTGAGTTTTATAGTTTGAGTTAGGTGAAGAAAAATGAATCCAACACATTTTGGAAGTAATATTACTTGTATTTTCAATTTAAAATTATATGTGACAATCGGGCTGTTGTAAAATGTGACATGATACGTTATGTAATACGATATGTTTAGTAACGTAACATTGTGGTCCCACTATTTTATTTGTTTATTTATTGAACTCATTATTAAACATCACAATACATATGATATAATAAAATATTACAGTGACATATTTAATTCAAATCTGTACAAAAGGCGGTCTTATTGCCTAATGGCAATATCTTCCAGTTGTTGCAGTTTTCCTGACCCTAAGGTTGGGTTAGGAAAACTGCAATCACTCTGGCACTGGTGTTATTATAATAAACATAGTTACTTATAATTACACACATATATTCTAATACAAAATACAAATATCAATTATTACCGGAACGACTAACGGTTTAACTGGATAAACAACTATATTATAATTGTAGAGGTGTTCGTTTGTTTATTCTGAAACCTATTTCTATAAAGATACGGATGCTACGAATAAGGGAGTGATTTAACAAATACAATTGCAATGTATTAGATAAGTAGAAACTATAAATATAGGGATAGTAAATAATGACGTAACGAGTCTACGGAATTAAGTACCTACGAGTAAGTAACAAAGAGAAGTGAGAAACTAAATACCGTCCATCTTTACTTGACTTAGAATAATGATGTTTGTCTGAACTCTAAATACTTGACTCTTAAAAAGAGTGTGCCTATGTAAAATTTACACTTTTGATAATAATAAAACAATATATACAGTCCAGCGTAATTTAAGGTTTAAATTTATATAGAATGCAAATAATTTCTACAAAAGAAAACCGTGAAAGTTTCGGAGAAGACGTTCATTATAAGGATGTCTCATATAACAGGCTAAAAGTAGGTTTATGGAAATCATCTCTAAACTGTTGCAGTTTATTAACAATAGACATTGTTTTTTATATGATTCAAATATTTTGCATTAAAAATTAAATGAATCACTGAAGGTGTGACTCCGAGATATATCAGTCACAAGATTAATTTTAATTTATTCGTATGATGCGAGCTCCAATTTCCAAGGAGGTGTGTAGTGACTTATAATGGAAATAAATTTGTACTTACTTTTAAGGTTTGGAGAATTCGTAATTACTTGAGTGTAATTTACCCACAGCGGCTTGATGAGATAATGACATTAGTCAGAATATTATAGAAGTATTTTTCTACGATATATTACATATAGAAGATAGGGAGTTTTTTTTTTCACTCCATTTATTATTAGGTAATTATTTCTTATTAGAAATTTTCTAAATAAGTTTTTTCTGAATAACAAATTTGTTACTAAACAATATAATAACTTATACAATAAGTTTAGATAAGAGTTTAGATAAAAACAATGCTTAAAACTTTTACTACACTTTCTAAAATTAATGCTTAAGCATTATTTATTAAAGTAAATAGTATTTAGAAAAAAAACTAAAGATATAACACCAAAAAAAAAAACGTTTAAATGTGAGACACTTTAAATCTAAAATAGGACTTACATAATTAATACCATATAACATAATATACTAAATATACTACAAAAAATAAGGAAAATAGATATACAAAATTATACATTATTAGAATATTGAAGAAAATAAAACTTTATATGTTTTTTCGAGGAGCTACTTACAGATACGGTTCTTGAATACTTGCCTAATACATTAAAAAACCAAATAATAATTAATATCGGTTTTAACACTATTGGATATTATTTTGATTATCTACATATTAATAATAGGGTCTTACTTAAACGGTAAAAAACGTTTACAACAACATTCATGTACACACAAATAGATAGGAATCTAATTTACAGCTACATATATCTTCAACATACGCATTATATCTGATGATACAATTGTAAAATTGCCCAGGAACCTCGTTCTTACTAAAACGGTTTATAATTTAGTTATTACTAATTAGCGCTGAAATGAGGTGTAATAAAATGTAAGAGTTGCAAACGATTCTGCCATTACTATAAAACTAGGTCAATAGCCGTAACAGCGTAGGTTCTGTGAGTGGACGCCAACACTACCGAGTTGATTGAAAAATATATAAATTTTTGCAAAAAATATTTGTCACGTTTTCAATGAGACACGTTTGAAAATGTTTTGTTTTAAATCAACAAAAGCATTGAATGTTTATGTTTTTGATACATGTGTTACCTTTTGTTTTATTCCGTCAAATAATTAATATTTGCAAAATTGCTTTTTCAATTATGTGGAATTTAATTAAAATGTAGTCACATTATGCGTTTCACAACTGAATATAAGCTGTTATTTATATATATTTTTTATACAATAAAACTTTTGTTTCAATAATATTTTATATATACCTTAAGTTGTCAGCAAAATAAGATTTGGTTTCAAATCTACTGCTCATGTTTCGATACTTATTCGAGTATATACTGTATTTCATATATATATTTAATAATAATAAATTTTAATAAAATTATTTACTTTTATAAAAATATCGTTAAAATAAAAACTTACTGATCTTGGTTTTGGAGGTGGTATAAATTTATATTTTTATTTCAAGTATATATTTTTATTTGCCGTTTATAATTCATAATCCCTGTGGAAATGTACATCGCTGAGCAACTACAACACTACATTGTAGTTGTTCTAGTTATAAATGTAATAATATATTGGAAGTGGTCAAGATTCCGTAAGTTCTTCTTCCGTAAGATTCTTGCAGTTAAAGCTCAAGAGTACGGTATTTTATTTTCTTGTTAATAGTGAATTTTTAAACATGTTTTCTTTGTAATATAATACCTTGATTACATTGAAGTAAATAATTAGATATTTATTATTAAGAAAATATATTTTTTGCTATTTTATCGTAATGTGAACACAGTCAAAATAATTAAAGACGCGTACAATAAGACAAAGGTTCGAACAAGGCGCTTTAATGATATCTCGTTCATGATCTGATTGTCGAACGAGAGGCGTCCTTATTAATGTACACAATCAAAAGAAACGACTGAAATAAATTAGAGCAGTTTTGAGGCACTGTTTGCTGGTTCTTTGTAATTTAAACACGTTGTTGCCAAAAAAGATTTTATTTAATTTAAAAAGAATTTAATATTTTATAAAATAAATATTAAAATATTTTTTACCTACAAATTTCATTAAATATTGTTGTTACTTTGATTATAGTTTATAATATTAGGATTATTACCAATCAGAGGATCGGGGAATTTGGCGTCAGGCACGCGGCCAGCCGTAAAACAAAGCCAAATCTTTAAAGCAGTATGGTAATACCAGTGCCACGCAAGAATCTAGCCCGGGAACAAAGGGATGTAAAACTGAGATTTGGAAATTGGAATGTTGGTACGATGACTGGAAGAGGAAGAGAAATTGCGGATGTGTTAAAGAGAAGACGAATAACCGTAGCATGTTTACAGGAAACGAAATGAAAGGGATCAAAAGCGAGAGAGATTGGTGAGGGATACATGTTTTATTATTGCGGAAATGATGGAAAAAAGAATGGTGTTAGAATTATGCTTGACGAAAAATTAAAAGAGTGTCTGACGGGGGTGAACAGGGTGAGTGATAGAATCATTGCTGTGAAAATGATTTTAGAAGGTTTAATCATTAATGTATTAAGTGTGTATGCTCTTCTAACCGGATGTGATGATAGGATGAAAGAGAAGTTTTGGGAAGATTTTGATTCTGTGATGATGGATGTTCCGGACAATGAGCAGATATATGAAGGGGGTGATTTTAATGGGCATGTGGGATGTATGAATGATGGTTATGAAAGAGTACATGATGGTGGGGGTTTCGGTCACCGTAATGACGAGGGTGAGGCTTTGCTGGAGGCCACGCTAGCCTTCGATTTGGCTATATCCAACACTTGGTTCAAAAAGAGGGAAAAACACTTAATTACAAACAAAAGTGGCCGCCATAAGACGCAGATTGATTATTTCTTAATAAGAAGAAATAAAATCAAATGCGTTTTTGACGCAATTGCAAACGGCAATTGAGACGCAACTGCAAGGTAGTGCCGGGCGAAAGTGTAGTCTCACAGCATAGGCTCCTCATCATGGAAATTAAACATGTAGTGCATACAAATATGTTCAAGAAACGACCCCCACCTAAAATAAAATGGTATTTGTTAGAGAAGGAAGAATGTGCGAGTAAATTTAAAAACAGAGTGACAGATAAAATTATAAATATGAGTAGTGCAGAAGAAAAACCCTTGAACGATAGTTGGAACGAAATGGCGGGATGGATAAAAACTGTGGCAAATGATGTATTAGGCGAAACGAAAGGAAAAGGTGTGATAAATAAAGAAACGTGGTGGTGGAATGAAGATGTGCAAAAGGTTCTGAAAGAGAAGAAAGATACATTTAAGCAATGGCAGGCAGTACCGGATGATAATGCATACTTCCATTATCATCAAGAGGAGATGAAAATGTTATATAAAAGATGTAAGAAGTGAGCGAAAGTAGCTGTAGCCATTGCTAGAGCTGAGGTGCAAGAGGAGTTATATAGGTCGCTAGAATTTCCTGCAGGTCAAAAGGAACTCTACCGGATACCGGAACAAAGTGTAGGGAGAAGAATGCTAGAGATGTCATACATGTAAAATGCTTAAAAGATGATACTGGAAAAGTGTTGATGAGAGATGAGGATATAAAAAAGAGATGGAAGGTATATTTTGAAACATTGATGAATGAAGAAAATGATTGGAGTGGAGTTTTGAAAAACCAGCCGGTAAATAAAGGATTAGTGAAAGAAGTGACCGATGATGAAGTGAAAGCGGTTGTGCAAGGTATGAAGAATGGAAAACTGTAGGGCCGGATGGGATACCAGTGGAGGTATGGAAGGTTTTAAATGAATATGGGAATAAGTGGCTGGCTTTATTTTTCAATAAGTTGTTGCATGAAGAAATGATCCCCGATGAATGGTGCAATAACCCTAGTGCCCATCTATAAAAATAAAGGTGATATACAAGACTGCAACAGTTATCGGGGTATAAAGTTCATGTCACATACTATGAAAGTGTGGGAGAAAGTGAAAGAGGAAAGGATGCGAGACGAGAGTGATGTTTCGGAGAACCAGTTCGGTTTTATGCCTGGTCGGGGTACGACGGATAATGTAATGGCTCTTCGTCAGTTGTGTGAGAAATACAGACGAGCCCACAAGAACCTGAACATGGTTTTTTTTTTTTTTTTTTTATTTATGTTATAGGAGGGCAAACGAGCGTGCGGGTCACCGTTAATATGTGATCACCGCCGCCCATGAACTCTTGCAACATCCGAGGATACACAAGAGCGTTGCCGGCCTTGGAGAAAGGAATATATGCCTTTTTTGAAGGTACCCATGTCGTATCGATCTGGAAATACCGCCGAAGGAAGTTCGTTCCACATTTGAGTGGTACGTGGGAAGAAAGTCCTTGAAAACCGCACAGTTGAAGATCGCCACGCATCCAGGTGGTATGGATGGTAAAGGAGGCGATGGCGAGCTGTGCGGTGGTGAAATTCGGCGGTAGGCATCAGATCGAATAGTTCTTCGGAACACTCCCCGTTGTAAATGCGGTAGAAGATGCACAAAGAAGCCACGTCTCTACGCAATGCCAAAGAGTCCAGCCGTTCGCAGAGCACCGGGTCCCCGACAATCCGAACGGCTCTCCGTTGTACGCGGTCAAATGGTAGAAGCTGATATTGGGGTGATCCGGACCAGAGATGAGAACAGTACTCCATGTGTGGCCGGACCTGCGCCTTGTAGAGCGCAAGTCTTTGGCCAGGTTTGAAATACTGCCTCGCTCTATTGATCACTCCCAATTTCGTCGAGGCCAACTTGGCCTTGCTCTCCAGATGACCACGAAACTGACAGTCGCTCGAAATGTCGAGACCAAGTATTCTGATACTTGGCGAGGCAATCAGAGGAGTGCTCTCGAAGAGCGGTGATACGACAAATGGGGTTTTTTTAGTGGTAAACGCGCAAACCTGTGTCTTGTCGGGATTGAATTGAACGTGGTTCAGTTCACCCCACTCAGAGATCATCCCCAGGGAAGTCTCTATTGAAGACACAAGTTTCTTTCGGCACTCATCGACGTTTTCCCAAGAGAGACCTGCACGACCGGAATATACCGCATCCCCAGTGCTGTCATCCGCATAACAATGTATGTTGGAAATATCCAACATATCATTGATGTGCAGGAGGAACAGAGTTGGGGATAGCACGCAGCCTTGGGGTACACCAGCGTTCACGGGCTTGGGGTCCGAGCAAAAACCGTCGAGAACGACCTGTATGCTCCGCCCAGTGAGGAAGCTGGTTATCCACTTGCATAAACTCTCGGGAAGCCCATAGGAAGGTAGCTTCGAAAGAAGTCCCTTGTGCCATACACGATCGAAGGCTTTTGCCATATCCAGACTAACTGCCAGACCCTCTCCCTTGCTTTCAATAACCGTTGCCCAACGGTGAGTGAGGTATAACAGAAGATCACCAGCTGATCGACCATGGCGAAAGCCATACTGCCGGTCATTGATCAACTGGTGATCCTCGAGGTACGTTAGGACCTGTCGGTTTATGATGATCTCCATTATTTTGGAGAGAAGGGAGGTAATGGCGATAGGTCTGTAGTTAGCTGGGTCCGAGCTATCACTTTTTTTAGGGATCGGATGGACAAGGGCACACTTCCATGAGACCGGGACTACGCCTTTAAGGTAGGAGTGCCGAAATAGACGCGTTAGCACTGGAGTCAACTCAGGGGCACACGTTCGTAGCACCAGTGGAGAAATGCCATCCGGCCCACTCGACTTATGAACGTCCAAGGAAAATAGAGTCTGCCTGATAGTTTTTTGCCGAAAAACTATTTCCGGCATTGAGCTCTGACACCGCGGGATGATAGGCGGTGTCTTTCCTCGGTCGTCCAAAGTCGAGTTGGAGGCGAAAAGAGTGCCCAAGAGATCGGCTTTCTCTTTTGCCGTGTGGGCCAGAGAGTGATTCCCCATGTGCAACGGCGGTAGGGACGGCTGGCTAAAGTTGCCCAGACTGGCCTTTGAAAGCGCCCAGAATTTGCGCGTGCCAGGCGGGTACTTTGCCAGCTGATCCCCAATTTTGACGACATGCTTGAACTTTGCTCTAGCGATTTGCCGTTTGAAGAATCTGGAGGCACGGTTGTATTTCCTCTTCAGAACTCTAGAGTTCGGATCCTTAGTGACTAACGCATTGGCCCAAGCTTGATAAGCCTGCCGTTTGCCAGCTGATGCAGCCCTGACAGACGCATCAAACCAAGGCCGCGATCTGCCACCAAGTGGTACCACAGAGCTTGGTACAAAAAGTTCCATGCCCTGAAGTATCACATCAGCTACAGCCGCAGCGCAGTCACTAGGATCGTTGGAAGGGAAACAAATCGGCCCCCATGGGTAGGAAGCAAAAAAAGACCGCATTCCATCCCAATCCGCTGACTTGTAGTGCCAAACGCGTCGAGTCGCAGGTCTTGTGCGAGCTGGACGTTGAATGGGCACTACACTCCGTACCAGACAGTGATCAGAGGACCCTAAAGGAGCCTCGACAGCGACCTGGTACTTTTCTGGATGTGTAGTCAGCAGAAGATCCAACAAAGAGGGCGTGTGGCTGTCCAAATCCGGTAGACGAGTGTGCGTCTTTACCAGCTGGGACAGACCATTTGCTAGAGCAAAGTTAAACACAGATCTCCCCGCGTAGTCGGTTGCACGTGACCCTAACCATTCGGTATTGTGCGCGTTAAAGTCCCCGAGGACTACGACTTCGGCGGAGGGAGTCTGAGATAGCAGGTCGTCAATCTTCGCTTGAACGTGGCCCAACAGTTGATCTGTTTGTGCATTACCACTATGGGACCTGTAGAGGCACGCGTAGAATCTGACGTGATCGTCCATGTCCACGCGCAGCCAGAGCACGGACAGGTCCCGACCTTCAAAAATCTGAAGGCGACGGTAGCAGATATCCTCCCTTACGAACACAGATACCCCGGCGTGTGGTATAAAATGATGTTCTAGTTTATACCCGGGGTATGATAGGTACGCTGTGTCGCTAGGTTGAGATATCTGCGTCTCCGTCAAAAACAACAAGGCCGGCTGCGCCGTCTCAAGGTGGTAGTGGACGGCGTTTAGGTTCGAATGAAACCCCCGGATGTTACAAAAGTCCACATCTAGAGTGGAGCGGGGTGCCGCTGTTTGCCGTCGTTTGCCCTCAGGAAACACAAAGTGCGATACTTTGCCCGCCCCAGATACGACGGGCAGCCCGAGCAAAATCCGAGGATCATTCCCCCGATTTTGCTCGGGGAGGGGGTCCCCGGCTTCATCAAAGCCGGTACCCTCCTGGGGTATTTTTCTTTTATGCATCGCGTTCATGTTTGGCGGGGGGGGGGGTTTGGGCTTCCGGATTCTCTCACTCACCGACGGAACATAACCAAATGAATTTGGTTACTACACGTCGGTCTTCTGTGAGAGGGTGGTCCTTCCCCGGTCGAGCCAGCCCAATACGAGCTGCAGTCAGATAACTACAGCTAGGCTCTACCACGTACAATATTCGTTGATCTCGAGAAGGCATACGACCGGGTTACCCGTAATATGATATGGTGGGCTTTGAAAGAGAGGGGTAAACCTGGGAAGTATGTGGAGTAGGTTCGTGCAATGTACAGTCGATCTAGTACACAAGTCCGGTCGGCCACTGGAAAAACCGACAAGTTCAATGTGGCAGTGGGTTTGCATCAAAGGTCGGCTCTGAGTCCCTACCTCTTCTTGTTAATAATGGATGCTCTGACATTGGACATACAGGAAGAGGCACCCTGGTGCATGCTTTTTGCTGATGATATTGTTCTTGTCGGCGAGGATGGAATTGAGATGCAGAATAGACTGGTAAAATGACAACAAAAGCTAGAGAGTGTCGGCCTGGAAGTGAGCAAAACTAAAACAGAGCACATGTTCTGCGATTTCGGCGGTGTCTCCAGGTTTGTTCCTATTTTGTTCGACGGAGTACCGTTACCAGTCTGCTCAGAGTTTCGCTATCTTGGTTCTGTGATTCAAAGCGATGGCAATATTGACCGGGACGTAAAGCACAGAATCAACACTGGATGGATAAAATGGCGACAAGTCACTGGGACGGCATGTGATGCCCGAATTCCCCTTAAACTAAAGGGGAGAATTTATAAAGACATCATTAGACCTGCCGTTATGTATGGATCTGAGTGCTGGGCGATGAAGGTGATGGATGAAAAGCGTTTACATGTAACGGAGATGCGAATGTTAAGATGGATGTGTGGGGTAACAAGAAGGGATAGAATAAGAAATGAGTATATAAGGGGAAGCTTAGGAATAGCGCCAGTGACAGAAAAAATTAGAGGTAGCCGTCTGTCATGGTATGGGCATGTTATGAGGAGGGATGAAAGGCACGTGACCAAACGAGTGCTAGGTATGTTAGTGGAGGGATGGACAGGTTGACGACGCCCGAAGAATGAATGGATGGATTGCGTGAAAGACGATATGGAGAAAAAGGGAGTGTGTACAGAGATGACGAGTAACAGGAGAGTATGGAAGGAAAAAACATACTGTGCCGACCCCAAAATGGGTTAAGGGCAGGAAGATGATGAGAGGATCGAGGAATAATTAGCTACGAGCGTCTCAACTGTTTAACGACTATTTACCAAAAGACCAAAATAAATCCAATTCTTTTATATATTAATTTTATGTATTAAATAAGTAATTTACATTTCAAGCGGTCGCTGAATGCTCCTCATTCTCTCTTCATTTGCAAAGTCAGAATTTTTAATCATAGTTTTAATACATTATGATTAAAAATTCTGATGATGTTGCTGTTATTAATTAGTCAACGCTGCGTTTATTTTATATTAAATACCATTTAGTTTGCTAAAAATATCATTAAAACAAACTCATTTTATAATATTCTTATAATATTTTAATACAACCACCACCTTATTAAATATTACTTATCTTTAGTTAATATAAGTAAATTAATTTACCAACTTATGATATATGCCATGAAGTATAATTCTGTACAGGTTCGTATTGTATAGACTTACCCGCTTAGTAGGAAACCGGTGTAAGAAATAAACTCATAGCGATAAAACTAATAGAATAAAAAAATAAATTTATTTTTATATAAATATATTATTCTCTGCATTCGTTTTCTCTCATTATAAATATAACTGAGAGTGTCACTGAAACATGAGTGTCACTGAAACAACAAATGTTCATTTGTTATTAACCTGAAATAGTTATTAGTATTTCAAATATAGAGAACGAAATAAATTAAACTTCCCACACTTTTTACTTTTAGGTTGTTATAATTTATAAGTTACATTTGGATCTACAAAATATAAGTATAAATATCTCCAAAATATTAAAAGTAATAGGTCAATAATCAATGACGAATATAATATCCTGGTAAAATTTAAAATCTCTAAGCACACAAGGGAAAATAAATAACAATACACTATTCTGTTAAATATTTATCGCCGGAAGTCTCTAAAATAGAAATAAGTTTCATCCAAAGCTTTTGGCGGCTGCTAGATTCCTCATTGTAGGGTAAAAGAGCAGTTTTTCGAGCACATTTTAATAAGTGCCGCCTAGTGATTTAATTTCGCACTGTCACTGACAGAAGCTAAAATACATAATGTGAATCACAATAATGCAGGCTTTAGCCAACTTCTGACAAAATTTTACACAGTTATGTAAGTAACATCATATAAAAATGTTTTATGATGATTCCTAAAATATGAACGAGACTTCAAAGAGAAGCAAATCAACTTACCTTCAAACAATAATATTAAGACTGTTTAATTTCGAGGTAATAAGCTCTATTCTCTTTATAATTAAGTACGTTATAATAAATAGTATACTCAATTAGCTTTTGAAATAATTTTATATTGTTTCTATAACAATACATATATTAAAGAGTTAGTACCTTTCAATCATAACAAGAAAATTGTTAACGACTCGCAGAAAGAGACAAAACAATCAATAAGTTACCATTTCCCTACTTTGTATAAGTATACTCGACTTAAAGTGTAATGACGAAATAATTAATTTAATTATTTTTATTACAGATAAAAGAGCTTTTCTTTAACAAGAGGGATGAAATTTTTTATTAAAGGAAAGCCGCAAACATGATAATTACTTTAAAGTCACCTATCAATACATCTTTTAATAGACATCATGACGTCATCCAAACGAAAGATGATATGCAATATGTATATCAGTATATGTTGTATTGTAAATCATGTATTTATTGTACTGAAAATAATATAAAATAAACAGTAAATAATACAAAAAATATCAAACTTGTATCACGTATATCCTATAAGGATGTCTATACTATTTCAAGGAATATGTATTGTAAAATAGATATAATATGGTACCCGTTTTAAATTAAAATTAAAGAGAATATGTTAGTGATTTCTCTGTCAAACTCTCGTGCAATATATATGTTCAATTCCAAACGCTCGATTAAATGTCACTTACATCTTACGATTCATATTGAGTGTGAAATGAAACTGTAATACCATATACTTTTATTCAGTAATGTTAACTATATTGTGTGACAGATACACTGACTTAATAGTGCGTGTGGTATTCTATATCCATACGATAATGAATTTATTTCATTTTCAGTCAAGTTTGATGAAGTGTAAACACTCTTTTTAGTCATGTAGCCTGCCTTTTACGCGGCTTAAAAATATGCTATTAAACAGGTACCTGCAGAAATCATTTCTATACATAACGCTCCTGATAGAATGCGATGGCGTTAAATACACGAAGGAACATCAAAGTTCAAATTAACTTACTACAATTATTTGATATGTTTCTTATTATATCACATTTCAGATCGTAAATATGCCCACGTACTATTACTTTGCTGATTTATAAATTATTTAAGGCACATAATTTATAATGATAATATGCTATTTGTTTATATTTTTTATTATTATCTACCTTTTAGAAGTTATTTTGGTTCTCTATTTATTTAAGAAGACTGAAATATTATTACAACAGGCTAAAATTAAAACGCAAAACTAAAATTAATAATTACATAATATTAATACTGAACTAAAGATTTAACTAAGGGTTAACTAAGAGTTAATATTAGTACTGCTCTACACTTAAATGTCAGATTTGGGAAAGTTTCGAAGTATTTTAGTCGTATCTTGAAAAATTGATACAATAAGATATATTTAAGTTTATGATCTGTTATGAAACGAATAGTGGAAATGGAAAAGTGGTTGTAATAGTTAATATAAATAGACTAAAATAATAGTTAATAAAAATAAATAATATAAAGTATACGTAACAAAATAAATTTTATTGTAAGTTTGAGTAATTAAAAAATATTGATACTTGTTTTGTCGTTTGTTGGTTAGTAGATATATTTTATTTTATAATTGTACTAGCTAGTGATTACTTTTGTTCCTTAAATAAATTTATAAAAATAAACCCAGTAGTTCTGTTGCTCTGTTCTCATCGTATTGTTTTATTTGATAAATATATTTTACTTTCATATTTCATATTAAAAATAAGTATATATTTTAAAGAATTAAATTTATAATTATAATTTTATGACAGAACATGTACAAAGCAATGTTCTCCGTTTTCTTTAAAGGCTAACATAATAGTTTTAATATTAAGAACTAATGATAACTATTACCAAAGTAATATAATTATAAATTATTCATATTATCTTATATATGCAGCTCAGAAATTTCCAAGGATTTCATTGTAAGAATTGATTAGCATATAGGATTTATTTTATTTAATCGAATACATAATTCTTGTTGTTCTTGGTCAAGTAAGCCTCAAAAACATTTATATGAATAAACTTATATTTGGATTATAAAAATCAAAGGATACAGAAATTTAGGACGCAATTCTGATTTCGTTAAGTTAATAAAATTAATTATATGTTTATTACTAGTTCTTGCCTTTTATCAATAAAGCTTATTCACATATAGACCCTGAACTTACTCAATTCATTTATAATCGAAGCTATGGTTTGTTATTTATTATAAAGCAAGCAAAGACTACTCTTGGAAATTGAAAAGCACAAAAAATATAACAAAATATTCCAGGCGAGTAGAAATCGGCAAGAAATACAGAGCAGCCCCGAGTAGCTTTTAACTAAATGATATTACTAATGTAAGAAGTATACACGTTTCTAGATGCAGTTAAAGACTTGTAATTTTCAAGTTTGCAAAAATAACATTTTGCGGTGAAATATTTTATCAAACTTCACAGACTACAAATAGATGTTCAAAACTTGAATTCTACGGATTTAAATTATGCTTATATAGGGGCATTCCGTACCACAGACATTTAAACTAATATACCATATTTTATAGTATTTTCGAACTCCTTTTAACAATGAGAGACTTTAAGATACTAAACCTTAGAAAATCTATCTATCTATCTATCTGATCTATATTTTTTAGACATAGCTTAAACACATAATCCAGTAAATGGATTGCGATGTCGAAGTTAATCTCCGAGCAACTAATTAATATAACATATCTATGTAACATACAGTTGAAATGTCAACTGTGTAGTCAGGTAAGTTTCAAATAGCTATTACCAGAGTGTTGACTTTTGTTACGATTCAATTTACACAATCAATGTGAGACAGACTTCAGATAGACAGTTTATTTACTTTTGAGGATGGATGTGTAACCTGTATATTCTCATTTAATGTGTAATCCAAAGTTTATTATGGTAATATTCATCTAAGAATATAAGCATTTGAACTCGTTAGGGTCCACGAACTTTGAAAGAAAATTTAAGCAGTTAAATAAAACAAGAATGCGATTCTGCTTATTTAAAAAGTTCGTAAAAAACTACTAATGAAATCACAAGGACAATAGTACTTGCAGTAAGTAGATTTTCCACCAAATCGAAATTATATTGTTTTTGACATGATACCGTCATAAAACTTTTTAAAATGCAGAGTTTTCCATGAAAATATACTGAAAAAAAATCACTTCTTTTTAATAACTGTTAAATTAAATCCATCTCATCTGATAACAACAGCAATACGTAAGATATAATATGTATATTAATTAAAATGTACTAAAAGGTTGGATCTAGATTCAAATATTTTAGAATTATGTGAATACTCAGAAAAATGCACATATAGGAAGAAAATAAAATGATTGACAAAGCAATATTGTATTTACCTACTATATATAAACACTTAAGTAAAAGAAGCACTAAAAATCCATTAAACTGTTCAAAGTAATAAACAATATTTAAGCTTTTATCGGTAAAAATGTTTTATAACTCTATATTGCTTCTGTGGCTATCATCTGAAATCTAAATAAAAATCTCTAATACTATTTAAATCACGAATATGGCAACTCTATTAATATCAATAGAATTTCCATTATTCGTGAGTTAAGTTAACGGTAAATTCTTTTAATCTTTTCAATATATATGATTATGAAATAAAAAACCATACGACCCTATTCGTGTACTGTACTGTATTCTACCGTTGACAAAATATTATCGTTTTAAGCTTTAATTTTATGATTTGCCACATTTTATTATTTATCTATCTAAATTAATAGTAAATACATTATTAACCATTTTTAAGACTGAAAATTCACAATCACATTGTTTGAGTTCCAACATTTGAAAGATATCTTTTAAAGAAAACGACCAAAGTGCATTATGCAGTAAAAGAGAGAAGTGGAGAACTCAATACACTACTTACGCTTAGTTTGTGTTTGAACAATAAAATTGATCAATAGAGAGCTTTTAAACCAACTTCAAACTATACCAAAAAATATATTACGGATACATTTTAATTGCTCAATCTCATTACAAGCTTTACTCTAAGAAAATATGATTTTAATGCTGCTAGCGGCTGGTAATGTAAAGTGCATAGTAATTAATTAAACTGATTCAAATACCTGTCTAAAGTTGATCTTGTATAATATGAGTTGAATTAATAAATTACGTTTGTGTTAAAATTTCTTCATACATCTTGATTTTATACAAAATTGAAACTACTGCTCCCCCCCCTCCCCCCGTAAGGGGTGGTTACGGGGTGGTATTGAGTAAAAGAGGTATCAAATTCACTTTTGGTTGTCATTTTCGGTTTCCTCATACCAAAAACAGAAATACACATTCATCTTTATTTTATACAAAAATGGAAAACTTCACTCCCCATAAGGGGTAGTAAGAAAGTGTTAATGAGTTATGAAGGTCTTGAATTAATTTTTAGTTATCATTTTCGATTTCAGCATCCCAAAAAACGTAGAAATACACATCTATCTTCATTTTATACAAAAATTTAAATTTTCACCCCTTATGAGGTAGTAAGGGGGTGCTAGCGGGAAAACGGGCAATTAAAATTAGTTTTTATTATCATATTCGGTTTCAGCGATCCCAAAAACCTAAGAATAATGAGGTCTCCCCTCTGGTTCATGATTTTTTTTTTTGTGTGCCTGTGTTATATAAATATCGTATTATCTTCAATTAGATAATTATATTCTTCTAGTTTGAATATTTTATATATTACCAAGAGTTTGTTATACAAAGGTACTTTAACATATATTTATATATAAAAGTTACCATAAAAATATAACTTTCACTGTTTAGTGAAAGTTATCATTTTTTTAAACAGAAATAACACTGAAGAGAACTGAATTATGCATATTATATTGTATACGTGGATAATATTACACTAACACCATTAGTTACTATTTCCGTACCATTACTGACATAAATAGGCTTTACAAAGTTTCAAAAACTTTATATATTGCTTTATATATTGCTATATAAAGTTACCTTGTTGTAGTTTTGTATTGCTGTCTCTATAACTTAAAAAATTTGAATTTTTAAAATAAATTTTGATTCAAAAATATCGAAAAAAATTGTTTTATTGTTATTTTTAATTTGGGAGCATATTAAATAAGAAGATAAAATATTTCTGGTAATTGTTACTTAATTTTAACAGAGTTTAAACTGAATTATCTTTTGTGATTTGTTATAAAATTGTATAGCTCAAAGCTTTCAGTGTAAGGGGTCACGTTATAGTTTCTCACTTCTCTTATTAACTGTTATATGTATTAAATTTGTTTTTCTTAACAGTTAATAGAATATTTACTATATTTACTTTACGGATATATTAAACAAGCAAGTACTTTCTACTCAGACTAAAAACAACTTTCCAAATAAAATAATAGAAGAGGTGACTATTTTGGTATTTTATACAAGGCAAATTAATCGAAGTCTTTTTACGTCTTTTCAGTTTTTACTTTTCCATTCATCTATATTATGAAGTATACAAAGCAATCAACTATACAGGTACGTTTAAGGTAAAATTATTATCGATAATGTCATATTATTTGTGTTACTAATATAAAATAATAGTAAATTTCTACGTAACCCAAATTAATCAAAATATGTTATTATATCTAAAAAGTTATCAGACGTCCTATGGCACATTTCATTTACGTGTTTATAAGATTAAGCAGCTTTAAGCTAATAGGGACAAATGCTTCTTTATTAAAAATAGACCGACGTGGTTAAATTTAGTATCCAGTCCGTGTCGGTCGCGGTGCGGTGAGTCTGATATTAACTGGATCGACTGATAGCAATATCTGCTATTTTGAAACTAATACAGAGAAAAGAAGAGAAGACAACACGCCACCTTGCGGATCTCCGGTAATGATCAAGGAACAACCAGAATATAAGTCATTTACTCTTACCCCTTGCCTTGGTCCGCGCAAGTATGGTTGAAACTATTCAATCACTTCAGGATATAATTATGTAAGAGAGAAACTAGAATAGCTAAAAGTACAACAAAGTCAACGGTACTAAAAACGTTACTATAGCCTAAATACATTATGACCGGAACTTGATGGTGTTCCATGCCACCCGTGATATCATCTGTGATTTTAACTAATGTGACCAGGATTGTAAGGAATTGAGTAGACTATGATTTGAAAGGAAGTGGCTTAATCATGGATAAGACGTTCATTGATCTTGTACAAAAAGGGAAAGATTGATATAGTTCGATAATCAGAAGGAGATTTTAGATTGGTTTTTTTTTAGGTAATGAAACAATCGGAGCATCTTTCCAGATGGAGGGAAAGGTATTGCTGATTATAGAATGATTAAAACTTCGAAAAATTACAGAAATTATGACGTCTACATTAGGGATGATTATTTTACGACTTAATCAATCAATCAATCAAGGACCCAACGGAGTCAGAGGTATCGCTAGAATATTCTTCTTAACATCATATTAAGTGAATTTATTAAGATAAAACATAGGAGTATCGGGAGAGGACGCTGCAGAAAGTAGGCTAAGGGTAAGGAACTTGATAATTTTGTTTAATGGATGATGAAAATAGTTTATTGAGTTTAAATTTCAGTTTTGTGAACTGGTTTCTTAAGGAATTTTGCATACTCCCACAGATTTAAGAAAATTCCAAACTTTTTTCTCTTTTACAGATTTTTAGATATGACGTCCTTGTTCGTCTTTACTCATATGACTGCAACTGTTTCGAGCAGTTACATACTTTTCCCGATTCATATCGGTAACGGTCCCATTAAATTTGGACTTGGCGTTGTTAAATCCTGAAGTTTTTAATACTTTACGTTAACCAGGGACCAGGAAAATGTCTCACTCGTTTTGGTCGTATAGGTGCTTGTCTTACAGTTCAGTCAGAACGTGTTTAAATATTTTTACCTGTTCGACTAAACAGCTTTGTAATGAAATAAGAAATCAATCCACTTTCGACGAATCGGCTTTTAGATCCATCACCGCAAAATTGCGCTGTAGAGAATTATCTGCAAATCAATTGAAAAAATAGATTAAAAATGTAAAAAACAGCTTTTTGTTAAAGAACAATTAATTTACTTTATCAAAGCCGACTCGAGGTTTAAGTAATAAATTAAACGTATTGCACTTGTCTCTTCCATGTCTCTTATTTATACAGATTGTTCTCACTAATGCTTCCTTTCACCAATATAGCTTCAATAAATACCTCAGTAGTGGAAACATAATATGTCGGGTTGTTATTCAGTTTCAAAGAAAATGCTATTTACTATAACATGAACATAATCTTATCATCGCGTATAATCTAAATAAGTAAAGTTCGTACACTATTTAGTTTATTAAATTATTCATGACTGGTTCTTTGTTCTTACGGATTACTATAATGAGAAACTCCTTATTAATGATGCAACTAAGGCTAGATTTTATACACAATGCTGTTTCAACTTTTGCTACAAACATTGAATTCATTTCAGTTTCTTGAGTTATCGTTTTAGATAAAATATTTGTAAGTTTGTTTATAGAAATTATTTTAAAATGGATTTTCATGTCGGATTGCAAATTAGTAAAACTGAATTAACATCAAATCAAATCAAATCAAATCAAAACACTTTATTCGGATAACATAGATTATTAGGTACACATATTAGAAATTAAATAAAAGTAAAATTAACATAAATAAAATATTTTCTATATCATCCGAATTGGATGACCACTCAGCATATGTTGAGAATAGAAAACTCTCAACGCTGGTATTCTGTGGCTGCCATTTATTGAGCCAGGTCGCACTGTGCCTTCATTGAACATGACAATAACAATATAACATTAACTTAACAATAATTATAAATTAAAAAACAAAACAGAAAAACAAAAAAAAAACAGGAACTGTCACTTTAAAATAAGTATTTTATAAAGAAAAATAAAATAATAATATTATAAAGATACATATATACACACGATTTAAGTAAGAACATAGAAAAATATATCTATAAACATTCACGCATACACATACAATATACATAGAATATGTATTTATCTTAAGATGAACCTAAATCACAAAATAGTAAAAAAAATATTAGATATGTTATAAGGAAATATAACCAGTAGATAAAAGGAACAACGTGATCGCATAAAGGATATAAACCACTTCAATACTAATTATATAAAGTTTAAGTCAAAGCAAAAATTAATTATTATTTAATTGTAAATTGATAAGATATGATTTATATTTTAATTTAAATGCGTTTATAATATTTAATAAACGAAGAGGAGGGGGCAGGTTGTTCCAGCACTTAGTTGCC
Source organism: Melinaea marsaeus rileyi (assembly GCA_918358865.1). NCBI lineage: Eukaryota > Metazoa > Arthropoda > Insecta > Lepidoptera > Nymphalidae > Melinaea > Melinaea marsaeus. The sequence continues at coordinate 7,156,091 of OU911095.1, read as the reverse complement.
GTATATTTGAAGCTACCACGAAAAGCTGCTGTATTAAAATGAGGCATACTCAGCATGTTCGACGTAGCTCTTGTATAATGTGTAAGCCGGTCTTCACCAACCCATTTTAATTTGTGATAAAGATATGGAGGCATTTTATATTTAATTATCCCAAACAGTAGCGTGGCAAAATGTAACTGTCGACGATAGTCCATCTTCAGCATGTGGGCATTATTTAAGAATGGTGTAACGTGAGAACGCGGAGGAATTTTGAAACAATATCTTGCGCAAGCATTTTGAACACTCTGAATGAGACGCTTGGTACATGCCAAAAGTCTAGGTCCTATCACAACATCGGCGTAATTTAGCTTTGACAAAATAAGAGACTCACACAATATAATACGTACTTTTGTACTTAAATATTTTTTTATGCGATACATTACCTTTAGGCGATAGAAGCAAGCGCGAATCGTCTGCTTCACGTGATTTTTAAATCTTAGTTGTTCATCCATTAAAACTCCTAGGTTTCTACATTCAGATACGCGTTCTATCTCCATATTATGTAATATAATGGATGGTGCTAAGTAAGACACTTTTCTTATTTGAAAAGGGCTTCCTAGTATCATATATTTTGTTTTATTAGGGTTTAAAATAAGATTATTTGAAACAGACCAATCTACAATATTTTTTAAATCAGTATTAAGGTTATTAATTAAGATATTGAAATCTGACAGTTTACATGAGATATAAAGTTGTATATCATCTGCGTAAATATGATATTTGCAATGTTTTATATTGTTAATAATATCAGCACAGTAAAGAGTGAAAAGCACTGGACCAAGAGTTGAGCCTTGGGGCACACCTCTACAAACAGTGCTACAATCAGAAAGATATTTTGAACCGTTTTCGCACAAAATTTCTACTACTTGAGATCTATTAAACAAGTAACTTTTAAACCAATTAATAGTCTCTTTACTAAAACCGTAAAACATTAATTTAGACAAAAGTAGTGGTAGGTTAAGGGTATCAAATCAAACATCGCTAATGCATTCTATTTCTATGAGTATGGGTAATATCTATCGAGATATTACCCATATTCATAGAAATACTATGCTGTTTTTTAAATAATGTTCTAAACAAATCATCTAGATGATCATCATCATCATCATAGTAGAACGCTCCGCTCACTTCGTTCGCTTTGCTCAATAAAACTATAAGCAAATATGTCCTTTGTTCCCATTGAAATGTCTTTGGAAATACCTGTTAATAGCTCTAGTAATATTAAACGTTATTAAACGCTTTTAAGTTAGTATATACGTAAATTGCTGTTAGCAGCGCGTCCGACATGATTCACTTTCTATATTATTGTAAAAGCTTTATTTTATATATTTTCTTATTAAAATAGATTTGTATCTTTTTCCCTATATATATCACTATTAAAAGCGATATTTTATGGTATCACATTTTTAGTACATGCAATTGTATGACTTTTTCAATTTTTTCTTAATTCTTACGTATAAAGTATAAAACACAAAGCAACAATAAAGTCAATATATACTTTATGTGACCGGGTTTTTGTTACGTTAACATCAACGGAAAATAAAACACGGACGGACGGTCTAAGAGCAATTTATGTAGAGGCTTCGCACATTTTATTTACAGAAAAAATATATATATAAATATATATATATATATATATATATTTTAAGGTGATGAGGTAAATCTATTTTTGACTTTTTGGCTTAAACCAAAGTTATGTTTAAAGGTTAAAAATTAGCTTTCCTCGACAGGTTAGTGATAAATATAATTTATTTTTGTCACACACACGTACATAATAAATATAATATACATTATATTGTAAACGTTAGACAATAGCTTTCCATGTAAGGCAGCTAGCCTTAGTATACACAGTGAGATAATCTTAATTTTTTATAACTTTTTATTTTTTTCACAACTTTTTACATATATTTTAAACTAAATCTATTAATTAGTAGTAGGTTAAAAGAAACTTCGATACTTTATAAATTAGATGGATTTTTTTAGTTAACTTTGGTTTAGACGTTTATACAATTAAAAGATTTTTACAAAGAACTTGAAACTGTTAAGTAAAAAAGTCTTTGTGGAAAATTACTAGCATTATTTACTTTATGTAGAGAAATCAGAGTTCACAGTGTCCTAATTAACGGAACTCTTGGAACACGGACGTCCTTTTGCATTAAATCTTTGAGAGATTTTATTACAAACGGTTTAAAAAACTTGTGTATAAATTAGCAGAAATTCAGTGCTAAAATAAATTTTATTTATCTGAACTTTTTAAAACATTTTTGACTTAATTTTAAAACGCCATTTTTGATGAGTTAAGTTCGCTGATTTCGGTGTCTATCCATGAGTTATTTAAATTGTTATCTTTTTTATAGTAACAGAAAGAAATCTTTTCAGAGTTGTTAGGGAGGCAGCTCTCGGTTGTAAGTATTTCTCTCTCTCTCTCTCTCTCTCTACTCTCTCGCATTAATAAAAATTCCCTCGTCGTTCTTTCATAACATTTGTTAAATAAACTTTGTATACGACGAGGAAAGTAGCATTGTTTTTTATTTCATTTCAACAAATATGTTAAACTTAAGAGATTTCCATCCAAAGTAATATTGTAGACTTCAGAGTGAAGTGTAATTATTACTTTCACAATAAATTTAAGTAACATATCATATCAATGACAATATCAACACAACTATGTCTTCATAGTGGTCATAAATGCTTTTTATAATTTGAATATAAAATAAAGCTACAAAAGTGATACTTGAATACCTCTAATATTAGTACAGAGCTCGCAGTACGTATGTTTTTAAGAGCGGAGTCAAACGTGTTGGACCGTTACAAAGAGCTTTGACGTGACGACCTTTGGTGAAAATATAAAAGTGACCCAAAAAATAACAAATTAACATATAGATGCAATTCTTATTTCATTATCTTCATATTTAGTTTAGAATCTGGTACATTTACTTATAAAATATAAGTTATAAACTGCGCTATAATTTTTATGTAACTGAGATTAATAGATAAAATTATTATACCATTGAGTAACCAGTATTAGCAGTAGATACCAAAACATTTTTAAAGTGGCATGATATAATTTACTTATGATTATACTAGCATCTAGTAAAATAAACAGTCCCCCTCCCAACTCGATCAGATACTTTAATCGTGATGTTAGTTGAGTTGGAAAATGATAAACGTTCGTAGATGATACATGGATAGCACATGTCACATGTCATGAACATGATCATGTAGTTTATGATTACATCATGTGAGTGAGCTATACGAGTACACGTGTGCATCTGTATTGAAATAGTAGTGGAATAATATATTATTGGAGAAATATTCCACAATCACTGGTCTTCTGACAATTGGCTGATTCGCAATGAACTATTTAACACTGAATGATGACATCTTATTTTAATTTTGACGAATAATGTGCTAAATATACTTATTATAGTATAGAAAATAGTCTTTCCTCAGAAATTACAAAAATCTTTCAAAATACTATTATTAAATGTGTATAATATTATATTAACATATTTTTTATCATAATAAATACCATTTGATACTCGAAACGAGGATTATGTGATTAAATACCGTCTTATTTCTAATTAATATATTAAACTGAATTGATGAGTATTACTTTGTACCTTAAAACAATTCAACGTTGCCAATATATTATATATGCCGTTTATATTTATTTATTTATATATTTTCCACTTTGAATCAATACCAATGATCAATTGGTAGGTCAGATATGGCAACAGGGTCTATTGTGATCCCATATTTATCGGAACAAGCCCTGCCTCTCTAAAGACACTCTCCAACTTAAAATAAGGCTACGAGGGCTCCAAACGCGCCCTGGTCTGAGAAGAACCACACAACAAAATCAGTCGCGTATTATTTTATTGGAATCACTGTTTCACAAACGTCAATATATTTAATGAGCAATGTACGAACATGTATTAGAGCAATGAAGGAATATTTATTGTGATTATTTGAAAATAATATAGATAGAAAAATTACAGGTAAGGCAAGTAAATTAACTAGTATGAATTCCTATTTGAGTAATTTGTATCATTCGAGAAGTATTCATATGTTTAACTAGAAACGTCAATGTAAGTTTTGGGGATACTTCACAATGTACATAAAACCTAAAGAAGATTTTAAAATATGTAAATATGTATAGATTGATAATGAAGTAAGTATGTAAAAAGACAAACTTATTTCAATTTATTTGTAATTAATTCTGTCAGAGATCACATTTTTTTCCTTTCAACAGCGTTTCGATTCTTATTATAAATAAAAAATAAAAAAGTTGTAATTAAAATGTTTTAAACATATTAAACGATTAAGAATCTATCAAGGCCCAAAAATAATATACATATATATATATATATATATATATATATTCATATATATGTACTAAACCCATTATTTAATTTGCTAGTTATTATTTTGTTACAGTTTGAAAAGTTGTTTTAAAGCTGCTCATGAATTCAGTACGTGCGGTAATATCCGTCACAATCAAAATTGACCCCACATTATATGTATTCTGAAATATTGTACTAAGCATTTAGTATTATTAATTGTTTTTAAAATTTTGATTAATGAATTGACAAACACGTGACAAAAACGGGAAATAAAAAATTTCGTTTTCAAAAAGTTATTAAATCTTTTATGGCCTTGAGTATACGCATATATAATACAGTTCCATAGGATATCTTAGACCTTCCTTTTCTTAGTTTTAAATTTATAATTTTATTATTAAATAAATCTTATTATAATGTTTGAAATTTAAGTTGTTGACTCATTTCCAGGTTTGATATTATGATGTACATCATATAAGATTGTTACATTTCTTTTAAAAAGAACGACTGTTGAGTTTGTAGCCGGCTTTTCTCAACAGAACAGTATTCCGAGTCGGTGGTAGCTTACTCACCTAATGACTGCACTGACCTTCCGTTTTTGTAATAATTGACGATTTAAACGTGCGTGTAAATGCCTGTATAGAAATTTTGAATTTGAATTAAACGCGTCAACAACTCTTATTCAAATTATACGAAAAACGCAATAGATAATGTAATAATTAGTGACTTTATAACTTTATGAAACTGTTAATTGCTTCTAACTGAACTAATTTGGCTCGAGTTTAAATGACACAGTGAGAGTTAACGTAGGAAGATGTATATTAAAGATAACCTTCGTGTTTGTAATAGCTTTGCTAATGTGATATTCTTTTGTTCATGAGTGTCATGAGTCTCATTACTCATACAATTTAGCACTCATACAATTTCTTAAGTTCTTCTCCATGAATTATACCTAATGGAGATTTCTTTTGAAAGGTTAATAAATATTCGTTTTTAAATTACAGTTTTAACAGAGTTAAAAAAATAAACGCAAAAAGGTCTTTGAGGCAATAAACTAGACTGAATTAACGTTTGTTAGGAAATCGGATCTCAAAGAGCCAAAGCTCCTAATTAAAGGGAAGCTCGTTTGCGTCGTGATGTCGGAGACGTCTCGTTTCCATCTCTTAACGTCGTTTGTTCGACTTTCGTATAGTAATGTTGAATATTTATTTAAATTGTGACAATAGTCAGTGAAAAATATTGTTAAGACTTATATTAATAATATTACAAAAAATATTATACTCACTATAATTTATTGTTTGTGAGTCTGTGTTATAAATTAATTTAAAATAAATTTCCCAAATCTAGCGCCACACATTTGCATTAAACGTTAGAAGCTAGAGTCATCTTTGTCACACTCATGGATTGCTGGTAGAAATCTCTATTTCGAGAAAAGGTCATCTGATATCTTTTGTTTCCTAATGTTTTTTTCACCAAATACTATATGAACAACCAGTGACATAGTTAGTTATTTTAATCTACTTTTGGTACTACGCTTTACTTAAATCGATTGTAAGTCAATGATGGCTCGAATGGTAAATTAATAATAAATTAATAAAAGCCTTGTGATAATAGTTCCAATTATGAAATAAAATATTATATGATTGATATAAAATTATAATGATGTACCAACATAACAATAGCACTACTGCTTTGAGTCGCGTAGAGCTCGCTAGTGTTATTCGTATGGAGTTTCGGAAGACTTCATGTTACACTTGATTAAAACAAAACTATAATATATAATAATAATACAAATAAATATATTCAATACGCAATTAATATATATTGTTTTTTATGATTTCATTGGAAATTATACTTACAAGAGTACTGTAATATTATTTGTTATGTGATTTAATGTAATAATATACTTTGATCTCGACTGTACATCTAAACATATTTTTATGCAGCTGTTAAAAGAAAACAAATATAATACTCTGATTACAACGGTTGGTCCACAGTCTCCGAGGCGTCCTCCACTGTCGATTGCTCCGAGACGATACAAAAATATATGTGACAGCGATGCTGTTGTATAAAACTTCACTCTGCGTTATTGGATTTTATATTGGGAAAATAACAAGCAATGATTGCTCAATGCTCGCTAGTCTCTAGGCTATTACGATATTTTGATTGGATGCTCTGAGACTTTGAAGTCGTACTTTCGACGTATTACAGATAAATGTAAAATACAATATAACAAAACATATTGAATTGCAATTCTTATGTTGTTTTGTTTTAAATGTTGTATTTTCTTTCACTTCATTCCTTCTAGTGATATTAACGCAGATTTGAAATAAAAACATTCTTTATGAAACATAATTTACGAAAATATTTTAAAACAATACAATAAATATTATCTAGAAGACATTGCTAAATTGTTCTCTAGTTTATAGAGTAAAGTATTTGACAAAATAATATAAGTACAATTAACATTGTTTTTGAATTTATGAAATATTTTTAATATACTATTTAGAAATTGTGTCACAAATAAAAAATGCAATATTAATATATTTGAAATGGTATCCGATTACTTTATTACTTAAAGATCTTAAATTATCAAAGTTCATCAACTTTATATACTGGATTAGTTAAATTAATAGATTCGTTTACTTTAACGACTGAGTCGAAGTAAACTGTACATTACGACGCAGTAAATGTTTACTTCAAAAATATTTAATGAGATATTTAAATAAAATAAAGACAAATTACTTACCTAGCACATCTCTGTGTTACCTGTTTAATTTATTAATTTTGGAGTATTCACATAATTTAGTTTTTATGTCATATCTTTACAGTATTTCTATTTCAGATACAATTAAAATTTTAATAATTCTTAAATAGTTTATTCCAACAGATATAAGATTGTTGTTAAAATATAACTATTTCTTCGTACTTTAGGCTCCCAAATAGAAAATATGGTTCTTGAAATCTTATTTGTTCCTTATTGCATAATGCATCTGTAATTATTATAAACGAGTTTGGATTAAATGTTTTAAAATTCATTTTAATATGTTACAAGAATTAGTATACTATCAGTAAACAATGCTTTATTCTTTGATGTTGATACCTTAAATTACGGGCTATGAGAAAATTCACCATTATAGATCTCTCTTCTTGATTTGAAAGCTTTCATTTCCAATACATATATTATATATATTTGCTCTAAACTCAAATAAATACATATATTGGTTGATAATACTATGGTCCCTGAATAATATAATTTAAGATCTCCCACAGATATCGCTAACGTTTCCTTATTCACTGCACTTCATCGTTCGAACGAAGGACGCCTAATAACATTTAAATAAGTACTCTGACTGAGATCTCTCCAAGTTCTCAGTAATTACGGAGATTTATTTCTTAGAAGCAATGATAATAAAAAAAACTATTCTAAAGTTTAAAATAGATCTTACAATGAAACATTTTTTCGTTGAAAATTCATAAATGGCTTTGTTATAATAAAAAAAAAATAGAATAAAAAATTTTATTCTTCATTCTTCGTATTTAAAAGTTTGTAAACAAAACCATACACATAATTAGTAGTAAAAGTATAAAATCTATAATGTTCACTGCGGGGTCTGAAACCGAACGACCGATAATAATATCCGACATAAGTTTAATCTAACCGAAGATTTTACAGACAAACTTACACTGTGGAAAAATTGAAGAGCGTCTCAGTTCTTGTCAAAGTTATAAAAGTTATACCAAGATTTTAGTACTCTACTCAATTTTATCAAGTATCCAAGCTATCCGACGTTGCCAATTGAACTTTAACCTCTAGTAACTAAAATATTATAAGGGATTTTATAGATGAGACAATATTGTTATTATAAAATAAGAAATTAATAGAGTTACTATATAATTCATTAAAATATACCTAATTGCAACGAGTTGTTATTTTTAATTATAAGCGTTTGTTCTATGTACACTTATATAAGATTAAAATGAAATATAAAGATGTCAAAAAGATATCTTGATAAGCCTCGAGATTGCTTTTTCTGAATCAGGTAGTTTCTGTCGATCAAAGGGAGGAGGTTAAATGAAATTTAAATAGTTGATGTGAATGTTTTCCTTTCATTTAAGCTGATAGTGATTCTGTATACTTATGTGTTGAGACAAGAAATTCATTAAGTATTAAAGGGGCGTGGAGGTTGTTGTTGTATCGATGTATATACAAGTGTATGTAAATTGCTACAAATACTTTGTGCTTGCACAATTTATTAGTGTAATAAGTTAACTTTCGACGTGTCTCTTTAGAAAAATCAAGAAAAATTAAAAAAGATGATTTATTTATTTCGTTGATAAACAATTAATTCTCCTTTACGTAACTCCCAAAAAACTTCCAAAATCCAAGACTTACACAAGAGAGTTCAAGTTTTCAGTTTCGGAACAACTTTAAACAACCTGATTAGGCAGGAGATTTCCAACAAAAGTTTCTTCAAATAAATGTCGATACATAATTAAAATCTCTTTAAATATGTTAATATATATATTATATTATAAAATATAATATATATAATAATAATATATACATATAAATAAATATATAATATTATTTAACAAAATATAATTATAAAAATATACTTTAGATGACTGTACAATGGCAAAAGAATATATTGGATGAAAAAAACTTGACTTGTGCATTAACATTTAGCCTTATTTATTTCATGAACACAGGTGAGCCATTGTATAGTAAAGTTGTTCTTGCTGTACTGATAAAAGTAGATGTTACACAACAAGTTAGAATATTTTAATCAGTATCTGTATATAACATTACAAAATACAACATAATGTTACTTGTTAAACATTGTTATCATGATGAAAATTGAGTTGTGGGAGCATAATTACTCATCTTTAAATAAGAACAGTAATTCTGAGATAATAGTATATATAAGTTGGATGCTGTGCCAACTCGTACTGCTTTATGCTATATGTACAGACTTTGTTACCGTTAATGTCTTATGTCATCAAAAGTCCGAAGGCAGAGTAGAAAGACATTATGTGTTTGTTTTTTTTTAATTAAACAGAAAATATTTACTTCTCACTGGAATGACACGGTACGACATCGATCCCGTTATGTACTGTTTCTTCTCTTATCATTTATACTAATAGACATTTGTAGAAAATGGTACTTTACTATTACTACTATTAAAATAACAAAGTTTAATTATACTAAACGTGTATTTTTATATTTGCAGTTAATATCAACTCAATGTAAATAAATTATAGTAAAAAAAAGACCGACCTACTAACCAGAACATATTCAAATGCGTCTGAAATGAGAGTGGAAGGACTATCACTTGACAGTCGGCCGACGTCACTTGTGTATGCTCTTATCTCTTCAAAATATCCAGGTCGCACCTCTTTTATGGTATTTAACTATCCACTATACACTTAGTCCTTTTGAAAATGTTATACACTCTCCGTCTGGTATTTGATAATTTTTAATTACAGGTCATGGCATATTAGTCTTATTCATAGATTCCAAGTCAGTCAATTTGAAACTTATTTGTATTGTATTAAAAAAAAGTTTATTTTAAATAATTACAAATAGAATGTGACATCTAAACCGGCGTAATTTATAAAAATGTACAAAAAAGGGCTCGACTTAATTTGCACTTTTTTGTGTTCATAATTTTGAGTGTAAAGTTTGTATAAAGAATTTTTTGGAAAAGTTTATATCGTAATTATTTAAGAAAAATATGTCACATTTGCATATAAAGTGTTTTTATCACATGCAACAACATTTTAATCCATTTGAATATTGGTATTTTTGCAAAGAGAATTGAAAAGACAGGAAAATAAAGAAAGAAAAACAAGAAAAGTAAAAGTATTAATAAGAAGATTATATTTTTTCTGCAGTCTATCAATTATTACATTGATAAATTAGGTGCATTGTAAGGTGTATATTTTCATGGAATAAGACAATGGTCAAAATAAAACAACACCGAATATAGAACGAAAAAGACACATTGTGAATATTTTAAACTATTTCACAACTACGTACCACTATGCAAAATAGTTTAGTAACACAGAGTCTTTTTAAATGTTTTAATTTAAATAGTCACAATAATTTATTTTATAAGTCGTGGAGAATAAGGAGCCTTGAATGAGCAATCTTTTCAGTAGTCATCTCGACTTCTGCATTTTAAATACCATTAATGTATTTAAAGAAGTCTCTTGAAAATTGTAGATTGACAAAAAGTATTATTCAGCAGAGAGGTTGGACTGTCGTTAAGATTACTTCAGCAAAACTATTAAGATTAATCTGGAATTTATGCAATTTTAAGTTAACTGGAGATTTCAATGTCGAATGAAGTGCCTCAATTTAATACGAGATAAAACAAATGAAGTATTAAAAGCTACTTTGATATAACTTTATAAGCTTTTCTTTAACAAGTTTATTATTTAAGTTTTCTTAACTAAAAGAACGATATGGGAGACGTTTAAGAGATATTTAAGACAATGTTTGAAGAATTATCTTATAAAAATGAGTTACTGAGTTGAAGCAAATACATTACCCTTGTAGTTGTCTGGTGCTTTAATTTGTCCTTTTTAACATATATCCATGACTTACGATTTATTTGAGGTAAACAAGGCTACTCTTAAAAAGAGAAATGTTCATTAATATGTAATAATTGTAATTGCTGACTGTTTAAAAACCGTCTAGGGATTCTTTTTTCTATATAATATGATTTATGTAATTTGAGAGTATATATTTAATGATCTAGCTGAAACTATATTGCGGTGGGGGATTCAAATACACATCTAAAATATGCTCAAACACACCAGCTTTCAATACTATACTATGAACTATACTATGTATCCGGTGGTACCGGTACGGTGGTGGTGGTGGTAATTTACCAATTCTTTACCGACTTATATGTGTTTTATTTTATATTTTGTATTATTTCCAAGTTGTGGATGCCCAAATTCGGTTCACTTGTCACTTGTTTTTTTCCTTTAAGACATTTACATTTAAATTATAGATATAATAATTATAAGTCTTTTAACTCTGCTATATTCAGCACGTAGAGTTTATACACACATACACACAATGTTGTATGTACTTGTTATATTTCATTGTGTAAATTAATAACGAAGCCTCTCATTCTACAATCCGATTATGAACGCGGTCTCATTAAATTGTTCCGCTGTTTCGACTCTCGATCTTAACACCGTAAGGACTATGGGATTCATCAAAATGATTGTTATGGTTGTGGGTGTTTGTTTAGAAAATAATTTGAATATTATTACTGCATATAAATCAGTTATCTAATTATTATATAAAAGTAACTTATCGTAAAATTAATACATATATAATTATTTTAGCACTAATGCATTTCCAAAGATATTTAATTTTAAGCGATCTTATTATGATGAAATCTACGTAAAATCTATTTAGTATCCGGTCTCTACCTTTTTTACACCACATACCTATGTACATGTTTATTTATTTAATCATATCATTTTAACAACTAACTTTGGATATTTTTATCCAAATAACTAAGATCTAAGTATATTTAATATTAACAGACACATGTAGTGTAATGAAAATGCATTATATGATATTATAACCCATAAGCATATTTCCGGAAATACAGAGGGTTTTAAAATTTAAAAAGAGGGTCCGATGAGATGTCGTTAGATTGAGAATTTGAGTGACTGAGATGGACCAATGTCACGTCAGCTTAAACGATGTCATCAATATTTTTGTATTAGTATATTCACTTTTACCATTATTTATATATATATATATTTTTATGTTACAGAAGGGCAAACGAGCTTGCGGGTCACCGTTGGTATGTGATCACCGTCGCCCATGAATTCTTGCAACATCCGAGGAGTCACAAGAGCGTTGCCGGCCTTGGAGAAAAGAATATATGCCTTTTTTGAAGGTACCCATGTCGTATCGATCTGGAAATACCGCCGAAGGAAGTTCGTTCCATATTTGAGTGGTACGTGGGAAAAAAGTCCTTGAAAACCGCACAGTTGAAGATCGTCACGCGTCCAGGTGGTACGGATGATAAAGGAGGCGATGGCGAGCTGTGCGGTAGTGAAATTCGGCGGTAAGCATCAGATCGAATAGTTCTTCGGAACACTACCCGTTGTAAATGCGGTAGAAGACGCACAAAGAAGCCACGTCTCTACGCAATATCAAAGAGTCCAGCCGTTCGCAGAGCACTGGGTCCCCGACAATCCGAACGGCTCTCCGTTGTACGCGGTCAAATGGTAGAAGCTGATATTGGGGTGATCCGGACCAGAGATGAGAACAGTACTCCATGTGAGGCCGGACCTGCGTCTTGTAGAGCGCAAGTCTTTGGCCAGGTTTGAAATACTGCCTTGCTCTATTGATCACTCCCAATTTCGTCGAGGCCAACTTGGCCTTGCTCTCCAGATGACCACGAAACTGACAATACGTGGCGAGGCAACAAAAGGAGTGCTCTTGAAGAGCGGTGATACGACAAATGGGGTTTTCTTAGTGGTGAACGCGCAAACCTGTGTCTTTAGGGGATTGAACTGAACGTGGTTAAGTTCACCCCACTCAGAGACCATCCCCAGGGAGGTCTCTATTGAAGACACAAGTTTCTTTCGGCACTCGTCAACGTTTTCCCGAGAGAGACCTGCACGACCGGAATATACCGCATCCCCAGTGCTGTCATCCGCATAACAATGTACGTTGGAAATATCCAACATATCATTGATGTGCAGGAGGAACAGAGTTGGGGATAGCACGCAGCCTTGGGGTACACCAGCGATCACGGGCTTGGGGTCCGAGCAAAAACCGTCGAGAACGACCTGTATGCTCCGCCCAGTGAGAAAACTGGTGATCCACTTGCATAAACTCTCGGGAAGCTCATAGGAAGGTAGCTTCGAAAGAAGCCCCTTGTGCCATACATGATCAAAGGCTTTTGCCATATCCAGACTGCCAGACCTTCTCCCTTGCTTTCAATAACCGCTGCCCAACGGTGCGTAAGGTATAAGATCACCAGCTGATCTACCATGGCGAAAGCCATACTGCCGGTCATTGATCAACTGGTGATCCTCGAGGTACGTTAGGAGCTGTCAGTTGATAATAATCTCCATTATTTTGGAGAGAAGGGAGGTAATGACGATAGGTCTGTAGTTAGCTGGGTCCGAGCTATTACCTTTTTTAGGGATCGGATGGACAAGGGCACGCTTCTATGAGACCGGGACTACGCCTTTAAGGTAGGAGTACGGAAATAGACGCGTTAGCACTGGAGTAAACTCAGGGGCACACGTTCGTAGCACTAATGGAGAAATGCCATCCGGCCCATTCGACTTATGAACGTCCAAGGAAAATAGAGTCTGCCTGATAGTTTTTTGCCGAAAAACTATTTCCGGCATTGAACTCTGACACCGCGGGATGATAGGCGGTGTCTTCCCTTGGTCGTCCAAAGTCGAGTTGGAGGCGAAAAGAGTGCCCAAGAGATCGGCTTTCTCTTTTGCCGTGTGGGCCAGAGAGTCATTCCCCACGTGCAACGGCGCTAGGGACGGCTGGCTAAAGTTGCCCAGAGTGGCCTTGGAAACCGCCCAGAATTTGCGCATGCCAGGCGGTTACTTTGCCAGCTGATCCCCAATTTTGACGACATGCTTGAACTTTGCTCTAGCGATTTGCCGTTTGAAGAATCTGGAGGCACGGTTGTATTTCCTCTTCAGAACTCTAGAGTTCGGATCCTTAGTGACTAACGCATTAGCCCAAGCTTGATAAGTCTGCCGTTTGCCAGCTGCTGCAGCCCTGACAGACGCATCAAACCAAGGCCGCGATCTGCCGCCAAGTGGTACCACAGAGCTTGGTACAAATAGTTCCATGCCCTGAAGTATCACATCAGCTACAGCCGCAGCGCAGTCACTAGGATCATTGGAAGGGAAACAAATCGGCCCCCATGGGTAGGATGCAAAAAAAGACCGCATTCCATCCCAATCCGCTGACTTGTAGTGCCAAACGCGTCGAGTCGCAGGTCTTGTGCGAGCAGGACGTTGAATGGGCACTACATTCCGTACCAGACAGTGATCAGAGGAACCTAAGGGAGCCTCGACAGCGATCTGGTACTTTTCTGGATGTGTAGTCAGCAGAAGATCCAACAAAGAGGGCGTGTGGCTGTCCACGTCCGGTAGACGAGTGTGCGACTTTACAAGCTGGGACAGATCATTTGCCAGAGCAAAGTCAAACACAGATCTCCCCGCTTAGTCGGTGGCACGTGACCCTAGCCAATCGGCATGGTGCGCATTGAAGTCCCCGAGGACTACGACTTCGGCGGAGGGAGTCTGTGAAAGCAGATCGTCAATCTTCGCCTGAACATGGCCCAAGAGTTGATCCGTTTCTGCATTACCACTATGGGACCTGTAGAGGCACGCGTAGACTCTGACATGGTCGTCCATGTCCACGCGCAGCCAGAGTACAGACAGGTCCCGACCTTCAAAAACCTGAAGGCGACGGTAGCAGATATCCTCCCTAACGAACACAGATACCCCGGCGTGTGGTATAAAATGATGTTCTAGTTTATACCCGGGGTATGATAGGTACGCTGTGTCGCTAGGTTGAGATATCTGCGTCTCCGTCAAAAACAACAAGGCCGGCTGCGCCCTCTCAAGGTGGTAGTGGACGGCGTTTAGGTTCGAGTGAAACCCCCGGATGTTGCAAAAGTCCACATCTAAAGGGGAGCGGGGTGCCGCACTTTGCCGTCGTTTGCCCTCAGAAAACACGAAAGGCGATACTTTGCCCGCCCCAGATACGACGGGCAGCCCGAGCAAAATCCGAGGATCATTCCCCCGATTTTGCTCGGGGAGGGGTCCCCGGCTTCATCAAAGCCGGTACCCTCCTGGTTACAACACGTCGGTCTTCTGTGAGAGGGTGGTCCTTCCCCGGTCGAGCCAGCCCAATACGAGCTGCAATCAGAAAACTACAGCTAGGCTCTACCACCTAAAATAACATTAACACCTAAAATAACAAACATTAAAATAAATACTTTGATCTTTGAACTGGGATGTTTATTTGTGAACCCCAAACGATTTGCAAACTGTAGTAGCTTTAGTACGTTTACGATCGTACACAGACCTTACCGCGCATAATAATTGAAAGAAATAATATTTAATTAAATGTATTTCTATAAACTAAGATAATTAAACAAAAACAATGTAATTGATTCTATTTAAAAATAATCGAATCAAGCAAGCAATATTTATACAGTCACTGGTATCTTGTTATAAGAAACTATTTACATAATGGACCAACCACAATTAAAAAACATTACTTTATACTATCTACTGCATACACACGCACTACTTACTACCTACATGGCATTACAACTTAATTTCTAAGCTAACAATGTCATTTAATAATTAAACTCATATTATAAAACATCTACTTTAGATACTTAGGATTTGAATTAATTTAATTAATTACCATTTACTTTATTAAGTACTATTCATTAACATTAATATTATGTAGATGTTCCTAGCCGCTAGCAACATTGAAATCAATTTTTTTAGAGTAAAGCTTGAATGAAGATTGTGCAATTAAAATGTATCCGCAATATATTTTTGTGGTATAGCTTGAAGTTGATTTAAACGCTCTCTATTCATCTGTTTTAATGTCTAATGCAAGAAAAACACCACTACGATAGTTTAAGCATAAACTTAGGGTATTAAGTTCCCCACTTCTCTCTTTTACTGCAAAATGCACTTTAGTCGTTTTCTTGAAAACATTTCTTTCACATGCTGAAACTCAAACAATCTGATTGTAAATTTTCAGTCTTTAAAATGGTAATTACTATATTAATATTAATTTAGATTGAAGGTAAATAAATTGTTGCAAATCATAAAATTAAATCTCAAAACGATACTCGTAATATTTTGGTCAACGTTACATTACAATACACGAATAAGGTCGTATGTTTTTTTTATTTCATAATCATGCATTTAAACATTTTCCGTTAACTTAACTCACGAATAATGGTAACTCTATTAATATTAATAGAGTTGCCATTATTTGTGATTTAAATAGTATTATAGTTTTTTATTTAGATTTCAGATCCATAGCTTCTGTGGCTACGTTTCCCTCACAGCAATATAGAGTTATATAAGATTTTTACCGATAAAAGCTTAAATATTATCTATTACTTTGAGCAGTTTAATGGATTTTTAGTGCTCCTTCCACTTAAAGGTTTATATATAGTAGGTAAATACAATAGTACTTTGTCAACCATTTTACTCTCTTCCTATATGCTTCACATTCATTCTTCTAAGTAGTCACATAATTTTGAAATATTTCGCTTTAGAACTAATATTTTAGTACATTTTAATTAATATACATATTATATCTTACATATTGCTGTTGTTATTAGATGAGATTTTATTTAATAGTTACATAAAAAAGTGAAAGCTTTTGAGTATATTTTCACTGAAAACTCAACATTTTAAAACGTTTTATGACGTCATCATGTCCTACCTGACTACACAGTTGACATTTGAACTGTATGTTACACAGATATGTTACATTAATTAGTTGCTCGATGATTAACTTCGACATCGCAATCCATTCACTGGATTATGTGTTTGAGCTATGTTTAAAAAATATAGATTTTTCTAAGGTTTAGTATCTTTCAGTCTGTTAAAAGTTAAAAGGAATTTAAAAATATAATAAATTGCAGTATATTAGTTTAATTGTCTGTGGTACTACATGTCGATTTAAGCATAATTTAAATCAGTAGAATCCAAGTTTTGAAATTTGTAGTCTGTGAAGTTTGTTAAAATATTTCACCGCAAAATGTTATTATTGCAAACTTGAAAGTTAAAAGTCTTTAACTGCATCTAGAAACGTGTTTACTTCTTACATTAGTAATATCATTTAGTTAAAAGCTACTCGGGGCTGCTCTGTATTTCTTACCGCTTTCTACTCGCTTGGAATATTTTGCTATATTTCTAATGCTTTTTAATTTCCAAGAGTGGTCTTTGCTTGTTTTATAATAAATAATAGACCATAGCCATACTTGATCAAGCACAACAAGAATTATGTATTTGATAAACTAAAATACATCCTATATGATAAGGTGAGTTGATGGAATTTATTTCTTACAATAAAATCCTTGGCAGTTTTTGAGCTGCATATCTAAGAATATAATGTTATCGTTTCAAGATATGTTTATAATTATATTACTTTGATAATAGTTATCATTAGTTCTTAATCAAAACAAAAACTTCTCAACGAAGTAAATACCGAGTGACGAAAGCGAATCCACTGACAAAACTCCTGATATGAATTTTGCGACGAAAAAAACCACGAACATTTTTATTCACAAACGTAAACAAACACAAAAAATGTGAATGTGTTCGGAACGTTGCCAACTTGCCTTGATCAATCTAATAAAATAAAATCAAAAATGCAATTTGTGCAACGTTTCGAGCACATTCACATTTTTTGTTTGTATTTTTTTTTGTTTATTTGTTTGTTTGGCAACGTTCCGAACACATTCACATTTTTTGTGTTTGTTTACGTTTGTGAATAAAAATGTTCGTGGTTTTTTTCGTCGCAAAATTCATATCAGGAGTTTTGTCAGTGGATTCGCTTTCGTCACTCGGTATTTACTTCGTTGAGAAGTTTTTGTTTTGATATCAATAGTTTTGTAAAAGGATTGGAAACAAAATGCTGTGCGATTATTTTTCATGCAAATATATACTCATTTATTTGACCAACACATGGAACTATCTATAATGACATGAGGGACTCTCGTAGGGCCTTTAAAAACAAACTTAAATGGTGCCAAGACAATTCAGAACAGATTAAAATGGACATACTGGCTACGTCATATAGAAACAAACATTTTGGAAAATTCTGGCAACAAACAGACAAACTGAATACAAGATCGAATATTCCGGCTGAAGTAGGGGGAGTGAGCGGTTGCCGTAACATAGCAAATATGTTTAAAACACAATTTACAGTGGATCCCTCTGAGTTCAATTTCGCCGAGGCTGGCAGGGGGGATATTATAAATAATGGGGAAAGCTTTGTACGTTTCACGTCTAGCGAAGTAGTAGATACAATAATGGGTATGAAGCGTGGAAAGTCGCCTGGACATGATGGCCTGAGTGTTGAGCATCTGCGACACGCTGGTGTGCACCTTCCTAGAGTCCTAGTTTTGTTGTACAATATTTGTATAAGCCACGGCTTTCTGCCGGACTCGATGACAAGAACAATAGTCGTGCCTATAATCAAGAATAGGGCGGGGGATGCGACGGACAGAACCAACTACAGACCGATATCTCTTGCTACCATCATAGCCAAAGTGCTTGACGGCTTGCTTGATACTCAACTTAGCAGAACAATTAACATACACGATGCGCAGTTCGGTTTTAGATCAGAGCTGTCAACTGAGAGCGCAGTATTGTGTCTCAAGCAAGCTGTAAGGTACTACATGGATAGAAAGACCCATGTGTTTGCGTGTTTTTTGGATCTGTCGAAAGCATTTGACCTCGTATCCTATAAAATTTTATGGCAGAAGCTTGAAAAGGATAGCAGTTTAAGACCGGAGTTGATATCACTATTAAAGTACTGGTATGGTGCCCAAAGTAATGTGGTAAGATGGGGTGATGCACTTAGTGAACCATATAAATTAGGGTGTGGAGTAAGACAGGGGGGCCTGACGTCACCCAGATTGTTCAATCTTTACATAAATGGGCTCATAGAGAGGCTTAGCGGGGCAGGCGTCGGTTGTTCGATAGATGGCGTAATGATGAACAATTTTAGTTACGCAGACGATATGGTTCTGTTGAGCCAGTCGGTCAGTGGTCTTCGAAGACTGATAAAAATCTGTGAGGAATATGCAAAGGAGAATGGACTGAGGTATAACGCTAAAAAGAGCGAAATTTTAATTTTTCGAGGAATAAACAAACAGTTAAATTTCATTCCTAAAATACATCTGTGTGGAACTTCTCTGAAACTAGTATCTGAATTTAAATACCTTGGTCATATTGTGAATGAACGCCTGGGTGATGATAGTGATATCGAGCGGGAGCGCAGGGCTCTGTCGGTTAGAGGCAATATGTTGGCCCGTAGGTTTGCACGGTGTTCGACACAGGTAAAATTAATATTATTTAAAGCCTATTGCCAGTCCTTTTACACGTGCAGCCTATGGGAGAACTATACGCGGCGGACATATAGCGCACTGCGTGTTCAGTACAACAATGTGCTGAGGGCTTTGTTGAGGAAGCCTCGATACTGCAGTGCATCGGCAATGTTTGCGGAGGCTCGTGTAGACGACTTCTATGCGATAATACGAAAGCGGACCGCGTCCTCAATGACAAGATTACTGAACAGCTACAACAGTCTTCTCAGCATATTGGCGTTAAAGCTAGACGCTCCCCTCTGAACGATGATTTCCATGAATTTTATTTTATTTTATTTCTTTAATAGTATTTTATGATTTTAATTATATTTGATTTGAATTTAATTTATATTTATTTGAATTGAATTTATATTTAATTTTAATAATTAAATGAATGTTGTGCATTTTATTAATTTTATTTTTCTGTATAATTTGAGATTGTTATGTTGAATACTAACTACGAGTACTATTATAACATTAGTTACTTAAGTTAAAATGTTACTAACACTTATGGATGAATTATCTGAAATAAATTGATTTATTATTATTATTATTATTATTTGGAATAGTTGCCTGTGACAAAATGAGAGTGTTTTGGCTCAGAGGATGAGCGTTGTAATAACAAAGACGAGACCTCGAGTTCGATTCCCACAGGTGCCCGATTTTTTTTTCATTTGATTTTTTCAGTTTCCATTTATTTTTTTAATTCATTGCTTCAAAACAGAATTTCTTCAGAATTCGGAATTTTTTCTGTAAATTTGTTTTATTGTTACAGACGGCAATGCGTTAGTGAGTTTATTCACTGTGCAACTAGCAATGAATTTTAACCGTGTTGTGAGTACGATTCTGGCTTTAAAAGTCATTTTTTGGCAATTTTTGGTCATTTTTCATGATTTTTTTAACTTCTCACGGCCATATCTCAAAATAACGAGTTTTCCCAGATAAATGCTATATACCAAATTTTAGCTCTAATTTGGGGCTACGAATGAGGAAATTTTCGAAAAAATCGTTGGCGCCGTTTTCGAGAAAATGGCCGATCTGTCCCCGGCCAGTTGGCCATTTTTTGCCTTTTGACCAAAAATGTCACGCCAACAAATGTTTTTGCCATTAAAATGGACATTATTCAAAAATGAGCTTGAGACCTTTCCAATGATGCCCAATTTGTCAATGTACGTCAACTGGTTTGGCCACAGTCCCTGTACGAAAAATGGCCATTTTTGGCCTTTCGAGGGCTGGCCACGGCCAACATAGCGGCCAAATCGAAATGTCGTATAACAAAAAAGTCTTAGTTTTTGATGTACTTCAATCCCTGAAAGTTTGAACAAAATCAGTTGAAACTACGAATATACCCACACACACAAAGTAATCATCGATGGAGGCGCCAGTCAAAATTTTCAAAATGTCATATCTCATCAACCGGTGGTCGGATTTTGGCGTTTTTGGGCTTGTTGAAAAGGTCTCGACGAGGACCTTTAGGAAAATCTTTTTCAAGGTGGAAATAAGTGATTTTATACTGGTGCGAAGCCAAAAACTAAATTTTAGTCTCATTTTTCAAACGGCCGTAGAGGTGAGGCGGTAGGTATATTGCTAAGTGTAAATGCATTTTCTGGGTCTATGGGCCAAGGGCTTTCTAAAAATACCACACTCATACCAGAAGGTCTCGTGTATAAAAAAATCGATATTGCGCGTATATATACAGAGTTAGACTTTCAGCACTATGGGTGCTTTCGTCACTCTGAGCTAGCTAACGCCCGCTTTGATATTTTAATGATTATGTTTCCCTTTAAAGAAAACGAAGAACATTGCTTTGTACCTACATGATCTTTATATTGTAGATATTAATTCCTAAAAAAATAATAATTAATAATTTAATTTTTTAAAATACATACATGTTTTTAATATGAAATATTATTATTCTATTCGTTTCATAACAGATCACAAACTTAAATCTATCTTATTGTATCAATTTTTCAAGATACGGCTAAAATACTTCGGAAAGTTTCGAAGTATAAAACCTGATATTTAATTCTAGAGCATTACTACTATTAACTCTTAGATAACTCATTAGTTCAGTACTAACATTGTAATTATTAATTTTAGTTTTGCGTTTTAATTTTAGCCTGTTGTAATAATATTACAGTCGTCCTAAATAAATAGAGATCCAAAATAACTTCTAAAAGGTAAATTATAATAAAAAATATAAACAAATAGAATATTTTCGTCACTTGACTGTACATTATTTGCCTTAAATTGTAATGTGTAATTGTATGGATATAGAATACAACGCGCACTATTAAGTCAGTGGGTCTGTCACACAATATAGTTAACATTACTGAATAAAAGTATATGGTATTACAGTTTCATTTCACACTCAATATGAATCGTAAGATGTAAGTGACACTTAATAGAGCGGCTGGAATTGAACATATGTATAGCATGAGACTTACACAGAGAAATCACTGACATGTTCGCTTTAATTTTAATTTAAAACAGGTACCATATTATATCTATTTTACAATACATATTTCGAGAAAAAATTAAAGACATCCATATAGGATATACATGATAAATGTTTGATATTTTTTGGATAATTTTAATGTCAATCGACATATTATTTTCAGTACAATATACACATATAATACAACATATACTGATACACATATTGCATATCATATTTACTACTTTACTTTACTATTTATTATAATGCATTTTATCATAAAGAAACTAGAGCTCATTACCTTGAAATTAAACAGTCTTAATATTTTAATTAGGAGGTAAGTTGATTTGCTTGTCGATGTCTTTGAAGTCTCGTTCATATTTTAGGTTTCCTTTGAGGACTCATCGTAAAACATATTAATCTCATATTTATTATATAACTGTGTAAAATTTTGTCAGAAGTTGGCTAAAGTCTGCATTATTGTGTTTCAGATTTTGTATTTTATCTTCTCTGTCAGTGACAGTGCGAAATTAAACCACTAGGCAGCACTTATTAAAATTTACTCTAAAAACTGCTCTTTTCCCCACAATGAGTAATCTAGCAGCCGCCAAAAGCTTCGGATGAAACTTATTTATATTTTAGAGACTTCCGGCGATGAATATTCAACAAAATAGTGTATTATTATTTATTTTCCTTTGTGTGCTTAGAGATTTTACAGTTACCAGGATATTATATTCGTCATTGGTTATTTACCTGTGACTTTTAATATTTTGGAGATATTTAAACTTATATTTTTTAGATCAAACGTAACTTATAAATTATAAGAACCTAAAAGTATAAATTGTGGGAAGTTTAATGTTTTTCGTTCTCTATATTCGAAATAATAGTATCTATTTCAGGCTAATAACAAATGCCAATTTATTGGTTTTAATAAGAGTTTCCGAAGTTATATTTATAATAAAATAAAAATAATAGAATTATATGAAAATAAATGCTTTTATTTCTAGTAATTTTATCGCTTTGAGTTTATTTCTTACACCGATTACCTACTAAGCGGGTAAGTCGATACAATACGAATCTGTATAGAATTAAACTGCATGCATACATCATAAGTTGATAAGTTGAGTTGCTATAAAAAATATTTTATTTCAATAATGCTAATTTAATGTTATGAAACACAATATTTAATAAGGTATTATAAGGTGTAGTGAAATATTATAGGCATATTTTAAAATAAGTTTGTTTTAATGATATTTTCAGCAAACTAAATGTTGAGTAATTAGCAACAGCAACATGATCAGAATCTTTAATCATAATGTTAAATGACTTTGCAAATGAGGAGCATTCAGCGACCCCTTGAATTAATTATATAATATTAATAAAAATAAAGTACGAGTTTGATATTAAATGTAAATTACTTATTTAATACATAAAATTAACATAGAAAAGAATTGGATTTGTTGGAATTATTATTGTAAAAAAAAGTATTTTTGTTTAACTGGTATTGATTTCAATCCTTTCTGGATTGGTCTTTTAGTAAAATGAGAGTCGTTGAACAGTTGATATGCTCGTATCTCATTATTCCCCGATCTTCTAAATGGTAATAACCCTAATATTATAAACTACAAGCAATATTAATATTTCATAAAAATTGTAAGTAAAAAAATCTTTTACAATTTATTTTATAACATATTAAATTTTTTTGAATTAAATAAAATCGTTTTTGGCAACAATGTGCTTAAATTACAAAGAACCAGCAAACAGTGCCGCATATTTATTTTAATTAATTATTTTCATTAATATATTTCAGTCGTTTCTTTTGATTGTGTACATTAATAACGACGCCTCTCGTTCGACAATCAGATCATGAACGAGGTCTCATTAAAGCGCCTTGCTCGAACCTCTGTCTTATTGTACGCGTATTTAATTATTTTGACTGTCTTCACATTACGATAAAATAGCAAAAAATATATTTTCTTAAAAATAAATATCTAATTATTTACTCCAATGTAATCAAGGGATTATGTTATAAAGAAAACATGTTTAAAAATTCACTATTAACAAGAAAATAAAGTACCGTACTCTTGAGCTTTAACTACAAGATACCACAACATTTACACTGTCTGTCTGGGAATACATTATACGGAATCTTGACCACTTCCAATATATTATTACATTTATAACTAGAACAACTACAATGTAATGTTGTAGTTACTCAGCGATGTACATTTCCACAGGGATTATGAATTATAAACGGCAAATAAAAATACATAACAGTTAATAAGTTTCTGATATATTATAATAACAAATCTTCAATATTAATAAAAAAACAAGTAAACTCAAACATATGACACATGAAAATAATAAAAAAGACATTGAAATGCCTAAATTTTATAATTGAATGATTATATAAATATCGTATTATCTTCAATTAGATAATACGATATATTCTTCTAGTTTGAATATTTTATATATTACCAAGAGTTTGTTATACAAAGGTACTTTAACATATATTTATATGTAAAAGTTACCATAAAAATATAACTTTCACTGTTTAGTGAAAGGTATCATTTTATTAAACAGAATTAACATAAGCAATTGATAGTTTTAGAGAAGTGAATTATGTATATTATATTGTATACGTGGATAATATTACACTAACACCATTAGTTACTATTACCATACCATTACTGACATAAATATATATATAAAGTTTCAAAAACTTTATATATATATTGCTATATAAAGTTATCGTGTTGTAGTTTTGTATTGCTGTCTCTATAACTTAAAAAATTGGAATTTTTAAAATAAATTTTGATCCAAAAATATTCAAAAAAATTGTTTTATTGTTATTTTTAATTTGGGAGCATATTAAATAAGAAGATAAAATATTTCTGGTAATTATTACTTAATTTTAACAGAGTTTTAATCTGAGTTATCTTTTAATAAAAATTTATTCTTCACATGTTGTTATAAAATTGTATAGCTCAAAGCTTTCAGTGTAGGCAGTCACGTTATAGTTTCTCACTTCTCTTATTAACTGTTATATGTATTAAATTTGTTTTTCTTAAAAGTTAATAGTATATTTAAGAGTTAAAAGTATTAACGATAATGTTATATTCTTTATGTTACGAATATAGGATAATAGTAAATATTTGACGTAACCCAAATTAAACAAAATATGTTATAAATTCTAAAGAGTTATCAGACGCCCTATGGCACATATCATTTAGGTGTTTATAAGATTAAGTAGCTTAAAGCTAATAAGCACAAATGCTTCTTTATTAAAAATGGACCAACGTGGTTAAATTTAGTACCCAGTCCGTGTCGGCCGCGGTGCGGTGAGTCTAATATTAACTGGATTAACTGATCGCAATATCTGATATTTTGAAACTAATATGAAAAATTTCTTTGGTATTTATATTGTAAAAATAATATAACAAAAATACTAATCAAATATCATTTTTTTTACAATATTGTCTTACCTATGTTTGATTTGTTTTTTAATTAAGATGAAAAAAACTTACATTATTAAGAATTACAAATGAAGAATATTTTTAGGTTTATTTTATTTCCTAGAAAAACTTGTTTCTTTTGCTAAGTGTCTGATCTTACTTATTTACTACGGGAATTGTTTTTCTCGATTACAGATTTATAGATATGGCGTTGTTGTTCGTTTCTGCACATATTATTGCAGCGGTTTCGAGCAGTTACATACTTCTAACGATTCGTATCGTTAATGTTCACTTTAAATTTGGCCTTGGCTTTGCTTTTTAAATCCTGATTTTTTTTAATTCTCGATGTTAACCAGGGAACAGGAACATGTTTGACTCTTGTTGGTCGAATAGGAGCTTACTTGTCTTACAGATCAGTCAGAGAGCGGATAGACATTTTTACCTGTTCGTCTAAACAACTCTGTGATGAAATAAGAAACCAATCTACTTTTGACGAATCGAATTTTAAAAGCCCTAGACCCATCACTGCAAAATTGTGAAGTAGAGATTTATCTGCAGATCAATCGTAAAAAGTAGATTAAAAATGTAAATAACATCGCTTTTTGTTAAAGAAAAATTAATTTACTGCATCAAAGCCGACTCGGGGTTTAAGTAATAAATTAAATATATTGCAATTGTTTCTTTCAAATATTTATACAGATTGTTCTCACTAATGCTTCCTTTCACCAACTTAGCTTCTATAAATATCTCAGTAGTGGAAACATAATATGTCGGGTTGTTATTCAGTTTCAAAGAAAAGAAAATGCTATTTACTATAACATAAACATAATCTTATCATCGCGTATAATCCAAATAAGTAAAGTTCGTACACTAATTAGTTTATTAAATTATTCGTGACTGGTTATTTGGTCTTACGGATTACTATAATGAGAAACTAAACATTAATGAACTAAACGGTATCGGGAAGTAAATTTTGTCGTTATTATTAAATCTGAGAGCTGCATGAGATAAATATATTTATATTAATATAACTTTAAAAAAATATGTCCTTGGTTCCCATTGAAATATCTTCGGAAATACCTGTTAATAGCTCTAGTAAAATTAAACGTTATCAAACGCTTTTAAGTAAGTATATACGTAAATTGCTGTTAGCAGCGCGTCCGACATGATTCACTTTCGATATAATTGTAAAAACTTTAAATTATATATTTTCTTACTAAAATAGATTTGTATCTATTTCCCTATATATATCACTATTAAAATCGTTATTTTATGGTATCACATTTTCAGTACATGCAATTGTATGACTTTTTCAATTTTTTTTTAATTCTTACGTATAAAGTATAAAACACAAAGCAACAATAAAGTCAATATATACTTTATGTTACCGGGTTCTTGTTACGTTAACACCAACGGAAAATAAAACACGGACGGACGCTCTAAGAACAATTTATGTAGAGCGTTTGCACAGTTTAATTACAGAAATATATATATTTTAAGTTGATGAGGTAAATCTATTTTTGACTTTTTGGCTTAAACCAAAGTTATGTTTAAAGGTTAAAAATTCTTTAGCTTTCCTCGACAGGTTAGTGATCAATATAATTTATTTTTGTCACACACGCGTACATAATAAATATAATATACATTATATTGTAAATGTTAGATAATAGCTTTCCATGTAAGGTAGCTAGCCTTAGTATACACAGTGAGATAATCTTAATTTTTAATGACTTTATTTTTTCACAACTTTTTACATATATTTTAAACTAAATCTATTAGTTAGTAGTAGGTTAAAAGTAACTTCGATACTTTATAAATTAGATGGATTATTTTAGTTAACTTTGGTTTAGACGTTTGTACAATTAAAAGATTTTTACGAAGAACTTGACACTGTTAAGTAATAGTCTTTGTGGAAAATTACTAGCATTATTTACTTTATGTAAATAAATCAGAGTGCACAGTGTCCTAATTAACGGAACTCATGAACACGGACGTCCTTTTGCATTAATTCTTTGAGATATTTTAATACAAACGGTTTAAAAAACCTGTGTATAAATTAGCAGAAATTCAATGCTAAAATATATTTTAACCCTTTCAGACCTGGTGTACACGAATGTACACATAAAATATAAAATAAGTTTTGGTATTTATTTCGCTACAAGTGCAATTGAGAACGCTTGTGTTCATATCTCCACATTATAAACTACAAAAATTGATATTAGTAACACCATTTCTTAGCAATGTTTGTGATTTTTTCTACATGTTTCGACCAGTAGCTGACCAAATCTGGAGCTGTGTAGATAAGCTCGTCATTTTATTTCTAAAAGTAGGAAATAGCTAAATATAAGCACTGCAAAAATATGAATTGATGTGTTATATTCCTAAGATCATACGTAACATATAATTTGAGTTTGTTATTCTATTTTTGTGTCAATTATCACAATTTTTATTTTTGTACACAAATGTACACATCAGGCGTAAACGATATTCAAATACATATATACATTCAAATAAACCCAGGTTTAAACTTACTACTACACAATAAATATAAATTTTATTTGGAGGATTTTCTCAAGAAGTAAGTAGTTATGACAACGATGTAACTTTGGTCAAGTGGCTGGATAATAAGATTACCCATCTTCTAATTTTGTTGGTATTGGTGAAAAAGACTTAGTCAAAAGGTGATGTAAGAAATACAAGAAATTTATTAACGTTGAACGCCCCGAAGTGGTCAGGAAATACAATCACGCAATGGGGGGGTTGACCTATTAGATCAACGCAAGAACTACTACAAGACCTTCATAAAATAAAAAAATGGACTCTTCGCATGATATTTCATGCTTCTGATTTGTCTGTAGTGCAGGCATACCGAGAGTACCAAAAAGACAATAAGTTACTAGGCATACCAAAGATAAAACAACTCACGTTGCTTTACTTTCGTCGTCAGCTGGCTGAAAGTCTGGTGTTGAAAAGTAAAATAGTTATCGATAAAAGGGGACGGCCCAGTATCAGTAGCCCAATACCGCAAATTATTCCAAGAAGACCAGGAGAAGTTCGCCCTGTAGCGGATATAGCAAAAGACGGTATTGGTCATTTCCCTGCACATGATGAGGGACTTGGGATACGGTGCAAAATGGTGGGATGCAAGGGAAGAACCAGAATAAAATGTATAAAATGCAAAGTTCACCTTTGTCTTACCAAAGATAAAAACTGTTTCTTAGCATTTCATACGTAAACTTATGAAACATGATTTCTTAATGGGGCGAATGACTGATTTACCTTTGTGCCAATTTTTACCTATCCAAGAGAAGAAATAATTTTTTTTTGTTAATTATTGTGAGGATTATTCTTTAGTTTTTAAATTTTATTAAAATAATTAATATTTCCTAATAAAAACATTTATAAATTAAACTTATTATAATTCCAATGATACCCCCTTATACACTAGTCTTATCATTACGTAGCACGGATGTGCACATTTGTAGACAAAAAGAAAATCTACTTTTTCTTAAACAGCTGTCAACCAGGATTTTTTTCATAATTTTTTCCTTAGTCTTTTTATCCTACTCTAACCACAGGTATTTTTTTTTAGATTCGTTGGACACAAAAAAATAACTCAGGTCTGAAAGGGTTAATTATCTAAACTTTTTAAAACATTTTTGAAACGCCATTTTTTATGAGTTAAGTTCGCTGATTTCGGTGTCTACCCATGAGTTATGTAATATGTCATCTTTTTTATAGTAACAGAAAGAAATCTTTTCAGAGTTGTTAGGGAGGCAGCTCTCGGGTGTAAGTATTTCTCTCTTCACAGTGTTTTGTAAATGACCTTCGCGTTATAAAAAAATCGCTCATCGTTCCTTCATAACATTTGTTAAATAAACTTAGTATACGACGAGGAAAGTAGCATTGTTTTTTATTTCATTTCAACAAATATGTTAAACTTAAGAGATTTAACAAGAGGAATTTCCATCCAAAGTAATATTGTAGACTTCAGAGAGAAGTGTAATTATTATTTTCACAATAAATTTAAGTAACATATCATATCAATCACAATATCAATACAACTATGTCTTCATAGTGGTCATAAATGCTTTTTATAATTTGAATATAAAATAAAGCTACAAAACTGATAATTGAATACCTCTAATTTTAGTACAGAGCTCGCAGTACGTATGTTTTTAAGAGCGGAGTCAAACGTGTTGGAACGTTCCGAACGTTCTTTGACGAGACGACTTTTGGTGAAACTATGAAAGTGAACCTAAAAATAGCAAATTAACATATAAATGCAATTCTTATTTCATTTACTTATAAAATTTTTACTTATAAAATGTAAGTTATACGAGGGCCAAACTGAAAGTTTTTAGAACTGGCCACTTAAAAGCATTATATTAAAAAAAATAGTTTAAATTTTGAAAATAGAACTCTTTACCAATATTATTGAGTGTACATTTCATTCATTTGTCATTTGTTTTACGATTTGGCGGCAAATTGAAAATTGTCTGTGCACGTCAGAATGAATTTAAGCCGAGAAAATTTTCGTGCAATGATTTTTTATGACTTTCGATGTCATTTAAGTCAACAAGAAAGTTATGATAGACTTCGATTGGCTTTTCACGATGAAGCCCCATCTCGTGCCACAGTTTACAACTGGTTTAATTAATTCAAACGTGGTCGAACTAATCTCACCGATGATTTGCGTGATGGACGGCCTTCTACAGCGACGACTGAAGATAACATCAGTGTTGTGCGGCGTATGATAGAGACTGACAAAAGAGTGACCTATCAGCAGATTCGGACAAGTCTAGGCATAGGTATGAGTCAAGTGCACAAAATCCTCCATGAACATTTAGCGGTCAGGAAGTTTTGTGCCCGCTGGATACCGCATAATTTGACCGAGGCTCAAAAACTCCGCCGTGTTGATTGGTGCCGAGAAATGATCCAAAAATTTAACGGAGGTGACTCAAATACTGTGTTCGACATACTAACGGGTGACGAAAGCTGGATTTACTACTCAGTGGGTGTTTCCTTTCGAAGAGTTGCCAACTAAAATGAAGAGAGGTCGAAGTGTTGGAAAAAAGATGGTGGCCTCGTTCTTCGGAAAGACAGGTCATTACGCGACAGTAGTCTTAGAGGATCAGGAAACGGTTAATGCAGAGTGGTATACTAACAATTGTTTGCCACTTGTCTTGGAAAAAGTTCGAGAGAAACGACCTCGCAGCAGGATCCTCCTTCATCACGACAATGCCTCGTCGCACACCGCCAGGCAAACGATCGACTATTTGGTGACCTCAGACGTGGAATTACTGAGTCACCCGCCGTATAGCCCCGACCTCGCACCCTGCGATTTTTATTTATTTCCGAAAATAAAAGAAAAACTTCGAGGAAAACGTTTTATAGACGCCGAAGAAGCAGTGGCTGCGTTTCAAAACGCCGTCGAAGAGACCCCTAAGGCCGAGTGGGCAAGGTGCTTTTCTCAATGGTTCCATCGAATGCAGCGATGTATTGATGTAAATGGACGCTATTTTGAAAAGTTACAATAAAACTAATAACTTGCTAGAATGCTTAGTTTTTGATTTTCTAAGAACTTTCAGTTTGACCCTCGTAAACTGCGCTATAAAGTTTTATGTAACTGAGATTAATAGATATAATTATTATACCATTGAGTTTCCAGTACTAACAGTAGATACCAAAACATTTTTAAAGTGGCATGATATAATTTATTCATGATTGTACTAGCATCTAGTAAAATAAACAGCCCCCCCCCCAACTCGATCAGATACTTTAATCGTGATGTTAGTTAAGTTGGAAAATGAGAAACGTTCCGAGATGATATGTGGATAGCACATATGATCATGTAGTTTATGAATACATCATGTGAGTGAGCTATACGAGTACATGTGTGCATCTGTATTGGAATACTAATGGAATAATATATTACTGGAGAAATATTCCACAATCACTGGTCTTCTAACTTATTCGTAATGAACTATTTGAAACTGAATGATGACATCTTATTTTAATTTTGACGAATACTGTGCTAAATATACTTATTATAGTATAGAAAATAGTTTTTCCTCAGAAATTACAGAAATCGTTCAAAATACTATTATTAAATGTGTATAATATTATATTAACATATTTTTTATCATAATAAATACTAGTATATTAATACGTACTCAGCATAAAAACTTCATAAACCAAACCATTTACATGGATAAGCGTCTTCCAGGGTGGTGAGGCTTTAAGGGTGAAACCATGAATTGTATTAGGATAACCTGTCATAGAGTTAGTAAGTTTTAGGGTATCTTTAATTAACTTATATTCCGATACTGTAGTGAAATATGTTCAAATAATATGAAGTTAAATATTTATTAAGGTGTGGTTACATCATTTATGTCTTTTTTGTTTTAAAATCATCTGTATATTAACAATAAAAATTTTATATTAGATTCGTCTATTCTATATATATGATAATAAGTTATACTATAAAAGTAAATTACCCATACACTGTAGTTTTATAACGTTGTCAACACTGTAATACGTCACGTCTACTAAAGAGTAATGGATTGTGGAAGTCGGTGAATATTAAATCAAAACAAAAACTTCTCAACGAAGTAAATACCGAGTGACGAAAGCGAATCCACTGACAAAACTCCTGATATGAATTTTGCGACGAAAAAAACCACGAACATTTTTATTCACAAACGTAAACAAACACAAAAAATGTGAATGTGCTCGAAACGTTGCACAAATTGCATTTTTGTTTTTATTTTATTAGATTGATCAAGGCAATTTGGTAACGTTGCGAACACATTCACATTTTTTGTTTGTTTTTTTGTTTGTTTGTTTGTTTGGCTTCAATCCCTGAAAGTTTGAACAAAATCAGTTGAAACTACGAATATACCCACACACAGACAAAGTAATCATCGATGGAGGCGCCAGTCAAAATTTTCAAAATGTCATATCTCATCAACCGGTGGTCGGATTTTGGCGTTTTTGGGCTTGTTGAAAAGGTCTCGACGAGGACCTTTAGGAAAATCTTTTTCAAGGTAGAAATAAGTGATTTTATACTGGTGCGGAGCCAAAAACTAAATTTTAGTCTCATTTTTCAAACGACCGTAGAGGTGAGGCGGTAGGTGTATTGCTAAGTGTAAATGCATTTTCTGGGTCTATGGGCCAAGGGCTTTCTAAAGATACCACACTCATATCAGAAGGTCTCCTGTATAAAAAAATCGATATTGCGCGTATATATACAGAGTTAGACTTTCAGCACTATGGGTGCTTTCGTCACTCTGAGCTAGCTAACGCCCGCTTTGATAATGCTGTTTGCAAACATCTTACTATAATATATGCCATGAAGCTACATTATATATTTAATGAATAGTGAATAATACTTACGTTCTCGTAATGGCTGCTCGTGATTGAGCTTTAATTATTTTAATAAATGAAATACACGTCACGTCCAACATAAACATGTCCACACATATAAACATATAATTAATATTCTAAATAATTTTCCCGAATTGTTACTTTAAATGAAACTAAAATGAAGTAATCTAACATTTCAAATAAATTTATTATTTTATCAGGTTAATTAATAAAATAAAATAAAATATTGATTTAAAAGTATCTCAATGTCGTTTCGAAAAAAAATATATTTTTATATATCAATAAATAATAATAAAGCTTTTTCAAGCAAACAAAGTCATGAATAAACTTATATTGATATATTTAATAACAGCTCACGTGCTACCTGATGATATGAGATTTACTTCGCAATGTACGCAATTTCTTACAAACTTTAGATATTAACTGATCTACAGGGTGGGCCAAAAATTTTTGCACTTTTGAAACATGTCTAGAAATAAAAGTACAAATGTTATTTTGTTTATGATTTATTTAACGTAATTATCATTTATTAAAATTTATTTTATAAAAATGACATCGTCGAGATGTGCTCCGTCTCGTCGTTGGCACTCCTGCAATCGACTACGTAAACTTTAGAAAACTCGTTGACACATGCTGCGAGGAATCGCGGCTATCTCCTCGTGGATGTTTTCTTTTAATTGGGATATGGTCGTCGGTTTATTAAGGTATACTCGACTCTTCAGATATCCCCACAAGAAAAAATCGCAAGGTGTAAGGTCCGGGCTTCTGGGAGGCCATGGGATATCACCTCTGCGAGAAATCAATTTGTTAGGAAACATTTCTTTGACCACCGGTAAAGTCACGTTTGATGTATGGCATGTTGCTTCATCTTGTTGAATCCAAGTCCGACTATTGTATCCTTCAAATTCATGCAACTGTGGTGTCAAAAACTCTCGCAACATTTTCACGTAATCCACTGAGTTCACAGTCACGTTATTTCCTTGATTATTTCCAAAGAAGTATGGACCGATTATGCCCTTTGCGGATATGGCTGCCCACACTGTCGTTTTTAGTGAATGAAGAGGCTTTTGGTGTCTATAGTGAGGGATTTCCGTGCTCCAATATCGACAATTATGTTTATTTACGTGACCATTAATGTGAAAATGGGCCTCGTCCGTAAACAATACACTCTCAAGGCTAGAGAATCGGTCCAGTATAGTGTCAGCAAATAACTTGCTTTGAATGTAATCGTTTGGTTTCATCTCCTGTACAATTTGAAGCTTATATGGGTGCAGTTTAAGGTCCAAATGCAAGATTCGCCGCAGACTAGTTCTTGGTATAGCAAGAGCCGCCGACCGCTTACGCGTAGATGATTCTGGATCGTCCCTTACAGAAATTTCAACCTCCCGAATGTTCTCTTCGCTTCTTCTTGAACGTGGTCGCCCAGTTTGTTTAATATTCGTTGTCGATCCCGTTTGCTCAAACTTTTTAACCCAAGCTTTAATTAAATTAACACTTGGACACTCACTTACACGTTGTAATCCGTATTCAACTCTAAAGAGGCGTCGTACAATAACGTAGGAATCGTTGTTTTTGTAAAATTCTTTTACACAAAAAGCACGCTGTTGTCCCGTGAAGCGCTCCATCGTGACTAAAATTGCATTAAACGACGCACAATTCCCCGCCACCCGCGCGCCCCTTGCTCTCACGGTTTTGGAGAAATCAAGTGTTGCTATTTGCAAAAATTTTTGGCCCACCCTGTATATAAGAATAATAATTTAAAACTTAGGATGTAGTATTACTAGATTTTCTTATTACGTTTTTTCTGTAAATTAAAGAGAAGAACAAAGTTAGATTAGCAGAAATGTTTCAGGAAAATATTATTCGTGTTTTTTTTGGGAGTTATAAAAATTAAATTTGTCTGAAGTTTGTGGTCAGTTTTGCTATTTATTGCTTTCATAAAAATTAAATTTTTCTGAACTTTCTGGTCAATTCTGCTATTTATATCCTTTTATAAGATTTAAGACGAGGTAAAGTAAACAAAATTGTGAATATCTAATTCGAAAATTTATGAAGAACTGCACGCGAAAATAGTAGCTTAAGTCGTAGCTGACTTATGGTTATATTTTCGATCCTAACTTAATTATATATTAGCATAGTTGGTAAGTAAGTCTGGTTCAGAGCGAACCAGAAACTTAATACAGAAATCGACGTCTATTAATAGTAGTAAATAACTATTAGTTTATTCAATTGCCACTCTAATTTAAATATGTGTATTGTATAGTTTATAATTGAATATTCGTAGTTTAATAAATGAATCACATTAAAATTAATATATGAAATGTATAATTGTGAACGCTATCAAACGTCGCACTCAGCTTTAAATTACCGATAGTGACTGGCATTGAATTCAGTTTTGGTAAACCTACGCAATTTATGTTTGAAACAACAGCGCGTTCTCGTTTGTAACATGTCTCGTAAGTGTGACCGACCTTTGAGCAGAACGTACACGTTGGCTTATTCACATTCGGTTTAGCGGCAATAGTTACCTGATGTTGCGATTGCACTGCATTGGCTTTATCACGATAACGACAGTCGCGTGTCTCGTGACCAGGCTTTTTACAAATTTGACAAAAGAGAGAGGTTCTTTCAGAGAAACGAGGTCGCTTGGAAAGGCCCTGCTGTCCACTTGATGTGCTCGGAACAGAACGTTTAACACTGCGTATGGAAGAGGCTACCGAAATCAATTCTGGCACCGATTTTGCCCTAGCGTTCAGCAGTTCAATTCGCAAGCGCTCGTCTCCAACACATCCAATAACAGCCTCAACCGCATCATCATTCGATAATTTATCCTTAGTTATACGACGCCATAATACCCAGGCTTGTGATAAAAACTGCGCGATATCCTTTGTGTTATCATAGGTATGTTCTCGAAAACGTGCAACATCACGTGAATATCGGTTCTCAGGTTCAAAGGTAGTTATTAAAACATCACGCAATTCCTGCCACGTAGTGGTGGTGACCAGCCAACTGTCCACCCACAACCTAGCACGGCCTTTAAGTAAACTACCAGCTTTCATCCGAACTTCGTAATCGCTCAAGTTGTAGGTTTCCATTGCCTTAGTCACGTGCTGGCACCACTCCCTAACTCCTACATCAGCATCAGGATCGTATGACGGCAAGAAAACATCGTTAATTTTAACCCTCGACTCAGGTTGCGCCGTAATACGATCCGTCATGTATTTCATCATTTGCATCATTTGTGAGAAAAACTCCGTTGGTACCCCGGTAACAGATTGATTTGATTGATTTGAATTAGCATCGGATGATCGAGCAGAAGTAGGTCGTAATCCCACTTCTGATAACGCGGGTCCACCATCGAAGTTTCTAGAAACAGTGACGTCAGCGCCGCTGACGTCACAATTTTCAATACCCGGCTCAGTCATCACAAATAATGAAATAATTGTTACACAAAAATATATTTCAATTAACTATCACTTAATTAAATTAAAAATTAAACCTAATTGTAATTGGTTAAACTAAAAATTAAAATAACAAATTCAGAACTCACAAAATACAATTGATTTTGATTTTAACACCGATATAATTGATTTTGATTTTAACACTAATATAACAATCACTAAATTAAACTAAAAATTAAACTTAATTGTAATTAGTTAAACTAAAATTAAAATAACAAATTCAGAACTCACAAGATACAATTGATTTTGATTTTAACACCGATATAATTGATTTTGATTTTAACACTAATATAACCATCACTAAATTAAATTGAAAATTAAACTTAATTGTAATTAGTTAAACTAAAATTAAGATAACAAATTCAGAACTCACCAGATATAATTGATTTTTGGTTTTAACACTCACACTTTTTGTTTCAACCCAAGCTCCAACAATAATGGCGTCGGCCATCTTTGTTGGCGCTTTTAAAGACAATCGTCATTCAATGAAAACACTTACATTTATTTAAAAAAACACACTTAATCGTTATTAAAAATCAGCAATAACTATTTGTAAATTCTATTTATAATTTTTGGACAACGATTTCATAATAATTTGATTTATTTGCCACAAAACATTTTAGTTGTTCTGTGGCGGTGTTAAGATTCGCGTAGTGACGCGAATGTTCCATTTTAAATCAATTGTCCAAAAATTCTGTTTATAAGAGTAATATTCATAATAAATTGTAACAGGAATTTACAACAACATAAAACGGATTAAAAGAACCGATTTATTGTATCGGATCGACTCATCAACAATCAAAAACTCTACAACAACACAATATTTCCTACCACGTGATTTCCGTAAACAAAGTAATCGTTAAAAGTCTACCTTAAACTAATTAACTTTAAGGCTAAAATAATTTAACGCCGACATATATATATATATATATATATATATATATATATATATATATTATTATTTTGTAAAAAGTGTATGTGTTTAAATTGAAAAATCAAAACAATTTAGAAATTTAATAATTAAACATTTAGAGTAATAACCCAAAGTTAATATATCACCTAATTCTATATGTTATGTATACTTATACTCACATTCTCTCTTTAGAGCAGTGAACAATTTAAAGTTCAGTAATTACGAATTCTGGAGCATCGTAATAATTGTTTTGAACTCACATTGTACTTTTAAATTTATTCTTAAATGGAATATTCACATTTCGTGGGAGATTTCATACACGGAATACAAATTTAAATTAGTCCCTTGAGTGATATATCTTTAATAATTCATATAAATTTATGACACGAGTAAGAGGCTTAGCCTCTTCCGTCGCTTCTTGCGTCGTAAAATTCATATGATATTAAGATATGTCTCTAACTTGATACTCGAAACGAGGATTGTGTGATTTAATACCGTCTTAATTCTAATTAATATATTAAAGTTAATTGATGAGTATTACTTTGTACTTTAAAACAATTCAACGTTGTCAATATAACATATATGCCGTTAATATTTATTTATTTATATATTTTCCACTTTGAATCAATACCAATGATCATTTGTGTAGGTTAGGTAGGTAGGTGTGGCAGCAGGGTCTATTGTGATCCCATATTTATCGAAACAAGCCCTGCCTCTCTAAAGACATTCTCCGACTTAAAATAAGGCTACGAGGACCCCAAACGCGCCCTGGTCTGAGAAGAACCACACAACAAAACCAATCGCGTATTATTTTATTGGAATCACTGTTTCACAAACGTCAATATATTTAATGAGCAATGTACGAACATGTATATATAAGAGGAATGAAGGAATAATTATTGTGATTATATGAAAATATTATAGAAAATTTACAGGTAAGGCAAGTACATTAACTAGTATGAATTACTATTTGAGTAATTTGTATCATTCGAGAAGTATTCCTATGTTTTACTAGAAACGTCAATGTAAGTTTTGGAGATACTTCACAATGTACATAAAACCAAAAGAAGATTTTAAAATGTATAGATGTATAGATTGATAATGAAGTAACTATGTAAAAAGACAAACTTATTTCAATTTATTTGTAATTAATTCTATCAGAGATAACATTTCTTTCCTTTCAAAGGCGTTTCCATTCTTATTATAAATAAAAAAGAAAGTTGTAATTAAAATGTTTTAAAATATTAAACGATTAAGAATCTATCAAGACCCAAAAATAGTATACAATATATACCTATACCTATTATTTAACTTGCTAGTTATTATTTTGTTATTCCCTTACAATCTCAACTTTAATCCTCATTATATACGTACAATACATATTTAATTACATATTATTTTTATGCCAAAATTGAAATTGTTTTATAAAAACAGTGACAGACACGTGACAAATAAGAGAAATAAAAAATTTTGTCTTCAAAAAGTTAATAAATCTTTTATGGCCTTGAGTATACGCATATATAATACAGTTCCATAAGATATCTTAGACCTTCCTTTTCTTAGTTTTAAATTTATTATTTTATTATTAAATAAAACTTATTATAACGTTCAAGAGCTTTTAAAGGATCTAAATGTTTGAAATTTTAGTTGTTGACTCATTTCCAGGTTTGATATTATAATTTTCATCATATAAGATTGTTACATTTCTTTTAAAAAGAGTAACGGTTGAGTTCTGGCCGGCCTTTCTCAACAGAGCAGTATTCCGAGTCGGTGGTAGCTTTCTCACGTACTGACTACACTGACCTTCCGTTTTTGTAATAATTGACGATTTAAACGTGCGTGTAAATATCTACTTGAATAAAGAAATTTTGAATTTGAATTAAACGTGTCAACAACTCTTATTTAAATTATACGAAAAACGCAATAGATAATGTGATAATTAGTGACTTTATAACTTTATGAAACTGTTAATTGCTTCTAACTGAAGTTATTCGGCTCAAGTTTAAATGACACAGTGAGAGTAAACGTAGGAAGATGTATATCAAAGACAGCTTTCGTGTTTGTAAAAGCTTTGCTTTACAAACACGAAAGCTTGCTTGCTTGCTCTTTTGTTCATGAGTGTCATGAGTCTCATTACTCATACAATTTATCACTCATACAATTTCTTAAGTTCTTCTCTATGAATTATATATAATGGAGATTTCTTTTGAACGTTAAATATATATTCATTTTAAAATTACAGTTTTAACAGAGTTTAAAAATATACGCAAAAAGGTCTTTGAGGCAATAAACTAGACTGAATTAACGTTTGTTAGGAAATCGGAGCTCAAAGAGCCAAAGCTCCTAATTAAAGGGAAGCTCGTTTGCGTCGTGATGTCGGAGACGTCTCGTTTCCATCTCTTAACGTCGTTTGTTAGACTTTCTTAGAATATTACAAAAATTATTATACTCACTATAATTTATTGTTTGTGAGTCTGTGTGTTTGTGTTATAAATTAATTTAAAATAAATTAAATCTAGCACCACACATTCAAATTAAACGCTAAAATCATCTTGGTCATACTCATGGATTCCTGGTAGAAGTCTCTATTTAGAGAAAAAGTCATCTGATATCTTTTGTTTCCTAATGTTTTTTCACCATATACTTATATGAACAAGCAGTGATATAGTTAATTATTTTAATCTACTTTTGGTACTACGCTTTTCTTAAATCGATTATGAGTCAAAAATAAATTTTGATTGTGGCTCGAATGGTAAATTAATAATAAATTTATAAAGGGACTTTCTTTCCGGTTCTACAGTATGCATGCTTAATTGAAATTAAAACCGTAACTTTATCACTCATTATTCATTTATAGTAAAGCCTTGTGATAATAGTTCCAATTATGAAGTAGAATATTGTATGATTGACATAAAATTATAATGATGTACCAACATAACAATAGCCGTACTGCTTTGAGTCGCGTAGAGCTCGCTAGTGTTATTCGTATGGAGTTTCTAAAGACTTCATGTTACACTTGATTAAAACAAAATTATAATCCATAATAATAAAACAAATAAATATATTCAATACGTAATTAATATATATTGTTATTTATGACTTTATTGGGAATTATACTTACAAGAGTACTGTAATATAATTTGTTATGTAATTTCATATAATAATATAATTTTATCTATAATTGACGTACAGTCAATTATAGATCAAATTATCTAAACATATTTTTATGCAGCTGTTAAAAGAAAACAAATATAATACTCTGATTACAACGGTTGGTCCACAGTCTCCGAGGCGTCCTTCACTATCGATTGCTCCGAGACGATACAAAAATATATGTGACAGCGATGCTGTTGTATAAAACTTCACTCTGCTGTTATTGGATTTAATATTGGGAAAATAACAAGCAATGATTGCTCAATGCTCGCTAGTCTCTAGACTATTACGATATTTTGATTGGATGCTCTGAGACTTTGAAGTCGTACTTTCGATATATTACAGATAAATGTAAAATACAATATAACAAAATATATTGAATTGCAATTCTTATGTTGTTATGTTTTAAATGTTGTATTTTCTTCGACTGCATTTCTTCTAATGATATCAACACAGATTTGAAACAAAAACACACTTTATGAAACATAATTTACGAAAATGTTTTAAATCAATACAATAAATCTTACTCTTTTATAAGAAATTGCTAAATTGTGCTCTAGTTTATAGAATAAAGTATTTAACAAAATAATATAAGTGTAATTAATATTGCTTTTAAATTTAAGAAATATATTTAATGCACTCTATAGGAATTTTGTCACAAATAGAAAATGTAATATTAATATATTTGAAATGGTATCCGTTACTTAAAGATCTTAAATTATTAAAGTTCATCAACTTTATATACTGGATTAGTTAAATTAATAGATTCGTTTACTTTAACGACTAAAGTCGAAGTAAAGTGTACATTACGACGCAGTAAATGTTTACTTCAAAAATATTTACTGAGACATTTAAATAAAATAAATACATATTTTACTTACCTAGTACATCTCTGTGTTACCTGTTTAATTTATTAATTTTGGAGTATTCACATAATTTAGTTTTTATGTCATATCTTTACAGTATTTCTATTTCAGATACAATTAAAATTTTAATAATTCTTAAATAGTTTATTCCAATAGATATAAGATTGTTCTTAAAATATAATTATTTCTTCGTACTTTAGGCTCCCAAATAGAAAATATTTTTCTAGAAATCTTAATTGTTCTTCATTGCATAGTGGATATGTAAGTATTATAAACGAGTTTGGATTGAATGTTTTAAAATACATTTTAATATATTACAAGAATTAGTATACTATCAGTGAACAACGCTTTATTCTTAAATTACCAGCTATCAGAAAATTCACCATTTTAGATCTCTCTTCTTGATTTGAAAGCTTGCATTTCAAATGTAAGTCATTTCATAAACATATATTATATTTACTTTGCTCTAAAAACAATTAAATACATTTATTGGTTTTTAATACTATGGTCGCTGAATAATATAATTTAACCGATAATAATATCCGACATAAGTTTAACCTGACCGAAGATTTTACAGACAAACTTACACTGTGGAAAGTTTGAAGAGCGTCTCAGTTCTTGTCAAAGTTATACCAAGATTTTAGTACTCTAATCAATTTTATCAAGTATCCAAGATTCCGACGTTGCCAATTGAACTTTAACCTCTAGTAACTAAAATATTATAACGGATTTTATAGATGAAACAATATTGTTATTATAAAATAAGAACTTAATAAAGTTATTATATAATTAATTAAAATATACCTAATTGAAACGAGTTGTTGTTTTTAATTATAAGCGTTCTATGTACACTTATATTAAGATTAAAGTGAAATAAAAAGATGTCAAAAAGATTTCTTGATAAGCTTCAAGATTGCTTTTTCTAAATCAGGTAGATTCTGTCGATCAAAGGAAGGAGGAGGAGGGGTTAAATGAAATTTAAATAGTTGATGTGAATGTTCTGTCTTTTAAGTGATTTTGTTAGTGATTCTGTATACTTATGTATTGAAACAAAGAATTCATCAAGTATTAAAGGGGCGTGGAGGTTGTTGTTGTATCGATGTATATACAAGTGTGTGTAAATTGCTACAAATACTTTGTGCTTTTGATTAAAAATCCTCCACAACTGTTCCCATTACTTTTGTGATATTTTTGCTTTGTGTCAAACAGTAAACACAAAAAATCTCCTGTAGTTTTTAAACATAAATGTTAATTTTAGTATTTTGATATTTTTGCAACAATTTTGGTTGACTTTGTCTTTAATAACTATCTACCCGCAGGATCCCATTGAGGTAGGGTGTGAATATAAGTTATATCAAAATTTATCAGCACTACACTTTTGGAAATATTTGCAAATATCATTTAATAATTCGCTTCAAGTATATTTTGTGTTAATTATACATTATTTTTCGAGTACCATCTTCTAAGTAAGAGTTCATAAATATCAAATTGCTGGCAAATATTGACGCTTCGTAGTTGACTTCGTTTTAAAGAGCTATTTTCCCATCGTACTCCCTTGAGGTTGACACGTATAAAATGTTGGTGTTAAAATAAGTTATATTACAAATTATTAGAATCTTAATTTATTGAATAAATATTTACATGATGATTCATTTATTTCGTTGATAAACAATTAATTCTCCTTTACGTAACTTCCAAAAAGCTTCCAAAATCCAAGACTTACACAAGAGAGTTCAAGTTTTCAGTCTCAGAACAACTTTAAACAACCTGATTAGGCAGGAGATTTCCAACACAAGTTTCTTCAAATAAATGTCGATAGATAATTAAATTCTCTTTAAAGATAATAATATATAATATTATGTAACAAAATCTGTTTAAAAAATATACTTTAGAATTCTGAACAATGGCAAAAGAATATATTGGATGAAAAAAAAATTTACTTGTGCATTAACATTTAGACTTATTTATTTCTCATTTGCTTCTTCATATGCTTTTCTCATGAACACAGGTCAGCCATTACATAGTAAAGTTGTTCTTACTGCACTGATAGAAGTAGATCTTACAAAACAAGTTAGAATCGCGTTGTGAGAGCATCATTACTCATCTTATAATAAGGACATTAATTCTGAGATAATAGTATATATAAGTTGAATGCTGTGCCAGCTTGTACTGCTTTATGCTATATGTACAGACTTTGTTACCATTAATGTCTTATGTCATCAAGGGTCCAATGGCAGAGTAGAAAGACATGGATTTATACCTTTATATACTGTTTCTTCTCTTATCATTTATACTAATAGACATTTGTAGAAAATGGTACTTTACTGTTACGACTATTAAAATAACGAAGTTTAATTATACTAAACGTGTATTTTT
Source organism: Melinaea marsaeus rileyi (assembly GCA_918358865.1). NCBI lineage: Eukaryota > Metazoa > Arthropoda > Insecta > Lepidoptera > Nymphalidae > Melinaea > Melinaea marsaeus. The sequence goes on along the minus strand of OU911095.1, from coordinate 7,112,498 downwards.
ATATTTGTAGCTAATATCAACTCAATGTAAATAAATTATAGTAAAAAAAGCGACCTACTAACCTGAACATATTCAAATGCATATGAAATGAGAGTGGAAGGAGTATCACTTGACATTCGGCCGACTTCACTTGTGTATGCTCTTATCTCTTCAAAATATCCAGGTCGCACCTCTTTTATGGTATTTGACTATCCACTATACACTTAGTCCTTAACATGTTATACACTCTCCGTCTGGTATTTGATAATTTTTAATTACAGGTACATGGCATATGAGTCTTATTCATAGATTCCATGTCAGTCAATTTGAAACTTATTTGTATTGTGATAAAAAAAAAGTTTATTTGAAATAAATGCAAATAGAATGACATCTTAACCTCCGTAATTTATTAAAAATGTACAAAAGAAGAAAATGGCTCGACTTAATATGTAAGTTTTTTGACTTCATAATTTGGAGTGTAAAGTTTGTATAAAGATTTTTTTGGAAAACTTCTTATGGTAATTATAATATATAAGAAAATGATGGTAATTAAAGAACATGAAAAATATAGTCACATTTGCTTATAAAGTTTTCTCATAATATGTAACAACCACAAAATTCATTTGAATGTTGATATTTTGTCAAAGAGAATTGAAGAGAAAGGAAAATAAAGAAAGAAAAAACCAGAATTTTTTAATAAGAAGATTATATTTTTTTTGCTATCAAAACTATTAAATTGATAAATTAGTTGTATTGCAGCGAGGGGTTTATTTTCATGGAATATGGAAATGGTCAAAATAAACAACACAGAATCTAGAACGAAAAAGACACTTTGTGAATATTTTAGACGATTTCACAACTACTTACCACTATGCAAAATAGTTAAGTTACACAGAGTCATCTTGTCTCTTTAAATATTTTAATTTAAATAGTCATAATACTGTATTTTATAAGTCATGGAGAATAATGAGCCAGGAGAATGAGCAATATTTTCAGTAGTCATCTCGATTTCTGCATTTTGAATACCATTAATGTATTTAAAGAAGTCTCTTGAAAATTGTAGATTGACAAAAAGTATTATTCAGCAGAAAGGTTGGACTCTCGTTAAGGTTACTTCAGCAAAACTATTAAGATTAATCTGGAATTTATGTAATTTTAAGTTAACCGGAGATTTCAATGTCAAATGAAGTGCCTCAATTTAATATGAAATAAAACAAATGAACTATTTAAAACTACTTTGATATAACTTTATAAGGTTTTCTTTAACAAGTTTTATGGTTTAAGTTTTTTAAAAGAAGAATATGGGTGACGTTTAAGAGATATTTATATTTATAAAGAGAAATGTTCGTTAATCTGTAATAATTGTAATTGCTGACTGTTTAAAACCCTTGTAGAGATTCCTTTTTCTATATAATATGAATTATATAATTTGAGGGTATATATTTAATGATCTAGCTGAAACTATATTAATTATATTATTGCGGTGGGGATTCTAATACACATCTTAAATATTCTTAAACACACCAGCTTTCAATACTCATTGACTTATACTATGTTTCTGTTCACCCTCGTATATAGAAATATTTAATCAAATACTTGTGGTAGATTGATCAATTTACCAATACTTTACCGACATATTTTTGTTTTAGCTTGTATTTTGTATTGTTTTCAAGTTGTGGATTCCCAAATTTGGTTCACTTGTCAGTTGTTTGTTCCTTTAGGATTATTTAATTGATATAAAATAAGACTTTGATAATATCCCCATTATCATAATTTGCAACACGTACATTTAAATTATATATATAATAATTGTAAGTCTTTTAGCTCTGTTCTTTTCTGTATACATACATACACACAAAGTCGTATGTACTCGTTATATTTCATTGTGTAAATTAATAACGAAGCCTCTCATTCTACAATCTGATTATGAACGAGGTCTCATTAAATTGTTCCGCTGTTTCGACTCTCGATCTTAACACCGTAAGGACTATGGGATTCATCAAAATGATTGTTATGGTTGTGGATGTTTGTTTAGTAAAATAATTTGAATGTAAAAGCTTACTGCATATAAATCATTTATCTGTTTGTCATATGTTTATCCTAAGTCTTTTTTTATTAAACAAACAAAATAGATTTAACAATGTTAACAGTTAGATACTTGTATGTAAGAGGCGAAACTATTATTTTTATATCTGGAGTCGCACATATCATATTGAGCCCGCGACGTACGTGAGTCACTGGTATCTTTAGACTTGTATCTACCTGGATGAAGATAATACTTAATGAATTACAAATAAGCGGTAAAAAAATACTTTGTTAGAAAAATCTCCCATAAAATATATAAATGGAAAGTCTTTCTGCCAGCAACAAATCCAATCACTGAATATATCTACGTCTAGTAGGAGATCACAATAAACTATCAAAGATATATCGGAGCGCGATGCCGACGCTGTTGTTGGTTCTTTCGGTTTCGTCCGTGCTCGATCAGCTTAAGACTATTAGGTAAATATAAACTGTATTTAAATTAAGCAAACCAATTTTAATGGAATCGAATTGTTTTTCATAAAAATATTAATGGGAGAATCACTAATAATATAGATTTTATCTAATCCATAGAATAGGAGCTGAGTAATAAGCATTTCATTATATCCATTACAATATACATACAAGTAATTGTAAAATCAAGAACACATTAACAAAGGACAACACTTGAATAAGGACAGTTTGTTGTTACGAAATGTATGTTTCACAAGAAAATAATTTCACTTTGAATAATAATTAATAAATAATTGGATTTTATACTACCTTCTAAGATGCTTAATTAAATTATATGGTCTTTACCCAAATCTTAGTAATATATTGGATAAAAAACTAATAACACACGCACACGCACACGCACATACACGTTTATTTTATTCGGCGTTACTCATTTACAAAATACAATAACACAGGCACACAAAAATATATATATATATCATGAACCAGAGGGGAGACCCCATTATTCTTAGGTTTTTGGGATCGCTGAAACCGAAAATGATTACTAAAAATAAATTTAAAACCTCTATCACCCATTAACACCCCTCACCAACACTTACGGGGGGCGAAAATTTAAATTTTTATATAAAATCAAGATGGATGTGAATTTCTGTTTTTCAAGATGCTGAGACAAAAAATGATTATAAAGTATATGGTAACCTTATTGTATGCATATATTTGTTATTATGATGCTAAGACTGAATCATGATTTTTGTCCTATTCTTAACAAGTTTTTTCATTTTTTGTTTTTTATCTAATTCTACTTATACTGTTATCCACCCGGCAGTCTTGTAAAACGCTTAAAAGATGCTGAACCTAATTCTATGCCTCTGAAATAGAATTCTTACTATTTTCCTGACAATTTAGGAGACTAAAAGATGCTGAACCTAATTCTAAGCCTCCGAAATAAAAGTGACTATTTTCCTGACAATTTAGGAGACTACAATGAGGAGCAAGGTAAAAGGTTCCATCAGGTTCTTAAAACAATGGAACAGTGTTATCAGGGTAAATGGGATGTCAATATGTTAGCAGATGTTAGCAGCAGGAATTTAAAAAGAGATTTGCCAGAACAGAAAAGAGCCAATAAAAGGAAACCACCTAGATCTTTTCAAAATTAGAGAGTTCGTTGTCGTAGAAACAGGTAGACGCTGAATAGTGAGAGGCAAGGGGACTCACTTTAATCCAGCACCCCGGTTAGTGAGAGGCAAGGGGACTCACTTTAATCCAGCACCCCAAAAGGGAACAGAAATCTACTACGTCCACGCCGTTGTTCCTGGGTTACGCTAAGAGTAGAATTAAAACATGAATATATATCAGACATTTCTGATCGATAAAGCATTTGAATTTCTAATATAAGAGCTAAGAGTAACTTCAAACTAGTTTGATAAACATGTCATTTACTGTAAATCGTTAAAATTTCTTCATACTCGTACATCTTGATTTTATACAAAATTGAAACTACCCCCACCTCCCCGTAAAGGGTGATTAGGGGGTGATATTAAGAAAAAGAGGTATCAAATTCACTTTTGGTTGTCATTTTCGGTTTCATCATACCAAAAAACATAGAAATACACATTCATCTTTATTTTAATACAAAAAAGATGAACTTAACTCCCCATAGGGGATAGTAAGAAAGTGTTAATGGGTTTTGGAGGTCTTGAATTAATTTTTAGTTATCATTTTCGGTTTCAGCATCCCAAAAAACGCAGAAATACACATCTATCTTGATTTTATACAAAAATTTAAATTTTCACCCCTTAAGAGGTAGTAAGGGGGTGCTAGCTGGAAAACGGGCAATTAAAATTAGTTTTAATTATCATATTCGGTTTCAGCGATCCCAAAAACCTGAGAATGGGTCTTTCCTCTAGTTCATGATTTCTTTTTTTTGTGTGCCTCTGTAATCATTCAATTATAAAATTTAGGCATTTCAATGTCTTTTTTATTATTTTCATGTGTCATACGAGGGGAGGTCCAAAAGTTCGTGGAATGAAAGGGATCTAAATAAAATAAAACAACAAAACGGTTTTTCCTTTTCAATATCATCACCCTGAAGCTCAATACATTTATCAGACCTATGAATTAATTTTTCAAAACCACTATAAAAATATGTTTTATCTTTTCCGTCAAAATGAGCCGAAATTGCCTCCCTTACCTCATTGTTGTCGGAAAATTTCTTTCCCCTTAAGCCTTTTTTTAAATTGAGGAATAAAAAAAAATCACTTGGGGCCAGGTCTGGACTGTAGGATGGGTGAACTAGGGATTCGAACCCATGCGTGTCCAGAGCAGCCATTGCAATTCTGCTCTTGTGAACCGGCGTGTTGTCTTGCAAGAGCAACACACCCTTTGTCAATTTTCCGCGCCGCTTTTCCTTTAATTTTTCTAATATCGTTGTGTAGTATTCTCCGGTTACAGTCCTTCCCTTTTCTTTGTAATCAATCAAGATTATCCCTTCACAATTCCAAAAAACAGTAGCAATCATCTTTCTAGCTGACTCCGTCACCTTGAATTTCTATGACGGTTGTGTCCCCTTTTTATGCTATTGCATGGGCTCTTCTTTGGACTCAGGCTCAAAGTGATGAACCCATGTTTCATCTCCCGTAACAATTTGGTCCAAAATCTGTGCAGGTTTATCTCCACACAACTCCAAAAAATGCTTTGACGCATCGACGCGCTGCTCTTTCTGAAACGGCGTGAGCATTCTCGGTACCCATCTTGCACTGACTTTTGTCATACCCAGGTGATCATGTAGGATTCGCAGAATGATGGTATCTGATACTCCAACTAATGCAGATAATTGTTTTTTCTTCAAACGGGCATCCTCTAGTACAATTTTCTCCACTTTTTCAACGATGTCCGATGTGGTGGCCTCAACTGGCCTTCCTGAGCGGGAGTTGACTTCAATTGATTCTCGACCATGTTTATAAAGACCATGCCACTTGGAAATCATTGATTTACTAGGGCACTGTTCCCTATAAACGACTCCAATTTCATTCAAAATGGTTTGAGCGTTCTTTCCTTGCTTGGTAAGGAATTTTATCACAGCGTGGTGTTCAATTTTCTCCATAGTTTCAGTTTTCTTCAAGATTGACTTGTTCAGCAGGCGACTGTTCGTAAACGAATGGCGCAATCAGGTTGAAACTCCGTATTTATATTAATGATCAGTCTTCGATTCGTATGACACCAAGCGAGCGCCCCTAAACCCGCTCCATCCTCTCCATTCCACGAACTTTTGGACCACCCCTCGTATGTTTCAGACTACTTGTTTTATTTTTATTGATATTGATTTGTTATTATAATATATCAGAAAGTTATTAACTGTTATGTATTTTTATTTGCCGTTTATAATTCATAATCCCTGTGGAAATGTACATCGCTGAGTAACTACAACATTACATTGTAGTTGTTCTAGTTATAAATGTAATAATATATGGGAAGTGGTCAAGATTCCGTATAATGTATTCCCAGACAGACAGTGTAAATGTTGTGGTATCTTGTAGTTAAAGCTCAAGAGTACGGTACTTTATTTTCTTGTTAATAGTGAATTTTAAAACATGTTTTCTTTATAATATAATCCCTTGATTACATTGTAGTAAATAATTAGATATTTATTATTAAGAAAATATATTTTTTGCTATTTTATCGTAATATGAACACAGCCAAAATAATTAAAGACGCGTACAATAAGACAGAGGTTCGAGCAAGACGCTTTAATGAGACCTCGTTCATGATCTGATTGTCGAACGAGAGGCGTCGTTATTAATGTACACAATCAAAAGAAACTAATCAAATAAATTAGAGCAGTTTTGTGGCACTGTTTGCTGGTTCTTTGTAATTTAAGCACGTTGATGCCAAAAACGATTTTATTTCATTCAAAAAGAATTTAATATTTAATAAAATAAATATTAAAAGATTTTTTACCTACAAATTTCATTAAATATTGATGTTACTTTTGTTATAGTTTATAGTATTAGGGTTATTACCATTCAGAGGATCGGGGAATAATTAGTTACGAGCGTATCAACTGTTTAACGACTCTCTTTACCTAAACACCAATCTAGAAAGGATTGGTATCAATACCAGTTAAACAAAAACACTTAAAGGATTTTTTTTACAATAATAATTCCAATAAATCCAATTCTTTTATATATTAATTTTATGTATTAAATAAGTAATTTACATTTAATATCAAAATCTTACTTTATTATTATTATATATTAATTTCAAGCGGTCGCTGAATGCTCCTCATTCTCTCTTCATTTGCAAAGTCAGAATTTTTTATCATAGTTTTAATACATTATGATTAAAAATTCTGATGATGTTGCTGTTATTAATTAGTCAACGCTGCGTTTATTTTATATTAAATACCATTTAGTTTGCTAAAAATATAATTAAAACAAACTCATTTTATAATATTCTTATAATATTTCAATACAACCACCACCTTATTGAATATTACTTATCTTTAGTTAATATAAATAAATTAATTTATCAACTTATGATGTATGCCATGAAGTTTAATTCTGTACAGGTTCGTATTGTATCGACTTACCCGCTTAGTAGGTAACCGGTGTAAGAAATAAACTCGTAGCGATAAAACTACTAGAATAATATGAATGTATTTATTTTTATATAAATGTATTATTCTCCGCATTCGTTTTCTCTCGCTATAAATATAACTGACAGTCTCACTGAAACATATAAATGTTCATTTGTTATTAACCTGAAATAGTTATTATTATTTCAAATATACAGATCGAAAAAATTAAACTTCCCACACTTTTTACTATTAGGTTGTTATAATTTATAAGTTACATTTGGATCTACAAAATATAGGTATAAATATCTCCAAAATATTAAAAGTAACAGATAAATAACCAATGACGAATATAATATCCTGGTAAATTTAAAATCTCTAAACACACAAGGGAAAATAAATAACAATACACTATTCTGTTAAATATTTATCGCCGGAAGTCGCTAAAATAGAAATAAGTTTCATCCAAAGCTTTTGTCGGCTGCTAGATTCCGCATTATAGGGTAAAAGAGCAGTTTTTCGAGCACATTTTAGTAAGTGCTGCCTAGTGGTTTAATTTCGCACTGTCACTGACAGAAAAGATAAAATACAAAATAGGAAACATAATAATGCAGGCTTTAGCCAAATTCTGACAGAATTTTACACAGTTATGTAAGTAATATGATACAAATATGTTTTATGATGAGTCCTCAAAGGAAACCTAAAATATGAACGAGACTTCAAAGTCATCGACAAGACAAAGACAACGAAGACAAGCAAATCAACTTACCTTCAAATCATAATATTAAGACTGTTTAATTTCGAGGTAATAAGCTCTAGTGTCTTTATAATAAAGTACATTATAATAAATAGTATGTTCAATTAGCTTTTGAAATAATTTTATATTGTTTCTATAACAATACATATATTTAAGAGTTAATACCTTTTAACAATAACAAGGAAATTGCTAACAACTTGCAGTAAGAGGCAAAACAATCAATAAGTTATAATATCCCTAATATACTTTATATAAGTAAACTCGAATAAACGTGTAATGACGAAACTTATTAATTTAATTATTTTTATTACAGATAAAGGAACTTTTCTTTTACAAGAGGGATAAAATTCATTATTAAAAGAAAGCAGCATGCATATTAATTACTCTAAAGTCACCTATCAATAGATTTTTTAATAGACATCATGACGTCATCCAAATGAAATGAAATGATATGCAATATGTGCATCAGTATATAAATAATATGTAGATATTATACAGTACAATTATCCAAAAAATATCAAACTTTTATTATTTGTAACCTATAATGATGTCTATATTTTTTCAAGAAATATTTATAGTAAAATAAGTATAATATGGTATCAGTTTTCAATTAAAATTAAAGTGAACATGTCAATGATTTTTCTGTCAAACTCTCGTGCTAAATATATATTCAATTCCAACCGCTCGATTAAATGTCACTTACTTCTTACGATGCATATTGAGTGTGAAATGAAACTGTAATATCATATACTTTTATTCAGTAATGTTACCTATATTGTGACTGACTTAATAGTGCGCTTTGTATTTTATATTCATACGATAATTAATTTATTTTATTTTCAGTTAACTTTAATATAGTGTAAACACTCTTTTAGTCATGTAGCCTGCCTCTTACACGGCGTAAAAATTGCTATTAGAGATTTATCTGCAGATAATATTTGTATACATTCGGTCATATAACGAGCAATGTCTATGGATAACACCCAAAAGGCCTTCTCTAGGGCGGTCTTATATGAACCAAGTCTCTCTTGATATTAACGTCTACCGGCGCTACATACCGCTTCTGATAGAAACAGATGTCTGTAAATACATGGAAGGCACGTGCCGTTTCACGAGCCTCAGATTTAAAATAACTTACTACCGTTATTTGATATGTTTCTTATTATATCACATTTCAGATCGTAAATGTGCCAACGTACTATTACTTTGCAGATTTATAAATTATTTAAGGCAAATATTTTATAGTCACGTTACCATAATATTCTATTTATTTATATTTTTTTTATTATTATTATCTTTCAGAAGTTATTTTGGTTCTCTATTTATTAAGAAAGATTATAAAAATACTACAACAGGCTAAAACTAAAACGCAAAACTAAAAAGGTAGTAATTACATAATATTAGTACTGAAGTAAAGTTCCGATGGAATACGAACGAGTAAAATGATAATAATTGTGTTAATCATATTGTTATTTCGGGAACTTTATTCATGTACCCTTAATGCGTTTGAAAGTGGTGTGACCAACACTAACCGCTTAGCTTAAGTTTATACTTGCTGAGGCTAATTTTATAATAAGAATATTTTTATGCACCTCATAGAATAAATTGACAAAAGGTGCATATTCAAGTCTATTTCTTAAGTAGCTAAGCGTTAAAAAAACTATTTAATAAGAAAATTCATATTTGATATGACTTATTATTACAAACTTTTCAGACGTGTACATTATCATTTACTGAACACGTCAATAAAATAACAAAATTCTTATTCGACAGTAAACAGTAAGATGTAGCATACATTTTAAATGTGTACTCAAAAACAACGACTTCAGCTGCTCGAGAATTAAATATCATGTTTGGGAAAGTTTCATAGTATTTTAGTCGTATTTTGAAAAATTTATACAATGAGATAGATTTAAGTTTGTAATCTCTTATGAAACCAATAGTGGCAATGGTGAAGTAGTTCGCTTAATAGTTAATATAAATAATTTAAAGTAATTGTTAATAAAAATAAATAATATAAAGTTTAAATAACTTGAATATAATACACGTAACAAAATATTTTTGTGTAAGTTTGACTAATTAAAAAATATTGAAACTTGTTTTGTCTTTTGAGGGTTTTATTTTATTATTGTACTAGCTAGTGATTACTTTTGTTCCTTCTTCTTCGCCGAGCCAACTTATCACCATATATCATTTATAAAAATAAACCCAGTAGTTCTGTTGTTCTGCTCTCATCGTATTGTTTTTATTTGATAAATATATATTACTTTCATATTTCATATTAAAAATATGTATATATTTTAAAGAATTAAGTTTATAATTATAATTTTATGAAAGAACATGTACAAAGCAATGTTCTTAGTTTTCTTTAAAGGGAAACATAATAATTTTAATATTAAGAACTAATGATAACTATTATCAAAGTAATATAATAATAAATTTATCTTGAAATGATAACATTATATCTTATATATGCCGCTCAGAAATTTCCAAGGATTTCCTTGTCAAAAATGATTAGCATATAAGATTTATTTTATTTAATCGTACACATAATTCTTGTTGTTCTTGGTCAAGTAAGCCTCAAAAACATTTATATGAATAAACTTATATTTGGATTATAATAATCAAGGATTTATAAATTTAGGACGCAATTCTGATTTCGTCTATAAAGTTAATAAATTGAATTATATGTTTATTACTAGTTTTTGTCTTTTATCAATAAGCTTATTCACATACAGACCTTGAACTTACTGACTTCATTTATAATCGAAGCTATGGTTTGTTATTTATTATAAAGCAAGCAAAGTCTACTCTTTGAAATTAAAAAGCACTAGAAATATAGCAAAATATTCCAGGCGAGTAGAAAGCGGTAAGAAATACAGAGCAGCCACGAGTAGCTTTTAACTAAATGATATTACTAATGTAAGAAGTAAACACGTTTCTAGATGCAGTTAAAGACTTGTAACTTTCAAGTTAGCAATAATAACATTCTGCGGTGAAATATTTTATCAAACTTCACAGACTACAAATAGATGTTCAAAACTTGAATTCTACTTATTTAAATTATGCTTAAATGGACATTCCGTACCAGAGACATTTAAATTAATATACCATATTTTATAGTATTTTCGAATCCCTTTTAATAATGAAAGACTTGAAATGTCAACTGTGTAGTCAGGTAAGTTTCAAATAGCTATTACCAGGCTGTTGACTTTTGTTACGATTCAATTTACACAATCAATATCAGGTAGACTTCAGATAGTTTATTTACTTTTGAGAATGGATCTGTGACCTGGATATTCTCATTTAATGGTGTAATCCAAAGTTTATTAAGGTAAAATTCATCTAAGAATATAAGCATTTGAACTCATTAGTTATTTTTACAACCACAATGCTAAGATTACTTGCAGTAAGTAGATTTTTTTTAGACATGATGACGTCATAAAACGTTTTAAAATGTTGAGTTTTCAGTGAAAATATACTCAAAAGCTTTCACTTTTTTATATAACTATTAAATAAAATCTCATCTAATAACAACAGCAATATGTAAGATATAATAAGTATATTAATTAAAATGTACTAAAATATTAGTTCTAAAGCGAGATATTTCAAAATTATGTGACTACTCAGAAGAATGAACATGAAACATATAGGAAGAAAGTAAAATGGTTGACAAAGCACTATTGCATTTACCTACTATATATAAACCCTTAAGTGGAAGAAGCACTAAAAATCCATTAAACTGCTCAAAGTAATAGATAATATTTTAGCTTTTATCGGTAAAAATCTTTTATAACTCTATATTGCTTCTGTAGCTATGAGCGAAACATAGTCACAGAAGACAAAATATTATCGTTTTGAGATTTAATTTTATGATTTGCAACAATTTATTTACCCTTCAATGTAAATTAATATTAATATAGTAATAACCATTTCTAAGAGTGAAAATTTACAATCACGTTGTTTGAGTTTCAGCATGTGAAAGATATGTTTTAAAGATAACGACCAAAGTGCATTTTGCAGTAAAAGAGAGAAGTGGAGAACTCAATACCCTAAGTTTATGCTTGAACTATCGTAGTGGTGTTTTTCTTGCATTAGATATTAAAACAGATCAATAGAGAGCGTTTAAACCAACTTCAAGCCATACCACAAAAATATATTGCGGATACATTATAATTGCACAATCTTAATTTAAGCTTTTCTCTAAAAAATTGATTTCAATGTTGCTAGAGGCTAGGATCATCTCTATGATATTAATGTTAATAAATAGTAATTAATAAAATAAATAGTAATTAATTAAATTAATTTCAATCCTAAGTATCTAAAGTCGATGTTTTATAATATGAGTTTAATTAATAAATGACATTGTTAGGCTTAGAAATTAAGTTATAATGCAATGTAGGTAGTATGCAGTCTGTATGCAGTAGGTAGTATAAAGTAATGTTTTTTAATTGTGGTTGGTCCATTATGTAAATAGTTTCTTATATCATGATACTAGTGACTGTATAAATATTGCTTTGCTTGATTCGATTATTTTTAAGTACAATCAATTACATTGTTTTTTATTTAATTATCTTAGTTTATGGAAATACATTTAATTAAATATTATTTCTTTCAATTATCACGCGCGGTAAGGTCTGTGTATGATCGTAAAATTACTAAAGCTACTACAGTTTTTGCAAATCGGTTTGGAGTCACAAACAAACAGCCCAGTTCAAAGATCAAAGTATTTATTTTAATGGTAAAAATGAATATACGAGGGCCAAACTGAAAGTTTTTAGAACTGGCCACTTAAAAGCACTATATTAAAAAAAATAATTTAAATTTTGAAAATAGAACTCTTTACCAATATTATTGAGTGTACATTTCATTCATTTGTCATTTGTTTTACGATTTGGCGACAAATTGAAAATTGTCTGTGCACGTCAGAATGAATTTAAGCCGAGAAAATTTTCGTGCAATGATTTTTTATGACTTTCGATGTCATTTAAGTCAACAAGAAAGTTATGATAGACTTCGATTGGCTTTTCACGATGAAGCCCCATCTCGTGCCACAGTTTACAACTGGTTTAATGAATTCAAACGTGGTCGAACTAATCTCACCGATGATTTGCGTGAGGGACGGCCTTCTACAGCGACGACTGACGATAACATCAGTGTTGTGCGGCGTATGATAGAGACTGACAAAAGAGTGACCTATCAGCAGATTCGGGCAAGTCTAGGCATAGGTATGAGTCAAGTGCACAAAATCCTCCATGAACATTTAGCGGTCAGGAAGGTTTGTGACCGCTGGATACCGCATAATTTGACCGAGGCTCAAAAACTCCGCCGTGTTGATTGGTGCCGAGAAATGATCCAAAAATTTAACGGAGGTGACTCAAATGCTGTGTTCGACATACTAACGGGTGACGAAAGCTGGATTTACTGTTATGATCCGGAAACCAAAAGACAGTCTGCTCAGTGGGTGTTTCCTTCCGAAGAGCTGCCAACTAAAGTGAAGAGAGGTCGAAGTGTTGGAAAAAAGATGGTGGCCTCGTTCTTTGGAAAGACGGTTAATGCAGAGTGGTATACTAACAATTGTTTGCCACTTGTCTTGGAAAAAGTTCGAGAGAAACGACCTCGCAGCAGGATCCTCCTTCATCACGACAATGCCTCGTCGCACACCGCCAGGCAAACGATCGACTATTTGGTGACCTCAGACGTGGAATTACTGGGTCACCCGCCGTATAGCCCCGACCTCGCACCCTGCGATTTTTATTTATTTCCGAAAATAAAAGAAAAACTTCGAGGAAAACGTTTTATAGACGCCGAAGAAGCAGTGGCTGCGTTTCAAAACGCCGTCGAAGAGACCCCTAAGGCCGAGTGGGCAAGGTGCTAGTAGTAGTAGTGCAAGTTTAGTAAAATTATTCGAAAAATATCAAACTTGTATCATGTATATCCAATAATGATGTCTATATTTTTTCCAACTTATATGTATTGTAAAATAGGTATAACATGGTACCTGTTTTAAATTAAAATTAAAGCGAATATGCCAGTGATTTCTCTGTTAAACTCTCGTGCTATATATATGTTCAATTCCAGCCGCTCTATTAAGTGTCGCTTACATCTTACGATTCATATTGAGTGTGAAATGAAACTGTAATACCATATACTTTTATTTAGTAATGTTAACTATATTGTGTTACAGACCCACTGACTTATACTTATGATAACATCCAAAAGGCCGCCTTCTCTATGGCAGTCTTGTGTAAACCAAGTCTCTTTTGATATTAACGTCTACCGTCACTACATAACGTTCCTGATAGAAACAGGTGTCGGTGAATACTTACTACAATTATTTGATATGTTTCTTATTATATCATATTTCATATCGTAAATATTCCCACGTATTATTACTTCGCAGATTTATAAATTATTTAAGGCAAATAATTTATAGTCAAGTGACGATAATATTCTATTTGTTTATATTTTTTATTATAATTTACGTTTTTAGAAGTTATTTTGGTTCTCTATTTATTTAGGACGACTGTAATATTATTATAACAGGCTAAAATTAAAACACAAAACTAAAATTAATAATTACATAATATTAGTACTGAACTAAAGAGTTAACTAAGAGTTAATATTAGTACTGCTCTAGAATTAAATGTCAGGTTTGGGAATGTTTCGAAGTATTTTAGTCGTATCTTGAAAAATTGATACATTAAGATTGATTTCAGTTTGTCATCTGTTATGAAACGAATAGTGGAAATGGAAAAGTGGTTCTCGTAATAGTTAATACAAATAGACTAAATTAATATAAAGTTTAAATAACTTGAATATAGTACGCGTAACAAAATATCGTTTTTTAAGTTTGACTAATTAAAAAATATAGATACTTATTTTTTGTCTTTTGAGGGTTAGTAAATATATTTCATTTTATTATTGTACTAGCTAGTGATTACTTTTGTTCTTTCTTCTTCACCGAGCCAACTTATCACCATATATCATTTATAAAAATAAACCCAGTAGTTCTGTTGTTCTGCTCTCATCGTATTGTTTTTATACGATAAATATATATTACTTTCATATTTCATATTAAAAACTTGTATATATTTTAAAGAATTAAATTTTTTATTATTATTTTTTTAGCAATTAATATCTACGATAGAAAGAACATGTACAAAGCAATGTTCTTCGTTTTCTTTAAAGGGAAACATATAATAATTAAAATATTAAGAACTAATGATAACTATTATCAAAGTAATATAATTATAATTATATCTTGAAACGATAACATTATATTCTTATATATGCAGCTCAGAAATTTCCATGGATTTTAAGAAATAAATTCCATCAACTCACCTTATCATATAGGATGTATTTTAGTTTATCAAATACATAATTCTTGTTGTTCTTGATCAAGTATGGCTATGGTCTATTATTTATTATAAAGCAAGCAAAGACCACTCTTGAAAATTAAAAAGCATTAGAAATATAGCAAAATATTCCAGGCGAGTAGAAAGCGGTAAGAAATACAGAGCAGCCCCGAGTAGCTTTTAACTAAATGATATTACTAATGTAAGAAGTATACACGTTTCTAGATGCAGTTAAAGACTTGTAACTTGCAAGTTTGCAATAATAACATTTTGCGGTGAAATATTTTATCAAAACTCACAGACTACAAATAGATGTTCAAAACTTGAATTCTACTGATTTAAATTATGCTTAAATGGACATTCCGTACCACAGACATTTAAACTAATATACCATATTTTATAGTATTTTCGAACTCCTTTTAACAATAAGAGACTTTAAGATACTAAATCTTAGAAAATCTATCTAATCTATATTTTTTAATCATAGCTCAAACACATAATCCAGTAAATGGATTGCGATGTCAAGTTAATCTCCGAGCAACTAATTAATATAACATATCTGTGTAACATACAGTTGAAATGTCAACTGTGTAGTCAGGTAAGTTTCAGATAGCTATTACCAGGCTGTTGACTTTTGTTACGATTCAATTTACACAATCAATATCAGACAGACTTCATATAGATAGTTTATTTACTTTTGAGAATGGATCTGTGACCTGAATATTCTCATTTAATGGTGTAATCCAAAGTTCATTATGGTAATATTCATCTAAGAATATAAACATTTGAACTCGTTAGGGTCCACGAACTTTGAAAGAAAATTTAAGCAGTTAATTAAAACGAGAATGCGATTCTGCTTATTTATAAAATTCGTAAAAAACTACTAATCACAAGGCCAATAGTACTTGCAGTAAGTAGATTTTCCACCAAATCTAAATTATATAGTTTTTGACATGATACCGTCTTTTCATTTAAAATGCAGAGCTTTTTAAAATGCAGAGCTTTCCATGAAAATATACTGAAAAAAAATCACTTTTTTTATATAACTGTTAAATTAAATCCATCTCATCTGATAACAACAGCAATACGTAAGATATAATATGTATATTAATTAAAATGTACTAAAAGTTTGGATCTAGATTAAAATATTTTAGAATTATGTGAATACTCAGAAAAATGAACATATAGGAAGAAAATAAAATGATTGACAAAGCAATATTGTATTTACCTACTACATATAAACACTTCAGTAAAAGGAGCACTAAAAATCCATTAAACTGTTCAAAGTAATAGATAATATTTAAGCTTTTATCGGTAAAAATGTTTTATAACTCTATATTGTTTTCCTATGTTTCCCTCATCTGAAATCTAAATAAAAATCTATAATACTATTTAAATCACGAATATGGCAACTCTGTTAATATCAATAGAATTTCCATTCGTGAGTTACGTTAACGGAAAATTATTTTAATCTTTTCAATATATATGATTATGAAAAAAAAACACACGACCTTATTCGTGTACTGTTCTGTATTTTACCGTTGACAAAATATTATCGTTTTAAGCTTTAATTTTATGATTTGCCACATTTTGTTTACTTTTCAATCTAAATTGATAGTAAATACATTATTAACCATTTTTAAGACTGAAAATTCACAATCACATTGTTTGAGTTCCAACATTTGAAAGATATCTTTTAAAGAAAACGACCAAAGTGCATTATGCAGTAAAAAAGAGAAGTGGAGAACTCAATACACTACTTACGCTTAGTTTGTGTTTGAACTATAAAATTGATCAATAGAGAGCGTTTAAACCAACTTCAAACTATACCAAAAAATATATTATGGATACATTTTAATTGCTCAATCTCATTACAAGCTTTACTCTAAGAAAATATGATTTTAATGCTGCTAGCGGCTGGTAATGTCTCGGATATTAACGGTCCTGAACTATTTTGAAGTGCATAGTAATTAATTAAACTGATTCAAATACCTGTCTAAAGTTGATCTTGTATAATATGAGTTGAATTAATAAATTACGTTTGTAGGACTGGGCTTAGAAATTAATTTATAAAAAAAATCCAAATTGTAATGCCATATAAACTTTTTTTTTTTATATTATGGTTGGTCCATTATGTAAATAGTTTCTTATAACACGGTACTAGTGACTGTAGACATATTGCTTTATTGATTAAATTATTTTTAAGTAGAATCAATTATATTGTTTTTTGTTTGATTATTATCTAGTCTTTGCCGACATGTCACTGTCCCATCTTAATCACTCAAACTCTCAATCTAACGCCAGAAATATATAACTGATAAATAATATTCAGACCCTCTTTAACAATGAAATCCTCTACATTTTTTATGGCAACGGATTATAATATTTTTAAACATAATTTTTAATACTCAATATTTGTTTATTAATACAAAATATATTTAAATCTTAGTTATTAGATAAAAAAACAAAACAGGTAAAAGAAAAGAGTCATTGACAATGAAAATGAAAATATGATTGTTCTCATATTTTATTATCTATGACAAACATTTATTATTGTTAATAATTAATTAGCGCTTAGGTTTGTTACGTACTGTATGAAATAGTAACAGTGGCAAAGACCACATAAATATTAATTGCATACCCGATCCCATCATATTTAATATAAAATTATATAACGGTTTCAATGTTCAATGTGGGATATATTCTCATCACATACCAAAATAGATATGAAAATTATTATTTCGTACAAATTTTATACAAGAAGTTTTATTATTGTTCCTCTAAATTGGACTTCCGAAGTGAGCCAAATGCTATATTCGGCTTTCTTTACCTGTGATCTACTCTCCTCCATCCCCAGTCCACAAAGGTTTCTGCAACATGTTTATGTTACCACAGGCAGCAGTTATCATTTACCATTAAGTAGACTGTCTCCTCGTTTAGCACACTATAATTCATAACAATAAATAAAACAATTAAATTGAGATCGACTATCGGTACCGAAAAAGCCTGTCAAGAAGTCTTTATATAAATATTATAGGTTGTACTGGTTAAATAATATGTAGCCAAATAAAAAATCGAACACAAAAAAATATTTAACAACTTATCTATATTAATTAATTGAGGTGTTTAGATAAGTAAGTTAGTTATTTAATTAAGATTAATCTGTAAAGACACAAAGGTATCTAAGTTATGTTTTAGATGTTAATTACTTGTTTACTAATCACCGCTATCAATCCTCGATCCTGTGTGATTCGGTTGACTGGTAGAGCGTTGTATTCCGTTGTATTAATATACTTGTGATAGTTTTGAGTAACCTTCTTATAAAATATAATATACATATTTTTTTTAGTAAAACAACATTATTGACTTTTTTTTGAATAAATAAAAAATATTTAATTTAAATACGTAATTTTTTTAATTAGACACATAAATTTCAAAATAAAACCAGTGAATTTCGAAAAATAGCCAGGGTTTTTCCCGAACGAACTTTGACGAAATTATAAATGTTAATAAAAAAATAATTGATTTTTAAGTAAAATGATTATTATTTATTCAAGAAAAGAAAATGTTAAATATATGTTTATTTATAATTACTAAAAATTACAAAAAATAATACACAATTAGATAACTGATTGCATATAAATCAGTCAGCTTATATTCAAATTATTTTACTAAACAAACATCCACAACCATAACAATCATTTTGATGAATCCCATAGTCCTTACGGTGTTAAGATCGAGAGTCGAAACAGCGGAACAATTTAATGAGACCTCGTTCATAATCGGATTGTAGAATGAGAGGCTTCATTATTAATTTACACAATGAAATATAACAAGTACATACGACTGTATGTATGTATGTATGTATAAACTCTACGTGTTGAAAAGAGCAGGGCTAAAAGAATTATAATTATTTTATACATATGTGTATATATAATTTAAATGTACATTTCGCAAAATATGATAATGGAGATTTGATCAAAATCCTATTTTATATCATAAAAGTAACCTTAAAGGAACAAACAAGTGACAAGTGAACGAATTTAGGAATCCACAACTTGGAAACAATACAAAATACAACCTAAAACAAAAATAAGTCGGTAAAGAATTGGTAAATTGATCAATCTACTATAAGTATTTGATTGATATTTTCTATGTACCTCCTGAAACATAGTATTCATATATCCTCAAATTAGATATTATATATATATATCTCAGTAACTCATTTGTATTTTATTTTATTAAAATTAATTGTTAAAAAAATATATATAAGACAAGTCCTCAAACATTGTCTTAAATATCTCTTAAACGTCTCCCATATTCTTCTTTTAATTAAGAAAACTTAAACAATAAAACTTGTTACAGAAAAGCTTATAAAGTTATATCAAATTAGCTTTTAATAGTTCATTTGTTTTATCTCGTATTAAATTGAGGCACTTCATTCGACATTGAAATCTCCAGTTAACTTAAAATTGCATAAATTCCAGATTAATCTTAATAGTTTTGCTGAAGTAATCTTAACGAGAGTCCAACCTCTCTGCTGAATAATGCTTTTTGTCAATCTACAATTTTCAAGAGACTTCTTTAAATACATTAATGGTATTTAAAATGCAGAAGTCGAGATGACTACTGAAAAGATTGCTCATTCAAGGCTCATTATTCTCCATGACTTATAAAATACAGTATTATGACTATTTAAATCAAAATATTTAAAGAGACAAGACTACTCTGTGTAACTAAACTATTTTGCATAGTGGTACGTAGTTGTGAAATTGTCTAAAATATTCAGAAACTGCCTTTTTCGTTTTAAATTCTGTGTTGTTTATTTTGACTGTTGTCATATTCCATGAATATTTTTATGTAACCCCTAATAATGCACCTAATTTATCAATTTAATAGTTTTGGTTGAAAAAAAATATAATCTTATTAAAATTTATTGTTTTTTCTTTCTTTATTTTCCTTTCTCTTCAATTCTCTTTGACAAAATATCAACATTCAAATGGATTTTGTGGTTGTTACATATTATAAGAAAACTTTATAAGCAAATGTGACTATATTTTTTATGGTACTTAATTACCATCATTTTCATATTTAATTACCATAAAAACTTTTCAAAAAAAATCTTTATACAAACTTTACCCTCAAAATTATGAAGACAAAAAATGGCAAATTAAGTTCAGCCATTTTCTTCTTTTTACATTTTTATAAATTACGTCACATTCTATTTGCATTTATTTAAAATAAACTTGTTTTTATCACAATACAAATAAGTTTCATATTGACTTAAATGGAATCTATGAATAAGGCTCATTTGCCATGTACCTGTAATTAAAAATGATAAAATACCAGACGGAGAGTGTACAACATGTTCAAAAGGACTAAGTGTTTATTGGATAGTTAAATACCATAAAAGAGGTGCGACCTGGATATTTTGAAGAGATAAGAGCATACACAAGTGAAGTCGGCCGACTGTCAAGTGACACTCCTTCCACTCTCATTTCATACGCATTTGAAAATGTACAGGTTAGTAGGTCGGTCTTTTTTTTACTATAATTTATTTACATTGAGTTGATATTAGCTACAAATATAAAAGTACACGTTTAGTATATTTAAACTTCGTTATTTTAATAGTAGTAATAGTAAAGTAACATTTTCTACAAATGTCTATTATTATAAATGATAAGAGAAGAAACAGTAAATAAAGGTATAAATCCATGTCTTTCTACGTAACGTAACGTTTATATAATATTATCTCGGATTAAGGCAGTAGTCTGCTTTACAGGCTTCAAAAAATCGATTTTTCGTTTTTGTCTTAAATCTATTCCAAAACTATTCAAGAATATGTGTTCAAAATTTTAGAGGCCAATTCGACATATTTTCGAAGCTAGATCAGTTTTACACTGCTATTTGTAGCGTCAACTTTCAGTTTCATTTTGTATTTTGCCGAGCGCACATCGAAATGTCTAGCTACCCGAAAGATGATCGATGTGAAAGACAGCGTGCTGCGGAACCGCGAAAGCGAAAATTTCACGGCAATCGTTTTACCAGTGTATCATCGGACGACGAAGACTTACACACGAGTCGCAGTGAGCAAAAGTTGAAGGCAGCAAGCAGCGATGATATGTCGATTTATTGACGCGGTGCTTAGGCGGACACACTCAAAATTCGAACGAATCGTTCAATTCGATTGTGTGGCGCCTAAATCCAAAACACGTAAATTCCGGCTATAAAATCGTCGAAATAGCAGCAAATATAGCGACAGGCATTTTCAACGAAGGCTATTCAGCTGTGCTTTCTACCATGCAGCTCCTCGATATTTTCATCGGGCAGCAATGCAACAATTTTGCTGACACCGTCGATGCTGAGCGCATAACGCGGGAGAACCGGCGCGCATCACTTTCCAGCAAGGAGGCTCGTACAGCTCGAAGATCGGATAGCCTCCGCCAAAACGAATTTTTTGAAGAAGAGGAAGGATTATTGTATGGCCCGGGGATAGCCGTTTAACATCTAATTAGTGTAAGTATCCAAAAACTTAGATTTTTTTGGACCGAAAACTTTACAGCCCGTTTTCTCGAGTTTTCATTTTCACAAGTTTTGGAAAACGGTGCCGGCGATAGTAAAAACAATATATGTCCGATCGAAAAAAACCAAAGTGATCTAGCTTCAGTATTGAATTATCTTCTATTTGAACTAAAAAAGTTGGACAAAAGTACTATTTAAATTACTTGTTTTGCAACTTAAAGTGATTTTTTTTTTCAAAAAAGGGAATTTTTATTCAAACTTCGAAAAAATTTGGAATTTCGTCATTTCTTCGGTATTTTTTTAGTTCATATATAAAAAGGAACTTATAAAAACTAAGAAAAAATTTGGTTCCACTGTTTCAGATGCATCGCACGACCTCCATCACCGGCACCGATTTACGAGTGCACACTCCAGGCCCCCCAGAAAAATCGTTACAACTTTGGCAAATTTCAATAATTTGTAATAATAAAAATTGTTTTTTAAAGCTTGAATATAATATACTATCGTCTCAAAATTTCGTTTAACGCAATCATTTCCTTCCCTTTCAAAAAAATTGTTGAAAAAACGCTTTTTTTTCGGCTCCTAAAGCAGACTACTGCCTTAATGTCCTTATACGAATATATTATAAGATGAGTAATGGTGCTCCCACAACGCGATTTTAATCATGTTCATGTTCATGAAATAAATAAGTCTAAATGTTAATGCACAAGTCAAATATTTTTCATCCAATATATTCTTTTGCACATCCATCTAAAGTATACTTGTATAAATATTATTTGATACATAATATTATATATATATATATATATCTTTAAAGAGATTTTAATTATCTATCGACATTTGCTTTTAGAAACTTGTGTTGGAAATCACCTGCCTAATCAGGTTGTTTAAAGTTGTTCCGAGACTAAAAACTTGAACTCGCTTGTGTAAGTCTTGGATTTTGGAAGTTTTTTGGGAGTTACGTGAAGGAGAATTTATTGTTTATCAACGAAAAATCATCTCGTACTTATATTGTAATTTTTTAATCAATAACTTATATATATAACAATAACTAAGTAAGAATATTTTACAATTTGCAAGCTCATTATAGCAATTAAGGTATCACCCAGGTCGAAAGACATACTTACGAGCCTGGATTAAACGTAATTTTGCTGAAGGAATGTAATCGTAATAATTTATTTGTGTGGCTTGAAATGTTTGAATACAAACAGTTGTATGACTGTCAATGTAATGAAATAAATATGAAGAATACATGTTATTGGAAACTTATAATAATTAATTTATTTAATATGTAAAAACATTTTTATCTAAACGTTGAAAGCATTAACAATTCTGCATGTATTTTATAAGTACACTTTAAAAACTAAGTTTGATTGAATCTCAAAATCTCAACAGATCTAAATCTTTAACGCATTCAAAAGATTTTAAATATCTTCTAAATATTTCACCCAGGTTTAATCCACTAGTATTTGCCACTCTATATTAAAAGCTTTAACTTTTATACATTTACGTAACCATGTCACTACGAAAGAAATATTATTTAAACACCATATTGTAAATTGGATTGTTCGAAGGTTAACTTATATTACACTAATGAATTGTGATATAACTTATGTTAACACCAACACTTTATACGTGTCAACCTCAAGGGAGTACTGCGGGAAGATAGCTCCTTAAAACAAAGTCAACTACGAAGCATCAATATTTACCGATAGTTTGAAATTTATGAACTCTTACCGAATTAGAAGATGGTACTCGGAAAATAATGTCTAATTAACACAACTTTTAGCGATTTTTTAAATGATATTGCAATAATTTCCTAAAGTGTAGTGCTGATAAATTTTGATATAACTTATATTCTACCTACCTCAATGGGATCCTGCGGGTACATAGTTACTTAAATCAAAGTCAACCAAAATCGTCGCAAAAATAGCAAAATACTAAAATTAACATTTATATTTAAAACTACAGGAGTTCTTTTGTGTTTAATGTTTGACACAAAGCAAAAATATCACAAAAGTAATGGGAAAAGTTGTGGAGGATTTTTAATCAAAAGCACAAAGTAATTGTAGTAATTTACATACACTTGTATATACATCGATACAACAACAAACTACACACCCCTTTAATAAACAGTTTAAATGAAACAGACAACATTCACATCAACTATTCAAATTTCATTTAACTCCTCCTCCTTCCTTTGATCGGCAGAAACTACCTGATTCAGAAAAAGTAATCTCGAAGCTTATCAAGATATCTTTTTGACATCTTTTTATTTCATTTTAATCTAATATAAGTGTACATAGAATAAACGCTTGTAATTAAAAATAACAACTCGTTGCAATTAGGTATATTTTAATTAATTATATAATAACTCTATTAATTTCTTATTTTATAATAACAATATTATCTCATCTATAAAATCCCTTATAATATTTTAGTTACTAGAGGTTAAAGTTCAATTGGCAACGTCGGATAGCTTGGACACTTGCTCTTTTTGACGGAGACGCAGATACAATGTCCTTTGAGCACTGCGTACCTGGATTATCCCGGCTACTCGTTAGAGCACAACTTTCGCTCGCGTGCCGGGGTCTGTGTGTACGCGCGGAACGACCTCTGTATCCTGCGTCTCCGTCACCTTGAAGACCCCACTTTTTCTTCCCTATGGGTTTTAGTAGACACAGGAAACGAAAAAATCCTGTATTCCTGTGTTTACCGTTCGCACAGCGGTGACCAGGAGACAACTAAATTATTTGAGCATCTCGGTGAGGCTGCTGATTTGACTCTACATCAGTATCCTTCAGCGCAGCTCGTCTTTCTGGGGGACTTTAATGCCTGTCATCAGGACTGGCTGTTCCCGTACCAGAAGACCGACCATGCTGGAAGAGAAGCGCGGAATTTTGCGTTGTCCTTCGACCTCTTTCAGCTGGTGAGGCAAGCGACAAGGGTACCAGATGTAGTAGGCCATACAGCCAATTGCCTGGACCTTCTGCTGACAACTGATCCGGACAGGTATAGTGTTGAGGTCACCTCCCCCTTGGGAACCTCCGATCACTGTCTGGTGAAATCTGTGTTTACATATTCCCCACCTGTTTTCGAACCACATGGTGTTAGGCGAGTATGGAAATACAAGTCAGCAGATTGGGATGAGATGCGTCACTTTTTTGCATCTTATCCTTGGCGGCAGGTCTGCTTCTCTTCTTTGGATCCGTCGAGTTGCGCGGGCGCTATAACCGATGTGGTGCATCAGGCAATGGAGTATTTCATTCCTTTTACTGACGTACCCATCGGTGGCAAAGCTCGCCCATGGTTTAATGCCCAATGTGGTCGTGCTGAAGACCGCAAACATTCGGCATACCTCATTTGGGCTGATGCTCGAAGCCGCAAAGCTCCGGATGTACGTTCAAAGAAGAGAGCCTTTAACCAAGCTGCCAAGTCCTATAAAAAGGCATTACGGAAGGCTCGACGCGATCGAATCGCTAAGAATGGCGAAAAGCTCTCTGTCAGACCTACTGGCAGTCGAGCTTTCTGGTCTCTTGCCAAAGCGATCGAGTCGAACTTCTGCCAACCCTCACTGCCTGCTCTGCTGAAGCCGGATGGATCTTTGGCCTATACAGCGACAGAGAAAGCGAATGTATTTGCTTCTCTGTTTGCTGATAATTCGCATCTAGACACTGGCAATGCTTCTCCAGCACATCTTCCTCACTGCGGTATTTCGATGCCGGAAATCCGCATCACTAACAAAGAGGTATGGAGAGTATTGTGTCGTCTTGATGTGAATAAAGCCAGTGGTCCTGATGGTATACCAGCCATTCTGCTGAAGACATGCGCAGCTGAGTTGTCTCCTGTATTGACACGTCTGTATCGCCTCTCTATCAAGACTGGAATAGTGCCGAAATCCTGGAAGCTTGCAAACGTGCAACCAGTGCCCAAAAAAGGCAGCCGTGCTGATCCTGCCAATTATAGACCAATTTCAATCATCTCCATACTCTGCAAGATTATGGAGCGTGTATTGAACACGCGCCTTCTAGCGTACCTTGAAGGTAACGATCTCCTCAGTGACCGACAGTACGAGTTTCGCCGAAATAGGTCCACTGGGGACCTTTTAGTGTATGCTACGCACGTTTTAGGCGAGGCCATCGAGAAGAACGGAGAAGCGGTCGCCGTCTCTCTGGACGTCTCGAAGGCATTTGACAGGGTCTGGCATGCGAGCCTTATAAGCAAGCTTTCAGCGTACGGCATATCTCCTGGTCTGATCGGCTGGGTAACGGACTTTCTCAACCAGAGATCTCTCCGAGTAGTTGTCGACGGGTCTTCCTCGGAACCCTTGACAATTAATGCCGGAGTGCCTCAGGGGTCCGTTCTTTCTGCAACTCTTTTCCTGCTGCACATCAACGATCTGCTGAAGCCCGGTATCTGTGGGTATGCAGACGACAGCACAGTTGTAGAAAGATACCTGCCGAGTAGTCGGGCTAGTAGAGATCAAGTACAGTCAGAAAGAGAAGCCATGGTGCAACGTTTGGGTGACAAACTTCAGGCAGTCTCCGCATGGGGCAATGCCAATCTTGTCAAATTCAACGCCACCAAAACGCAGACGTGTCTGTTCACCGTCAAAAGGAGCCCTTTCACCTTGGCTCCTACTTTCCAGAGTGTATCTTTGGAATACAGTGACCGGCTACAGTTGTTAGGCTTAGAGATTTCCTCGAACCTCAACTTTGGTCGGTGTATTGAGTCCAGAGCAAGAGCAGCTGCAGGGAAGCTTGCCGTTCTTGCGAAGGTCCGTCAGTACTTTACACCGGGACAGCTTCTTGTATTATACAAAGCACAGATCCGGTCGTGTGTAGAGTACTGTGGTCACATATTCGCTGGTGCCGCAAAGTCTCATCTTGCGGTTCTGGACTCAATTGAGAGGCGAGCAAAGAGGCTTATAGGCGATCCCGAATTGGTAGAAGCCAACCTCCACAGCCTTGAACACAGGCGTAGAATTGCTGGCCTCAGAGTATTCTATAGGATACATTTTGGTGAGTGTGCGCTGGAATTACACGACTTAATTCCTCCGTCCCCCTTCCATCACAGGACGTCCCGACTCACGGCAGGTATCCATCCTTACGTTTTGGACATTCCCCCTGTCCGAACGAAGCGCTTTGCTTCGTCTTTTTTAATTCGCACAGCGAAGGACTGGAACAGCTTGCCTGCGTCGGTTTTTCCGTCCGAATACAATGTGGGCGTCTTCAAGAGAAGAGTGAATAGGTTACTAAGTTAATGCGCTTTACCATCTAAGACTACATTTTCACTTTCCATCAGGTGGAATGTAGTCAAGCATTAACCTAGAAAGAATAAAAAAAAAAAAAAAAAAAATACTTGATAAAATTGAGTAGAGTACTAAAATTTTGGTATAAGTTTTATAACTTTGACAAGAACTGAGACGCTCTTCAAACTTTCCACAGTGTAAGTTTGTCTGTAAAATCTTCGGTTAGGTTAAACTTATGTCGGATATTATTATCGGTCGTTCGGTTTCAGACTCCGCAGCGAACATTATCGATTTTTTACTTTTACTACAAATTATGTGTATGGCTTTGTTCCCGAACTTTTAAATACTTCATTCTCAAGAATAAAAAAATTTATTCTATTTTTTTTTATATTATAACTAGGCCATTTATGAATTTTCATCGAAAAAAATAGTTTCATTGTAAGATCTAGTTTAAATTTTGCAATAGTTTTTTTATTGTCATTGCTTCTTAGAAATAAATTTCCGTAATTACTGAGAACCTTGAGAGATCTCAGTCAGAGTACTTATTTAAATGTTATTAGACGTCCTTCGTTCGAACGATGAAGTGCAGTGATTAAGGAAACGTTAGCGATATCTATTGGAAATCTTAAATTATATAATTCAGTGGCCATAGTATTATCAACCAATACACGTACTTAATTGATTTTCGAGCAAAGTAAATATAATATATGTATATAAAATAATACATTTGAAATGAAAGCTTTCAAATCAAGAAGAGAGATCTATAATGGTGAATTTTTCTTATAGTCGGTAATTTAAGATATCAACATCAAAGAATAAAGCGTTGTTTACTGATAGTATCCTACTGTTTGTAATATATTAAAATGTATTTTAAAACATTCAATCCAAACTCGTTTATAATACTTACATATCCATTATGCAATGAAGAACAATTAAGATTTCAAGAACCATATTTTCCATTTGGGAGACTAAAGTACGAAAAAATTATTATATTTTAAGAACAATCTTATATCTATTGGAATAAACAATTTAAAAATTATTAAAATTTTAATTGTATCTGAATAAAGATATGACATAAAAAACTAAATCATGTTAACACTCCAAAACTTATAAATAAAACAGGTAACACAGACATGTACTAAGGTTAGTAAAATGTGCCTTATTTTATTTAAATGTGTCATTAAATACTTATGTAGTAAATGTAAATTAAATACGACTTAGTCGTTAAAGTAAACGAATCTTTTAATTTAACTATTCCAGTATATAAAGTTGATGAACTTTGACAATTTAAGATCTTTAGGTAACGGATACCATTTCAAATATATTATTATTACATTTTCTATTTGTGACAAAATTTCTATAGAGTGCATTAAATATATTTCTTAAATTTAAAAGAAATATTAATTATACTTATATTATTTTGTTAAATACTTTATTCTATAAACTAGAGCACAATTTAGCAATTTCTTATATAAGAGTAACATTTATTGTATTGTTTTAAAACATTTTCATAAATTATGTTTATTAAAGTGTGTTTTAGTTTCAAATCTGTGTTGATATCATTAGAAGAAATGCAGTCGAAGAAAATACAACATTTAAAATAAAACAACATAAGAATTGCAATTCAATATGTTTTGTTATATTGTATTTTACATTTATCTGTAATATGTCGAAAGTACGACTTCAAAGTCTCAGAGCATCCAATCAAAATATCATAGTAGTCTAGAGACTAGCGAGCATTGAGCAATCATTGCTTGTTATTTTCCCAATATAAAATCCAATAACGCAGAAAGAAGTTTTATACAACAGCATCGCTGTCACATATATCTTTGTATCGTCTCGGAGCAATCGATAGTGAAGGACGCCTCGGAGACTGTGGACCAACCGTTGTAATCAGAGTATTATATTTGTTTTCTTTTAACAGCTGCATAAAAATATGTTTAGATGTACAGTCGAGATCAAAGTATATTATTACATTAAATCACATAACAAATAATATTACAGTACTCTTGTAAGTATAATTTCCAATGAAGTCATAAAAAACAATATATATTAATTGCGTATTAAATATATTTATTTGTGTTATTATTAAGGATTATAGTTTTGTTTTAATCAAGTGTAACATGAAGTCTTTAGAAACTCCATACGAATAACACTAGCGAGCTCTACGCGACTCACAGCAGTACAGCTATTGTTATGTTGGTACATCATTATAATTTTATGTCAATCATACAATATTTTACTTCATAATTGGAACTATTATCTCAAGGCTTTACTATAAATGAATAATGAGTGATAAAGTTACGTTTTTTAATTTCATTTAAGCATGCATACTGTAGAACCGGAAAGAAAGTCCCTTTATAAATTTGTTATTAATTTACCATTCGAGCCACAATCAAAATTTATTTTTCACTCATAATCAATTTAAGTAAAGCGTAGTACCAAAATCAGATTAACATAAGTAACTATGTCACTGCTTGTTCATATAATATTTGGTGAAAAAAACATTAGGAAACAAAAGATCATCATCATCATCATCATCAGATGACTTTTTCTCTAAATAGAGACTTCTACCAGGAATCCATGAGTGTGACAAAGATGACTTTAGCGTTTAATGTAAATGTGTGGAGCTAGATTTAGTTAATTTATTTTAAATTAATTTATAACACAAACACACAGACTCACAAAAAATAAATTATAGTGAGTATAATCATTTTTGTAATATTAGTAATATAAGTCTTTACAATATCTTTCACTAACTATTGTCACAATTTAAATAAATATTCAACATTACTATACGAAAGTCTAACAAACGACGTTAAGAGATGGAAACGAGACGTCTCCGACATCACGACGCAAACGAGCTTCCCTTTAATTAGGAGCTTTGGCTCTTTGAGCTCCGATTTCCTAACAAACGTTAATTCAGTCTAGTTTATTGCCTCAAAGACCTTTTTGCGTATATTTTTTTAACTCTGTTAAAACTGTAATTTTAAAACGAATATTTATTAACCGTTCAAAAGAAATCTCCATTAAGTATAATTCATGGAGAAGAACTTAAGAAATTGTATGAGTGATAAATTGTATGAGTAATGAGACTCATGACACTCATGAACAAAAGAATATCACATTAGCAAAGCTTTTACAAACACGAAAGTTATCTTTGATATACATCTTGCTACGTTAACTCTCACTATGTCATTTAAACTGGAGCCAAATTAATTCAGTTAGAAGTAATTAACAGTTTCAAAAAGTTATAAAGTCACTAATTATCACATTATCTATTGCGTTTTTCGTATAATATAAATAAGAGTTGTTGACACGTTTAATTCAAATTCAAAATTCAAATTCAAAGTTTCAAGTAGGCATTTACACGCACGTTTAAATCGTCAATTATTACAAAAACGGAAGGTCAGTGTAGTCAGTACTTGAGTAAGCTACCACCGACTCGGAATACTGCTCTGTTGAGAATAGCCGGCCAGAAACTCAACAGTTTCTCTTTTTAAAAGAAATGTAATAATCTTATATGATGTACATTGTAATATTAAACCTGCAAATTAATCAACAACTTAAATTTCAAACATTTAGATCCTTAAAAATTCTTGAACGTATAATAAGATTTATTTAATAATAAACTTTTGATTTTAAATTTTAAACTAAGAAAAGGAAGGCCTAAGATACAGTTCCACAAGGAACTGTATTATACTCGTATATGCGTATACTCAAGGTCATAAAAGATTTATTAACTTTTTGAAGACGAAATTTTTTATTTCTCGTATTTGTCACGTGTCTGTCACTGTTTTTATAGAACTATTTAAATTTTGTCATATAAATAATATGTAATTAAAAATATATTGTAAATATATAGTGAGGATTAAAGTTGAGATTCTAAGGGAATAGAAATGTTTTTAATTTTCTATTACATTAAAATTGTTATTATTAAGTTTCCGACTTGTTACTTGTAGCCGTGTCAGTCTAAAGATGAAAAATTTCAAATTTAAACCCCAATTTAGCCCTTTCAGGCATGATTAATAATTCTTTTCTCCTCATATACATAACCAAATATAAAGAAGTCATATTTGTTTCCCTAATTATACATAATAATATTCCAGTACATTAAAACCTCCATTTTAAACTTTCAGTTTCATTTGAGAGATTCAAGAGATAATATCTTGAGATAATAGTTCAAATGAGTGATGTGAAGAAAATATATACAGACGTAAGCTTTTTTTAAGCAGACGTAAGTTTTGAATTGAAGAAAACTGTTTCAGTTGATTATATAATAAAAAGGGTGGCTTAAAAATATAAATGTATAAAAATATGGTTACAATATTGATGCTTTAAGCAAATATAAAAAAATATCTGACAAATGTAATTTGATTTGCGACAGCCGTCAATCAATGGACCGGGTGCACAAATAACTAATTGCACTTGACAATTGAATTTTGTTGCTTCATTCATGTTTGGGTTTGAGAGTTACAACTCGACAGACAATGTTACTAATTACTAACATAACTTACAAAGCAAGATTATATATCATTTTGAAGTCATTCTGAAATCATATTGACTGTTATTTATTGTATTTTAGATTTCAATATATTGTCTTATTTAATAGTTGTAGTAATAAGCTGCAACCACCATACTATCCGCCAGAGACTTTAAAATCGGTCCACCCGTTTGGGAGGTTACTCGACAGACAGATAAAATTTTAAAATATTTTTGTAAGTACTGTATATTCATGAGCATTTAGTAAAAAACTGTTAATTTCAAATTGCAAAAAGACTTAAATTTCATTTATATGCATAGATGTATAGATATGAAAATAGTTATAGAACAAATAATTCTATTATATAACTATTTTCTATTTTATTAAAACTTTACAATTTATCTGATGGATTTTACTTATATTGAAATAAAACAAAGATAGACAAACGTTTTATTTATTTTTAATTTATAAAGGGTTGAAACAGTTTCAAATACTATACTATGAGTGATTTAAAATGCTTAAATAGATAAATATTATAAACAGTATTGAGGTATACGATTATTCCACAGGTATTATATAATTATAATTGAATGCCGCTACGATACAAAAAGATGTCTTCTGAGGATTTTAGGAGTTAATTATCACATAATAATTTAAATTTTTGTTTATTTTTGTGTACTTCGCCCGACTACAGCAAAGTTAGAAGATATGGTAATTTTTAAACGGTTCTCAAACAAGCATTTCAAAGCGAGTGTTTATAATCTGTATTTATCTGTCAAATGTGAAATCTCTGTAAGGTGTGTAACAAGTAAAATATTATGTAAGAATTAATTAATTCTGATGGCGTATTTATTTATAAAGTAGCTTCACATAAGATTGTTAATCGAATGTATTAAGATATACCATGTATTTATTACACAGTAAAGTGATTGTTATTATCTTCAGAATCGGAATTGTTTTCTGTATTCATACGTGTATACACGTCCTAAGAGTAATACATATGTGTACATATTATTATTTTTTAACATTTAATATCTTTGCTATAGTCGTGTTCATAATCACATTCTCGCTAGCTTTACTACTGTTATTATAATAATTTATATTCAGTTGTGTAATTTTATTTATCAAGTTGGATTTATTAATAATTGTATTTTATCATCAAAATTTTAGACAAAAGCACTCTTATTTTAAATGTATCACAATAATTATATTACACTTATTTAATATAATAGGGAACATATAAGAGAACATCTACTTTCAGAGTTCACATTTTTACAAATAGCAACAACTGCTTAGTAAATTGTTAGCTTCTATATCAAAGGTGGTGTAGATTTTAGTTAAGAAAACGGATTTGTATATAGTATATGATAGGGATTGTTTGAATAGTTTGAATTATGAATTGAAATTACGACAACCATTTATCACATAACATTTAAACAACTACAATTTATTACTAGGAAGATTATAATAACAACAACGAAGCGAGTTAAAGATGCCATGAAAGGAGATAAATAAAACAAACAGTAATCATGTAAGAGTTTACTAAACGCACAAACGTGAATGCTATAATACATTTATACCCGTTTCGTATTGGCATCGCTACATTAAATAATACAATATGTACATACTCATTCACCTCGCAAGATATTTTGACACACTTCAAGTTAGTTTGCATTCCGTCCACTGTTTGAGGGAACAATTTTCGAGCATACACATACTATAGACATTTCGTGTATTCAACGCTATCTTTGATACCAACATGTATTGTTTCGCCTGAATGTGACGTCATAGTTCAAGCAAAAGAAACGAAGTCCATATTGGATAGTATGGTAAATGATTCAACCTGTAATATTCTTCTACAATTTTATCGTAAAGTAACTACCGCTTGAAATATCGCTCATTAATACATTTTACACTTAACATTTTTTATGTATTTCCAGTCAATATGAATGAAAATACTCGTGCGTTACCCAATATTATTATAGTATATCACGGTTAATTTACTTTAAAACGTATTAGTTTTTATTTTTGTACACTATGAACAGCCTATTAATTTGCCTTTTTTCCTAAAAGTGACGTCACAAATGACATTTATGTTGGTTTCAACGTAATTTCGTTATGGCGTCTCTAGTATGTTTATGTTCGAAGAATAAGACTGCCATCTTATTTTGAGAACGAAGCAGTATGCAGAGATGAATTTTAATAAACCACTAACACAGAATGCACTCAAAGATTGTACTAAAAACTTCAATGCATTCAGAAAGACATGCATACAACGAGATTTGACAAATATGATAATTTGTTTAAGATACAATGTTGTCAAATTTCAATAATCACTTATATTTAAGTCATTTTAAAAGTTTTCAAAGGACATGGTCCAAGTTAAAAACATTTTTATTGAGTGAACGTTATTCGAATTATTTGATCGAAAGTTTTTAGAATCGTTTAAGAATAGTATTGAAATGAGACAATAATTTATGTTGTAATGAATGAGTAATTAGTGATATCGATTTAAAGTATTTAATATTGATATAACATTGTAATATCTTACAAGACATGAGTGATTAAGCTATAATCGTACACTGGAACATTTAATAACTATATTAATATATGTCCGTATATACCTAAGAGTCGTATGAATAATTATATATATAATTAAATGTATTTTGAATTTATTATATTGATTAATCAAAAATTTATTAATATTATAATGAGTGATAAAAATGCGATACTAAAATGCATCTAGCGTCTAATATCAAACGTTTTTTGGTACTTCATCTTAACACTATGGGTTTTATAGTATATGGATACAAACGATTCTCAACTAACTTAGGATAACTACCAATATGTTAGCGGGCAGTCTTTGGTTAACTAACACGGTTATTCGATTACAAATATCAAAAAACTATTTTTTTCTATTAAATTATAACATAAACAGCTATTGAAATTAAATTGAATACAATATATATCTTATGTTAAAATCAACTACCACTTAGATTTTCTACTTAAGTTAAGATTATAATATCATTATATCAGATCCAATCTTAATTAATTCTGATTAATATGATTATTTATTGAATTTTTTACTTCATATTTAAATGTCAAGTTAAGTCTCCGCTGAGATGTATAGAATAGTATTGAGGGAGTATTGCGTCGACTTGTTATTACGGGAAAAAGTGTAAGATTCATTGATTATAGACCATTACTTGTATTGTAATTATATCTGATATTGACTCTTACGTTAATTAATTTAAACAAAAATTCTTATACAACTAATTAATTATCTATATTTCAGCTAATTTAATATTAACTACGGAGCTTTATCTCCTATCCCTTATGAAATAGGAGCCGCGTCCAGTTTAGAAACTAAGTCTCATCTAGTGGGCCACATTAAAGTTATTAATAACCCCTTCTTAACCCCTCATTTCTTTAATGGTGGGTAATTATAGAAATTTCGTCAAATCCGAGAATACCTGAGACTAAACTCATTTTTCACACGTATTTTTCTTCAAAAATACTTAACAATAATATTGACTTTAACGTTACAGAACGTTTTGTTTAAATTACATTTTATAATGATCACATTTTTGTACATTTCCTCAGACATAAGATAGAACTAACGCGTTCAAGTTAAATGTAGAATATCTGAGAACACAACAACAAATTCTTAAATATCGAACATTTCTTAGTAAAAAAACGTAAGTTTATTATTTGCCTAAATCTCCTGTTATTATTTTGTCATTTTAAATTATTATTTTGTCAGGCTTTTTTCAGAAGATCAAAGTGCAAATATTATTTATTAGGGCAAAAGTTTTCCATTTTGGTTGAGGCCGTTCATTTGAGGTTTGCGTTTATTCTTTCTGTACCTCATAAAATTATTGTAGAGAGGAAGCAACAGAAGAACTAATCCCGATATCCCGATGAAAACGCCCGCGAGGTAGAAGGAGAGATCGTAGGAGCCGCTGATGTCATACACCCAGCCTGGAACGGATATTCGACTTTTATTACCCAATTTCTTATATCATAGTAATTTTTCGATTCACTCACCCGCAAGAGGAGGTCCTATGAGGTTGGCAACCCCCTGTATGAGCAGCAGTAGCCCGTAAGCGTTGGTGAACTTCTCGAGCGTTATCTGCTCCACGAGTATGATGCTGGTAAGCGAGTAGTTGGCCGCGATGAATGCCCCGAAGGCGCCGGCGGCGGCAGCCAGCGCCCAGTACTGTCGCAGTAGAGGCACCGCCAGCGTAGCCGGCGCGCACGCCGCCATGCACGCCGCGTACACCCACCAAGGACGGACGCACGACCAGTCCCCCACCCACCCTAACACGATCTGGGTGAAACAAACAACTCGAGTTGTAGTTGTACAGTAGTAACTAGTTAGTTATTGTCGATTCCCTGGTGTATCCAAAACTGCTAAAAAAAATAAAGTAAACCCTAGTCACTGGAGATTATATTGACATGTGAAATCCCGTATGACTTAAGAAATGTCATCAGTCACTAGCCGCTTTCTGAAATCGTTCCATATGCGTTTGACAGATTCGTTTCATATACGTTTAATAATATATTTACAATATTTAATTATTTTGATTTATTTTTGTGAAAAAATTAATAAATAAAGAATAATATTATATTATTTTTATTGCATTTTTATAATAAAAATCTTAGCAAATACGGTGAAATTTTGAAAATTAAATTATTTTATTATTACATAAAGTAATACGACTTAGATTCCCGTTAAGAAGTATTTTTCTATAATTATTTTATTAAAGGTGTTATTTCAATAATTATACAACATGTAATTATTTATGGAATTATATTTAATCCTTTTACACATTAATTCCTTTAATCCTCATATCGTTTGAGTATTAAACAAAATTTTAAAAAGTATATTTTTATGATGTGTTGTAAATACACGTGGACGGTTATATAAATCAAATACGCATATCTTATCTACACTGAATGGGTCAAATTTATACCAAATCATACAGAGATAACACTTCGTTTATCCCTTACTTCAATAATCATATAGTACTCGTTTAATAAGATAAAATTTATTAAAATTGTTAACTTTGTAACATAGTAAGACTTTAATTAATTATTTTAATTTTATTTTAAATAAATATTGCATAAAAACTTATTTTTAGTTTTCATTTATACTTTTTCTGTCGACGACTCGATTCTATCCGTATATGTCATATTTGAGTAGTATATTAATAACTTAATCAAACTAGTATTTTTGGAATGTTTTATCATTAATAATATGGTATATCTGAGCTATAAAATGGTAATACATCTCACCTCTCCAAACATGTTCAATATTCCTATAATAGATATCAGCATGGAGGCCTCGGACTCGGTGAAACCCATCTTCATCGCGTTATCTGAGATGTACACGTACGGGACGTCGTACCACATGTAGAGGAGGAAGTTGGAGATCGCGAACACCAAAAACGCTGGGTTCTTGAAGTGAGAGAAGTCTAGGACGTCCACCACCAGGTCCCAGAAGTCCCACAGACCTGCGTACCATTGTACCTGGAAGATGGGTTATGAGGTATTAGATGGAGTTGTCAATTATCTGTTTGATAATGTAAATGGATTTTTTTTTATAAAAACTACTAAAGGTACTAAAATAATTATTATTTATTTTTTCCATAAAGGTTCTATTATATTTCCTTTTTTTGTTAAAATTATAAATTATGACTTTTGGAAGCTTTAAAGAGTTTAATGCACGAAATAAATTATATTAATAATAACCTTAAAACAATGTAAAACTTATGAATTTTAAAATATTTTACCTTTTCTCTGGCAATTGTGGTCATGGAATTCCTAAATATGTTAGGACAGGACGACGCGCGAAGTCTATATCGATTAATATTAAGCATAGCACCTCTGTAGGTTAGAGAGTGTCTGTGTACTCTTAGATCCTTCAAGAAGGCAGGAGGTTTCTTTGCCGAACCAGCTTGTCTTCTCAACCACAGCGATAATGCCGCTTTCTCATGAACATTTGTACTGGTGTTACTCTGATTTGTACCGCTCGGTGCAGACGTTGGAGATAACGTGCCTGGTGAGACGGGGGATAATATGGCTTTTGGGTGGGATTGTTCGTGTAATCGACCGCTATCGCTGAAACTTCTAGACGGTAACATAACTCCAGGGTAGTTTTGGGCTAAGAGGGCATACGCTCGACCTTTATTAGACATCAACTCGAATACTTCCAGAGAAACCCCTTCTCCCCCCGTCAAGTACGTTGGCAAATCGACCAGGGAACTGAATTGAGGCATGGTTGATGTCGCGGCCTTTTCCAGATGAACAGCGTCCGTCATTTTAGTGGATCCGGCAGCGCTACTCTTACTGTCCGAAAAACTATCCGCCGATGATCCATAGCGTTTGTTTCTCTTTATTTCTCTTCTTCGTTTTCTCTCTTTAGCTTTTTCTGCATTCATAGTAGTTGTCCACGGTAAATCGCGAAATAACAGGCCACATACGGCCATGTTCAAGAAAAATCCTGAAAGTATTAATGTAGTTCCGCGCCAGCCATACTCGTCCAGTAACAGATAAGTCAGGGGCGCGAATATGAACGTTCCTATTCCGCTGCCGCATACCGAAATACCAGTAGCTAGAG
Source organism: Melinaea marsaeus rileyi (assembly GCA_918358865.1). Classification (NCBI taxonomy): domain Eukaryota; kingdom Metazoa; phylum Arthropoda; class Insecta; order Lepidoptera; family Nymphalidae; genus Melinaea; species Melinaea marsaeus. Next base: position 7,074,457 of record OU911095.1, on the reverse strand, counting down.
AACGTTTCTTCTCAAAATAGTAGGCCACAATAACAACTGCGGCAACATAACACAAACTTAATCCAAATCCGGCCATAATGCCGAATGTTAGGAATAGCGTCTCCATATTGTCAACGAATGCAGAAATGACAAATCCTACAAATGCCAGAAGAGATCCAAATATCGTCATGCGTCGGCAACCATATCTATCCGTCAGAAAGCTGGCAATGGGGCCGGACAGCAGAGGCATCGCCATGAAGATGCCGGCGATCCATGCGGTCTTTCCCTTGCCCTCGCCGAAGTAATCCAGAAAGTGCGGGAAGAAAACACCGAAGCTGAAGGTGATACCGTCGGCGATGAGGTTTACCATAAAAGATGCAAACACCACGACCCAGCCCCAGCCACCGTCGGGCGGCCGGGCCTCCGCGATGGAGAGCTCCTCGTCATCGGAGCTGGAGCCCGAGCTGGAGCCGGCCAAAGACGCGGGGGCGCGTGCGGTCGGCGGGGATTGCGTGTGGAACTGCACGTGGCGCGCGGGAGGGGGCGGCCCGCTCTCGGGGATGGCGGGCAAGCGCGACGGTGGCTCTACGGCCTCGGGCGGCGGCGCGGGCTCGGCTCCGGCTCCTCCCCCGCGGGGGGGCGCGCGCTCCGGCGGCGGCGGGCAAGCGCCGTCCATGTGCTCAGCGCGCGGCGAAACTTTGCGCGCGAATGCAGCGCGGACTCAACCGTGCGCCGGGCTTCCATGCGTATGGTGCGCCGCCGTCGTGACTTCATGCTGCAATCGAGAAATCGATCACCGGTTAATAGTGTATTATGAGGGTTCTACAATTCTATATTAGGAAGCATAGATAGATTAAACCTTTATTATTTTAGCCAAAAGTCTTGGTTAATAGGAATCATTATCGTGTCCATAAGCAACATTTTTGTTTTTAACCACTAACTTATAAATAGAAAATATCTATTCTTTTTAATGTATTTCCATTATAAAGTACGTACAGTTTGAAAGTCTTTGAACAGTACTTATTTCTCAAAAAGGATGTGTGCTAAACTATCTTAACTGCGTCGATTGGCAGACAAAGATGAGAGGTCAAGCTGATGACACAGTGCTTATTGAATAATATAGTTAGTTAATCCGCGTGATTTGGGTGGTTACGGGCAAGTCAAATAAACAAATATTTAATATATACGATATTTTTGATACATACAAAGTTACCAAGGTCAATATATAACGTAACAAGAGCCAGGTTCTTGTGTATGTAATAAGAAGACTAAGGAATGTGCGGTTTATCTGATGTGTTTACAGAAGCTGAATAGTATTTAGCAACACTGCAGAAACTATAGAATATTGTCGGTCTATGATCTTAACCTCAAGTAAATGTATTTTGGACGCCTAAATTATTAATAAATTTTTAGATTCAAATATACATATATATATATATATATATATATATATATATATATATATAATAATTTTATTTTCTTTTAGCTTTAGCCTTAACCTTAGCAAAATATATATTCCAAATATTTAAAATATAAATGTACGAGTTTTCGTTGGTAATTTTCTAAATTACGCCAACAAAATAGTTTTGGCATTCAAAATAGTTTTGTCGCAGCATGTACCGCAAATACTGCATCAAATGGATTTGAATTCCAAAAATAAAAAATCCATTTATAGCTGGCAATATATGAATAATTATAAATTATACATATTACGAGTAGGTTTAAGTTATTTTTTACCCATAGAGTAAATACATATAAAGTGGTAAATAATTAAGATATTTTTTCCCAAGAGAACAATAGAAGTCGAATAAGAGCCTCATGGGAAATTATTGGAGCGCTGCAAGCGATCACGATTAATAATGTCTGACTTCAACGCATTAATTATATTTATTATAGTTATATTTGACTATATTTAAAGTTCATTACATTTTCCGTGGCTTTAAGTTGAGAATGCTACGAAAAAAAAATTATTAATACATAGAAATAAGTATAAACAGATACCGAACTAAAATATATAGTAGATTACAAAATATTGTGAGACACAGAACCGCTACAGCAACTATCACAAAAACCTTTGTTTTGTTGTTGATTACAGTTTTTTTTGTATGGATATTTGTTAATAAATAAAGCTTTTATCAAACAGATTATCGATTTCAATCGTTTCCGCCTCTACAATGATCCATGATCATACTATTCCAGACTTGGATAAAACAAAAAACATAAATACATACTCCTCATTATATTTATTTATTATATAATATAAATTTATCACGTCGTCGACGACATACATGTACTTATTCTTCTCCGTAATATTTTTCCAAATTTGTTTGTAAGTTTATAGTCGTATTCTTTTCTTGTAACGTTATTATTTTAGATGTGTGCTAGTTGAGTTAGTACAGTTATTATTACTGGTAGCCTTCGTCTCAGGGTCATTCCGACGTTAGAATTTAGAGGGCACGTTTAGACACTTGAATACGTTTCCGTAACTTTGAATGTTGACGACTCGACACTCGGAACTCCTGCTATACATTTAATTTTCTTGATTTGTATAGAAAACTTCTAAAAAACTATCAGAATAATCACCAGTGTCATCACGTGTTTTAAAAAATTACAAACTTCTGCAAAACTGTCGTCTAAAATACATCCAACTACTTGGATTTCTCATTGAATAACTCGAAATATTGAGGTCGTAGACGTACAATCTGTATATTTATACTATTATAACTGTAATCTATTAAAGTATGTTGCCTAATATAAAAGATTGTATTCCAGTAAGACGGTTGGTATTGACAAATACGCATTACTTAAGTGATTTAATGTTGAAGTATTATTGCTCCATATGTTAACAATTTTGGCAATCGTAGAAATGACGCAATTAACATAATTTTCGTATATTTGCCAACAATTTGGTCAAAATAAACTATTCTGGCCATAACAACGAAAAGAGTACACGTGGGAAAGAGATAATGACGCGTATACACTGGCCGACTTCCAGACATACGACAGCTAAGATTTATTAGACGCGGTAACTAGACGTTTTGGGAGACAGCAGATATTCATTAAATAAAATAATTTACATATTTTTGATTTCACGTCTTTAATAATTTGTATAGTTAATTGTTTTTTAATTCAGTTTATTTATTTGGTCGAACTAAAAAATAAAAATTGAGTTTTAATAGAAAATCATCAGGTGACATTCGTTTTTAAGCGACATTTAATGGATAATTAATTATCAAATGCCACTTGAATGTCAGCTTATCATTAATTTTATATTTGTTTGAATTCAAATTACAATTTAGAACTCTAAAGATAACGACTGACGAATTTAGAGACTAGAACGAATTTGAAAATGCAGTCTGTCACTGCTACACCGGGTGGGTACGACAGCGCACCGCCCTTAAAATACCGGCCTGAGGGGCCCGGGGGAGCGCCCGCCCTATGTTTGCCTCGAAGAGGCCGGTTCTTGGCTTAGGACGTCGTCAGGAGGGGAACTTCCTACAAATTAAAAGAAAAGAGGCAATGTAGAACGAGCTGTTGTTATATGAATAAAACTATTACCTCCAATTGTCTTAACATTAATTTACGAGAATAATGAGGGCATTTCCGAACCGAAAGCGAGTAAAACCATTTCCAAAGAAAAGCCTAGTGATTAGATTAATATCATTCCCCGTTTAATAATTAATAGTATTAGATATATTAGATAATCAGAGTAACTTGCTGTACGTATGCGTGCTGTCGACCGGCGCTAGGCACGTGGCTTCATTGTTTCATTGTCAATGTCCGTTGATTTCATAACAACTCGTTATAGTGTTAACTTGTTTATTTCTTAGACCACACGTATGACCGTTTACCAACTATTACCAATTACGTAGTTACTGTCACTTATGTCAAGTACACTTTGTCATCTTGCGACAAAGTTCACTAAGTAACAATGATCACTCTCACCCACCGACATTACATGATGTGGTAACGGATATTACATTATGTAATTTTATGTCCCTTTCTTTCGGTTTTATTATATTTTCAAACAAATATACACCCAGAAAAATGTTAATAAAACACAAAAGACTAACGTAAGTGTCATCTTGGAACTTATATGAAAAAGTTAACCTTCAACAAATTTACGAAATCAAAGAAATGTCAGCGAATTACTTCGTATATAGTAAAAAAAACCTTATAGACTAAAAAATAAGGAATATTTTTTATTAAAAAACTAATATTTTAGCACTAAGATAGTTCCGGAATAAGAGAAATGAACCATGGTGGGTTGAAAATAAGATTTATTTTCCAAAATCTTCTGTAACATAATTGGCGCATAGTCGGCAGTGTGACGTAAGTGTTAGACAAGTTAAGGGATGTTTGAATGGGATTATTCTTCGAGAATCGTTCCCGACCTATTCTATAGAATTTATCTTACATAGTGAATATAAATCGACGGTTTGTTGATTTCTTACAAGATATTTAGGAATTATCTTCGATAAAATTGGTATAAAGGGTTGGTTGTTAATAAATCATTAAATTATTTTTATTACCTATCTTAAATTAGATATGAAAATTAGATTTTTGTGATTAAGACGAACATGGAAAAAAATATTATAATATATTATATATTTTAAATTTGTAAATATTAAAATACTTGCTGTTGCCCAGGGCCTTGTCTTCCATACAAAATTGCATTACAAGTACGGAATATTATCTCAGAAATACTGTTGGGATAGTTTTATCCCTATTTCATACGCATTGACATTTTTTATGAAAACGCCTTCATGCTTTGGTATACTTTTTATAAGTTATTCTGGTTAATGGATGTAGAGTTATGTTACTATATCCCTCTGGAATAATTTACATTTTCAATGTTAAAGAATTTTTCTAACAGTTGTAGTGAATTATCGGCTTGATACATAATTACAAAATCTATTCCCTATATATATATACTATCAGGATAGATAATCATAAATTTTCTCTATTATTAGGAAGGAATATACTAATTATCTCAACGAATATATTTTTACGATAATATATAAATTTAATCTGATTTTTCGACGCAATTAAAGAATTATCAACAATACATTGACACTAATATAACGTTGTCACTTCGTAAGTCAAGATTGATTTAAGAATGATAAATTACGTGAAATACATTGTATTAAAAAGGTTAATTTAACCAATTCACATCATATATTGAACGATAAGTACATAATACCGTGATGATAATATATATGGTAATTTACACTTATAAGTGGTTTATTTATCATGAAGGTACTCAAAGAAAAAATAACAATTAATATGTTCTCAAAATGCTATTCAGATCTAATTATTATTTTGTTTAGTAAACAATAACATCACCTTCATATGGAGCATCTTGGCAGCTTCAAATCAGCGGGTTTGCCAAAGTTTAATATTTACGAATATCACCGCATTCCCGACCCTAAATATAGATGATATCAAAACTAAAATATATCACTGAAACAACACTATTCACATAAAGTATAAGTTGAAAAATTCACTTCACAAAGTAACGTTTGATTTACGCACTGTATATGAAGTACTCGTTTGTGGTCGCAGTGAGAAATGACCGCGCGCGCGCCGATACCGCCTCATTATTTAATAGTCGGATAAAAGATTATCTATTGAGACGTCCTCGGTCAATACGGCACTAAATTAACTATCACTAAATGACTGGCGAGGCGATGTCGAAACGTTTAATCGTTACAATTTATTTAAAATATAATTATTTAAAAAAACCTTTATCAGTTTCTAGAAGATTGTCACATATGTTGTTTATAAATTGTCTAAATACCGATATGAATTGTTCTAAGGTCCGTAACCGTAACATATTCTGAGGATAAATATCACCAACGGAGATAACCAGTGAGAATTATATACGAGTGATACACATGTCACAAGTTCAGTGATTAACATCCTACAACTCACTGGATTGAGTGATAGCGATGTTTTTAAATACATCTTTGTTTTACAAATTATACAGAACCAATAGATAAAATAAGAGAAAATGGAGTTATGTGTGAAAAGACTAATAATATTTTATAGTCCAAACAGAAGCTAAAGCATTATTAATTGATACAATTTTTAAACCACAGTAAAAGTAATCGTTGCGATAAACGTTGAATACATATTAAGTATCATCGTATTGCATAAAGATAACAATATTTCTAGAACTAAATAACATAACATTAATTCGCAGAAATATGAAACAAGTGCATTTGTAAACAATAACAATATCAAGTTATTCTTCCGAGATAAAAAATTTATTCCTAAAGCTGAGTAAAGTGGCCGACGAGTAGCCGTCGTTTGTGGTATCAAGTTGACAGTTCTGCTCAATTGAAAAGAACTAAATGCGCATTTCATATAAAATGTTTCATTAAAAGATAGTGTTTTTATCTTTTAATGAAAAGAATATTAAAGTTGATCTTTATTAACTAAGAATGTACTACAAATCTAAAAGTAGTAAAGCAATGAACGCTAAAAGTATAAAACACAAACTATTTGTCCGGTCGTGAAAATCAATTTATGAGTGATAGCGGCTCCATTGTCTGGCCGCCTTTGTTTTAACGGTCTGATGAACAAGGTAAAAAGGTTAGAACAATACGGCTCTTTTATTATCATTGCTCGTATCAAGCCCCAAAAGGAACATCAGCATACATATTTGAACTTTAATCAGAGACACGTTTGACTTTTGCGTACCTGATAACTGAATAGCAATAAAATGTATTAATATTAATAAGAACATTTATTATATACAACAATATACTCCTAATAATTACCGGAACAAAAAGAGACTACCGATACAGCCATCATTTTCATATACAGAATAACAGAAGTTATAACTCAAAATTGACCCAAAATAAAAAGTATCTAATAGTAAAGATAAAAAGTATCTAAAAGAATATAAGGGTAAGAACCTAGTTACCGTCGCTACGTTATCTTTTACGTACTAAAAAGTATCTGTATACTCGTGTCATCGGCCGTCGGTAACATTAAAACGATGTTAATAACTTTCACATTTAAGACCCAAAAAACAAATCGTGATTTACATATTTTACGGCTAGCGGCTTTTTTAAAAACATAACAAGGTGATGGTTTTAGATGTAAATATAATAATAAGGAAATAGATTGCATTCATTAATAGCAAGTACAAGAAATAATTCATGAAACACTTTATCAAAACCGACATTTTAATTGAAGTTATGATGATAAGAACCAAATATGTATAAATTATTTTGTGAAGATAACCTCTGCTTTATGGTCGGTTCAGTCTCATCAGCTTCTAGCGTGGAATCAGCGCGTGACTTTTCTGTGATAACTGATTCAAGTGACGATATGAGGTCAATGTTTCAACCAACAGAATGTTACAATCTTGTTTAAAAAATACATACTAATTGTCGTCTTACTATCTCATGTATTGTAAAGTTTAGTTAATAAATTGTTAATACCCTTTAAGTGTATATAGAACAACGAAGGCGTTATAACCGATATAATATATATAATAAAATATTGATTTACATAACAACGAGATGAGCTCCAAGAAGGCCAAGGTCAATACAAGAGAAGGGTTATAATCCTCAAGCACACTTAACACTACATATTTAATAATAACTACTCAGTAGATATCGATATCGGATCTAACCCTTCTTATAGCATCATGGGATTGTTGAGCTCTCACTGGCTTACATTAACTGAAGTAGCCTGCTTGATGACGTAGTTACAACTTATTTTTCCTCCGTAGTATCTAAGGCAAGGTATATACGAGGTCAAGGTCTGTGTAAAGAGTACTGGGGCCACTTAACACTTCGCATTTATTACCTCTTGCTCGTGATAAATAGAAAACTCACTCTAATTGCGACAATAAACTTAGAGACAAGTGAAACGACAAAATAAAATCAAAAGCAGAAATATAGATTACAAGGAACATAATACTTTTGTTGATACACATTTTTCATTATGCTTAATACCTACAAGAAAAAAAAACTAAATAAGTTTATTATTCCCCTGAAAGCATAAACTGATCTAGAAAATTCCTCATAATCTTAACATAATATCCGACTGTCCTCGTACAATGAAAGTAATTAATATTATAAAAACAACCGCACGTTGAAAAGATAAAAGTATTTTATTATTCTTTTTATTAAGATTTTTTATCAATTACAATACTTTTAGATTTATATAACTACTGATATATAATTTAAAATATAATCAATTGGCATGTTACATTAGATGATAAAAACATAATTATTAAACACTTTGTCCAATCCAATCGCTTTTGCATGTTATTTTTTATATATCAAGAAAATATTTTACAAGTATTTTTTTCTTGAAGACAAACAATTACGGGTTTGTTTTATATACATAAGTGGTAATTAATTTAAAATATATTCTACATACAGACGACATGATACAGTATAGATTTAATGTGACTTAATTTTTGTAATTATACTACACTTATTAAATGTAATTTTATTCATAGGTAGATACAAAATGTAACATGTTTTACATAACTATTCATTTTATTTACAGTATTCTTATCATCTATATGGAGGCTGTATTCAGTGGCAAGGTTAAAAGATTTATAGATATTACTATCAGTATTATATCTCATGTGGTTGAGTTGGAGAACGTGATACGGTTTATTTAATCAAAATATAAATATATCTAAAACAACTCATAATTTATTACGAAGTTTTAAAACCCGGTACTGATACAGCGAATATTTTAACTTATCCTATAAAATATCAGATGACACTCGTTAAGATGGGTAACCTTATTTCAAAGCAGCACTAAACAATCAGGAACAGCTAAGTAAACAATTTATAAAGTCTACTAAGAGTGTAACTTTCTGATTGCTTTTCAACTTTGTTAAGTCAGTGCTAAAACTTAACATCCTTTGTTACTACTATTCCTTACTTAAATCTATGTATCTATCTATGTATTAAAAACAAGAGTTTGTTTTTAATACATAGTATTGATAACAATTACAAAGAACATAAATACGAAATTAATGACCAAACTGATTTACACTAATTGTATAAGGTATTAAGAAATTTAGTCGTCCTTAATTAGTATCATTTAGACTAATGTTAATTTCTATCTAAATATGTATCTGTAATGACGGTACGCCTACAATAATAAACTAAAAACTAATTCAGTCCTCTTAATAAAAGATTGAAACAGAGAAATTCACAATTTTTGACTAAGATAATACTAAAATCTTGTATGAACACCTGGATTTTATATTGATAATATTTATTTTATATACGAAGCGTAAGTAAATTACGACGCGGTTATTGCAAAACAACACTAGTTTATTTATAGTTTTTAGTCGTTAAACTTTACACCAAGGCCACTATGGAACAATTTTATTTACTTATCACCGAATGAAATAAGGAATTTTGTAGTTTTCGACTTTATAATTAGTTTAATTTTAACGACCTAGAAACTTTTAACTGAATTAATATAACGTTGACCTCAATTAATGGCTGCTCCAGACTTAATGAACCTCGGTGTTTCACTGAATGCTTCTGAATAATATTTATAATAGTCTTGGGTGTTATTTAAGTATAAAACTAAAAATGAATATACATTTTTATATATTAAATCTAATGGTCGTTCAATCAACAGTCGTTACAAAACGAATTTACAATTCTAGCACTGGAGTTTTTTTTTTATAGATTTAGACAACTTCAGTCAAAACTACAATTTACACACTTTATTCCAGAAATGAGCCTCGATCGATTTATCAACTATCTAAAAGACCTAAATATCCGTGGAAGCCGAACAAAATGCTCCAATTTATTATCCACTGAATAATTTTATTCTCTAATCTGATTGTGTCAATCATTGACAATTAATTGCCAAAAGCATATGTTAGAAAGGAAAAATTAAATTCTGCGGCAGTAACGCATCAATTGCTGTTTGATAAAGTGTCAAATCTATAGACATGAATAAAATAAAAGTATCTGTTTGTAATTCCAAATTAACAGCTTGTAACTAAATACATATGAAATTATATAAGGTAGTAACGTAACAAATATTCGCATATTTTTGCATATTCCCATTCACATTCGGGGATATTCGCATATTTTGGCATATAGGCATTCGCATGTTCGCATTCGCATTCGCATGTTCGAATTCGCATGTTCGAATTCGCATATTCGCATTCGCATTTCTTTAATGCAATATAAAGTAACTTAACCTCGTAGTCACATTATCAGTCTTTAGTTCTCCCGGTGACGTACTTCCAGTAGTGCTAACAGTAAAGACAACATAGAGAGAAAATAATAATAATAATAATAAAAGTCTTTACTGTATCATTTTTATTCATGTCAGTCATGTATTTAATGCAGCGCAGCTACTTTAGAAGGTCCTATATTACGATTTACTAATCAATTGTCTTCTCTACGCAGTTAACCAAGTTGCCAACCAAGTAAGTATACTTGCGTCATCAGCTGATGACTTATAGGAGATGGTTAATGTTTTACATGCTATATGGGAGAAAGGAATGAAAGTGAGTGAGTGTAAATAAAAAAATTACTGAACGCAATATTTCGATTAATGGAGAGTGATTTGAATAAATGAAAGAATTTGCGTATGTCGGTTGTGTGTTTACAAGAAATGGAAGATTTGAAAGAGAAAGAGAAGGATTGAAAGTAAAGTGAATACATGTAAGGTGGTAGATGGAGCACATGACGGCTTTATAAATAATCAAAAGGTCTCAAAACAGTCTCGTGTGAGACTTGAGTGGCAGAGGAAGGATGAAAGTACCTACGATAAATACTGTTGAAATAAGAAGCATGATAAGATAGGGAATAGTGAAATAAGAGAGCGTTGTGATATGTAAGAAGATGTAGTTACTAGGATTGAGAAAGGATAAACTAAACTAACTCAACGAGATCGACAGACAATGTATCTGGATATGTGGATGGAAGGATCGGAAACTGAAGACCTTGACGAAGATTGAGGATATTTTCAATAATGACAGGTGAAGAGTATCCGGAACTGACGAACGTGCTTGAAGAGACATTGAGAGTAGAAAAAAAGGAAAGAAGTAACTTGAAATTAGCAAATAGCAGAAAATTAAGGTCTTTGCTTACCCTTCCGCGTATAGGTAGGTAGGTAAGATGCATGTTTGAACGAAACTGCCAAAACCAAGCCATAGATATTGTGAGCCGAATTTGAAAAAACAACTGAATATTCGCGAATGTCGGTAGCAGATATTCGCACTCGCATTCGCATCCATTATGTAATGATTTAACGAATTTTCAAAGATTAAATTAGTTACATAAATATACATGCTTTATAAATATACTCTTAAAAATCAATTGTTATACGTAATTACGGCATAGATTTATTTTAAAAACATATTCCGTACGAACGAAGTCGGAGGCACGGCTAGTAGCTACTAAATATAATAGAGTAGTTATTCAAATAAATTATGTAGGTTGTACAAATAAGTAAGCAATTGTAAACGTATAACTTATGAACGCTAAGTTTAATAGAGAATAAAAAATAATATATTGCAATAACAAAAGATTTATTGATTCAGGTTTTCGTTCGTGACTCAATATGCATGTTCTTTTCAAATACATCGTATATTTCAAGGTACTTTGTAAAATAAATATATTAGAGTTTAGTATTTATAAGTTAAAATATATGAGTTTTGAGTTTTCCTGAATTAAATAGTATCAACATATGTATCGCAATTATATGGTATCAATACATACATACACTTGGACATTGAACATCGGAATCGATTGAATTAATAAAGGAACTAAATAGAACGTAGTTATCTAAAAATAGCGAAAAGGTACAGGTTCTAAGAGGTATCTCAATTGACCTCTCATCAATTGGCCCTAATTACTAACTGACAATAAATAGTTCGCCTTGGACGAAGTAACTATCAACTAGTTTCTTCTGGTGTATGCATCGAATTCATTTGATCTTACGAAAAAAATATGTATCGATTCAATTAAATGTAATTTATACGAAATGTGTTACATTGTTTAGATAAATTTCATGAATAGCGCAAATTAATATGGAGAATATTATAAACTTTGTCAGCTTTGAACTCAATCTATCGCTAAGAATAAAATATATCTCATTTAGACCTCTTTAGACCTCATTGAATAAACCTTGTTTGTTGCATAGTAATTAAAATTAATATTAATTGCAAAGTTAAGGTTTTTTTTGTCATCTTTTGTGTAGTAATTATCCTTAAATTCTTAATTATGGATACAATTCAATTAATTAAATATTTATGAAACGATGTATTCACTTATCATTGTATATTTTTAGTATAAAATAACATTCTAATGAAACAATATAAACATATATGTGTAGAAAATCTTTGGTAACATATGAATTGTATACGTATTTAATAATTGAGCTGAATATTTGTATTTATTTGTATTTATTTTGTATTTATTTGACTATTTGTATTTTTTCTTTTTTATAAAACCATATATAATTTTGTTTCCGTATTTTAGGTTATGTATATTATTAAAGTATCTAAATCTATATATTACGTTATTTAACCTATTTGCAACGTTGCAAAATATATTGTGAGAAGACACTAGTTAGAGTCCCTAAGTACTAAACCATACTTATAGGTTTTATTCTCACACGGACCATTTTACTGTGTGATAATTGTTGTTTCTTGGACTTTGTATGCATTAATGTTACTATTACACAGACATTACTTATTCTTTAGCTTCTTGGTAACTTGGTTATAATTGCAATAACACGAGAAAGTACTCATTTTGTACTAAATAACATGTGATGATAGGTTTACTTAGAGGTAGTGGGTTAAATCGCTGACAATTACTACTATAATATACAAAACATTGCCGTAATAACAAGAACACATAAAATAGTGTAAATTTCCTATTCTTATCTAACATCAATCTTGAGTCATCTTAGACTTCTCATATAAACTAATCACTCTTTAGTAGGTACGTCTTAGTATAACGAAGTTTATTACTCATTTATAATACGATCTAAGAAAATTATGACGGAATTTACCATTCTTTTTTTTTATTGATTCAGGTTTTACATAACATATCTAAAATAACAAAGGTTACTAGTGAAGCCCTACCATAATTCCCTGTATCTCATTACGTTACCCAACCCTCGTTATAATCAGAAACGCCACTTTACCTAACTTCTTAAATTTCTGAGTGCTTCATAATCGACTGAATCGTTTACTTATCGGTTAATAACTTCTAAAAACCTTTGAGAGTGCCAAACCTGTCTGAAATAAATAAAATATCATCCTTGAAAGGACATCAAATCAAATTTAAATGTAATTTAAAATGAGGGCTCAGATTTTCGATTTAAACGAAGTAATAATGGAATGAATAATTATTAATTTATATAATTATTTTTCTCAAACAAAAGTACAAAAGACAAACCAGTCGATCGAAGAATACAATAAACATAAATTAATGTTCGTAATTACTAACATTTTATGTTTAATAATTGGTTTTATGTGGAAATATAAAGCGATATCAGTAGCGGGTTACGGGATACACCGCAGTGCGGCGCCCGCATCGATCCTATCCCATCCCATCCAGGGAGCTCCAGACAAGGTGTGACACTACGCCTACGCTACAGACTTAATATATTCCGTGCCATTGACACCTGTGGCTATGGGGAATATTTTATCGATTTTTAATTTCATGGTTTATCACAATATATATTGAGATTTCGTTTTCAAAATACAGTCATTTATCATCCTATAAAATACTGTTTAATTTATGACCAGTAAATTAAACAGTAATGTTAAATATATTGATTGGCTCACAACAATGAATAGAATGAATTGTTTTCAATTCTAAAGACAGAATTCATTAAAGAAGTGACTTTACGAAATGAAACATTTTCTCAACGATTCAAAGATTACAAACTTTTGATCTAAAGGCGTTATTAATATTGTCTAAAAAGTACATAAAAACTTATAGATTCTAAGATTATTTCGTTTGATGCCCGGTTTAAAGTTTATTGGCTTAAATTATAATTTTGTTATGTAATAGAAGGGAAAACGAATATGTATGTCGTCTCGTAGCAAATGATCACCTTCGCTCACGTTCTCATTTTAATATTAGAGAAATTGCGAAAGCGCTGCCGGCCTTTGAAGAATAAAACTATAACGAATATATAATATCGTTCTATATTCAATAAAGGCAAAGGAAATTTAAATTATTTATAGCTTTTGGAAATATAATTATTATGCTAATGAATAATATCGTATTTTTTTTAATGATGGTTACTAGTTACATCTAAATATGATGTTTCATCATCAGAAACAAATTCATGTGATAATTTTAGTTTAATACAACATCTATAATAACAATATAAGATCTATATTTGGTTAAAATTATATGTGATGAATAAATATCTCGAAAACTCTGAGAATCATAATTATTGGCAACAATTACGTGTTGAAAAAAAACAAAGCATTTATAGCTATAATATTAAATCTATTTTTGTTTGGAACGTCTCGAAAGCTGAGACTTGACTTTGAATGCAAATCTGTTAAATGTCAGATGCCCTTCACAGTTATAAACGTGTATTCAATAAAATGATATGCAAGGCAAAGAATTGTATTGAAAACTGGCGGAGCTTTTGCGAAATTACATTTTCATTTGGAGCTATTGTCTCGTTGAAACAAAAGAAGTTCATATGTACTTACATACATTCATTGCATAATTCTTTTTGATTCCATTAAAAACAAAATTGAAATCATAATGGCATTTTTCATTAACAGACATTTGTATTGTTTTTGACACACAGCTTGGTGATAATATCTTTAGTAATATGGATATTTGATATTCTTTTAATTAAGGTCTCACAAAATAGCTACATGAGAGCAATCTCCATAAATTACTCATTGACATTTTATTCAATTGCCTATTTATCTTTCTAAATTTGGAAAAGAAAACAACAAAAACTTGTTAGCTTTTTTAGTTTTATTTATATAGAAGTAATGCTTAGACAAATATATAATTGCTGTATTAATTCAGAGCCAAAGTTTCTTATTTTGAATAAGCATACTTCTGAATCAACAGATTCCAGTAGTTTGATCCCAAATTACAATTTTTAAATATAGGATACTCTTTAAGTTTGTAATTTCAACATAAACTTAGTTTCTGTCTTAAGTTCAGCTAATCTTGTTGGGGTTCAGGATGAGACTGACTGGTGTAACTTGGTGATTACTGTTGCATACCACCCTCATATGCAGTGAATAAATTATACTATTCACCATACATAATTTTTACTACTCCCAAAATCAAATTAAATATAATATACTATTTTTACTTTCTTTAAATTCCTAAAATATATTTCCAGTGACTATGTTGATTTCAATTCAATATAAATAATAATTAACATTAATAAATCTTAATATATCTCTTAATAATAATATTGCCCCAATAGCTTTCCATATGGAACCAAATAGTTGTAAAATGTTGGAAGGCAGTGTATAGGACTTTATCCATTATCATTTAATAAAAATAGATATAAAAACCATTATACACTGATTTTAAATTAATTAAACGATATATAAAATATTTCTTATCTTATAAAATTATGTTATAATGTAAAAAAAAAACAGCTAGCTATTTGAATTATGAAATGTCGTACGACTCTCTAAATAGAATGTAAAATTATTGCTTCATAGATTTTATAAGGTTTACTTACCAAAACGCTGTACTGGACTTGACAATGCTAGAAAACCGATCGAACCATCGCAAAACTCGCGTATAACATTCAAACTCACGCTATATTAAATAAAGAACAATATCTTAGAATAACAATAGACTATTACAAAATGTTAGGCACTTGTTTCAATTACTTTGGAAGATTATATTAATGATTGATTTTATATCTGTTTCTACTTTTATGCCAACAAGTTATTATTATATATCTTATAACTATGGCCCCTATGTACTCCTAGTTATAAATAAACACAAACACTAATTTACTTTCTAGATCAACAGAATATCGAGCTAGGCTGTGTTCTACTGTGGACTTTAGCTTTGCTTGAATTCGATTGGTTAGTACGAGACTGAGTGACGGAACTGACAGTTCACGAAATAGATAAGAAATGAATGCGACAAGCATTTTTATTAAAAGAGAAATATCACCATTATCAAAAATTACAGTATTTGTATGAAAAACTATGTTTTTGATTTTGATGTAAATAATTTTATACAGTTGGATTTTATTTTAATACTTAAATTAAGAATTATATTAAATTATATTTATATATAGTATTTAATGTAATCTGTGATCATTGTGTGAAGTTGTTTGATAATGTGATTTTTCAATTGTCAAATACTTGAAATGTCAAAGTCCCCAATGATCAGAACTTTCAAACTTTGTAGTTTAAATGCTAAATTCCATAACGGTTTTTAGTTGAGGATTTGTTTTACTTCTTTTTAATTGATACTAAATCAATTCAATTGCAATGGAAACATCAAAACTGTTCGTCGTAGAAGAGCGGATAAAAACATTCAAAAACTGGCCTTTCAGTAACAATGATAAATGTAATATACGTAATATGGCCGAAGCTGGGTTCTATTCTGTGGCAACTGGTAGAGATGACGCTGACGCTGTCAAATGTTTTCTATGTGGTAAAGAGTTAGATGGTTGGGAATCCCATGATGATCCCATGGAAGAACACAAAAGCCATGCAGCACAGTGCGCTTTCGTGCAACTAGAAAAAAAAGAAAATGATTTAAGGGTAAGACTTTGTGAATTAAACTTTTAACTTAACTTTAGTTCCTTATAGGGTTTTGGGAATTAAAGGGCTTGGTCTCCCCTTTATATTAATATCATTCCCACGCCAAATAGACGCTTCTTTATTATCAATATTTTTGTAGGCGAGCAATATAACGTAATTTTCATAATATTAGTTTACTGCCGTAAGAATTTGTCGATGAGAGTGGGAGGACGCCCTTTGTTTGTTGCAGAAACTTTAGTTTTATAAACATATATTTATCTACTTGTGTGTTTCGAAGAAATTACCTTAAATTGAAGACTTAGGACCGTGAGTTGTCTCCGGCGCTTTGGGAAGTTGACACCCTCCATACCCATGTTTGCCAGTGCAGCCTCAACTTGTTAGTCTCATCAAAACAACTCATTTGGATTTCAACTCTGTGTTACAGCACGTAGGGACTTCCCTTCCTCCGCACTTCCAGATTTATAAAAACACTCTAGGGTAGGACAGATGAGACTATGTGGATTCAGGTTTGGAACAAAGATTCTAAATTAATTAAGACTCTGGAAGCAATAAAAATCACAAATGTTATTTCACACTTCACAGTTGTCCAATTCTATTAAATTTGTTTTTTTGAAGAAATACAAATATAATAACAAATACATTGGGTAAAACTATTTTATACTTCTCTGATTATATTGATTTTTAATATTATCAGTGCAAATGACACTAAGTTACACACTAACAAAATATTAATTAAAAAAAACTAAGCATCTCCATGGGCAGAGGTATAAATAGAAAGGGGAGACTATTCCCTTTCGAAATGGCATCCCTTTTGTCCCCAAAATCATATGACAGTAAACCAAAAACCAAATCCTATGACGTGAAACTCTAAAATACTCTGATCATAAACTTAAGTATTTTCTTCTTACCCATTATTTCAGCTTACGGAAATGCTATCTATAATCAAACAGTATATGAATAATGAAATAAAACGAATAGCAGAAACAGGAATGGAGAAAATTGATGTAAAAGGCAAAAAAATAAAGAAAAGGTTATTTGACACTAGTTATATAAACTAAATTAATGTTATAACTTGTATTGATTTTATAATAGTAAATTTTGTACAATGATAAAAAAAATTGTTCAAAACTAGAAACCCTGTACCTTAATATTCTAAAAAATAAATAATACTTTTTCTATGAAAGGCATTTTTATTTTATTTTTTAATCTTCATACAAGTAAACAACTGACACATAAATATATGAATATCATAAATTCAAAACTAAATATTGTTACTAAGTTATATGTTAATAAAAGCATCAAGATTAAAACTAACTACAAAAAAAAACACTTTCTTTCTAATATAAAGCGTTTCGACTGTGTTTAAGGTATAGTTAGAATAAATCAACATTAGGAATCATTTGATTTATAAAATGTAGATTATAGAAGAACTAGACATCAATAAAAATATTGTTTTAGCATCTACTTTGAGTATCAATGACTACAATGTTGCTAAGCAACCAATATTCAACAATGCTATTCCTAAAGCTTTAACAATATTTTTGTTGCAAATATTTGTATTTATTTTTGTAATACACTAATAGTTATATTTTAAAGCAAGACTGATTACAAAATGGATGTAAAAAATTTAGAACCATGTGCAATAATAGGTTTTGATGGTAAGTAAATTTAGATTATCTTTCAAGTTTAGATTCATTTTTGTAGAACAATTATAAGAATAATAAATTTGTATTTAATATTAGTAGTGTATTTCACATATTATTTGTTTCGGTATTTACTTTTAAGGTTCAGCAATAAAAGGATTGAAAGTTCATCCGGATGGCAACCACATAGTTTATCCAATCGGCAACAAGGTATGCGTTCAGGAATGGAAGACAAAGAAAATGTACTTCCTCAGTGGACATACAAATAGTGTTTCTACAGTAGCTGTATCACCTAAAGGCACTTATGTAGGTTCTGGTCAGATAAACCACATTGGATTTAAAGCTTCTGCTAAAGTATGGGATTTTAAAAAGAAGACTGCGATTGGGACCCACGAGTTGCATAAAGTAAGTATTACTTTTTGGAAGTATATAAATAATAATACTACATAAGATGTAAAATTGAATAACTATATATATAAATAATTAAAGATTTCAAAAAATATCTCATCATCTTAATCGTCTTTCATCTACTGAAATTTTAACACCTGTGTTTTGAGAATATAACATTTTGTTGCTACATCTAATCTTTAATGAATACATTGAGTATGGTGATTTATTGTCCAGTTCCATTTAGTGCATTGTTTGATTTTCATTACAAATGTCCAATATGTTTCAGTACAATTTAAAACTAACACCAGAATGTTTAACCAGGTACGGGTGGAGGCTTTGGCGTTTTCCTCGGACGAGCGCTACATGATATCTCTAGGTGGTAGGGACGATGGTTGCGTGGTGCTGTGGGACTGTGCGGCGGGATCGGCCACTGGGACGGCCGCGGCCGCACGCCTCACTACTGGGGACGCCATGACGCTGGTGCCACTTTGCCTAAGGGTCAATTCGTTCGTAACGGGTGGTGATTGTGAGTTTCCGTAATTTATTGCTTAACTTAACTTTGTTCGATAACTTTTTATAAATATTTTTTATCGTCATATTTTTGAATAATAAATCGTGAACAAAATTACTTGATTTCATCAAGCACTATCATGCGTTAGAATTAAATTTGACTCAATGACATTTTTAGGTATTTAAATAAGTCAATTTGTATTAAATTTAAATTTAGTAATTTTTCACGGTACTGCAATGCAAGACTTGAAAGCTTACTTACTTACTTTTTTTTTGTTTTTGCATCATTCAAAAGAGCTCTACTTACTCGTATTTAGGTATATGTATGACTTGATGTAACTTTCATATTATGTAACGGTTGATTTGTACGTAAAATTAAGATCATATCACAATATGCATAAGCATATTTAACGTCAGAACATTAATAATTTTATAACACTTACATGATCTATGTAGGTATACGTAATTAAGGTCACAAGTCATAATTGCAGAAAACTATTTAAAAATGTAACATAATACTGTGTAACCTTTTCAAATTCATCTTGTAGTCTACCATTATTGAGAATCTATAAAAAAAAATTGACCTCTAGCTAATCTTCGCGTGTGGAACATCCGTGCGGAGAGTAAGAACCTGGACGTGGTGGACGTGTCGCTCGGTAAGCTGCGTCGCTGTGTGCGCTGCATCGCCGTCAGCGCAGATGACGTGTATGGGATCGCCGGGACTACGTGCGTTTATACCACTCAAAACCGTTGCCCATTATCCCGTTCCATACCATAACTAGATATAAACGAACCAATTTTAGACACAGTAATTTCGTAGACTTATGAACACATTATCGTTACACTCGTAACTTTCGTTTCAGCCCTTATTTCCCGAATATATGTCGATATGGTTGGGAAATAGAATAATACCATACGGAGTAATGGACAGCATCTTTTATGTCGAATATATGTTAAACATTTTGTGCCACAAACTTTGAACTTAAACGCACTTATTTGTTGTCTTTTATTTTGTATTTATTTCAGTTCTGGAGACATGATAAAATTCTCCATCAATTATCCATCGGACCCCAACGAATCAGTAGCTCATTGCAAACCTTCTCTTATTGGGTGTCTGGCTAAATGCGGACCTTGGAAGAAGGGAAAACGTCCCGAATCTTTATGTTACAGCCAAGGTACGATAATCGAAAACAGTTACCATTGTAGAACGTAAAAAATATTCACTTAGTCATCTCGTTTTAAATACATGACTATTATATTCTTTTCTTATCTTTTGTAACATTATTAACAGGTATAGAATCCATACTAATAATGGAAGATGGGTGTTTAATTGTGGGCGCCGGCGAGGGCACCATTGATATCCTTGACGAGATTAATTGGAAAGGAGAGTTTCCCAAAGGAAAGATTTTGGACCCGAACAAACCATTCTTCAAAGCTGTAAGTTAACTTAAATATATCAAGTAAATTTTTAAGAAGGGGTCCTATTTATTTAATATTTTTTTAAATTTTTTACAATAGTATCTAGCTTTAAAATATTTATAAAATTTTGCATAATAAGATTGTTCATATAAATAACCTACAAACCGGTAAATCGTGTTTGACAATATTCTTTCCACTTTCAATAAATAGGAAAATATAAATTGAAGCTCCATTCTCAACATTACTATTTTTCTAAACTCCCAGCTAAGAAGTACAAAGCTGGATGGAAGCATCACTTCTTTGGAGTTGATGGAGTCGCCGTCCCTAAGAGGCGACAAGAGGCTGCTGCTAGCGGGAACTCGAACCAGCGAAATCTATGCGATTAATGTAACCACGTTCATTCCCACTCTGGTGGTGACGTGCCATAGATGCGCTATTAACGATATCGCGTTTCCTAGGTATGAAATATTTACCTAATTATTAATTTCACTCATTGATAGCTTGGCGATACGGTTCGTGTCCCACCTCTACTAACCTCCCCCCCCTCCCTCTTCCCTAAGAGGTATGTCTGGTGTGTTCGCGACTGCGGGCGCTGGAGACGTCCGCGTGTGGTGCACGAGCACTGCGATTGAGTTGCTCCGCATCGTGGTGCCCAACTTCGTGTGCTCGTCGGTGCTGTTCTCGGCGGACGGCAAGGCTATCGTTACAGGTGAATAAGAATCGGTAATGACTTGGATGATTTTGATTTGTTATAGTAATTTCATCGAACTAAATTTTTACCAGGTTGGAACGACGGCAACATTAGGGCCTTTACGCCACTCACGGGGCGTCTCATATACTGCATCTATAACACACATAACAAGGGAACTTCTGCGTTGGACATGACTCACGATGGACGCACGCTCATATCGGGAGGTTGCGAAGGACAGGTTTGTATGCGACAGTGTTGAAAGTATATTTTATAAAACATAAAATTGTAGCATTAAATTGCTAACAGTGATCGCAATACAAACTTCCAGGTTCGAGTTTGGGACATCAAGCCGGAATGCCAGAGTCTCAAGAAGGTGTTAAAGGAGCACAAGAGTCCAGTTTCCGCCATACAAGTATCTCCAAACGACACGGAAGCCGTAAGCGCGGGAACCGACGGCTCCTGTATCATCTGGGACTTGATGTAAGTTGAATGATTTATTAGTATGTAACACCGACATATTACATAAGTATAATACGTAAGTTAGATACTAAGAACCAATCAGATCGGTGTACACTTTACAAATGGTTTATTGTTTAGGGAACTATATCTACAGATTCTAAAATACTCCCCAGCTCGTTATCTCGGCGACAGGTGATGTACGCCAACACGTTGTTCATGTGTGTGTGCTTCGAGTCCCGCGGGGTGCAGTTGTTGACGGGCGGCACGGACCGACGCGTCGCATACTGGGAGACTGGCAGCGGAAACCTCGCACGGGAGGTATCTTATGCCTTCATACCCACGGCTTTTATGCGGAGGCTTAAAGAAAGAATACAACCCAAAAAGCACTAGCATAACAATTTAATCTATCTATCCGTCTATCTCATATACATATAGATAGCTTTATTGTTCTATTAAAAATATACCTATATTACATCTATTCTGTGAATAAGGTGTAATTTTGCCATATCAAATTAAATTAAATTTATAAGTACATGTATCAGACTTAACAATTAATTTCACCACAGCTGGAAGCCAGTAAAGTCGGAGCCATAAACGGAATACACATAACACAAAACGGAGACCTATTCGTAACGGGCGGCAACGATCAGACGGTTAAAGTACGTGAAATAAAATTGAAATCGTGAAAGCTATTCGACAGTCGTAATAATGTTTTCGTGTCCAGCTGTGGAAGTACCAGGAGGGCATCTACACACACATGGGTCTGGGCCACGCGGGCGCAGTGACGTGTTGTCGATTCAGTCCGGACGCACGCGTCATCGTCAGCACCTGCGCTGCCGGGACAGCTATCGTGTGGAAAGTACCAGAGGTGAGGGGGGTGATTTTGAATTTATAGTGAACCGTAACGCTTTGTTTTCTTCCACCCTTTGTCACTAAGAATCCATTGGAGTTTTCTAAAAGTTTTTCTTGGCTAATTTTTGTTCTATTTGTGTTTATTTAAAAAATGGCTTATATTCCGTAGTATTAGATAATAAAAATAAATGGAAACCTTGTTGGCAAAGGCACGAGTTGTAATAGGTGAAATATGGTCATCAGATCTATCTCCAAAATGATAAACCACCGTCAGACCGAAAGAGTTTACCGGAAACGAAGACTCTACAAGAGGAATTAAAACTGCAGTTGGATGAGAAACCGATCCAAAAGGCGGCCGGCGATCGACCCAACAAAATACCAGCTGCTCCTTCTAAAGTATATTATATATTATTTTTTTCTAATTAATAATTACAACTTTCCTCTGTAGCTGCAAAAAGATTTCTTCACAATTAGAAAACAGTTATTTTATTCATAATAAATGTCCAATATTCTTCAATACGATGTAAGGTGGAGAAGATCGCAGCCATAGACACGAGCCGCAGCAGCGTGCACTCTTGTTGTCCGTGCGACGCCGACAAGTCCAGCCGCTCTAAGAAGAGCCCGCCTAAGACTACCGCCACCAAGTGTTGTAGGCCAGCAGGTTTGTTAACAGTTTAAGATAAAAATATAAAATCAGTTTATGTTTTATACTTCCATTCGCCTTAGCAAATTAAGGAGAGATGAGCCTTGTGTATTTATGGCCCTTGCAGTACCTATGAAGTGTTCTCGTAATTAATAAAACTTCAATATTACACAAACCCGATATTATACGAACATTTAAAGAAAAGATTCTATTTTCAACTATTGTCATAAAAATAAAATGCACATCTTAAAACCTCTTCTACAGATAACCTGCCAACTAGGACCACAAGTAAGGATTTCGTCAACAGCAGTGGAGATAAAAAGTAAATTGATATTTTTGTGCTATTTATGTCTTTTTTGTGTTTTTCGATATAAAAAGATAGGGTTACCTTTTTAATACCTCATACAGTGTGTCCAATAAATGTCTAATGTGACAATAATTAATATTTTTTAATATACAATAAATATGTTTGATTAAATAAATGTTTTATTTAAATGTTTACATCACTTAGTTAATTCGATATTTTATACAAATATGGATTCTTATTATAACATTCACTTTGCAAAATTACTACTCCCATAAAGCATTCTTATTCTAACAAACAATATTGTTTTTTTTTTATAATAAGAATTAAAAAAATACACTAGAAATTAAAAATACACAATTAACTTGTTAATTATTAAGCTTAATACACTTGAAACAAAAGCAAGGCAGTATAATATATTATTGTACTAAGACTGAATTTATTAATGTTTTGAAATATATCATGAAATAATAACAAAGTAATAAGGATATGCATAATTTTAAAATGTTTTACCTTTTTCTAACAACTTTATTAACAATCATAAAAGAGAGGGCAGTTATAATTTTGAATATCTACATTACTTTCCAAATTCATTTACGAAATGTATAGAAAATTATTATGTGAAATTACATTTATGAATCGTATTCATTACACACTAGTAAAAAAACTTAAGCTTCTATATCAAGTACTAATCCCTTTTCTTGACAATATACAAAACTATCATGCAATTATAGAACGATAACTTTAACTATAGGTACAATTTGATTTAGAATTAAGTCGTACGATTTTGGAGATAAAAGGGATATCCTTCAAAAAGGTTTGGTCCCCCCTTTCCAGTAATATCCGGAAACACATAGTTTTTTTTATTTTATTTTGTTTGCGAGTAACTTATTGTAATATTTACTGATTTAAAAAAAACAATATAGTTATATAACATAATTTTATCAACTATATCTATACTATATTAGTATGTTTCAAAAAAAATAATCTTTTGTTTTGTTTTATATTCTCTAATGTCAAATAGCCACTTGAAACAATTAATTAGTTTAGAATCATTTTTCCAAATCCAGATCTACATAGTCTTGTCTGTTCTACCCCTAAAATGTTTTTATTAATCCGGAGCTGCGGATTAAGGGAAGCCCCCACCAGCTGTAACATTGCGTTGAAATCCAAATGAGTTGTAGTGGCTGAGAGCAACAACTAAACTGAACTTGGGTATCACTGCAATGTTACACAAGGGTGTAGGGGCTTCCCTTCCACTGCACCACATTACAAAAGTTCTAAGCCTTAAATTTTATGTTATTTCTGCAAAACTTAAAATCTGTATATCTCCAGAACTAAAACTTTCTACATGAAATAAAGACTTTTCCCTCCCTTTTATTATTACAGTCAATTATTTTTTGTTTTAGAAAATCACATTTAAACACTAAAATAATAAAGAAAAACTATGTGTTTACGCAGGATGGGATTGGTGATTTATTTCCTATCAAATGACACTCGTTTCACACCCAAAATCATATGACAGTAAACAAAAGTTTAGCCTAAATTATAAATTAGTATATTAAAATAGATGCATTATCACAATAATAAATAAAAATATAATAACACAATGAGCAAACTAATATTAGACATTTCATATAAAGTGACAGCAAATTACCATACACAAGAGTTTTACATCAACCCCAAGCTTGACTCTTACAATAATGTAATACTAGTTTCCCATCAGTCCCAAAACACTCGTATAAATTCTTGATTAACTGGTCTGGTGAGGGAGCAAAAGTCTGATTTACATAGAGGAACTGAAATAATTAGAATGCGGAAATTAATTGTAGTGTTTAGAAAATATTTTAATTTTATATAAATAAACATGATTTTAAAACTCCTACCAATCTTTCTTCAGGCTCTAGCTTCAAGTACTTCTTAACAAATTCCATGATCCAACCAATAGGTTTCTCAGCATCAACTGCCCATTTCTTTTTCTTCATTATTGGTGCATTACCGGTTGCTTTTAACAAGATATCAACTGAAATACATGAAATAAATATTGAAAAATAAATATTAAAAATAAATATTAAAAAAATATTGAAAAATATGGTATAATTTGAGACATATTCGAAATGTAGTTATTTCTAACTGACTTCATTTATAATTATATAGATAAACAAAATTAACTTACTTTTAACTTTGTCCGACTTCCCGGTATCGCCATTTTCTTTCTGCTCTTCTTTTTCCGTATTTAGTGTTTCCGCCGTGGAAACATCATCTGATTGATTCTCATCGCCCATATTGCAATCTTAAAAGAATTAATTAATTTTTTTATTATTTGTTTATAACACTCTTTTAATGAGATTCCTTGTAGGTATTTGCAAGTAGTATTATAATGTATGATTGGTAACTTACTAATGACTAAAGAACATAAAAGTCTACAATTATTATTCGAAATTAAAAAATGATAGCGCTTGATAATAATAAATATATATCAAAGTCAAACTATCATACAAATGTCAAATGAGAATGTCATGAAAAATGATAAAGATCTTAGTTTGTTTTAAAGGGGAAAAGACCTTTAGTTCATAAAGCCTTTATTAAATTTCCTAATTTTTTCTTTGCATTACTTTTTTTTTCTCTTATAACATAAACGTCACTTTATATTGTTTAGTTATCTTTTGCAGCTAATAAATCCATTCATGCCTTTCTCTTTTGGTACTACTACTTTTATTTATTTATTTACCGTTAACTTCCAACCGAAGAAGAATATATAAGACTGAACAATGCAAAAAAGTTTACAAAGGTTTATAAAAATTTTAAATATTGCCGAAGAATCATAAAATAAAAAAAAAACGAGAAGAAATATAATTAATATTCGATTTGTTTTTTTTTACTTTCAGAGACAATTGTGACTTTCAAATACAGTAAAAAACATATTTATTACTGTTATATTAATAATATATAAATAAGTTTCAGTTATAATACGTAATATAAGGAATTAATTTGTTTAAACAAAAATATAATTTTTATATTTAAAATCAAATCTAATATTATATCGATTCGAAGATTGCTTATTTATGTAAGGGGCAATCACTAGTTTATACCTTCTCCCGAGGACATAAATTCTTTTCGCCATTTGTTCCTAAAAAGTGTTAAAGACATCTGCACTAACTTCACAATGTTTATCATTCAGTTAACTGTAAGTGTCACGTGACAAATACTGATATTGCAAATCGTACTACGCACTGCCACGAGTCACGACACTGCTAACTAATAATTAATTATTATTATGATTGAAGAAATATTTAATTACTTATATTTTTACACCATCCAGATTTATTCATAATGTGAGTACAATGTATATAATGATATCGTTAGTATAATAATTTGTTCATAAAAGACTGACAGTACAGCCAAGGTCATCTTTGTGTCGTTTCGTTTTAACCTTATGGTTACTTCGTATGACTTAGTATGTAATTTGAACAATACTTATGCTTAAAATATGTAAAGGTAAAAATTATTTTCTATAGCATCAAGATGAGCGCCAAAGGATGGTATTCAAAACAAGATGTCATAAAAGACCTACAGAAGGTCACAGGAAAATGCCTTGAAGATTTTAGCGAACATTACCTAGTTGGGGAAAATCCTCCGCCAGCGCGGCAGTCTGACGAAGGTACAGTTTTTAGCTACATACACTATAATTAAATATTTTGTTCAGTTTTGTTTAATATTTAAAATACATTCTCACTTGCCACCTTTTTTTTTATTTGATAATACAAACTAAATTCGACCTTGTAATCTTATCTTCTTTGATATAAATGTAAACTCTTTGCTTACTTGGTTACTTAAACATTGTAAATTATATATAACATCTGCTTATATATATATATATATATATGACCTCTTTGCCTATAACTGTTATATATAACACTGTTTTTTTTTTAGAAGAAAACTGTAAATCTCTAGAGTAGAAAAAATACTAATTACTAATGTTAAAAGAGACTTTGTATTCCTATTCTATATTTAATACTTTGAAGAATCAACAAGCTACAAAAACTATTTTAAATAATTTGGTGCCATGGTTCATTCTAGATGATGAAGATATATTAAGGTTATATGGAGGGCAAAAGCCAATGCAGTCTGATAAAATGGAAAAGCCAGACCTGGTCGGTATCACTCAAATGCTGAGAATGGTGAGTAAAATCTATTCTTTATATATACTTATTATTACAATATATATTCACTTACGTTATAAGTGGTATAATTGCATTCATTGAAATTGTCATTATTGTTATAAGAGCATAGGTGTGATGTGAGCATAAGCATAGAGCATAGAGTCACGCATGGCTGCCTTACTTTACCTTATTTATTCAGACGTAATATGAAATGAGAATGTTATTCTTTGAATTAAACTACTAAGATAATTATGTATCAAATCTGATTGAATTCAAAAAGTGGTCTAATGCAGCATAGCATACCACTGTTTGTATTAACGCACTGCGATGTTTGCGATCTTAATTTATTTTTTTAATTTGAAACATACTAGCTGTGAAATGATTTGATATATATTTCATAAAAATATATATAGATATTAAATAGTATGTAGAAGTAAAGTAATATAAGAGTATTTTTGTAATCATTCATTTCATTGTCCCCACATACTAATGATGTTACAAATGTTTCTTTTTCAACACTTTGTGAATGCAGTATGCGAATATCTGGTAGTGAATGCGAATATATGTGAATATTCAGCTTTTTTCTCTAACGAGTCCCATTCAAACGAGGTGCTTTAAATAAATAATACCAAATGACGTACCAAGACTGATTATGGTTTTGATTTTATTAAACAATTTTTTCTTCAAATTATTTTTTGTCTCATTCTTATATTCGCGAATACAAATGCTAATATGCAAAAATATGCCAATATCCGCAAATGCGAATTTGCAAAAAAATGGGAATATACGCGAATACGATAATGCATAAATATGCGAATATGCAAGTTGTGCGAATATGCATTAATATGCTAATATCCGTGAATGCAAAAATATCCGCTAATGCGATCGCGAATATGCAAAATATGCTTTTATACGCGAATGTAAATGAGAATATGCAAAGTAATCGAATATCCGCGAATGCTAATGCGATATATTAGTATGCGATTACTCGCGAATGAGAATATGCAAAAATATGCGAATACCCGCGAATGCAAATGTTAATATGAATAAATAAGCAAATATACGGGAATGCGAATGTAAAATATGCGAATATCCGCAAATACAAATACAAATATGCAAAATATGCGAACATCCGCGAATATGCCTATGCAAAATATTCAAATATCCGAGAATGCTAATATGCATAAATAAAGCAAATATAAGCGAATACGATTATCAAAATATACGAATATCTACGAATGCCAATGCTAATATTCATAAATATATAAATATCTGCGAATGCGAATATCATAAATATGCGTATATCCTGAAATGTAAATACGAATATGCAAAATATGCAAATAACCGCGAATTCGAATTCGACCATACCATATATGTACCTATTAAACAATGACATAAATGGACTAACTAATTGTAAGTTTCGTTTCGGTAATTCGGTAAATATTTGAAAAGAGAAACATTTTGGGACCAATATTGTGGATATCAGTGTTTTTATTTATTTATTAGCTATGCCCAGGAACGCGTTCGCGCTGAATGTTTTTTTTAAATGAAAGTAGTCTAAGTTACTTCTTATAACATCAGTTTTCGGCCAGTAAAAGTCTTAAAATCACTCTAAACATTTCAGAGATTAACCTGAACAAACAGATAGACAGACAGTTAGAGAATTTGTTTTTAATTAATTTATTAATATAAGTGCCTTATATAATTTTATAGAAATGCTGTTAATTTGGTTTTAAAGTTTTAGTATTAATATATTTAAAAAGAACAATCATTTACGATACAAGAGCATTTGTAGAAAACGTAACAAAACTGTTCATCGCTTATTCTTATAATATTATTTATCGGACTTGTATCAAATGCAGTGTGTAAGCACACATATTCAGTATTTTATTTTATTTAATGTGGTATAACTGACGACAATTTTTATACATTTTGAATTGGAATTGGAGAAAAAAATATATTATTTTATTTTACGAGCTTCCTTTATACTATTTTTGCAACTGTTAAATTATTTACAAATATTACCACAAAACATATTATTCAATTAGTAAATACCTTTGTTGTGTTAATTTGTTATATTGTGTTAGTTTTTTTTAATGTTTTGAAAGTTGAATTATATTATTTCTTTTTGTTTATTTTAAAACCACTTGTATAAATAATATACACAAATAGATGAAGATAAAGTATTTGAAAACTAAATGGAATTTGTGAGTTTTGACTTTATCAAAACAAATGTCCATATCTGGCACTTGACAGCGATGATTTAGTAGCCCTTGAAGTGGTTTGAAATAATTAAAGCAAAATAGTTACGTTAGCACTTAACAATCAGTCCTTAAAAATCGTTTCAAAGAGTGTTCTTTCTTCTATATATTTTTATTATACTCTTAAGTACAAATGCACAAAAGAAAACATTTTGACATAATAATGTATGGTCCTTTTAATTTTACTAGAACTTAATATATTATTTATTTATAGATCTAAGCTAATTAGTGACTCTGTGTTGGTTTCTTATTTGCAATATTACAATAATAATTACTGGCGTTGTATATTTATTTATCTTTTGTGTCTATAAGTCTTTAATATCTATGACTTTATACCTAAAAACAATTTCTCTATTACAGGTTGATAACTATTATGAAAGACCTAATGAAAAATATATTAAAACCAAAGAAACAAAAACTGAATCGAGGAATGTAACGTTTTCAATAAGCAAGTTGAATCCCCATGCAAATGACTTTGTGCCACAAAAGTCAATATCAGATTGTAGTACAGATGAAAATAAA
Organism: Melinaea marsaeus rileyi; assembly: GCA_918358865.1. Taxonomy (NCBI): domain Eukaryota; kingdom Metazoa; phylum Arthropoda; class Insecta; order Lepidoptera; family Nymphalidae; genus Melinaea; species Melinaea marsaeus. Next base: position 7,043,865 of record OU911095.1, on the reverse strand, counting down.
GTTAATAATAATGAGCTTAAAGTGAACAAAGATGTCTGCGATGATGATGATGGTAAAACTGATAAGACTGATTGCTGTGATAATAATGTAAATATAGACGATAATAGAATGGACATATCAAGACTTCTCTCAAACGAATTGCAAGAAATGAGAGAGCAATTAAAAACTAAAATATGTGATACTGCCAAAGTTAAGTGTGTAAAGCTAAGGAGAGAAAGAAATTTAGCGATAGCAACCCTTTTAAAATTATACTGCCAACAACCAGCGGCACCTTCACTAGCAACTGAAGAAAATAAACCCAATCTCATATCTCCGGACTATTTTAAAAATACTCTCTCTAACAAGAATGGCGTAACAGAACAAAATGATGTGGGAATAGACATTGAAAACGAAACAGATGATAATACAGTTGAAAATACTTTAAACGCGTCTTCTGAAGCCGATATTATTAATAAAGAAATCGCAGCTTCAGTTGAAAAGGTTACTAGGTGGTTGCATAATTCGGAATCAGGTAAAATATCTAAACAGAATGAGAAAGTTATTAAAGAGATACCAAAAATCACAGAAATTCCTATAAAAAAACAAAGTAAAGGACCTTCAATTCACCTTGGTCCGGTGACATTCAGAAGAAAAACTAATAATAACCACTCAATGTCGCCAGTTTCACAGCAATCGGACAGCAACAGTAAGGCCAAATCTGAAAATTTCGTGCCATCGGTCTACGCGACCGAACTAACCAAGAAGTACTTACAACAGAGCAAGAAACAAGAAACACAAACTGATATCTGGAAGAGTCTAGAAACTCAGTTGAAAAATAAGGATGAAGCAATAAAAAAATCGATTTCAAACAATGACTTCATTACATAATATGTAGATAATTTTATTAATATTTTATTGACGACTTTCAATAATCATATTGTATTTGTAATAAGACTATTGTGTTCGTACTCACTGAGTGGTAAGTGAACTAACTAAATAAGCGCAAGACGTGTAAAATGCCAAACTACATGCATCGTATACAGTTCTAATTAAATACTTTTCAATGATGGAATTTTAATTATTTTCTCTATCTATAGTTAGTTGAATTATTTTTTAATTATTTTATAGAAATATTGGATAGCTTCACATTAATTTAACATTATTCAAATATATATTGTAATATATTTTTTAAAACGTGTGTTTCGACTTCGCTTGCTTGTTTATTTATTTCTAATATGAGTATCATTTGCGCCCACTAAATACTAATACTTCTACCTCGACCTATGTCGGTGATCTGGATTCTTCTGCGGATTTCCTCGTCCCTTATTTGATTTCGCAGCGAAACTCCGAGCATAGCCCATGGCCCTCTGGGTGATCTTGAGCCTTATATGGTCCATCGTAAGCGACCATGTCTCAGAGCCATAAGTTATTACTTTGCAACACAACACATTGGTCAAAGACCTTCGTCTTTAGACATCGTGGAATTTTGGACGTGAAGATATTTTGGAGCTTCCCACAAGCTGCCTCTCCGAGTTGGATCCGACGAGTGATCACTTTTAAAGTAAATGTCTACAACTTCGAGCGTAGCACCTCCGTCAAGTACCTGAGTAGGCACGACGTGGATATTAGACATTAGTTTCATCTTGTCCTTGTTCATTTTAAGGCCTACTTCTCCAGAGGTATATTTACTGATATCATCGAGCATTGTACCCAGAGACTTCCATAGACTCAGTCATTACGACTATGTGATCGGCAAGTTAAGAATAGCTCTGTAAATGTTCTACAGCCATTGAATTCAACATTTAAAATCAAAAGCCAAATTTATCATTTTTTTTTTTTTTTTTTTTTTTTTTTTTTTTTTTTTTTTTTTTTTTTTTTTTTTTTGTTTGTCTCTGCTGTTAGCCCTATTGGCCATGACAGCGTCACCGGTGTAATGGACGGGTGCAGAGACCCGCCCTTGAAAAGGGGGGCCTGAAGGGCCCCAGGGGAACGCGCGTCCTGAGGGCGCCTCCTGTGAGGCTCGGACCACGGCTCAGGACGCCGTTAGGTGGGAAGCGAGGGTTGGATGTGGGTTAGAATTTGACACTAACGTCCTCCGACGGCAGAACGCCGGAGCAACGTGCTTGGATGGGGGCCTCATCTTCGCCGGCGAAGACGCTGTGTGTGTGTATGTGTAGTATTTATGTTCGCTTTGCCGCTTTTACGTAGCGTTCCCTAACGTAATCGCGTCGTCCGGGTCGAAAAGTACCGACTTGGGTCTTCTCTTTCTGACTAGGAGTCTTACGGGCCGTGTATCCTGTGGCCTTAACCACCAGCGGGTTTGGGTGTCCCACAGCCTTGTCAAAGTAGCTTTTGGAGAGCCCCTTGAAATACTGTGCGATCGTCGGTAGATCTAAGTCTCTGTGCAAGTCGATATTACGCATATACCACGGTGCTCCAGTGGCGAGCCGCATGAATCTGTTCTGAAGCACCTGAAGGGGCTTCAGGTTCGCGTGAGCGAAGGCAACGCTTGCATAGGACATGACGGAGCGTATGCAGGCTTTGTAAAGTGTGACCTTATTTCTAAGGGACATTTTACTCCGCTTGCCTACAAATTTATCACAAAGTGCCAATGCCAAACAAACTTACTTACTTTACTACTTTATAGGCGGTGAAGATGCACGCGTGGACGCCCATTGCAGCTCCAATAACCTTATTTAATCATTACTCATTTAACAAAAACTTATTTATAGAGACGAGACGAAGCTTCTTAGCATTATATGGATTCACCGTGCGGGTGCCGGGCCCATCTCGTTGCAAGAAGAGGAGCGCAAACAATGCCTGGGACTTGCGACCCAGGTGTAGGTTTAAGGGGCCCCTTTACTATGCGCATACACGCTCACCTTCACTGTTCACGCTTCTCTCCCTACCTAACCAAATATCGTAAGAAACTACTAAAGCCGCCTTTGAAATACGTTCCAGAAATTAACTGATGATCGTTCTAGAAAGACCGAGATCCTTAAATAAATTGTAGAGACATTTTGCTGTTATACCTCTCGCTCCTACTTCTACAGCGTACAAATTAACTATAAATTTATTCCTGATCAGTTCGTTACGTAGTTCGTAATACTTGTTAAGCTTAAATGTATGATCTTTGGGTATGTCTATTTCCCAGGGTACAGTAAGCTCCACAAGTATAACGCGCCTTAGTTGTTTTGAGTACAGGAATAAGTCCGGCCTAGATGACGAAACACAAACATCCCCGGGGATTTTGTATTGCCTTTCATACGTGTCCAATCAGGAGACGCATCCAAGATGGAATAAGGTTTTAAATTGATTTTTTGGACGAACCTGCCTTTACGAACTCCACTGATATTTTGGTGGTTGTTATACCCCTCTGCGCTCTTGCTACAGAAAGACTAACCGCTGTTAATTCATTTAACTTAGTTACCTTTAACTAATATTTATTAATATATTATTACAGGAGCCAAACAAACAATAACATTAGTTCGAAGGAATATAATGCGTATTGGTGGATGTTGAGACGTGGTCAGGACAATGGTATTCAAAGATATCTTCAATATAATTAGAAATTAAGCTCAAATTAATTCAATGACATGAAGTTAAAATATTTTTTCTTAGTTCATAAGGTACTACCACTTTCCACTCATTGTCACTGGTAATACCGAATTTAATTTTGGAATATCTAAAGTGTATACCATTTCTAATTGTATAATATGAAAAATTTTCACAACGCTTAAACATTTTGTTATATCAAGGGCCTTTTACTTTTGTAATCTCGTTAACACGTTGAGAGTTGAGTTAATAACACGGGACTGAACGCGAATGTGCGTCGGGAATAATGTTTTCTTTACCCTGGCGATGCTGAATAACAAACTTGAGGGGAGAAAGTCCGTAACTATCTAGCTAAGCGACCTCTTGGATTAGGTAAATGAAAAAACCACTTAAGATTTGAGTGATTCGTTATAATTTTAAATTCTGGATCTCCTAAATATGATCTAAAATTTTTCACAACGATAACGACTGCTAAAGCTTGCTTTTCCGTTGCAGAATAATTCCGCTCTGCTCTATTAAGAGAACGACTGGCCCAAGCCACTGGATGTTCTTCTTCATCATCATTCAACTGCGTCAGAGTACCAGCTATACAATAACTAAAAGCATCACAGTGCAAAGAGAATGGTTCTGAAAATTTTGTACATGCAAGGACAGGCATACTAAAGACAATTTTAATTCATTAAAAGCCTTTTCAGCGTCGTTTGTCCATTTAAACGGAAGCTTATCTTTACGTGATTTTGTAACTGCGTTGAGAAGAGCAGCTATAGTACTAAAATTTTAGATAAACCAACAATAATAAGAATCTCTTTTCTATTAGTTGGAGATAGATGTATAGATAGATAGACTATCAGGATCAATATGAAGACCTTTCTGAATGACTACAAATCCAAGATATCTAAGTTCTTTCCTAAAATATTATTTTTTTAATTAATAGTTAAGTTCTCTGACTTAAATCGAATAACGTGTTTAAGTACTGAAGTATGCGCTTCAAAACCTGCGCTGACAATTGTCGTGTCATCCAAATAAACAAAGACTTTATTCCTAAATTCAGAACCAAACAGCTTGCAAACAACATACATGAGATGCTGCTGTGTCGCAGGAGCATCTTTTAATGTAAAACAGAACTTTAAATTGAAATAATCTTCGTCCCGAAACTATAGAAGTAGTCTCTCGCGACAAAATAAAGATTCTAAGGGTTTTTGTCAAAAAGCAGTTTTCAAATCAATTGAAGATAGATATTTTGCTTCCAAAAGATTGTCCAAAATTCGAGATATATATATATATATATATATATATATCGAAGCTCTCCATTAGCTTTAGGAGCAAGCAAAACAGGGTTATTCCAAGGACTACCACTAGGCTCGACAACCCCCAATTCCAACATCTCACCATGGTGACAATATAAAATTTTTAAGCTACTTTAAGATAAACAGTAATACCATCGCTTAATTGCTTCAGTGTCTCCAGTATTTATTTATGAGTAAGGACACTTGTACGACCTAACCCCATTTTCTCAAAAGATATCTTTTCAAAATATTTCATCACTTCCTCTGCTATAGCGAGTTGTGGTTCAAAAGAACCCTTAAAAATAAATATGGCGCTAAATTAAAAGCACGCCAAAAATTAACACCTAACAGCAAAGGCGTTGACACACCAGGAACAACATAAAACTTAATGACCTTATTTATAGGTACTCTTTAGTGTAACTGGTAGAAATAAATAACCAGGCACATGCGACGTCGAATCATTAACAAAAGAAATATATGAAAAATCAGATCCACAATGCAACGTAACTCCCTGAACAATTAATTTATTTTTTAAAGAACCTAAAATCGATATACTCGAACCTGAATCTAATAAACCACGATAGAGTTTATCATAAATAGACACCTCCATATGAGGTCTAAGATCAGGAGAACTATAAAAATTATCCTCCTTAACAACACTATGAGAAAAGGAAAGTGAAGGTTGCTTCAAATAATTCCGCCAATCAACAGGATCGAAATTTAATGAACTGATTGACAGAGGTATTGTCAGTTTTTGTATCCCCAGAAACATTAGGACTGATATATAAATTTTTATTACAATTTGTATAAGTAGCTTTAGTAAATCCTTTATTTTTACATTTAAAATAAACATCAGACTTAGACTTGCATGACTTTAAAGTATGATCCCGAGTTTGGCAACGAACACAAAATAATTTTAAGTTACCAGATTACACAATCTCAATCTTTATAAACCAAATCTGGAGCTAAGGTATCAGCAGTAGCATTTGAGGGATTTTGAAAATTAGAAACTTGATAAAAACTATATCAAACAATTTACAGTAACTTCTGGAACACTAACAGAAATACGGATAAAGAAATTAAGTATAGTTGAAATAAATTATAAAAATGATTCCGTGTAACCCTGAGTACCACCACGAATTTCGAACATAAGTCTATCAGTATAATCCAATGATTAAAACTCTTCAATCAGTTTCTCTCCCAAAGATGACCTAATAAATATTTCAGATTCTAGACTACGATACCAGATCAATGCACTTCCTGTAAAAAGTTCAATAGCAAATTGATACAGAATGTCGTCTATAATACTACGGGCAGAGCAAAGTTCGTCTAGTTTAATTAAATAAATGGATACAGTATTTGCCATCAAAAGTGTGATTTAACCGAGCGAGAGAACTATAAGCATGTGTAATACAAACAACATTTGTATTTGAAGGCGTTCCTCACTATAAGATTTATGAAAGTAAAGAAGTACTAAAGGATTTTAACTGACCGTCCACCTGAAACAAACATTTATTTAATTTTATTTTATTCCATTTAAAGAATCATATACAACATCCCTACTGTAACGATGATAAAGTTAATGAGCAACCGCCCTAAAACAATTAAAATGTTAAAAAAAATATAACCACATTAAGTTATATAACACAATATTCACTAGTAATTTACTAAAAAATACGACAAATATTATATTATGAAAAAAAATATTCAATTCAATTATATATATTTATTTCAACCGTATTCAAAAATACCCATAGAGTAAAGACAGAGTTCAGCACCGAGTGTTTCTAATTTTTATGTCTTATCTCTGATATTCCAACTTGTCTATTTAATTGTCATTTGTCAGTTGCTGGAGCTTGGAAAGTAGTCTGAAAGTACAACAAAAATGTTAGTCTACAGCACAAAGTCGATTATTATATTATACCTATATTGAAATATACTATATAAATTGATTATATATAGAATGTACGTAGAGTAAATATACATACTTTTGTGCAATTACATTAATGTTTTGTAAATTGTCACTGGATATTAATTTAAAAAGTTCGATTATTCAATAATAACTATAACAATAACTATGGAATCCTCGTGGACCAGCAAACACGCAATATTACGAGATTTATCTGTTGCGCAAGGGCGAGAGGTACCAGTTGAAATTCAAAATACAGTGATGAAAAATGAGAAACCTCCAGCTCTAAATTATACAGAAGGTAAAGAAATATTAATATTAGAAAATTATATTTATTAAATTGCGTTTTTTTACAAGTATACCAGATCTGCAAAATTATATTTCACAGAAACTGAAGAGGAGTTCTTCGAAAATTGTGTTTCAAATGAAGATATTAGTACTGGACCTGATATCACATTAATACAGCAAATGTTGCATATGGTATATATACATCACTTAAGTAAATAAAGTTTTATAAGAAATCAAGTTTTTCTCTGAGTGGATTGTAACTTGTGTATTTTACTTAAAATTAAATGTAGAGAAAATAAACCAAACTCAATATTTTAATTTACTTAATATAATCAAATAATTGATGACTAATTTGTATATATAAATTCTGAATGCCTTTATATATAGAGACATTTTTTAAATTAATTTATGAACATAAATTTCAGGTACGAGACATTAATGTTACCGAAGTTAAAGAAGTTGATTCAGATGCAGTATTAGAAATAAGCAAGAATCACATCCATCAGGGTTCAGGGGATGGATGCCAGCTGCCAGAGATTATAAAAGAGTGTGTAGAAACCAAGAAAAAGCCGAAAGGAAAAAGAAATGTAGCTGTTGCATCTCTACTTGCAGCATATGGAGATAAATTAGAAAATAAATCTGAAGCTGAGATACCAAAACCTTTGAAACCTAATTCAGTATCTGGCAATGATAATAACAAAACGGAGAAGAAACATACTCAAAAGGAAAAAGATATAAAAGCTGGAATGTTACCAATAACTATGTTTAAAAAAAAATCAGTAAACCAAAAGACTACTGAATGTACACTTCAACAACCAAATTGTTCTCCAATATCAGATAAGTCTGAGTGTGTTAGTCCAATGGAGCCTTTAAAACCTGCTAATTTTGTGCCATCATCACAAGCTGGTGAATATTATAAGAAGTATGTGGAGAGAAGTGAACTGCAGGCAACAGTGAAAGAAGACATGTGGAGTAGAGTTGAACGGCAAATGAGGGAGATTGACATCAAAAGGTATTATTGATGTTTCATTCCTATGTTGGTAATATCTGTTATTGTAGGACATAAAATGCTATTAATTCTTCAAAACATAATGAAATTTTAAAGTTCATTCACTATCACTCTTTATAAATAAACTTATTATAATTTTTATATTTCAGGATAAAAGAATCTACATCTCCAATAAGTATCGAAGAATCTAGTAAAACAGCAGAATTACATGGCACAGTAATTGATTCCCTATCAGAGTAATGTACCGTACATTGAAAGTGCAAAAGTGACGTGCAAAGAAGTGTGTACACACAAACAACAATGACAATATGTTTATGTAAAGTGTATATACAAAAGATATACAGAAAACAGATTCTTTAAGTCTTGGTCTGGTTATGGTAATTTTTTTAAAGAATTTATTTATTATATTATATTTTATGTATTAATATAATATGTATCGCTCCTTATTGTTATTGATGATAGGTTTTTATTTATAATTGAATTTGAAAAGGTAAATCTGTGATGTGGGTTGTCACGTGTTCCACAGGGATCAGTTCTAGGACCTTTTGTGAAAAAATTATTGAATTGAATTTTGGTGGAGAGTGTTCTAAAGTCTCGAAAAGCATCACACAGAATTTCTATAAATCAAGATTGAGGTCTTAAAGTGATTGTTCAAAATTTTGTGTTAGTCATAGAATTATAATAATAATCATTCTTTCCTCTTCGTGTCCTAGTCGTGGTGCCCATAAAATCCCTAATTTCCGATATACATATACAGAATAGAGCGTTTTCTCATCTTCACAACATAACATAGCTTTAATACAAATAAGGGAACCAATGTTCTAATGTCTTTGTCAGTCCATTTTGATATTTGTTGAATGAGGCAGAGTTTTATGATGTGAATGAATAAATTATATCATTCGCATTTAAAGTAATCAGGGAATGAATGATATGGCTGTGCGATGAATTTAATAATAAGACAAAAGGCAGATAATCGGCCGGTTCTAGTTAGTTGTAAGTTTTATAACTTAATGATTACATCATTACATAGATTACTTGACCCAAGTTTTTTAACGACTTTTTAATTGCAAGAAATATTGTCGTCAATTAAATCAGTATATGCAATACTTGCTCTTGTGTGTTTTATATTGATGAACACTTCAGAGATAACAGACACAATGATTTTGATATTTTTTTTTTATTTATATTAATTTGAAGACATTGTTGAGAAGTAGTGTTTGTATACTGGCAAGAGACAAATAAATGTATTTTTATTAAGTTTTTCTTTTATTCACCACTACAAGGTTACAAATTTACATAGAAATAAAAATTTAAATACATTATAACCAGCAAACATACTAGTTTATAGCTTTGATGCTAAAAATAATAGTTAATATTTCTATGTAATATCCTTGAAGTAATAAATGGGAGTAATAAATAATAACCACTAGTAATAAATAAACCAATATATATTAAACATCTTCTATACACAAAGATAAAGGTAGGCACAGTCAATTATATGGCGGAAAGTCTTTAAAAAAATAATTATTTAATCATAATTGATGTTTTTTTAACAAGCATTCACTTGAGCTGGCTTAAACGAATTAATATTTTAAAACTGAGATGGAAAATCAGAAGTGTGTCATTCTAAAAATATTTGTTGGCGAACAATACTAGATGCCGACTCAGCGTTCAAGACCGACGTAACTAAATAAGTAACAAATTATAAACATATACCTATGTCAGTAATAAATTTTATTGTAATCTCAAAAAAATCTCAAGCATACTACCGACAATAATAATAAGGAAAACCATATTGATGTCATTTATGATACAATAGATACAATAGATGTTTCGAATCTTAGTCCATATTGAAAGTCTACCAAGTCCTCTTTTACAATCAAATCTTATTTTAATTATTATCCTTTTTCTTTGTGATTTTTTCAAATAATTTCTTATTCATTCGTAACAACAAGCGTGTCATGTATTTCTAACCTGTCCATGATTATTTTAATAATATTATATTTAATAACTTTTCTTTATAAATAGGTCTGTTTCAAACACCATTAAACAATAGATATTCCTTTTAAAATAATGCATTCCATTTGCAGTTAGCAATCTTTATTTAATGGGTTTTGGATATATCTTATTTATATTATATTTTAATTGAATGTATTTATCATCCATGATTCTGTTCTTATTGACTAGAGTGACATGAAAAACATAAGAATTCTTAAGAACCATTGACATACGTTTCAAAATAGGTCTTCACTTTACTTTTACAGTTTACTACCTGACAAGTATGTAGTTTTGTTATATCGTAAAGTAGATGTTGTCAACAACAACAAAAAAGGCAATTTCGTTCCTTTAGACTTAAGTGCGTTACACGATTGAAACATTAGTTGAGAACTATTGAGTTTCCGACAAGTAGTAATTAGTACTAGTAGTTCCGGTGCTTACAGCGATAATAACATACTTTTCCTTTCTGTTAAATTAATTTCATATATCTAGTATCCTTAAATATTTAAAGATAGAAAAAGTAATCTATACAGTTTTTATTTTCGCGCGATTATACCATTCAGTGACAGTCGTAGCTTAAGTTTTTTTTATGTCAATTAGACATACATTGCTTGAAAAGTTAGACTCTAGTTTCACGGCTCCAAAGGGTACGTCCATGGAGAGGTGCCGGCAATATACTATGCAATATACGGCAAAATACTATGGATATACTCTTAATTAATTATGAACTTAAAATTTTTATTTTTTGAGTATTGGGTCCCAGTCATAATTTACTTAGAATTCAAGTACAGCGTGGTAACAAAAGAATAATAAAAGACTAACCACACTCACACTGCTGTTTACATGATGCTCTCTCATTTACAAGGCATTAAATGATTATAACTCTAAATATTCAAAATAATACTAATAGTGTGATGTCTTACTTTTTATTAAGTATGCTAAGTACTCCTGTCAAGTGGTTACAGTAAAGCAGGGTATGAATAACTTAGGAAGTTAATTATTGCCAGTCCTTTTTAACGTCGCCCTCTTTAAGTGTATACCTAAGCTTTGGATACAAGAACGTGTTTGAAGTGTTGGTTGGAGAGATCGTTAATAGATTTGGATAATTTATTATGTAAACAAATTTCTTTAGCTGTTTTTTTTATTTAGATATATCTAAATTTACTATTTTCTTATTATTTTCTAGTGATTACATTAGAATCTCAATAATGCTGTCTTCAGTAATTAAATTTAATCCTATCTAGAGAATATTAAGCGCAAAAAAATTTGATACTTTGTGTTGTTATTATATAAATGATGATTTGTTGCAAATCATTTTGAGAGAACGATTAAGCCGTTGTTTATACATAAGACATCTATCCATTTTAAAAATAAGATATCTATAATGAGCATACAAGATTATATTACATTGATCAGTCATCCTTTAAGAGAGCGTTGTTATAAGTTAAGAACAAAAGAGGACCAAAAACTGATTATTAAGGAACACCCATTTTTACTAATATACCCAAAGAAATAGAAACATTTACACTAACAAATCTGTAATAAATTATAAAAAAAAATGGACTAGTTGAAGTGGAAACTCTACATGTATTCAAGTGCCGTATGCAAATCGACTCGTATTATAACATGGTTTTGTATTACCTGAAGAAAAAAAAACTAAACTACCTTCTATTGATTATATTGTATCTGCAACAAAGGTATGTAAAACAGTCAACCTAACCTCCAATCACGAATAAATACATTTTTAAATAAATAATAATTATAATTGAAGCAAACGAAGATATTATTTAAAGATCAATTTAAGCGTTGTCAGTCGTTGCCTTGTATTGGTTTGTATCATGTTCGTTGGCCCGTTGTATGATATTGAGTTAATATTTATTTCTTCAGATCAGTGTGATACAGTGTGTAGTGTAGAACAGACTCGAGTACAATTGACGATGGAAGCTTGACGCGAACAACGAATTAGTGTTCTTTCAATTGTTTATTAAGACGGTAAGTGGAACATTTTATGATTTTTTTATATTTTAATGATGAATTAATTAACTAAATAAGAGTTGTATTATTTCTAATCTTATTCGTTGATTAAAATTATATTGATCGTGTTACATATATTTATACAATTAAAATCACTTAGGCATCGTTTGTAGAAGCATTCGGCAATCAAGTGAAGGAGTTATATAGACTAATAATATTTATCAACTGCAATGAATCCTTTCTTTGAATTTACATACTTAACTCTTAACTTTAAATAAGTAATAAATATATATAGACTCATAATTAAACTCATAGTTAAATTTATATTTAAGGTGCTGTAATTTAAAAAATTAATTAAAGAAGGTTTGGTTGTGGATTGTACGGTATTTAAGTATTTTAAAACAGGACCTCCGACCATTTAAAATGAAATTATATTCTACCTACATATCTTTAGAATCGCGTATGAAGGTAATTAAAATATCATTACAAAAAAAATATAATATTTATAGCTATTTTCCTATTCTCCATATATGTAGCTTGCAGGTTTTTACTAGTATTATATATGCGAATGTAAGTTTGTTTGTTAAGAACTCATCGTGTAAGTATGTAGTATGTCAAGTACAATGGAAATCCAGGAACATTGCACATACATTACAGACTGCACATTGGACATAAGGTGACTTTTATTCCAAAAAAAAGTAGTTTTAGAGGAATTTAAAAATAGCTTTAATCCGGCCGTTTGCAATAAGATTTTTTTAAGCGCAAGAAAAGCAACGGGCAATAGCTTATACCTATCATTATAAATAAGTATCTATTAACTTTATGACTTCAATTAAGTAAACTACCAACATCTTTAGGTATTAAATATTATAAGAAACACACTCGTTTTAAAAATTCTTATAAAAACTGTATTTTTTATTGTTAATAGAACCAACATCCTGTATACTTGCACATAACAAGAGGCAAAGATTGATAACTGATATTATTAGTTACATTGCAAAGATTGGGAACGTACCTTTGTATTCTGTATGTCGGTATTCTTAGAAAGAAAGAAAGAACATATACAGGGGATGATATTTATTTATAATTTAGTAAATATCGATGATCCTGGAATTAATATAATACGATTTGAAATGTATTTAAAAACATGGTTTTTATTATGCCTAATTTTATACCTAAGTAATATTGGGACCTCCAAAACAGGTACCAAACGCCGACAAGAAAAGGATTACAAATGACAAACACAAATTTGTTATTCTCACGTTTTCTATTTTGGTTTCCAGATTGATTTAGATCAATTCAATCAATCAATCAATCAATTGAGTTTAGACACAATGTGGTAAACAAAACATTTTTTTTAAATCTCAAAGATTAAGAAATATTTGTCCTATTATGTAACATTATAACATAATACTATTAATAGAATATAGTTTCTTATATATATAATGTAGGATCGGGTGACAATTAGATAATTAGGAGTTATTAGGTTTGTGCTAACGAGTGTCATTTTAAAATTATAATTGACTAAATTAATAAATTGTATGTAGTTTATATATATACCATGATTATACAGCGTTGCTTTTTTGTGATGAAGTTGCTTATGCGGTTTACGGGTTTACCAAATAATAGTAAAAATTGTTAAATAACGAAATACGTTATCTGTGTGTCTCTCTCTGTGTGTGTGTGTGTGTGTGTGTGCGTACAAATATCTAGCGGACTACAAAAATGTGAGTTGCGAGTATACTTTTGTTAATAATAATCCATACATTTGTATTACGTATAAATTATAATATTTTTATATAGGAACAATATTTTTATTACTTTGTTTAGATATTAGGAGCAGGTAGCGTGGAGACGAATTTATCTTTTAAATTTCTGTGATATCTAAAGAAGGAAAATAGGTTTTTATTATTATTATTTTTTATTTACTGCTCATTTTTTTTTAAACGCTCTTAAACAAACAACACGTAAACATTAACAATCTTGAATATTTTATATTTTCTGTGTATTCCATTGATTGTCAACATCGACCACATCGATCAGCCGTCAAAGATGATTTATAAGTCATTTGATCATTACACCTACGTAATGATTAAATGTATTATGATAATTAGTTTGTGGACATTATTCATAACCATTATTTATTTATTACTATTAGGCGAGGTCAGATGGACGCACACGTATTGTAATAACTAATATTAACAAATACTACTACTACTTGTATGTGCTTCACTTCACGGGATAAATACTTGTACCGATGGGAAACTCGATAACTTTTAAGTCAAAATATATAAATTCAATACAAAATGTAACTTTAACTATCAATTTACACATAATTAAAATAACAGTTCATTTTTTGTTTGCCAATGTTTTAATAATTATAAATATAATACATAATGCATAATTTTGTTTAACTACATTAATTTGGTCTATAAGACTCCTAAATATCAGTCCTCCTCCTCCTTCTCCTCCTTAAGTATCGTATATTGTTACACACTTCAAATATTAATTCATATTTAAAAAAATATATTTCATATTCAAATATAGATTTCTGTAAGTAAAATAAAGACCCATGGGTCTTTGAAAAATTTTTAGTGCATTTCTTAAAGCAATGTGAACGACCTCACAAATATTTTGTTGTAAAACTTGATTAAAATGTCACTTGTGTCTATTACACATATTATCGTAATATATTATTATATCCGAATTAGAAAAAAAATTCTGATGATCGTTAGTAAGACAACTCCATATGATAAAAGAGTTGAGCGGACAGATAGACAGGCAAGTTATATTATTTGTAGATTAGTTTATTAAGCGTTTATATAAATCACATACCTATATTTATTTTGTATTGAATTTAATGGTTTACTGTCTGTTGAAAGTAATTTTAAAGAACAAGTAATACGGTATCAGAGGTTTAAAATGTCTTAAGTCGAACAAAATTTTTAATTCTATATATATATGTATATATATATACAGTTTGTTATACTCATTGTTTTCTTGGTCTCGATGATTAATTAATTAATTATTTATTAATATTAATATATTCAGTAAACAATAATATAATGTATTCATTATAAAAGTATATTAATATTGCAATTCAAGCCTGAGCAACTATGTTAATTATATTTACATTTTATATACATTGATATAAAAATATGGGATGAGATAAAAAAAAATGATAAAAAAAGCCTTGAGATCGAATTAATTAGTTTTAACTTTAATTGCCTACTTAATTTGAGTGGATTAAGAAAAGGTTGTTGGAGATAAGCAAAGTAAGACATGGTTATTGTTACAGAATACAATGGTACATCAAAATATACACATCGGGATCGAGACTGTCCTCCGAGATTTGGTAAGATTATTTATATAAATTAAATAACATATCCTATATTTCGCTCAAGGATGCATGCAGCCACTAACCATCGAGGTGCACGTAATATCCTGTCTGTTTCAAATGTTTTCTTTAGAACTTTTTCTAAGATTTACAGTACATCTTAAACATCATGACTTGCAGACAACTTGTCTCTTATAAATTTGGAGCTTACTACGAATACCATTTCATTTCATTCGGACAGGGAGAAAAAACAGCAAAATATGTTCAATTCTCATGATAGTCTCAAATGTTTTTTTTTTAGCGATAAATGTAATTGTCATTGTATGATATGTCATATAAGTAGATACATATTAATTATTTCATTCTTAATTAACATAAATTTAAATTAGGACATCAATTAAGATACGTGTAATAGACAGTGTGTATATTTTAAAAGTAATGTTAACATTTAATTATTGATGTTAAATAAATTTATTAACATTGTTATATTACATCAGCAAAAAGTCGCCGCATCGGCAATAGTTGTTCATAATAAATAAATATTGTAGGTTTTAGTTTGTATGTCTTGTTAGATAGTTTTTTTTTATTTTATTAATATTTTGTTTAATCATTACCGATCTTCTATTGTGAGGTTTTAAAGGACTTCTTTCACTTACCACAAGGATGTGGAATGAACTTCCTTCGGCGGTGTTTTCTGATTAATACATTGATGCTATTGGTTCAAAAAGGCGTAAAATCACAACTTTAAGACCGGCAATGATTTTACGATTCCCTAAATGTGGCAAGAGTTCGTTCGTTCGACCCGTACGCCCGTTTGCCCTCTGTCATAAAAATTATTATATTAAAGCATTCCATACTAAGTTAATAACGGAGATGCGAATGTTAAGATGGATGTGTGGGGTGACAAAAAGGGATAGAATAAGAAATGAGAATATTAGGGGAAGCTTAGGAATAGCGCCAGTGACAGAAAAAAATAGAGGTAGCCGTCTGTCATGGTATGGGCATGTTATGAGGAGGGATGAAAGGCACGTGACCAAAAGAGTGCTAGGTATGGTAGTGGAGGGATGGATAGGTAGAGGACGGCTGAAGAAAAGATGGATGGATTGCCTGAAAGACCATATGGAGAAGAAGGGATTGTGTACAGAGATGACGAGTAACAGGAGAGTATGGAGGGAAAAAACATACTGTGCCGACCCCAAAATGGGATAAGGGCAGGAAGATGATGACTAAGTTAATAACTACTAATATTATCTTAGTTTAGGATATCAGTGATTTAGTATATCTATGTAAATAACGGATAACGTACACGTAACCATATCAGTAATAACAACTCTATTTTCTAACAATTAACCATCGCGTCGGGTCACGTCAGTTTGTCTAACGACTTCTATAATTAATAAAACGATTATTTAATTTAATATTAAATAATGAATACTATCTACTGTATCCGTCGTAATAATAGTAACAACATTCATGTACTAACTTAATAATTATATTATTTTTAAATGTTAAGTAATAGTGGCTTGTGTCAGATGTCTAAAAATACTTCTCTTTGTTAACGCTTCGTTTTATAATAATGTCTTTGTTATGCAAACCACTAAATATTCTCAATGAACACATTTGTTAGAACATGTGCGTTTATTTTTCAATTTTAAATATGTAATATCTTGTTTGGGCTTCAGCTAAAATTTACATTATTCAATGTTAAACCACTTAATGTGGGCCGATTTCACAATTGTCAGATAACATTTAACCATGAATAAAAAAAAATGTATTTTATTTTAACTAATCTATTTAAGTTATCAAAACCACCCTAATAAAACAATGAAGCGCCATTATCACAACTCACAATGTCAAGACAGTAATAAGTTAATTTATTTCTTGTTCAGAATCCCGAGAATGCGTCTGACATTCCTAAATCTGAGGACCGTAAGGGCAATGTCACTTACGCTATTGACGACGTGCCGCCATGGTACCTGTGTATATTCATGGCTTTACAGGTAATATAAATATGTACTTAAATTAAACCAACATTTGCATATAATATTAGACAACACATTAAAATTCTTTTGAATATTTTTTTAATGTGAAATAAATATTTATTTTCAGCACTACTTAACAATGATAGGAGCGATAGTGGCTATTCCGTTCATCCTGTGTCCCGCGCTTTGTATGCAAGAGACAGATCCCGACCGCTCTAACATCATCTCTACTATGATATTTGTAACAGGTAGGTCACGACACGATAGCTCAGTTTACAGAGCGACTTATGACGTCATGGAGGTCGCAGATTCTCTTCTTTTATTTTTTATGTTTCTTGTCTTAAAAATTAACATACATTAATTAAAAAGTAGAACTTATTCTTTCCCAAAGACTATGAAATTTCTAAACTATAGAATTTTTCTGGTTATTGTCGACAAACTAAATATAATTATGGATTTCTAATCTTCTTAGTTTTTGGGCGAACAACGTATGATATGAAATAAAAGATTATAAACATCTTATTTTATCATTTAGTGTCAGGTAAATATAACATATAAAAAGTTGAAGTTATAAAAGGAATGTCATAAATAGGATTAAATTATAAAATCGTGGTCATGATTATCATGACTATATTGACACGTGTAGGAACAGTTCAGTTCATTTACCATATCAGATTAAAACAACCAGACACCAGCGCATAATTGCTTATTTATAATTATTTATTAAGTAATGTATGGCTTGTCGAATCAGATATTGATCAGTGATCAGAATAAAGAAATATGCGGATGAGTAGGTTCGGTTCTTAGGTTAGGGCGCTCATAGCGTTAGTTTTAAGTTGGAGTGTTTTCATAGGTCTTAATACAACATGTATGGTATAAAAAAGACACTATTGACTCTTCCATTTACGAGAACTAGTGATCAATGGTGTTAATTTAAAGTGGAAATAATGTAAAAAATTAATAATTATTGTAATGGTTAATAAAATAATAAAATAAATTATATAATAAGTTAATAATCAGAGAAAAGTTGAAATCATAACTCCTCAATAAATAAAAAAGAGTATTTGGAGGTACTGGGATTTGAACCCAGGACTTTCAGCATGCGAAGCAGACACTCTACCACTGAGTTACACCCCCGATATTTAAATAACCGAAATAAAGGATTAGTTTATCATTTAACATTCATATAAAACTGTGAACTGTAAGTTTATTTATTTAAATTTTTATTGAGGCTTATCTAGATCCTGATCTCATAAAGTACTGTTTGTGTTTCTAATACGTCATATTTATATATTTATATTTTAGTACGTTTATACAAACAGGTATTTCAGATTTAGAAAATATTGTTAACACAGTAATATTATATTTAGTATTTACTTAATGATTTAACTACATACAGTGCCTTATTAGGATAACATGATGTTTGTTTAGATTGACCATGATTCATAATAAATACCTAGAACCCGATAAGAACGCTTTATGCAAATGGTTATTAGTAATTGGCAAAAATTATTATATTTTTTTCCCATTTTGCATTAATTTAATAAAAAAAAAACACTATTTCGGACTTAATAGGTGGCGTTGTGGTTGAATGTTGGTTTACCCTAAAGCTAGTAAAAAAACATAAAATTATTAAAAAGTTTCTTAAGTATACTTTAAATGTACTGTTATTTGAAGGTCTTATAACTTGGCTCCAAGCGACTTTTGGCTGTCGTTTACCCATAGTCCAGGGCGGTACTATATCTTTCCTGGTGCCGACCCTGGCTATCCTGGGGCTGCCTACTTGGAAGTGTCCAG
Organism: Melinaea marsaeus rileyi; assembly: GCA_918358865.1. Classification (NCBI taxonomy): domain Eukaryota; kingdom Metazoa; phylum Arthropoda; class Insecta; order Lepidoptera; family Nymphalidae; genus Melinaea; species Melinaea marsaeus. The sequence continues at coordinate 7,024,751 of OU911095.1, read as the reverse complement.
AGCCTGGCGCTCTCGCAGCGATGACAGATGAGGAGAGACGAAATGTTTGGACAATGCGGATGTGTGAACTATCTGGGGCTATAGCTGTGTCAGCGCTCTTTCAAGTTTTTGGAGGTATAAATGAACTTTGAGAATTTTATATGCAGTGATATAAATAAGGAAGTTAGGATTTGTATCCCTAAAATAAATTGGACATTATAAAAATTTACTACCGTTCGTAAATTTTTTTCCAAATAGTCAATGATGCTTCTTTAGTAATGTAAAATAAATGTTCCTCGTTCAGTGTTAAAAATTGAAGTAATCAGTAATCAAGTCTGCAAGTATTAGCAATAACAATTTCCAGTGGTCATCGGTGGTCAAAACATAATATTGTTTAGAGACCGTCATCTCCACCAGAACTCATTGCTAAATTCGTCTTCTATTACAGGAAGTCTATCAACAGCTTAAAATTCAAAATCCACAATATACATATGGCTCAATCTTGCGTGATTTTTCATAATTGTTATCTCTATTCAAGTGTAGCTCTCCTAACATCAAAAAATCTATAATACATATGATTTACTTATTATATTCCAGGCTACTTGGGTATCATCGGGTCTTTGTTGCGCTATGTGACCCCGCTCACCATAGCTCCCACGGTGGCGCTGGTGGGACTGACGCTGTTCGACCATGCAGCCGCCGCAGCCTCGCAGCAGTGGGGCATCGCCGCCGGGTGAGTTGGAAATTAATGGAATTTAATCATCTTTTGTAGTTTATCACCGGTTCCGGTGTTATGGATCCGTAATTCTATTTACAATCCATGCATATAGTACATAAGATTACAATGTAATTGTAAGACAAACACTTACACATATCGATTTTGATAATCGCGGGTCGGAGACAAATTTTTACTTAGTATTCTTTTACTTCTTTTCAAAGTTTTTGTTATAAATACCACAATTTTTTTAATATTTACTGACAAAATATAGTTCCTCATTAACGAACTACATATATTTAATAAATATAGTTCCTCATTAACGAACTACATATATTTAATAAATATAGTTCCTCATTAACGAACTACATATATTTAATAAATATAGTTCCTCATTAACGAACTACATATATTTAATAAATATAGTTCCTCATTAACGAACTACATATATTTAATAAATATAGTTCCTCATTAACGAACTACATATATATCCACACAAAGAATGAGTTTTTATACGACTTGAAATCTTGCGTTATTTGAATGGAAGTTTCTTTGAGGTACTTTCATCGTATAAGCGTTACTTACATGGTCCGTATACTGAAAAAATTACAGGGTAGCTTTTACAGGGTATAATATACTTAAAACTAACGAAAACAAACGCGCTGAAGGTGTGTTCATGTCCTTCTCCGCCCTCCGACTCGATGAATCATTTTCATCCCTTAGTACAAACAGATGGACGAACAAACATCCATGAGATATTTTAATATATCTCCTATTTTTTTTAATGCTTAAAATATATAAGATTAATTATTTTCTAAACAAGTTCTTTGTAGCATCAATTACTTGGTAAAAGTTTTTTAATATATCTTAAATTTTTGCTGAATATATAATATACTAGCTTTTACCCGCGGCTTCGCTCTCATTTGAGTTATTAAATAATTATTAGAGATCATTACGATAGAAATGAATTCATTCGATAACTATATTTTATGGCTCGGCTGGGATTGTCAATTTTTAAAAATTTCTACACACAAAGTTTTAATTTTTTTTTTATAAAATGTGTTCTATGTTACGTCTAATACCTCCAAAAGTATGTGTACAAAGTTTCATAATGATCGGTTGAATAGTTTTCGCGTGAAAGCGTAACAATCAAACTTTCATTCGCATTTATAATATTAGTAGGGATGTATTTTATACAAGACAATCGTAAACTATAAATTTCTCGTACTATAAAATCAATCCCATGTCACAAATGTAAAAAAAGCAACCCAATCTCCCATAATAGTTATTAATTCATGATAGCGAAGAGCAATTGAAAATTATTAAAATTTATTTATTAGTTATTGATAATACCTCATATATAATTCCATCAGGAATAACAAATTTTACATTTATTTTTAATTTATTAAACAATTTCTAGAAAAACACTACGCCTTCGATAGCAAAATATCAAGAAAATATTTTGGTAACTTTAGATGTATTTACTAAAACTACAGACGCCTACACTGCACACATGTATTGTATTACACAAAGGTTAGGAGAAAGATAACATTTTCGGTTTTGTGATTTTAACTTTCTATAACATAAAATGCACAAACCAACAAGAAGTATAATATTTAAAAGCTATTTTGTTCTCATGTTTCTAAAATTATTATCTAATGTAAGTTTGGTTTCGTTTAAACATTTAAGAACGTTTTGTCATAAAAACATTGTATATTTATGTTTTATTAAATTAAGATACAAATTATTTACATAACCAAAGTAATGATCAATTATTAATCTGATACGAGCAGGGAGCAGTTAGTTCTAGAACTAAACTCCACTGAGTGTATGTGGAGTGGGTGGTCAGTGAAAGGGCAGAGGTCATCGGCCGACCGATCGATGCAACCTATTTAAACTACATTGCATTAATAAACATTATTTATAATATACGAAATGTGTTAATCTACATGTGCATACAGGAGTGTCTTGGGATAGTTTTTGTAAGGCGAATTATGACATATGTAATTACAACTTTTCTTTCAGATAATTTTCTTTCAAAATACAATTTTGTATACATAATATTAAGATGTAATAGATAAAATATAATATAATAAATATTAAATATTATATTTTATTAATTAGTGTTAACTCTATAAAAATGAATTGAATAAATCTGAACTTGTTATTGAAAATAACAAGAGAATCTGGAACTATTACTAATGACAAAATTAGATACATTTCATTGATATAATAATCTAGAATTTATATAGAATTCATAAAAATAAATATATTGTTTTGTTATGAAACTATAGAAGCTATTAAAAGCTATTACTATGTTAGAGGCAATGTTAGCGACGGTCGATAGACTATGCATCGATAAGTTTTAATGTAGGAAAATTTTGCACTTTAACATATTGATATAATAAAATAGTAATGTTTCAAAACTGTATATTCAATATTAATAAATAATATTACTGTTACACAATAAAATGATTGTGTGTCTGTGTTTGTACCGAATAAAATGTTTGTGTGTCTGTGTGTGTACATCACGTTAATATTAGACGATTTTTTATAAAATTTATTAATTTATATATAAAATCAAAATCAAAATCAAAAATCTTTATTGAAAATAAGTTTCATACAAAACATTTTTTCATTGTCAAAGCTACCACCAGCTCGGAAAATTATTTCCACAGACCTGAGAAGAGCTGGCGACAGAAACTCAGCGGGATTGTCATGATTTGTTGTTTTTTTTTTTTTTTTCTTTATTTCTAAATTACATAAATACATTACACAATACTAAATAAATAATCTTGAAGCAGCCTGGCAGCGATCGCTTCATACCCACGGTGCATTATCCTCTAAGTATTCAGATACATTGTAGTATCCTTTTGCACACAAACGTTCCTTAGCTATTCTCTTAAATTTGTTAAATGGTAATACTTGAACGTTTGCTGGGACTTTGTTGTAAAACTGTATACATTGCCCCATGAAAGATTTACTCACTTTTTTAAGTCGAGTAACAGGTAGCGCGAGCTTGTGTTTGTTCCTGGTATTTATAGTGTGTATATCACTATGCTTAATAAAATTGTCAGTATTTTTATGTACATATTTAAGATTTTCAAAAATATACTGACTGGCGACCGTAAGTACATTAATTTGCTTAAACTTATTTCTTAAAGAATCTCTAGGGCCCAGATTGTAAATTGCACGGACAGCTCTTTTTTGTATAACGAAAATGGTATTTATATCAGTAGCACTACCCCACAGTAGGATACCATAAGACATTATGCTATGAAAATAACTATAATACACTAACTTAGCAGTAGTCTCGTCAGTTAGGGATCTAATTTTTTTAACAGCATACGCGGCAGAGCTAAGTTTACTAGCTAATCCAGCTATATGAGGGCCCAATTGTAGCTTAGCATCAACAGTGATTCCTAGAAAAACTGTGGATTCCACCACTTCCATCGCTTCCTCATTTAAAAGTACATTAGTTTGCACCTGTTTAATATTAGCAGTAGAAAATCTAAGAAGTTTAGTCTTCTTACTATTAAGCAACAGGTTGTTAACACTAAACCAATGCACTATTCTAGAGAGAGCCTTGTTTACATCGTCATACATTACCTGATGCCGTTTTACTTTAAATATTAAAGAACTGTCATCAGCAAACAATACTATCTCATTATGTTTGTCTACAAAAGTAGGCAGGTCATTTATATAAACAAGGAAGAGAAATGGACCTAAAATTGAACCTTGAGGGACCCCCATATCAATCGGAGCCCCAGCCGATCTTTTTCCATTCACCTCTACCCTCTGAATTCTATTAGACAAGTAAGAAATCAAGAGTTTGAGATCAATGTTCTTAATGCCATAGTGGTATAGCTTTCACATTTTCACTTCAAAATACAAATAGAATATATGCATCATGCATATATTCTATTTGTATTGTATTTGCATGCATGAATTTCATGAATTTTACGTAATTAATTTAATTTGAATCAGAACCGGGAGATGAATCGCGAACAAAAGCTAGTGTTTGATAAATTTCTTTCTGACCAAATAAAGAGAGGTTGTATAAATGATCTTTAATAATGTCTAGTATACTCTTTAAACATATTTGCTATTATATTATTTATTATTATTATATTATTATTGATATTTGATATTTCAATCTTCACACGTATGTCAAAATCACTTTGATTCAATTATCATCTTAATAAGCTAAATTTCCGTATTTCATGCACTTCTGTTATCTATAATAATAAACACGATAATACCTAGGACCTATACAATATTGGTTCGTTCAGTTATTGTGGCTTTCTGAAACACAAAATTTCTGTTAAAAAGTTTTCTTCAATTAGGTTGTTATCTATTATTTATATTTATATATTCGAGTTTAATAAAATAATTGCTCTAAAACAAAAAACTTATATTGCAAATCACAATACATAGAAATGTGCAATCTAGACTCCGCGATGGACCACGTAATATAGAGACGGATATTTTATAAATTAATCAAATCGACATTAAAATTATACTAATAATCCTATCTGTTGCTATCTGTCTAGAATATTTTAAATAAAAATATTTCGTATTATTTTCTTCTGTATGGTTTATAATAATGCCCTAAACAAACATAAAACTTATTATATTGGAATTGCTGATTAGACGTCGGTTGCAAAATATCAAACATATCACATTGGAATCTGAGAACGTACTGTTACGATATCTGAAACCTTTATTTGTGTTACTTATTACTTATAATTGCTTATAATTCTTTAATATAATTTCATTTAATTAATTGTCTCTGGTTTTTAACAAATAACATGTAAGTATGTAACTTTGTAAAATTATTTATTAATAAATTAGAAGTTCACATTTCGTAATTTAGATTAAAAGTTTAACAAATAGTAAAACATTTGTTGAAAAAATAAATAACTTCACTGTTCAAAATGGAGTTATCATGTATTTAGGAATAGATATCTATAAATAATAAATGTAAAGCTGCACCAACTAACCCAATCCTCTAACTTCGATACACATCTTGTCTTGTCTGTGGCAATATATAAAATATTTGGTCGTAGGTTGTTAAAATTCAAAGAGACGTTAATCTCTTCATGTGAAAGCGTTGCTAGGTATTTGTGTCCTTTTCGTCTTTATCATATATTATTGGTGGCATATTCGGTAACATTTTAAATATTTAATTAACTATATATAAGGTAAGGCAAGTTGTGTAAAATATAGGTCTAAAATACTTTAAAATGTCACTGGTATTAGTAAAAATAAATATCGAAGAAACGTGTTACCTCCCCCCACAACGCAGCGGTATTTGGACTTAGATTTGGATTTGTTAAATATTATTTACTATGAGACTAACGAACACAGTTTGTGTTAAGCTCAGAGTTAGGAAGTGTATCACGACTCTTTAAGCCGGGAGCTGCGAGGCCGTTGCCATGGTAACTGGGTCATTCAACAAGTGCGCTCTATCGATTCATCTGCATCACACGAATGCAGCTGGACATTGAACTGTGACACGGAAGTAAATCTCATTATTTTACCTCCCTTTCCGTCAAGTAGGATTATATAGTCGTTGGAAAAGGATAGCAAATTTAACCACAGCAGTATCAAGCATCTATCACCATTTAGATATAACATAAAATTAAACCAACTAACATATAAAAATAATGAAAAGAAACAAATAAATGAACAGCTCCAATTTGATTATACAAAAAAATAAAATTCGTCAAAAATAACATTTAATTTAGTCTGTCAGACAGACTAAAAAATACAGATTTTCCCGAAAAAAATCGTGTATTTTATTTGTATATTGTTATTTAAAGCTTGTTAATCTCTAAGAGGTTTATCTTGTTCCATGACTTAAGAAATGCTGTGATTTTCATATCCTGAGAAGTTACATCTTAATTTAAACACGTATAATTATATAATGAATTAAGTAGGCAATGTACATTCCCAGGGGACGAGACGTCAGGTCGTAAAATGTCAACTTATTATACAATATGACTATGAATCAGGATTAAGTAGAACCTTGGAGGCAATATGCAGCGGGGCTAGGGTAATAAGAACGAGGATGACTGCATGAAGATAAGATCACTGGAAGAGGACAAGAGCTTGACGTACTTATGTAGTGTGATGAATAAATCTGTTTTTCTCAAGTGGAAAGGTACAAAAGCGAGAAAAATTGGGGACAGCTATTAATTTTCCTTTACAATAATTATGGATGGTAAGATTGGAGGTGGTTCGTAGAGTTGAGAATATGTATAACAGATAAAAATACAGTTAATGATTGAATTTATGTGGGATTTAATTCAAGGCGCCCAGGAATTTGAAAACTCGTTTTTCTCGTTTTCATAAATTCCCATTAATGCTTCGTTCGTTATCCCAAACATTAATTCTTTATTCCTCTAGATTATCTATGAAAGTTTAGTAGAAAATGATAAAAGAAAAATGAATAATCTATGTGAATGTCAGTAATGAAAATGAATTTGAATGGATATGCGGCTAGATAAAAAACAAAAAAGTGATATATGGTAATCAATACGTGGGAGATGATATAAGGATAAAAGCAGTTGAAGTGACGCTTACATATGCCAGCATTGAGTTAGAAAACTAAGAAAATAACATGTTTTGTTAGGTTAAAGTGGAATAAGGGATGATAAGTGGGCAGAGTTTATTTATTATTCTAAATGTCCTATGTATACCTTTTAAATGTCATATATTAACATTAAATCGGATATCATATACTTGATTCAATTACTCCCGTATATAAACATATATTTTCTCGCGAGTTTCATTTTGCAAAATTTCATTCTTATAAGACTCTTTTCTCGGAAACTTCTTCAAACTCAAGAACAAGCAATAATCTTATTGCGACATTCCAATTACCTTTGACATACATCTCCCGTCCATGTAAAGTGGAAATAAACATAAAATGACAGTGTCTTGGAAAACGTTTTATTCTCTCTCGACAATATTGCTAGCTATGACATTTCTACACTACATTGACTCTTGCAGCCTCGTTTGTACGGCAATTTAAGTATAGTTGCGATATAAAAGTTTTACTTTATTAAGATCTGTTCAATTGGAGACAAGACAGATTAATAAACTCACTACATTAGTATAAATTCGATATTTTCTAAATGTTTCCAATTACGTATTGTAGTATAATTCGATATTTGTTAGCTTTAAAATTCACAGCGTTTTGAAATGAGATCATGAATAGTGAATTTGCAAGTGCATTGAGTTGGTTTGTGTTTAATTACTTGACACCGGTGAAAGCAATCAAAATGCAGAGCAGATGCTCGCTGTAATGAAGGAAAACTAACTTGGCCGTCAGCAAACGAAATTTATATACGACTTTATATATATATTTTTACTTGTGTATTTATAAGTAGTATGTGACGCACATACCTAACGTATATAATAATCAAATATTTATAATTAAATTAAGTTTACTTAAATATAAAATAAAATTATAAAAAGGCGTTGTTTTGTTGAATGCTATCTATATTGGGTAGACCTCGAAGAATTCGGTCTGCCCATTCATTTGTCCCCTACTTTCGAATTTTGGAAAAATTTCTTCACAGGAGGTCTTCTTATGACCGCCTGAGTCCGAAATGACCATTGGTCAAAAAGTTTATATATATATATATATATATATATATGCGTGCGTGCGTCCAGATTCGACTTTTGTCAGCACGATAGCGGCCGCAGTTTCGCTCGGATCGCTTTCAAACTTTGCACAAAAATCAAACATCCAAAAATGAAGGTCAAGTTCGTTAACCAGAGAAATCCGGCCACAGGGGGCGCTAGGGCCTCACTTTCTCTGATTTCAGTTTTTCGACCATAACTTTGTCCCTATACAAAGGAGATCAATCGCGTTCATATTATATGATGTCTTTGATAAATACCTATAACTAATGTAGATAAATCGAAAACCTAACTTCAATAACTTAGGGGTGGGGGTAAAAAAACCGAAAATTTTTGGAAAAAAAATCATAACTTTTTTCTGGTAAACATTCTTGCATCACAAGTATTTTTAATAGAAAGATTATTTTTTACTCTAAATTTAGGTACCAAAAGTTTTTCCGTAAAAGGTACCGTTTCCGAGAAAAAAAATTAAAACCACTTTTAGCTTGTAAATTTTAGGTAGGTAAAACCACGGCAACTTTTTTCTGGTAAACATTCCCTCCTCGCAAATATTTTTAATAGAAAGGTTATTTTTTACTCTAAATTTAAGTACCAAAAGTATTTCCAAAAAAGATACCTTTTCCGAGAAAAAAAATTAAAACCGCTTTTTGCTTGAAAATTTTTGATGTAAACAACGGCATCATGTATTTATTCTTAGGTAGTGAGTTATATTTTAAATGAGTGGGACACACGAGGTCTACCCACGCGTGTCCCCCTGCGGGCACGGATTTTTTTTTATTTCTTAGCAAGGATCTATCTTAGCTGGAGGTATTCTAGTAAGATTATCATTTTTTTCTATCTGTAGCTTTTGTTCCTGACATTTTATTTGTATCTTCACCCTATCTTGTTTACATTTTCTCTAAACGACGTATCCTGCCTTTTCATGAATTGTTCCATCTGTTGTTTTAGTAATGATTACGATTATTCTTATATAGCACACAACATACAGTTTGAAAAAAATACATATATCATATTATTATTGAAAACTAAACTCGTACTTCTGAGATTCACAAACATAGGATTTTTATTTTAGCCTATCTTATAATTTGTAAATGTAATCTTCATCATATTTTCAAAGTAAATATATAAGAAATAAAATAAATTAAGTAAGTAACTGTAATATAATTCTTGTTTCAGAACTTTTATATTGCTGACCATTTTCTCTCAGTGCATGAGCGAAGTCAGGGTTCCAACCCTGGCGTGGAAGAGAGCGACCGGCTTTACTATCATATGGTTTCCTCTATTCAAACTCTTTCCCGTTAGTTTCACAATATATACCTATCTGTTCTTTCTAATTTATTAAATCATTTGAAAATGTAGTTTACTTTAACACAGTCACTGCCTTTCACTCGGATCCGAGTAGGATTGGGCCATAGTAGCAATCTGTACATATAATTTTCTAAAGTAGGATTGTGTTGTATTATATAAAAAAGTATTGTTATAACACAACTTTATTTGAGTCAGCTTTCCTTCAACTCATTCAACTCATTAGTTTTGTACATGTTTCTACCTCTTGCTCCATTATTGGTCTCTTTAGGCTAACATAATAGAGAACTCTATTAACTCATTTATTCTTGTTCATTCCCAAGGTTCTATTGACGATAGCGATCATGTGGGCGATATGTGGTATCCTGACAGCTACGGGTGTCTTTGTTCCCGGTCATCCCGCGCGCACTGACCTCAAGATCAACATTATAGAGGACGCGCCATGGTTTCGGGTTCCCTATCCAGGTATATCGTTTTTCATTTACTTTAAATTCGATTAGGTAACTTTTATTTTTATTTAATGAGGTGTTTATTATTACACCCTCATTGATAATGTTTGACTCATATCTGATACTACGTGAACTATAATATACTTAATATACTTAACATAAGAATTGTATATAATCTCTAGAGCATGTGTGTTGGTTATGAACTATTAATAGCTGAAGTTTATATATTCTAATTCCACAAATTTAATAAATGTATATGTGCATTAGAACGCTAAATACACGCTATGTAAATATGTGTTTGTGTGTGTTTATTAGCACAGAAAACTGTGTGTGTGTGTGTTTTTGTATATAACTTTTGATACTTATTGTGTATGATAGTGCTTGTTTTACATTTGTGCTGTGTGTATATGTGCAGGGCAATGGGGTGCGCCGACTGTGAGCGTGGCGGGTGTGCTGGGCATGCTGGCCGGCGTGCTGGCCTGCACCGTGGAGTCTATCAGCTACTACCCCACTACAGCGAGGATGTGCGGTAAATTTTTTAATATACTATTTGTAATATATGTCTTTTTATATATGTAGATTATTTTCCGTATTCTATGAAAGTTTTTAAATTTTAAATCTGGTCGGCGTGTTCGAATCGAATTCAAATAAAATATAAATTACTCTATAAATAGAGATGGAACAAAGTTTAACTTTAATGGTCAGTTATTGGAAACGTAGTTTGGAAAAGTTTGTTTCTTCTCGATGCCTGTCGTCCGTGAAATTGTTTATTTTGCAAGTTATTCTATAGATTTTTCTTTTAAGGTTCCAATCCCAATGATAGAACTGTTCCAGTAGATGTTAAGAAAGAAATTGAAGTTATTAAAACTTTTCACGAGTTAGGGAGTAGCGTAGTTAAAATCAATTGTAACTCTTATCCGTCGCAAAGTAACACATAACAAACATCTTATATCACATCAAACTAAATTGTGTATAATTTTCCTGTAGCGGCTCCCCCTCCCCCGCTGCATGCCATCAACCGCGGGCTCGGCACGGAAGGACTTGGTACCATGCTAGCCGGCCTTTGGGGCTCTGGAAACGGAACCAACACCTTCGGGGAGAACGTTGGCGCCATTGGTGTCACTAAGGTGGGTCACATTGGAAGAAGAAAAAAGCTCTCTTTTAGCATGTTATCAAGTAACAGAGGTTTTCGTATCGGAGCACGTTTACGATGGGTAGTTATTGATGTTTTATACGTGTTTGTACTCATAATCCCGTTCCAATACGTTCCATCACGTACGATACAGATGACTGAACGGTATTGGATATTGACGAAGGACTTATTTCGAACACGAGTTTTAATATATTGTTTTCAGGTGGGTTCCCGACGCGTGGTGCAGTGGGCGGCGGGTCTGATGGTGGTGCAGGGCGTCGTGGGTAAACTGGGAGCCGTCTTTATCATCATACCACAGCCCATCGTTGGAGGACTGTTCTGTGTTATGTTTGGGATGATCTCAGCCTTCGGTAAGTATACTTTTTCCTTTGTATTTTTTTTTTGTATTTGAATAAATATAAAAATGGTTGTTAGATAATAATAACGTTTAAAATATTCGTTTATTTAATTAGTTTTAGATACTCTGCTTTTATCTTTATATTTTTTTCTTTCACTTAATATTTAAGTATCCCAATACTATAATTATTAAATGCTCTTAATTGCTAATTCATAAGCATAATATATGAAATATAGCAAAATGTAATCCTTCAGGTTTATCAGCGCTACAGTATGTGAGTCTAAACAGCTCCCGCAACCTATATATCATCGGGTTCAGTCTGTTCTTCCCTCTGGTGCTGACTCGCTGGATGTCGGCTCATAGCGGACTCATACAGACAGGGGTGGAAGCGCTGGACGCAGTGCTTCAAGTACTTCTATCAACTAGTATTCTAGTGGGTGGCGTGGTGGGCTGTTTGCTGGACAACTTGCTTCCAGGTAAGTGTTAATGTGGGTTCTTTAAGATTTTTCGATTATACTTTTATAAGTTCAATAATATTTGTATTGTTTTAAAACTGCAATAATTTGGTAAAACGAGTTTTTAAATAATGTTAGTATACCTAAACAATACCGTATACCTACTACCCAATCATTAGATTCTCATTAAAAATTTTACTGAAAGGCATTTATTTACTTACGAAATATTATGAAACATACAAGTATAATATATCATCGCCAGACTTTCATTATAGTGAGTCCGTTGCGTTTACATTTGATGACCTCATTAAGGTCACGGTACACTTTAATTGACTTATTCCTGCAATAAATGTCAGTAATTTAGTCAATGATAGTTAGATGGGACATTATATTACAACAAAACAAAATTTTATATAATGTGTTAAATAACAAGGCGTTTTTCGAATGAGTACTTTGTAAAAGCGAGAAATTGCCTTTATATATCAGCTCCAAGCCAAACCGCCTAAACTTAATTCTTTAAAATTTTATTTTTACGAAGTAAATAAAATATTTTTATTTTTAATAACGTAACTACGGGTAAAATCTGATTATATTTATTAAATTATAATTTATTTCAAATACTTTGGCTACAGCAAAAGGTTAAATGTTTTAATTGTTTAATAACACGCGTTCTGAACCACCGTAGTAGTATTACAAAATAGTAGTATTATAAAGGTAAGCAATGTACACTTTCAGTTAATTACGAGTACAATTGGCTCGCGTGAGCCACTTTTGTCCACACTAGCAACGATTAACATATATTGTATGGTTACACCTTGTTAGGATGAGTATTGAAACAAAATAATATAATATGTATATGAAATAGCATGAAGGGGTTACTACTACTATATCTTTTATTCTACACTTTTTACGTTGTATGTCTGTAGAGTTGTAGTGAAGATTTATTTAGAATTGTGGTTGAGGACATGGAATTTACAAGGTAGTGTAATGCTCCCGTAGGCACGGACGAGGAGCGTGGTCTGGCGGCGTGGGCGCAGGAGATGTGTTTGGAGGCGCGCGGACAGAGCGACGGTGACACTTACGACTTCCCCGTCGGCATGACGCTAGTGCGACGGTAATTATACACTCATTATATACCTAAATTATACATGTATTGTTTGGTGGCTACATTACGTATTGTAAATATACCAAATATATATATTCAGTAGGATAAGTATGTCATTCATTATGCAGAGTATAAAGTAATAAAAAAAATTTTTATTGGTTGTTTATCCTAATACTAATACTTTTTCTATTCAGATATATAATATTTTTCTTTGCAATATATTCAATTTATTTTCTTTTATACTAATGAGCATCATTGAGTTTATAAAATATAGGTCAAGAACTGCCACGAGTATAATTATCCTTCAATAATCCATATATTTTTTAATCTGACATTAAATCAGTGAGGTTATAATATACGGTTGAAGATTCTGTTTGTTTGTCAGTGGCATCCGTCCACCGGATATAAGGATTTCAAATTTGTATTTTAACAGCCGATAAAATCGAGACGATTAAATAAATTACTTGTAGTCTAGGTTTAATACAAAACATGTTATAATGTATTTGGTTATAAATATTTGCTATACAAATTGATATCAAACACAAAGGCATCACTAAATTATATAATTTGTAGGTGGAAATGGACCCAATACTTGCCCTTCATGCCGACCTACGAAGCTGGCAAGTTCACTGCACTGTTTAAGAGGAAGAAGGAAACTTAGTATTACTATTATATTATTATATTTATGTGTATGTATTTATCATACAGTAAGTGTAGTTCATATTTTGACATTGAATAAAATTGATTTTTATTTGTTACATCTATTGTTTTATTTTACTGTTATCTTCTGTATTATATCATATAAATACTACCTTCGGAAGTGAGTAGTAACTTCTATATCTTCTATATTCCCTCGTCATATATTAGAGATAAGAAGAGAGAAGCTTGTCATGTCATAAGAGCACTTACACTTTCCCATCACGTTTACTGATGAATATCCACGTGATTAGAATATTTGATCGTATAGGTTGTATTAATCTGTATTTTTTATCAAAATATTATAAAAATTAATTAAAAGAAGGTGTGGTGTGCAAACATATAATGTAGAGTTTTTTTATATTTCGCGAATATACTCGTATAACAAATCTACAAAATCGTGATGTATGGAAGTAGAAGAAGCGTACCTTTTTTTAGTTATTAAATATTATTTTTAGGGACATACCCTTTTTAACATTGAAAACCTAAGAGAAGTTCGGCTCTATGACCTTGCTTGATCTTTATTCATGTATATATAATATATTTTTTCTTAACGATTTTATTTTAATTATTTAATATCTAATATTTCTGTTTTTACTTATCCAAAAAGTTTTATAAATCAAGCAGGAAAAAATATATTACGTAATGTAAATAAATAAATAAAATTGAAAGCTATTTCAGACTCACGCCTTGAAATGTCCATAAATGTCTTGAAAATAAACCGAATACCATTTTTTTTTATTTATTGTCACGTAATAGAAGCGTGTTAGGAATTTTATTTTCCGAGTTTTATTATATTTTGACTAAAATGTCATTTAATTAGGCTGCGTGTTTCTTAGTATATGGGTCGTTGGAGCTAATATCGGTGTAATGATACATTCATCAACTCCTGTTTCGTATGAGTACGATGTTTCGGAGATTGGTTATTATAAAAAAATGTGCGTGAGTAAAAGCAAATAACAGAAATCCGAGAAAATGACTAAAGTAATTTTAAAACAACAACTTTGCAACACTGTTTATATAAAAGTATAAATAATTGAGGTAAAATGTTTCAACTTTCAAAGAAATTGCTTCACTCGCTCAGTGTTTCCAAATAGATATTAAAAGAATTTGCTTTTTACTACGTAATTTTGCGAAACTGCTATCTTTCTCCCTTTCATGGCTTGCCTTCATTATCTTTATAGAATAAACCATTTCGTGTTTATCGAAGTCAACTCTTTGTTATTACTCCTTTACTGTAATCTATGTAGTGTACTACATATAGAATCCTTATATGTTTAATAATTGTATTCGCTTCTAACCACCGCCAGGCACAGCTCCCAGAAAACAAGTAATTATAGTTAGTTGTGAGTTACGTGAATGCAGCTTTGAGGATTTTCTGATTAATTCAAAACTTTAATTACTTTATACTGTTTAAATACTTACATGCATAAGTAAACATATACATAGAAAGTAAACACATAAACAGACACACACACACACACACACACACACAGATAGTTTTTGCTCTATTGAGTCGCGATATTTAGAATGTACACTAAAATGATGGTTTGAAGTAAAGGTTCATTATATAGTTAACTTTATTATAAGCTAGTTCATACTTTATAATGAGGTTGAAGTAACGAAGTTTTGACAGTATCAGCCTTATTTGGGGCATGGGGTCGTTGTACTTACATTGTTCGATGCATAAAGGTTTGAAGAATAGAATAGACGTAGTCACGATAGCAAACTCTTTAGAATGAGGTTGCTAAATTAACTTCGGCAAATTAGGGGAGAGCTTCTAATTTTTTTATTCTTCTACTTAAGCAGTCTTATTTTAAACTTTTAGTCAGGGCTTTGCTTATTAAACTTAATTTTATGGACCTCCAGCGACATTTTGAATTTCAGCGTTAAAGACAAAGGTCTCTGCTGCTAAAAATTGAAACATGCCAACCCTTTATAAATCTTAAAGCTCCTTGGCACATCGCATAAAGAAGGTCACATATAAGGAGTGGTTTATAGACCTAAATCCAGTGTGTATAAAGCCAGTAATCATTGTGATTAATAGGTCGGTCATGATGCAGGGCACTGAATAGTGTGCAGCGGAGGTTCGTGTTTACAGCCGGCGCACGCATGCTAACCTGTTGTACAGCGAGGGCGGCGGGGCGGAGGCGAGGGCGGCGGAGGGCAGGGGGAGGAGAGTGCCAGGGGGGCAGGGTATCGACCGGGGCGAGGCAGAGGCAGTCCCGGTCGAGATCCGCCGCAGTTCACTCGCGTGTCCCTCAGTGCTCACCAGTGTACGCAAGTGTCCGCCTGTGTCCGTCGTCCCGAAATGCAGCCAGCACGCTGGCCGCATTGAACACAAATTACCAGGTGATTAATTTTAATTATAGAAAATTATAGTATTAAGCTGAATTTTTTGCTAAATTGACTGTCTCTTATTGTGGAAGCGTTCCTTTATTTTGTGTATTGTTGGCAAAGCAATTTTAAACCCTTTTTTAAAATATAATCTGCTGTGCGTTTTATTTTATTTGCAAAGAACAAAGACTTCTAACCATGTGGATGTTGAATTTTTTGTTTATTTTCTATTGTTTCGTCAATCTACCCACTGTTGCTATCGATTTACGATTGAGAGCATTTTATCTTTTGTTTTGCTTTAAACAAATCCTCGTGCGTCATTTCTATGATCAGTGAATTCTTGACAATTATCTTTAAATGTTGGAATAAAATAACGTATATTTATTATATTATTGAATTTTTAGTGTACAATGTATATTTCATCATTGTTAAGTGATGGATGTCAGAATAACTTTTTAATGACATATTCACATAATTTTCAATTTAAAGCTTTCTGGAAAAGGGCCTTTGTCTAGAATTATTATTTTTATCTTATCATACCTTTATTAGTAGATAATTTGTAAAAGAGCAATTGACAATGGTCTACGCTTAACTCTGTCCAACTAAGCAGTAGATGAAGCGATGAAATATGCTTAAGAATTTAAATTAAAAAAAAAAGTACACCGTCCTCTGAAGAAAGGATTTTAAATTTTAATATTAGGTCTATCTTTGTTTGAGTAATTACTAATAAGGGCGTCGTTGCTTTAACAGCATCGTTATAAAAATATAATGTAGCTAATTTGTTAAGTTAAACTTGAACTTTGCAATTGTTGTATTTAATTGTAGCATTTTAAAAATAAAATACTAAATCAAATAAAGAAAGTTTTCTTTATACACGCTATAGAAGTTTTACACACTACGCTAGACATAGTGTAGTTTTAAATTATTTTCTTGAATGAATGAAAAATTGGCACGATTTATGTCGTATTAGTAGTTTTGGCACAGGTCGTGAATTATAAGTTAGTATATTTTAAAAACTATATTCAATTTCCAGCCTATTTATTTAAAATTAAGGTTGAAATCTATATTGAAAGGCTGATTCGTAGGAGGTTTTACGAGTTACGTCGTAGCGACACCGGCTACGGCGTAGACTCATAGGTCGCCTACGTGACACAGACAAATTTTTGTAGGCGGTTCAAAATAATTTGTTAAAAATTTATTGTTTTTAATATTATGAAATAGTTATAGATTTGTATCGTATCTTTGTTTTTCGTTTATCAATTTTATTTAAAAATAAAAGTAATATAATATTAACAGTCATATGTTATAAAACTCGTTAAAAAGTCTTAAAAAAACCCTCCGTCTTTTCCAGATTAAGATTCGATCTTACCTAAGAGGTTATAACTTAAGATTGGGAGATTAATATCTAATGGATAAATAAAATCATAATTCAGATTACATTGTTTCAAAATCAGATATAAATCCTAAATATAAAATATTCAGTTAAAATAAAAACTTAAATTATCGTTTTTTACATCACATAATTGACTCAAACAAATATAAAAAAGAATAGCAAACATTTTATTTAATTCATTTATTGTGCCTTCAGTTATTTTGAATTATAATGTTGACCTAAATATATGCTTTTGCCCCATAATTGTGTTGTTCGTTCTTTTGGCACGAAACAGCTGCAAATGGCCGTCTTTGTTGCGATAAATGTTTTTTAAATTGTTTTCTTTAATCCACGCCCTTTGTAGGCCCTCGTTTAGAGCTCGGATTGAACCCTTGATCATACAAGTAATCGTCGCTTTCTTACTTAATATTATGTAATATATATTCAAGAATATTAATTATATGACCTATTTTGAAAAATATATATGTGTGTAATGATTAAAAAAATATAACGTTTAAAATGTTAGTTTCTTATTTAGGTATAATATATAATTTATCATAACCGGCTCGAAGGACTTAAAAATGTGGGACTGATCGAGAATATGAATAAAGCTTAATATTTCGTTTTATTTTGATATCTAAGATTTATGTACCATATACATAATATTTATATAAAATATTACATAGTCCTAGACTTAGTCTTTGCAGTCGTGAGTCATCGCATATCTTTGCCATGCAGACTATACTTTCAGAACCCAAAGTAAAAGATAATATTATTGTAACCATAGTAAGGAAAATATTTTATGAAAAATATTTATGAATAAGTGCTATACACATAAATATGTTAAACCGATAAACAAATCTATAGATCTTTGTTCATAATGCAATAATTGTATCATATAATACCAAATATTCAGTTAACAATATAATATATTCTAAAAATTGTTCATACAATTAAATGCGAATATCATGCCGTCATGATTTTATTTCCCGGACAATAGAAAGCTCCCGGACATCTTCATTTCAGTTCTGAGTATGATTTGCATAAAAATTAGCTCATCACAGTGAAGTTAGATGAATATTGTGACGAAGTTATACGTGACATCTCGACTTCATTGCATAAAAAATACATAAATAGCAAATAAATCATATTTTCATAAATACGGATCACAATATATATGATTCCTATACATAGTGAAATTCTTTTGTAAAAGTTATAACCTAATATAATAAATTTGAAATTTCTTTCGTCAAGTCCATTGCTAGTAATACAATAATGGGTTATTTATGTATGTACTTATCATATTATTCACACCATTGAAATGAAAATAAACTTTTTTAAATGGGTTTAAGTTTTCGTTGTATAAAATATGATCTACTTACTACAACCGAGGTTACGTTAGGAAATAAATTTAAACACAATTGTTTCCTTTTCAATATTACTCACCGGAATTTAATTATTTTTTTAAACAAGTGAAGTAATCTTTTGTTACAAATACCTACAGATATAAATAACGATCTGTTGAAGACTTGAAGACATCACTCAGCGGACCGCTTTGTAAAACTTTATGAGGCGGAAATTAATTGCTAGCTGAAGTCGTATTGTCTGAGTCATCTCATAAAATTGACGTATTATTACATATTTTACATATTTCATTCTGTTGTGCGATAAGTTAGCGAGAAGATATTTTTAAATACTTCAGATATATTGAAGATGGATCGAGATCAAGAGGAATGTTTGGTTTCCTGCCGCCATTTCTCTACCCCTAACTATCTATTGGAGTTTTATAAGAAGGCGCTCACTGCAAATAAATTACCATTTGCATTTTACATGTAGTCATTAAGTAAGCATTATATTCGATTTATGAAACCAATAAAAATGATAACAGCGAACATGTAATAATAATATATATTCAAAGAGCTAAATCAATAATTGCGTGATGGCTTCGTAAATACAATAAGGACAAACAGACCGAGCTGAATCCAATTAGTCCACACTCGAAACTTTGATACATAGATTTCAAGTATTTGCATTAATGTATTCAACGAACCAGACATAATTTTCGATGATTCACTCCAGATATCGGATGTATAAGAGCCGCTGCTACCAGGACTTACTAACTAACACTCCATTCTTGGCTGATTTCTGGGAAGTAATAAAACATTTGACATTTACAATAGGCGAGGCTTCAACTTTAACATTTTGATATTCACTATACTTACTGGAATAACATATTTATGTTGACATTTATATTTAAAGTACTTATACGAAGACTACGACAATATCATTTTAGTGATGGCGTTAGGTTTTAAAAATGATATAAATGATACTGAGCTCGCTTGACAAGAACGTCGTAACCGTGAGAGTCGGATGTAGGAGCTTTTATGTGAGTGTCCGGGCCTTGATCCTTACGATCGGAACATTTTATATTGCGTCATATCTTAAGTTACGATGTCGCTGTGCCAATAAAAAACTTGAAATATTTTCATACCGTCATTTAAACACAATTAAGTAGAAAGACAAATGTATTATATACTGGACAACTCACTTTTGCTCAACAAACAATATTATATTTTATTAAAACTAGAAACGCCTCATAAAACCTACACGTATTTTATTATGAGATATAGTTTTCAAATATATAACAATATACGAGGAAAATAAAGGTCAATCTGATACATTTCCGCAATCTAACAATATCTCAATAACTATCAAACCATAAAATAGAGGAATGACTCGCCGGTATCATTATCTATTGTACTCCGCGATAACTTTCATTAACTGTTACAATTTATTAGGTATTTAGTGGTTATTGTTCTAAAGTGGGCTTGCAAACTAAATTTGTTTCCGCTAAATGTTCTGGCATTTGTAAACCAATCAGTAACAGTCCTTAACAGTCCTTTGAATTCTGTAAAGATTTACTGCCTGCATTATATATTATTGAAAAAATCTTTTATAGAAACTTATAAAATCGCTATTCTTAATTAACTAACAGCACAAACTACTGAGTCTATAAAACTGTCTATTTCATAACGTAAGCAAGAAAGTTTCTTTTCGATTAGTACTATTCTGAGGGAAGTTTAGTAGGGGATACTGGTTTGCATAAAACTTAACGTTTTTAATAAATAACTTTCCTATATTTTGTATTGGAACCTTAAATTAAATATCATAGTCAATTTTACCAATGAAGCTGAATTATATAACTATGTTATGAGTTATATAATTAGGTACCGTTATTACCAAAGCTCTAAAGTCTTTGTATATTGGTCACTGGAAACAACGAAGTGTGTCTTAATCCCCACAGATCCGCTTCTCTCATGTCTCATATCATAATCCCTGAATACACGTGACTGAAGCCCACTGACAACAAAGGAAACATCCGCTCTTACGACAACAAAGCTCCATATTATATTTACGAGTAGAAACACTGAATATATGAGCGTTAAAGAATATTTAAAACGACAATTTATTAAAAAATTTGTGATTCGAATTTAGTCTTTTTTTCATTGAAAGAATATTCTTTTCATACTAACATAATTGACTTAACTGTGTATAATCATATGTAAGGTGAGTTTAAGTAGGCTTTGTTCCAAGGTAAAAATATTGTATACAATACCATATATTATATATAATTCCAATAGTTTCGAGCCGCACTAGAACCCATGTTATCGATATTAATATATTATTTAGAGACTGTAGAAAAAAACCTGTCTTCTAAACATGTTTAGTCATAAATGTTCAGAGAGTATTATAAATATACTCGTAAGTTGTATTCGAATCAACTTAAAACAAAACGTATCTCAAACACACATAACGTAGTATTTTAAAATTGTTTTATTCAATATTTTATATTTAATGTACTTTATCAGACGCGATTCGTAAACGACGGCCGTTTCGACCTTCGACGATTAAACTTCTATCAAGAAACAATGACGTCACAGTTCTTTTGTTCGATACCAAATCGTTAGTATTTATATTGAACGAACAGAAAGACACGATAAATCCCGGTTTATAGACGCCGTTTCCGATCGTCATTGCATTGAGTATTCTGTAACTATACAGGAATCGGTTTATTCAATTATATCGACCGAACAGCCGGCTACAGTAATATCAATGAAATTCACTTTAATAAAACATACACTGTATAATTTACTTAGTGTTCAATAATTTAAATATTTAGAAATTTATATACACACTTGGCATTATTGTAATTATAAAATGTTTTTTCACTCTGTCACTTTATCGATCTTAAAGATATACATATATGTATCTTTATATCTTGTAATATTTCATACTCTTTAAAATAAAAATATATTTTTATTAGTACACATATTCTGTATATACTGTAATATCTGAACGTTCGTCTCATATAAAATGCAACTTACAACGTTCATAATCACCGCCCTCGCAGATTATAAACTAAATTTATAATTTACGATCCGCGTCTGATCTATCAAACAATTCCCGTTGACAGATCGAAGCGAGTAAGACGACCGCCCACAGACTTGTTCACTACTATTTTAGTGTGCGCGCGCAGGTGTTAAGTATATTGTAGACGCGCTAGGTAGTAATTTCAAATTATAAACACTAATATTTGAACATTTTTAATTCTTTAATTTGTCCGAATACATTTAATAAGTATGACAGTGAAGGGCACAAACTTCAAATAATCTTTATCGGCAAAATACTTTTAAATGAAATAAGAAATAATGCGTTGATCAATATAATATCAAACTTTAAAATAGTTAGTGAATTTCAAAAATATTTTGATCAGAACGAAGCTTTACGACAATTGTTTGTTGACTCAGAGTTTCGCAGATTTAATGCGTTCGTGATCACCAGCGGCGCGCTGTTTGTACTAACAGATCAATAAACAACAGGACAAACAAACACACCAAACAAAATAAACATCGATTACACATAAATCGATAAAAAAAAACAGTAAAATCGGTGTTAATTTTTATCGAATTCGGGAGAGGTATTAGACCGCCAGTTAAAATGTACGCTCTTTAAAAATAGACGCAATTTGTTTATATTGGTAGACGAACGTGGAACTCGTTTCTACATAAATAAATATGAAAACTAATTATTGCGTGGAAATGTGTTCTTTACTTTAATACACAATGTGGTACTTGTTAGGTTGTAACAATTTATTACGCCGATACATTAATCATATTAAAAAGATTCTACATATTGTATAATATATTAAGTAGTCACGGCGGGTGGAAACGATCAGTGTTCATATAAATTAAAGACGAGTAAATAAATATATTACGACGTAACGTTTTCAGTGTTGATCCAATGGAATAGAATCATAATTTTTTAAAGCTATTTGTAAAGGAAATGCTTTAAAGCTATAACCAGAGCTTTCTTCTAGTAAACCTACACAACTACTTCATAGTAATCCAGTTAAGCTAAATCTGTTCGGCGCACGTGCGTTCAAATCACACGATAAAGTCGCGTTGTTCGTGTTAAGCCGGATTAATCCTCGGTTAACAGCTTAATAAAAATAGAAGAAGGAAAGAGCGTAGATATTTTCACATTATATACACCTTTATATTTACCTCTGCAAATTTAGGATTCAAAAACAGAAAAAATATTAGGTTGATATGGTATTTTATTGCTAAGTAACTAAATAAAGCTTTTGATTGGAATAATAATACAAAATATAAGACCATTGCTGTCCACCATCTTTGTCCACCATAAGTAAAACATATTTAAGTTTTCGAGAAGTAGAAGAAACAATCTATGGCTTCGTCTAAGTAGTTTTATAACATGTTATGTTAATCCGAGAACATGAACGAAGTGCAGTGACCTATTTACATCGGATTGTTAGATAAGTGGAGGCGACGTTTCACGGATAATTTGTGTTATAATTCTTGGATAACAATTTATTATATATTCGCATTAGATGACAAGCATTTAAGAATTATGTAAATTTATTTTGTATATTTAATATAATAATTTGTTAATTCTCCATTTAAATAATATATCATTTACTATATTAAGTTCTAATCACATTCTCTTTAATACATACTTAACATTTTAAAACCAAATCGGCTAAACCTGAATCGTGCGGATAATGATTCAATTTAGTATGAAAATTTATCAACACCAGCAGAAATGTTAATAATGTTTATGATATTTTGAAATGATTTTTACCTTTAACATCATAAAATTGAAATTTAATGTATTATATAATAGTGCTAACAACATAATCAAATTTGTTTCAATACGAGTAGGATTCAAACTCGTGATTTTTGGGTCCATCCTAGACACCGGGGCAACTGTACTATTGTGACTACTCGGTAATGGTTAACGGATAGGGATCGGGTCCAAAAGGAGACATTTCAATACAAAAAAAGCAATTAATAATATCTGATCTGAATTTTAATTCCTTATGTTAAAATTATTTGAATACTTTTAAAATTAATACGTATAATAACTAGTTATATTAAAAGCGAACCAGCAGACACCATGTTAACTGATAAATTATTTTGTTAATATAATTCTAACACATACAGCAAAAATGGTTTATTCCTAGCGTGTTGTACGTAACTTGAGTTAATCGTAAAACAAGGAACGCAATAAACGTTTCTAGACGGAATTCATTACCTAATATTTATTATCAAATTTGAGGAATAATAACAATAGAAGAATTATGGTTTTCTGATGTTTAATTCTAAATAACCCCATGTTTATTACACAGTTAGTAAATGAAGTGATGACGCCATGTTTCGTTAGTAATTGTTCCCAGCAGTAGTAGTTTCCAGAATTACACACTGTAATAGTAACTCTTCGTAGCAGGCGACTGTAAATAATTGTCTCTACGCGGCATGGGGTGTGACAACTACCGTCCCACCCTCCCTGCCGCCCTTATCCTAGGAATATCAGCGGAACCCGGCCGCATTGCAGTGGAATACATGGTACTATTATAATCTTTTACCAAATTTTCAGTTTGTAATTAACCAAATGCACATTTTTGTATAAAAAAGACAGTGACGGGCCTCATTTCTAGTAGTGCTTGTAAAAAATTTAGTTTAAGTTTTAAGTACAATTTAGTAGATAACCAACATTATTGTATTATATAAGAGATAATTTGTTGAATATATAGTATTTAGAATCATGAGAAATGTGTTACTAAACAATGAGTTGTTCATTTGATTTATAGCTTTTTAACAAGGGCATGAATAAGTTACAGTTACACACTCGTTAGTGTTTTGTTAAGCTATTTTGAGATACTTTACGCTCTCATCACTAGTCATAGTCACGAGAATACTTCTAATGATACTACAAATAACACGGGTTGTTTTAGCGATGACTGATGGAAATAATAAGGATTGCGTGTACTCTAACCTACACCTGAGCAACAAAGAAAATTAAACTTGTTTTGCGCGGAACACATCTACATATACATCTTGGACTATTTATTAATTGGTTTCCTAATCAATATTCCAATCTCAGCAATCACTTCTACACCAATGATCTTTGTTTTTAAAAAAAACTGTTAAATTTATATTTACCTTATGTTATCTTTTATCAAACTACCCTCCACCGTCTATACACTGTAAGTAATGTAAAGTAAAGAGATCATAGTCACTGAATCTAACATTACCTTGTCGAATCACATAATGTGTATGTTTCAGGCCTCGATTTTTTTAACATTGTTTTATAACCTATTACTTTACAAAACTGATTAAAGACTACATGCGATTTTTTTATCTATAAACTTATTATAATTGGCAAAATGTTATTTTTATGTAGAAAAAATATGCGTTTATATAAAATTTATGAATTTTCAATGTAAAAGACTAAACAGCAAAGCGAAGTGAATGTGTAAAACTGCATTATGTGTGACAAAAAAGCAAAATTTACGAGTATTTTGTGTGTAAGTACTACTACTGTCGATGTATCAAGATTTATAGAAAAATTTATATACATGCAGGCATGCATGCATGAGAAATCATTCATAATTTGAAAATATTTATAGACGTAAATAGCTACTAGATTTATTCATACTTAAACGTATTAAATATATCATTAAGATCATCATAACTTCATACTTATTAAAGACATCATTAAGAATATATATATTCAATTTAAAATTAAAAAATATAATTTAAAATATAATAACTACATATTATTTCTTTTACGTCTGGTCTAGAAAAACGATGACTCAGCGCTCCGGTGGCCGCATCGATCCCAGTTGAACAGAGACGTCTAAGGATATCCTAGGATATATATAATACGATTATTAACATTTCAATATAGTTTGGTCAAGAAACAAATGAAGCAGTCTTTTAACACTGATTCAATATTTATTTAGAATCAAAATTAAAGTAATCTTTAAGTAAACAAAAAGTAAAAATAAATATAATGTTTAATCTTACCAGTCACGGATCAAACAAAATAATTAACATAAATAATATTAGCGTAACAGTGTTTATGTCCGCTTTCAGCTACACAAAGGTAAATATCACTCAATCAGACCGCGGCTATTTCTGGTCTCGTGCATTCCGCTGACCTCTCGATTGCTCGGATACGCTCCTGTATCCACGAATTATAATTAACTAACACGGAGCCCATTACATTATTTTATTATCAATATATATATATTAATTAGAAACTCTTTTGTTTGAAAAATATAACGAATGATCAATTTTCGAGGCTATTTCGTACGAAGGTAAAAAGCGAGCGCATGCGATCCACCAAAATATTTTTGTCTAAAATAGAATAAAGTTTTATTATAGCGTAGAGCTTCGTGACAAACTATATTGAGGAAATAATATAATAGTAATAATATGTTTATTGTTTTCCTGTTGATATTTTTATTTCAGATGAATTATTTTTATATTTCGATATTGATGACAAAATATTATTCTTATATTATTTACTATCCAAAATATACAAAACAACAATATCAAAATATAATAATATAAAAAAAAAATAATTATACAAAAACATGGTCTTATCGTTTTAAAGCAATTTTTTCCACACAACCTTGGAGAGTGAAAACTGCAAGTAAAACATGGTGAAAAAGTCTTCTTATTGATACTAGAGGATACAACATACCAATTCACAGAAACATATTATTGCCGTGCATAGATTAATAAGAATAATACCTTTTATAAATGATTAAAAATTCAACACAGCAGGTTAATTAACAGTGCTATTGCTAAAGCCCTAATATAATATGTACATATTATATGTTTCATATATTCTTGTATATAATGTTAGCTATAGCTGTAATTATTTTTCTTTCATTAGAGAATAGCGTATGTGGCTTTTATTAATATTATTTATTAAATATCAAACATTTTTATTCTTTAATATAAGGCTCTGATAAAATTCTATTTATTTATTATCCTCAATTCACATAACACAATATTAACGACTACTTATTTATCCTTAAGATACTGAATATTTCTTTCATTGCCTTCGGAATTCCTTCTGGATTTAACCATAGCAATGTAACGTTGTACTGAACCTTTTCCTCAATCTTATGTACGAAGAGAATCGGTCTCAAGACGATTGCGCAAAGAATTAGGTCAGCCTCAATGAGCCTCGAATTTTGTCTATAGCTTTGTGACATCTGGTGGTAAAGTTACAAAAGTAGGGATCTGTTACAGACCGACAGACTCCGTACACAGCAATACTAAAAACAGTAAAAGAGGTTAGAATACTTTATTTAAGGTTATTCAATTTTAAAATTTATTATGATTTTTAATATTTGGGAAATTAATTGAAGTCTTCTTACATATGATTCATAAAAAAACGTATAAACTCTCAACGTTTACATGCTAATAATGTGTGAGTATAATGTTTACGAGAAATGTGCGTATGTGAGTGTGATGTGCGCGTGAGTCACTTGTTTCATATCCGCGGGAAACACGCATTCTTTACGTAAACAGAAACAAAATAAAATAGATTTATAAACACGTTTTTATTTGTTAATTATAATAAATTTAAGATATATTTCTATATCTATACCAATCTGTGAATGAATAATGAACCTTAATATTTTAAATTTCAAAACTATATCTTGATATAGCTGACATTGTCAGGTGCATCGACAGAAACATTTTTGAAATAATAAAATAGAAAGAACCAAACACAAGAGATTCTTCTGTAAAGAAAGTCACAAAAATCCGTCGCAAACATAAACCGTTATCAAGAATGAGGTTGTACAAAGAAAGATCTCAATACGATTGAAATTGTGTTACAATAACCTATCTCTTTATGTTTAGATTTCATTTCCGATAGCTAGATTCTATTTTTAATTTTATAAGATTTGTAGTTGTATTAATCTTCTTCAACGTCTTTATTAGTTATAATAATATAAAGTTTATTAGAAATCTTTGTAATAACATTCTTCAATAGAGGTGTTGGTACTTACAATGTATATCGAAATTCGAATACAAAATTAGGTACAATAATAAACAAATGGAAACATCCTACTAACCTTGTGACCTTTATTCAACTGTATATTCAGAAAATTTGAGCTCTTTTATACCAGAGGACTATAATTATATAGTAGACAGCCTACACGTTATATAGATATTATTCACAAGTATATATTTTACACATCATTTTGTGTATTAAAATATATTTAAAATTTAACGTGTTTAAATTAATTTATCTTTACTACATTTATCTTATTTGTTCCTAAATATTATGATATAATTATATATATTATTATTATATTATTATATTCTTAAGATACTTTTCTTGTGATACATAAATATAAAGCCGTGGTTATTTTCTTCCTAACACCTAGACTGACCTAATCTAGTACTGGGAGTGTCATCTGTAGGTTTACCAAAGGTCATGCAATATAGCCTTTGGCTGTATCTGATGAAGCCATATTTATAAATATAATAATATCGGGATAACATTTATATAAAAATATATGACAATTCTTTATTAAATGTTGCGTCATAATTCTTTTTCCTTATTATTATACAGTTTCATATAGTTTTTAATATGACTCCTTTCAAAAGCTTTTTCTATTTTATGGCAAAGTTTTTACATGTTAGGTTTTGTTAAAAGGTCTGAAAAGCTAATTAAACTGTTTTGTATTTTTTCAATAGCATTTGATTATTTCAATACATGTGTTTCTAAAACCTTAGCCGCTCGTTTATTTGATTTATTTCCTTTATAGAGTAAATAAACCATCCTTATATATAATCATTGATTTTACTAAAAAGGTATTAAGATGAATGTGATCTCCAAGAAATCAACATTTAAGGCACATATTTCTTCTTTAGATGTATAATTCAGAAAATCTTCAAAGTATAAAGATATCAGATAAGGTACTTAACTTAAGAACTGACAAGAGGGATCTGAATGATTTTATTATTTATCCAACTGCTATTTCCAGGACTATATCATTGCAATAATTATATGCACGAGGCAATGCTTATACTTTTTTCGATTTCTTTTTATGCTCATTAAAATCCTATCGGGTTGTAATCACAGATCAAAAGAAGATACTTGATAACAATAAGTATGTACTTATCTATTGGAAATAAATGTAATATAACAAAATATATCGTAAATATAATTAAAATAACATTAATTTATTTAAGTGATCACGGAGATTTATAATAATTATATAATGCACAAGGTTTTTATGTATGCATAAGGTTTTCTGAGATATAATAACCAAATATTTTCATATAATTGATTGTAAATGAGTTTTTCGTCTTATTATTAACACTGTAAATTATTATAATTTAATCTCATTTTTTTTCTATATTTTTATCGAATCTTTTAAATATGTATCTAGCATCAGACTGATTTATAACGACTCTGTGACACTGTCGCCTCCGACCCATAAAAAAACCTATAAAGAACTGCTAAGTGGATTTACTAATATATAAACTGCCTCCGAGCCAAGTAGGCTTCCGAAGAAAATACTTTAAAAATGATCTTGGCATTGTTTCTTCTCATATTCAGAATTGCGTTGTAACAATTTCATGACCGACATATTTTATTTGTATAAAATTTTATTTTACTTACGAGAGAGAGACAAAAACATTCGATGATAATATAATAAAGTGCTAAAATAAATAACAATAAAAATATATTGAATTTGTTGTTGCATGAGACTCGCGGGAGGGACTTGTTGTCTTCTATATGTATATACTTTGAGGGACGACGCTAAAGTTACATTATATAATCGCAGTGAAGACTTAGAGAGTTGAGGAGCGATGTAGTTCACTGAACACGGTAAATCAATTACTTGTTAAAAACATAAAAGACGTCCCTATCCCTATGGATATAATTAGTTATTTATAAAATTCATCGTTCTAAATACGTACTTAAGCAACTAAATTTTTCTTACCGGTTGGTAATATATTAACTTAGAATATATATTTAACTTCCCCAAGAATATTTTTCTAACAAAGTAACATTTGACACCGGCGTCAAAATGTATAAGTGCTCTCTAGCAGCTCTTCATCTCATGTCTGTCTTAGAGGCTCTTTATCTTTAAATTGACTGTCTTGGAACAGACGTTTTAGAATTCACTTTGTATTATTATTATTATATAATTTATTTCCTTGTTTAATGAATATATTTATAATTAACTGGCTGCTTTCAGTAACTTCCTCTGCTCTCTCTTCCTAGCTCTAGCAAGAGTTTTTATCATACACAATCCGTATACTCGTATATACAATTCCTAGTTATACTGTAATTGTTGTCTAATTAGTTGTAATAGTCAATAAAATCTGTGTCAGTTGTCCCATCTTAATAAAGGTATTATTATTTGCAGCCAATTTCCATTCAAGTGTTCTTGATGGTGTCGGCTACATTGTAGAGTAGCGTAGAGTGTCACCAAGTGAATATCTTGACGCTGTTCATTTTGTGGTAGTATGATCTCTGTAGATCTCGCGATTTGAGCTGATTGTGAAAATTTGTGTTTTTTCATTATTTTACACGTCCTCACATCCACAATCCTTTTATGGCATGCAGAAGTTCGGATAAAATCATGAAATCCCAAGCTTGGAGACACTTCGCTTTCGCTTGGTCAAGTGATATTAATTGAGTATTATGTATTAAGAAATAATGTCTAAAAGTCTCGTCTATGACTATTATTTAAAAATATTACAAATATAGTACAAATAGTGCAAGTACTGTTGGTCTAGTAAATTTTGAAGAAAAAACCTAATCCATTTAAATTAAAATGGTATCCATTAGAATAAATATTTAAGATGGACGCTATCCCGAGTATGAGTTTAATTTATTTACCGTCGACATTGCTTTGCGTTTGATTAACGATGACAGATTAAGACTTATTTATTTTTCTTTATGAGACGGAATGCGGGATTTGATACAGGAGCTTCAGCGTGAACATATTTTACCATAACTCTGCCTCTTCCCACGGAGGTGTTAATATACAGTATGAATAATAAATGATGACAGCATTGAAATTATTATTTATTAAACAAAGGTTTAATTGAATATTCATTTGGATAATATGATAATACTCACATTTAGTATTCTCTGTATTTTATCAATATTCTAATCAGACTTCATAAATTAAACATGAAGTATGACCAAAATAGCCTCGCGGAAAAACCATAGATCAAAAAGCCGGAAAACAAAATATATTCCATTAGCAATATCGCTTGAACTATCTTTTATCAGTCTCGGTTTTAAATCAACCAATTGGAAATATGGTAAATAGAGCGCGCCAGTTCTATCGATCGATGTAGGTGTATACTATACACCGGTGTGGGTAATAGAGTGACGATAGCACCGACATGTATAAATGAGGCAATCTATTACTTGCATACCGATACGCCTATTAACTAACTAGTGAGGCTTTCAGAAATTTTATCCTTAACTCGCCTCACCAAAATGAGAAAACTTATGTAAATAATGGTATATAATTAAGATGGTTTGGAGTTTAACAACTTAAATTTACCTAAACGTTATAACTTTATACCACCTACGCTTTATAAAATGTAATAGAGTTGTATTATATATCATTTACCGGTATAAAATTATTTTTATTTATTTTTATAATAAACAATTTTAATTTAACACAAGCACATTAACAATAAGTTCAATATTTAACAATGTGTGCCAAAAAATTAATGCCATAACCGAAATGACACCGGAAATGTAAATTGAGTTTATAAATCCGTTAAACTCCAGCTCGTAAACACACCCCGAATATAAAAGTATATTCTTGGATAAGTGTGTCAAGATTAATTAAAATCATTTCGTGGACATTACGTTCCATTATTTCCTTGATCATATTACGGGATTTAAAACAACTGCGATATTTTCATTCCATCATTTATTGCAAATTATTTAATGGTTTTATATTCTTATAATCCTGAATACTTTTTCCATATTGGGCGTTAGCCGTAACCGTAATTAGCAAGCACCATACAATCGTGTATAAGTATAATATGAATTTACTTAAGAAAATATGATTTTAAATTCAAGGAACGTTATTAAAGAATATTGTTCTTACATCTGTTGCGGCAAAACACAATCATAATATCAATAACACTGAATACAAACGACGTTATAAATATCGAAGTGTTTTAAAATCATATTACGAGTTGGATAACCCAGATTTAAGAACTAAACAAACAGATCAGTCGACTAGTTACAGAGTCATAAATAAAACTGGATTGAGTGACTGGGTTACGTATGTGTCAATCACCTATATTAATAATAAATAAATGTATCGAATATCAAAAAACTCAGTTGAAGATAACTCATACTTATGTAACCATTACTTAATAATCTTTAGGAAATACTGCGACATTTCTTCTTAACCCATATTTTGATCAATTAATGGATACGTAACTTTACCAAATATGTTTTATCTTAAAACGGATTTCGAACTACAAATCTGTTACATACTCGTACAAATGTCTGGTGAGTAGAACAAAGCAACGCAAGCCTATTGTATACTCTCACTGGCCACTACAGGTGTTCTCTTGTTCATTAACAAAACACCATGATCAATTGGAATCAGAAATATATATAGAATTTAACTTATATTTACTATTACTATTTTTCGATCGTAACATGCAATCCTAGAAAATTATGTTTCAAATGAAAAACTTAAATAAAGTTATTTAATGTTAATGTGATCTCTCACCTGAAAAGATTTAATTATCTAATAATAAAAATGTATTGTAAGTAACGCAATAGACGTATCTATAGTGAGATTCATCACGATAAAATAAACAATGGTTTACATCTTTCGGAAACGTTATCCCAAACTGCGCAATAATAAATAATGATGTGTAAGGAACCAAAACGTAATTCGCTTTTACAACAGCTAATTCTAAGTCAAGGCAACCATCCAGCAAACCATCTATCCAACCATCCAATAGAAAATGGCTCCAAGCCAAATAGCCGGTATAACTTGTTGATCTCACGACACCTGTACAATATTAGGTGAATGGCTTTTGTGTACGAATCCATTAGCTCTGTTAGTACATTTATTTTGCTTTCGTTACGTCATTGTCAATATTTCATACAATTAATAACTAGATGTCTTTATTTCCGAAACATGCAATCAATTAAGCACATTAATTTTAATTATCTTACCTATTTGTTATGCCAATAAATTAAAATTAAAGATCTTATCTTATTCCGAAATTAACACTATGCTCGAACACCACCATTAACTTATATTAGTAAAGTCTTTTAACAAAATATCTCTCTAATGTAATATATATTTGTCCCAGTAAAGAACAAAACTAAGCAGATATGTACTTAAATTTTCAAAATAAATATTTATATTTATGTATATTTCAACGATGTCATTCTTAAAACATGAGAACGGTGTTGTTAAACTGACTTTTATATAAAATTGATTGATATCAGAGGTCAGAAAATTTAAACACACACAATAATGGTTTTCATATGATATAAGGTCACTTTATACTCATTAGTTCAGCTGTTTTATGCAACAAGTTAACCAGTACCCTGCTCAAGCTCATTAATCGAGTCGATCAAAAATGAGCACCTCTCGAGGGCTGTTGCACTAATCAAGATCGCTTTCACGTTAGGTAACGAACTGCTTATATTCTATTAAAATGTTATTTTAATGACATATTGCATCCAAATATTTCCCAACTTTACAGAAAAATATTGCTTTCCGTAGTGTTTTGCACTTCTTTATATCGAATTCAACAAAATAAGTTTTTATGTTGTTGTTGTTAAGTTACTCTGAGATTAGTTTACTTATTCATATTCGACATTCCGCCTTCCTCCCGGCTACTGGTTCCGATCCTTGTAATGAGGGGCCAGGCTTTTTTTTCATCTCATAACTGTACTATTACATTGGGCAACCTTAAAGTTGCCCTGCTATATTTGCAATTACACGCTTATAAGATTTTTTAAAATCATTTATACTTAATATAAACTTTAAGGTTTTTGTAATAAGTACATACTATGTATGTATTGAATAAGTCACACCCGCATAACATAAACCGACTAATAGAAGACTTGATTTTAAAACATATCATAACGAAAATAAATTAAACTAGATACAATTCGGTTTTTGAAGGACCTCTGCCTAATAACAGGTCATACCTAATATAGCAAGTAATGTGGAAATCAAGTCTTGTATGTTGAATCGGCACGGCCAGGCACGGCACGGCACGGGCACGGGTCGGCGGACTCCGCTAGCGTGCGCAACCCGCGCCTGCGCAGCGCCGCGCCACGCCCCGCACCGCTCACCCGTGCCCGTGCTTGCAGGATGCATGCGGTGGGCCTCCACTCCGCGCTCGCCATCCGCCGCGAGCGCAAGCGTCGCGCCGAACAGCAACGCGCCCGCGAGCGACGCTACTCCCTCCAGTCCTCCGAATCCGGAGTCACCTCGCCTCATTGTTCCACTGGGAGCCTTGAACGTCGACGCTACAAGAAGACAGGAACTACGGACAATGAAGTCGTCTCGTCTGTGGGCATGCTTCATCTTGGAGTTGTTTTTCTCGTTCTTGGTGTTTTTCTAGTCGCCTCAGGCTGGCTCCCTGATGATGTCACATCGTGGAGTAGTATCGGTTCTGTAAGCTGGTTTAACGAACTTGTTTGCTCGGGATTATTCGCTCTGGGCATTGGAATCTTCCTTATAGCACTTCACAAATATTTAACGAAGTCTGAAGAGGACGCATTAGAAGACTACGTTCAGCGTCAGCTGACCCGGTCCCGTTCTGGACACAGGTTAGAAAGAGATGCAGAGACCGGTGGCATGCGAACAAAGGGGGCACGACGAGCACGTACTACAGAAGTTTTGCCAGAGACCGTCACTGAAACATATACAGAGCCCTCGCCGGATAGGGCTCACGGCTTCGTCAACGCTCTAGCTATTAATGGTGATGCAATGAGGGAGACGCCTTTGGAACAAATAGTAGAGGAAGAGATGTCGGTTGCGTCGGAAAGTGAGAGAAGGCTTGGCAAGTTTAACAAGGATACGTATTCCACCCCCTCCGTCGCGCCCAGTCTTAGCCCGGGATCACCCTCAGATACGCGTGAGCTACTCTCCGACGGACGGTACATGATTATGTCGAGGATGTGAACATCTTAGTTTGACAGTTCATTGATTCCCTACATCTTACTTCTCTATGGACTTGTTTTCGACTTTATTGGCAACCATATTATTCCAAGATAAGGCAATCGTTGAATTTATCTATCCCGAAAAAATAATGTATAATTTATATCAAATGTCAATAATTCTTTACAAATTGAGCTCAATCCCTTAAACGCATTCTCCATCGAGAAATAAGATATTCGGTATCAGCGAAATGTCAACTAGACGAGAACCGCCAAGCGTTGAAGGTCTATCAAATATATGGACATATTTTATCGTTCGTGTTGCATTTAATTAAACAAAAAGTTGTTTATTGCTGCTACCGAAAATAACAGAAGAGCTTTCAGCTTCGTATGTTGAATGTTGTTTATTAGACTGCTTCTCATTTACATTTACAGTTGGACCAAGTCACGATAGAGTTTAGCAGTAAGTATTGTAAACGCCTTCTACGATTGCAGTCGTAACCACGAGATTGAAAACAGAGCACAATTTAATCATGTGTTTGTTCTGCTCTTTCTTAATATCCTTTTGTGTTGGTATGAAACCTAGATTGCAGTTGTAAAGGTCTGTCTTTTATTGGTGATTCGCGTTTATTAGCTTGAGACTGATTGTTAATCTATTCTTTTATTGTATATTTAGTATATGTTATTTGTTCATTTTATAACCGTAATTATTATAACAGTGGTGCCAAAATTATAATAAATTAAATGGATCGATTTTCATTCTTACCTAATGACTCAGATTTTTTTTCCATATATATTTCATGTGATCTCAAGCATTTTATTTATAATTGTTTTTCCTTACGGCTGTGAATTTTGCGTTACTATATAAAATTATATGAGTGATAAAAAATATCTGAACTAACTGATATTATTAAAATTTATAACATTTATATATTTTATTTTGTCATTTTCTTAAAACAAGTAAAAAAAATTGTATACTTATTATAATGATATTATATCTTTTTCTAAATTTTAGCGTCAATGCTATGTATGTCATGTATCAAATAGAGTTTTATAATACAATACAGGGTTTTCTAATAAGAGGTTTCATTTTGGTATAATAAAAAACGATACAATAAATAAACCACTGTAAAGACGACGGGGTGCCATTAACGATTCACATTATGGAAAACGATATCGCCAAATGGCCGCCACGGCTACAGGAACTAGTTCATGAAATTATCCATGACCAATTCGTTTGTTTGCAGCTGTACCTCCTCAATTTCTTCATTAATTCCATCTTGAAGGTCTTGAATCGGTTGTGGAATATTGGCATAGGTCTTATCTTTCACTCTTAAAGAAAAAAGTCTAAAGGCGTTAAATCATAATATCTTGGTATCCAATTGTGATCACCTCTTCCAGAAATAACACGGTCAGGAAAATTTCAAAATCACAATTGTTTCGTTGCTTTTGTAGCACGTAGTTCTGTCTTGTTCAAAATAGACGTCGTTGTAATGCATTCACGGTAAAAGTTGCACAAGTCTCATTTTTGAATAAGTAAGGTCCAATCACACCACCACCACCATCACCAAATAGTGTTTGTTACCTTAAGGATGGAGTAGCCTCTAGAGTGCAAGTGAGCCTTTACACTGAAGATAATTTTTCGATGAATATCCGGATCATTTTTATGCATTTCAAACACCCAATCATTCAGTTCACTATTTCCGGCATCTTGACGATGAAAAGGTGCTTTAGTTTTGCGAACGGCTGTGGCTGCAAAATGTTCACCATTTTTGTAGTAAATTTTAAAAATTTCAATGCGGTGAATGAATGAATCTTAGTTGTTACTTGTCAAAGGTGAAAGGTGACAGCTGCCCAAATAGCGAGCTATTTAGAATGAATCCTCTAATTGGAAAACCCTTTATATTCAATTCGTGAAATGTGATTTATTAAATTTTGTTTGCTTTCACAAGAAAATTATGTAAAATATTGATATGCGTAAGAGCATATCCACGATTACTTAGTGTCTGTCTTTGTTCCACTTTTATCTTATTAATTCACACCCAAAAATAATACAAGAAAACTGATCGATAGCAACGGCAAACTAAAAAAAACTGTATGAACTTAATTGCCATTGCTTCAGTATTCTTTACTTTATTAGTAACATTTAAGTCATAAGTTATATAAGCCTTTATATGCACAAATGGTTACAAAATATGTTTTCTGCCAAACTATACCTTCTGTTTTGTTTTGGCAGATCATGTAACACTAATGACTTGCACAAACTATGTCGATACTTATTATTATCATAGTGTTAATGTGGGAGATAGTAGAAAAAGTAAAGAATTCACATTCAATCGATATCTTGGTATTAATGATGATATGATTCTTTATCAGCGCTAGTCGTGAATCTCGTATTTTTTCTAATATTTCTCAGTCTGTATATTACTCGCCTCTGTGTCTAGAATTTGCTAGCTTGTAAATATCGTGAGTGTAAGATAAATGCCGAGTGGGCATCTGTGTTCTGTCGCTACCAACTAAGTCATTTCGTAATAAAAATAATCAACAGAAGAATTAAATAATCTATCACTTATGGTGATACGGAAAAGTTGTAATGACAAGTAAGTACAGGAGTAACATTTTTTGGAGAATTCGGCAGTGTGATTTGTAGAAAATTGAAAGAATCGTACTTATAAATGGAAGTATTTATAATCTATGGTTTTTTAAACACAACAAACAGTTATAAATTACCGCCTGTTTCTGTTCGTCTATATTGATTAGTGTGAGATGACGTCACGAGAGAGTACTTACGTGAGGTGCCATATTCGCTTTGGGGTAACGAAGTGTCTCTTATAGTTAATAAATTTAAATATCTCTTCGCGTTTAATGTTTATAGTCTTCAGCACAAGACGTAGCGTGGGAATAGTATGCACATATTAATTATGAAAATTTCTCGTGCCTATACTTTTATATTTAGGTATTTTTGATAGCATATTTGAGGATTCAAATTCGTATTCGCTACAACACGTGTAAATATATGACGCGTTTAAATTTTGAACATTTAAAATATTTAATAAGACAATGCCTTTATCTTTATATTATTGTTTATACTTTTGAAACCAATGATTTAAATTAACATCAGATTGAAATATATTTGAATTGTCGATTACATTATTGAAAAATAAGACCAATTAATTATGTATTGGTAACAAAAGTATAAATAAATAGACTAGCACAAATCAATTCAAAGCAATATTATATTAAACCGTGCTTCGCTATAGAATTCTAAGTCAACATTCTTTAATGCACAATTTAGGCCAGACACTCAAAATGAAAGCGCGACAAGATGACGCTGAAATATGTTCGTGGAGCTTTGAGCTCAGTCAGTTGGCTTAAAACGCTGAGTGACGTCGATCGTTGTGAGCGCATTCATTGTGAACGAGCCCTTACGTAAAAGCACAAGAGGTGATTTTATATAAAATACAGTTAAGTAGTGTCCATTTTGTTGAATAATTTAACAGTTTTGGTGTCGTGTAAAGCTCAAATGTGTTAGTTGTGAATTTTTTACGCTATTTCGATGTCGTGAAAAGTTTTTATAAACGCTTTTGCGCCTTTTTAATCAATTCTATATGCGTGTGTGCGCACCACTATGAGTATGTCTAAGACGATCTGATCGTGTCATGGATTCTGTCTCCTTTATTAAGTTATATTGAAAAAACTTAACTTATTAAAATTGAATCAAATATCAAAATAACTGTATCTGTTTAAATATCATGATAAGAAATGATTTTTTTTTCCAACAAATGCAAAGAGTTGTCTACGACGACATTAGCCATTTACAAAAGTAATCATTTTAATTCACACAGAAACATAAAATAAAATGAATTCAAATATAAACTATAAAATTGTCTGTCCATCAATAATATGTGAGCGACTCTTATGAGTGACATTGTACAATAATTGAGACAGACTTCATCTCACTGCTCCATGTCCTTCAGTTTATTGACAGTTGAAACGGATCGTATTAAGAGTGTCACTGACTTACTTAATATCATTTCAGTGTATTGTATTTTAATAACGATGTCACTTACATTCTTAATACAATTTATCATATCTGGTTGTATTTATATCACAAAGTGATAAAAATGTACGTCTGTTTGGATGTGTTTGTAATTGCCTGATGTAACAGCGGTCTATAAATAATAAGATTTTAAATATATATTGTCCATTAAATAAACATAACCGAATGTAAACTATATGTATGTCATTACAAGTGACATCCAGACAGATTATTTAAGTAATATAATGCTACTTTTTTTATCTCTTAAGGAATATTTTGTAATAATACAACTTTATGTAATTCGGGGGAAAATGTTTGATTTTCATTAAATATACAACTTCGCTTACTTTTCTAAACATTTTTGTTTCTTCGAATTTATAAGGTTAAGTAAATTTAATAAGACATTTTCTCTCAAAGTTTTTGAGTCACATTCCACATTAGACACGTATTTTATTTATTACACTTATTGTTAATAAATTAATAACTACTCATTTGTTACTTTATTTACCTCATATCTATTAAACAGACTAAAAAATTGAAAGACAGCATTTGATAAATTTGAAATGGAAGTTTTCTTTAAACTATTTAAGTATAAAATATGAATAAAATGTATTATTATAAATTACTGACGCTAAATGAATCAAATGAATGAAACATTCTTTGAATAGAAATGGAAATAGCGAAAATGAAATAAAGTGAAGTTAGCGAATTATGTTGAATGAATCAAGGGAATTGCTAATTACTCTGTAATCCTATTGCATTATGAATGGTCAGCATCGCTCTGTACCACCCAAAAAGATGCTGTCCTTTTTACTCTGCATAAGCGCGAATGAGATAGAAACTATGCAGTTGAGAATCTATAAGTACATGTAGTGAATACCACCACTAACTTAATGATAATAACGAAGTATATATAATTCTAATTTCAGCGTTTGTTTTTGAAATAACATAATAAAAACATATCCTTAAAAAATATATTTAAATTATTCCTTTTTCTATTTCAGATTTTGAAACTCATATCTCATTCGTCAATTTTTTATTCAACACTCGGTTGCAAAATTGTATGAGTGCCAAAACACATTTTTGAACTAAAGCTATATCGCTACGAAGTGCTACGAACAAAGGTTTCTGCGTTGCCACGAAACTACAGTTATATGTATGTTGAGACAGACTTGAGAATCAATATTACATTGCAAATAGTAGAGTGATGTACTACTAGTGTGTATAACGATACATTTTAGTCACTACTAACATGTGGTACTGATATAACATAACACCATCAGTAACTAAAACATCAGGTAAACACATCTGAGTCTAAAAAATAATTTAATAGTCTTGGCTTTTTAATTCGTAAATTAAAGTAAATGAGAGCACAATATTATTGTAATTTAAAAGTATTTTAATTTATTTACTTGTGTTTTAAAAGTTCGTCGACTTTAAGGATTAAGATCTAAGTAATATTTATTATGCTCTTAGCTGCGGCTCGATTAATCTTACTAAATGGACAAATTGTGAATTATATTGTGAAAAATATTCTAAATCTATTTATTTTACCTCCCTTTTTAAAAAAAATACAATTGAAAAATAATCATTTTTAATACACATTGAAGTACATATTCCCATGTCATAAATCAATCATAGGGTTGGTTGGCTCGTGTGACCTAGTTGTATTTAATACGAAGGTTTTAAACTATGATACACTTTACAACGCCTTTAATACGTTGATATATGTGTTATCAAATATAACAAATAATGTTATTTCATAATATCAGAAAGTAAATTTTACATCTGCTTAAAATGCTCTGTCATTTTCTGACTTAATAATCTAAAAGGTTTCTGAGAGGTACTAACGTCGTTGCAGATCATTCAGTAAAAGCCTCCATAAATAACAGCTGTACATTTGACCCAGTTGTGAGACACCGCCAGTCGTATTTTTCATGAAAAATAACTATTTACTTTTTTTTATTATATGTTTTTTCCTCATCAAACTGTTAAAAATTCACATACGATTTATTTTATAATTACTGAAAATAATAAAGTGTATAGATATTTCATATTAAATAGAATATATTAATAATTAACTCTTTCGGTTACAGATATGCTACAATCTTTATTACAGCCAAGAGACAATCAAAGACGTAAGTATAATTTTAATTTTAAAATTACACACATACCTACTAATAAGTTGGAATTAGTAATGTTACTCGAATTATCTTTTTCCGTATTAAAATGATTATCATCTGACCTTCCCAGTAATTCAGGTGCAGTAAATTTACGTGGGTTTAATTACATACTCAGTCATACCAAATGATACCTATCATACATATATGTAATATATATTAGTATTCTCGGTACTTGGTAGTTAAATTGATAGTCTCATACATGCATTCAAATGTTATATATAATGATATAGAGTATTTAATGACTGAGGTCACTCAAATAACATGAAATAACTAAGCTACTATTTAACTGTTCTGAGTTTTTATTTCAAATAATTCTATATAAGTGCGTAAATATCGAAAGAAA
This sequence comes from Melinaea marsaeus rileyi, assembly GCA_918358865.1. Classification (NCBI taxonomy): domain Eukaryota; kingdom Metazoa; phylum Arthropoda; class Insecta; order Lepidoptera; family Nymphalidae; genus Melinaea; species Melinaea marsaeus. The sequence goes on along the minus strand of OU911095.1, from coordinate 6,983,101 downwards.
TTATTAAGAAATCATAGAAATCAGGAACCAATTACTAAGAACATAACATGATATAAAATAAATATTGTAATAACAATTTATAGGTAACAAATTATTATAAAGCAAACCTAATATTTATATCATTTTACTAAACTTTTACTCCATATAAAATATAATTTTCTAATCCATTGTAAAATCAAAATCACTGTGATCTGGTCTACAAAGTTAGACATGAACGGTGCAACAATTTCAGCGAAAATGATCGGTGCAATGCCAGCAGTGGCCGTGCGGCATGAGAGGCGTCGGGCGGAGAAGAGGACGAGGCGACCGTCGCAGCTGCCGTTGCAGCTGGGCCGGGTGGAGGACGCCACGCCCTCGCCCGACCACCATCTGGGAGGGGACCTCTACGTATGCGGCAAGGTAAGATGAAAGCAGTGAAATATTGCAATCTTCATAAGTTGCAGCAGGCAGCGGCAACGTGCAGGTAAGACAACGGAAGCGGTGGTTATGATGAGGAATCAAAGTACTGCGCTGAGTTATATTACCGAACAGTATAACAAGTTCTTCTACAATTACTAATAATTTATCTTTAATACATTAATTTCAAGAAAATGTTATTTTGTACATTTGCATTGTAAAATTTTAATACTTTATTAGAATTAAGGACTTGTTTTTTTAAAACCAAACATAAACTTAATAATCTTTACAAAATTATGGATAAACCTATAAAAACTCAAAAAAACGTTAAAAACTCAGGTGGCATTTCTCCACGCGATCGTGGGTTCCCTGTTGTTGGGGATAGTAATCCTGGTTGTGGGCCTGGTGCAGCTATCCCCGGGCGCAGAGGCGGCGCAACATCGGTACTATCTGATGGGAGCTGGCGGATTGCTGTTCGGCCTCGGCGTGCTGGGAGCCGTGCTCAGGTAAGATATTAATATTGAAAGAAATTTGGTCGTAGTGTATTCGTACGAGGGCAGAATTAAAAGTAATCTACCTAAATATGATAGACGCGTAGCGAGGGGTGGAACAGGTCTTGCACTAACCTGTTCCACCCCTCGCTACGCATCTGCCCACTGACATCTTCTTACGTGTCGAGACACTTGGTTTTAGTTCAGTACTGCATCAGCTGTCCTATTGCGAGGGCGTTAATTTTGACTGTGAGTTTTAAGTGAAAGAAGCCATCAATGAGCGTATGATTGCAGTATACGAGTACTTTTCACCTTTCTTTTACATAATAAAATATTGTGCTAAACAGTTCAAGTGGAAACGTGAGTCCATTCAACATGACCCGCGTAGTGGAAGGCCTGTGGAAGCAACCACACCTAAAAGCTACGCCAAGGAGTAAAGCTTGTACTTCAAGACCGTCGTTTAAAAGTTTCTCAATTAGCTACTGAATGCGGTGTTTAAGAATCCTCGGTTTTGAGAATTCTACGTGAACGTTTGTTCATAAACAAGGTCAGTGCAAGATGGGTCCCCAGAATGCCGACGCCCCTCCTGAAGGAAGACCGTGTTCTGATTTCGAGTGAAGCTTCAAGACAAGAATCCGTGCAATGGAAACAACAGGGGTCCTCGCAACCGAAGAAATTTCTTAAAAACCGTTTGGCGATAGTTTATAGCGATAATTTTCTGGATATGGGAGGTTTGCTATTAATTGATCACAAGGAGACAATCACAGGATCATTACGCTGATGTTTTGAAAAACTTGATGACAGCGATACTGGAGAAGTTCAGTTGCAGGATGCAGCTCCTGCATGACAACGCTCCTGTGCACAAGTTTGCCATTGCATCAAATGCTGTATGTGTTTTGAGGATCCAGGAACTGACCCACCCCCTATAGCCTAGACAGTTTCCACTTTTAAAGAAACACCTACGAGGACGTTATTTTTCCGACGATGAAGAAGTCAAGTAAACTGTTTCGGCATTTTTCACAGAGTAATATATTTTTTTTTCTGACGGTATCAAAGGACTTCCATCCAAATGGAATAAATGTATTGAGTTAGGAGGTGACTATATTGAAAAACAATAAATAAAATTTCCCCTGAGTCTTTTCTTTCATAGGTAGATTACTTATGGATCTCCCCTAGTTACAATATTTTTTTATACAATAAATGTTGGCTTGGCCAGTTATTGTCATTATAGATCTTAGTGATTTGTGAAACTAAATGATTTTTTATATGCAATTAGCTAACAAATTAAAATCACTAAATAAAAGTATTTTCTTATTTTTTTCATACAATTATTCGCTAATCTCAATTCGTTGGTTCTTTACAAAATGAACAAACAATATAGAAAATATAATTTCAAATAATTCCAGGTGTCTATGCCTGCACTGGTACAACATGAGGTATCGCGAAGACTACGAAGACCGTGTACGAAGTAATCAAAAGAACTGCGTAAGTGTTGTGGAGAGTCACCACGAGGACCATCACCGTCGAGAAGAACGACCCAAGCTGAAGCCGCAGCCCAGCGTGCACGACGTCGACCTCATCAAACAACCCTCGGTCGCCAGCGATACTTAAACACATGCGCACACACATCACACACACACACATACACACAGACAGACAGACTGCAGCAACGTAACATCTCTATAGTTAGTTCATGATGCTGTTAGACTAAGGACTTAACGAGTATCGCTACCCATCTCTTGAGCGCGACCAACGAAACTTTGAGAAACATTTTTAGAATTTTCTAAGTGTTTTCGTTAGTTTATACATACGTGCTCAAATCCCTTTAACAATAGACGTGTTATAATTATAGCGATACGGTAATGTTTAGTGTGAATTATATGGATGGTAGATGTTCGGATACGTTTTAACTTTAAGGTGATGATTTTGTCTCTTAAAACATATTTTGTAGTACCTTTATATATATAATCGATAAACTAAGGTACATGTAACGGAATAGCTGATTTACGTTGTTTAAAATTATTCTTATCTTTAGTTATTTAAGAATGATTGAAATAACAACTTATTTGAATAAGTTTTTGTATACCGTGAGTAACTTTTAAGTCACGATTTAGTAAATAATTATTCGTTGTACATATCTACATTTGAAACCTAAATGGACGTTATCAATGACACTAAACTTTGAGGTACCGGCAAATGAAAGTAAATACTCAAATCTGTATAATGCGCCCTCAGTGAAGGTATGTTATATTCTATACTTATTGATACATATTAATATCGTCTCATCGTCATATGAAGAGTGCTCGTTACATATCATATTAATTAGATCCTTAACCTAAACACGAAGGCTATCTTGATGATTTTACTTTCAACGAACAAAAACATTTACATTTTTTTAAATAATTATTTACAATATTACGTTAAATAAAATATTTTTGAGGATTTTACAATTTATATATTATTTTGTGGTTTATTGAATAATATTAATATTTTTATTATTTTTAATAGTTTTAAAAAAATTCGACACAAAAAATATAACAAACCTGTTAAAAAGGAATTCATTCTAAATCCTTACCGTCCGTCTCAAACAATCACTATTACGAAATGCTCAAGAACACGTACAGGTTTCTGAAATCACACAACATTATCCTATAAAATATTTTAAAACACATGCGTGTGACCATGTCGTCCTAGTACGCCTGTAGTACTGCACTGGAGCTTAAGGAATGTATTTTTGTAAACATTTATTTAGAAACTGAAATTTTATTATATATCATTTATATTCAGATACATACGAGTATAGTCGAGACAGTCTTCTGATTACCCTTTACAATATTAGCCCTAATGATAAATCAATTACATAATCATTACAATATTAATAATTACCATTATTTTTAATCTTTTCTCCTAATTTATTTAACTTAACAATACATTATAATAGATTAAAGTATTAAATTAAATATTTCATATTAAAGTAGTTAACAAATGAATATTTACTTTAGTCGGTTAGTTATCGGTGTTATAGATGTTGTCATTTTATTGAATAACTACTGATGTAGACCAATATTTAAGTAAAATAACATATATTATGTAGGATAAGGTACTCGTAATGTCATACAAAATCATCTCAAACTCTTCACGTACGGTTACTTTTATTTGTTTCACTCCAGTAATTGAAATGTTAATCTTAAGAGACTGAAAAGTGTTCTAAAGTAAATATCAAATTTCTAAATTGTATTTGTTTGTTTTGCTGGCAAGATATTATTGTAATTATTTGCTTTTTATATGATTTTGATTACATATTCCCTTTAAAATACGTAAACATTGAAAATTATAATTTTAGTGTGGGTCCAAACGTTGGTCCATATTAACTAAATGTGCTTTAATAATTATTCTATTATATATGAACGAGGTTCACCCGACATTGTATTTTAAGTCCATACACATCGACTGTAACAATCATATCCAAGAGTTAACGGACCGAATAGGTATGAGTTAGGAGGATCCCATAGAACCTACTGGTAAGTGATATTGCATCGCTAATTCCATCTTGTTTATATTAATTATTAGATTAAGATATTGGTGTCAACATTTAATATAATAATTATAGATGCTTTAATTGCCAAAGCTAGCGGATTTGTTCTTTTATATCAACCTAACTCCAAGCGATTGAGTCGAGTAACTTTTTTTTTAAATATAATAAATATTTGGCGAATAGAATTTATAGTTAAACGCGTTGCCAAATACTTCATTTAAAAGCTTGACTGATTTAAATAGAGTTAGCGTTAAACCGAATTATATTAATAATCATTTTAGCTTATTATCATTCGCTTATTTGTATTGCCGTGCCAAAAACTAAAGAACTATCTTCAATATTTCATTTACTTCGTCAGAGATCTATCTATCAAGTTGTTTTAATATTATCAATATGTTACTTTTCTATGAATGTTCTCGTTTAATATATTATTATATCTGTCGTTAATGTTACTCTTCTTTAGATTAAGTATATTACGCAGCAGTAGAATAGTAGCCGTGGAGCGAGATCTTCCTCGCTTCCAATCTATCAAACATTCCGCTTTCTGTATTGAATCCACACATGATTCTGTATTTTTAACACATTATTGAATGTTTAGAACGTAAGGAAAATATTATCAATGTGTAAACAATTAGTGTAATCCCGTGTATCTTTGTATTGTTTTGTTCGTTCTGAAATAAGGACGGCCTCTTGGGATCGTATGTGTGGTTGGATTCGTTCATCATCGTATCAGCCGAGTGTGAAGCGACAGCGAGTGCGACATTTGATTTGAATGGTTATTAGTACACTTCAAGTAAGCAGCATGTCTGGAGATCCCTCGGGACCTTATTCAAGAATTCTCGTCATCCTATACCTAAGCTCTGTTCACTGTGATAATGTAAATGTATAAATTTATAAGAATATATAATAACAAAAAAAATATATATATAATATATTTACGGTCTTTTAAAGTTTGGAACTTTTTGAAATTAGCTGTCGTTTAAAATACGTTTGTACGGTTGTTTATAAATATCACAGTGAATCAAACCCTCAAGCACTAAGCAGTCTTCATCCATTCGTTCGGTTGGCAACGCGTGCTCTGGGATCAGCTTCGAGTTTTGATCGAATATCACCTATAAGTATATTCGGATGGAACCGATCTCTCGGGACGCATTGAGGAACATCTTTACGGTTACAATGAAATTTTTTATATTGGTATATTAGTATATTTTAATTTTAATTACGACTGTGCTGTTTTATATCTCATATATTTTATACCGATGTCTCTAAATAAAATGTGAACAGAACTTCTTCTTTTATTTCACATTAATAGGTTGTAATAACTTAAAAACACCTTAATTGAGGAAACACATTTAAAAAACCAACTAAAATTATAACTTCAAGCATCAACACTTCTTCTACTTCAAATTTAAAGCTTTAATCAAATGAACATACCGAAGTGGAGTTCGATGGCAATTATGCGCGTTTCACTTATAACTACTGTGTACGTGCTAGATATACAGAGTATATAAAATGACAAATCTATCGATAATATATAATATTATATATACTACATATATTAATTGTATTTTGGAATATTTATTTATATATTTATTTAGCTTCACGCCGTATCCCTTGCGGGGTAGCCAGAGACGATGGAGCGCCAAACGCTACGGTCCCTGCATACCTCTTTCGCGTCGGCCACAGACATCAACCTCTTCATACATGCCCTCCGGGGAGTATTTTGGAATACTTGACCGTTATTGAAGCTTACATTTTACAGACTTATGACATTACCTCCAATTCCAGATGTAATTAATTTTTATTATTCCTTAAATCTTTAAGCATTAATTTATCGGGTTTAGCATCTTTAATTCATCTGCTTCAACATTACCGGGTGTAGTTATAAATAATTATAATTAATATTTAATTAAAACAGTTGTTAATTAATTATTAGATACAATATAATTTTAGCGTATATTGTGATTGTCATATAATTATAAGAATCTTTAAAATGAGCAGCACTAGTCAATTTGTTAACTTATAACAGACTTAATAAAAATCCTGTATTGGTATTTGCCTACGGTATATTATATTTTTGTAATTTTATAGGACCCTATGTCCTAGGAGTGACTCCCAGGAACTGCAAAAATCATTATGGAAATTTTATTCCTTATTAGAATTATTTGTTACACTGGAATATGCATATATAAATTCCTATGAAATACTACATACTTGTAATGATATAAATTGTTGATTTGTGTTTTCTTTTTTTTTACTTTCTAGGTTAATGCTTGACTACATTCCACCTGATGGAAAGTTAAAATGTAGACTTAGATGGTATAGCGCATTAACTTAGTAACCTATTCACTCTTCTCTTAAAGACGCCCACATTGTATTCGGACGGAAAAACCGACGCAGGCAAGCTGTTCCAGTCCTTCGCTGAGCGAATTAAACAAGACGAAGCAAAGCGCTTCGTTCTGACAGAGGGAATGTCCACAACGTAAGGATGGATACCTGCCGTGCGTCGGGACGTCCTGTGATGGAAGGGGGACGGAGGAATTAAGTCGTGTAATTCCAGCGCACACTCACCAAAATGTATCCTATAGAATACTGAGAGGCTAGCAATTCTACGCCTGTGTTCAAGGAGGTTGGCTTCTACCAATTCGGGATCGCCTATATGCCTCTTTGCTCGCCTCTCAATTGAGTCCAGAACCGCAAGATGAGATTTTGCGGCACCAGCGAATATGTTACCACAGTACTTTACACACGACCGGATCTGTGCTTTGTATAATACAAGAAGCTGTCCCGGTGTAAAGTACTGACGGACCTTCGTAAGAACGGCAAGCTAAAACTGAAGCTTTGTGTAAAAAAATCAGGATAGTAGTACATGTAACGAATTTAAAAATGACGGCTATCGAGACTAACTTAAAATATAAATTTTTGTGCGTTTATATCGCAAACGCTGGGCCAAATCTTAGAAGATAGATAAAAATGCACTTGACCGGGTTTTTTTTTATATACAGACAATTCTTATTGTTAACAATGTTATAACTATTATTAATATACCATACAAATTATTTATTTATTAAAATATATTTCAAAACTCCAACATTATAAAAAAAATATTATTCAATCCGTTAATCTCATAATATAGTTATGACAATTCAAATTTTGATAATGATTGAGAGGACAATGTGTCCCTAAAATTGTCAGAATATTGTTAGAAACACTAATTTTATTGAAATTGAACACCATAGGGTTAATAAAAGAGTTTATTTCATTTTGGGTTTGAAACAGCTGTAATAGCAAATAACGATAATTTAGTAACTTATGACAATCTCGCTCTTTCCGTCGCCAGCTCTTCTTAGGCCTGTGGCAAATAACTTTCCGAGCTGGTAGCTGAATGAACAATGAAGTAACAGTAAGAAAACAGTGGCAGTAAGAAAAAATTCTTTACGTCAATGGTCTATGAAAACGTGGTACGACTCCAGTCGAGCCAGCCCGCATACGAGCTGCACTCAAGTCGCAATACAACTAAAACCTTAAATATTCACAAGATCAATTTTCTAAATTATATCATTGATACCAATTATAACCATCGTGTATGGACACCATAAAGAAATAACAATATTAAGCAATTATTCCGAGGCCAAACTTGTTAGACCATTAACAACACACTGAGTTTAACACGAAACTACGAGCCAAGGTAATGACATTGGCTCTGTTAATGGAATTGTGACGTCATTATGTCACAATTCCATTGAAATTATATGAATGTACTAACAAACTTATTTTATTGACCTGCACCTGTACTGTTTTCGCTTTAATCGCTGTAAAAAAATAAACAAGACAAGAAATATATATGTGCAAATATAAGCTTCAAAACTACTTAATAATTATCAAAGATGCATTATCATTATTATTGTGTCTACAGATAGAATGATCTATTAGAGCATTTATGATAATACAAATCTATTCGAACTGCATTCTTGTGTTCTGTCCATGTGGTAACCAAAAAACAAATAGTATTCTTAGTAGCTGACAAAATGGAAGAGAAACTGGTAATATTTCTGATATGATATCATTATTGTGACTCTTAGAAATACTCTTTAATAATACCCGGTAGTAAAAAAAATATTTACTTTTATAAAATAATATTACATTACCTTTAATATAATAAGTCGCTTTTATATTTTACACATATATGTGTATATATATATATGTGTGTGTGTGTGTGTGTGATTGTGTGCGTGTGTGTGTGTGTGTGTGTGTGTGTGTGTATGTGTGGCGCCATCTATCTTTATATCTAAAAAGCAAACATCGTGTTTACTTCACTTCAAAATAAAGTAAATAAACAGTTGGTGACATGACCGTCTAGATGGCGTTGTTGTAAAAATAATCATTAATACTAAAAAAATTGGTTGAGATATGGTTAGACATGTATTACGATACGAAGTTACCAAACTTAAACAAAACAAAAACATTCTTAAAACATATATTCGCACGTTTAATGCAATCTTATTTATATACCATACACTTTATATTATTATAGGAGTTATTTTAATAAATGAAAAAAACATCTAATTATAAAATATAAAAAAATATTCATAAAAGGTTCTTTAAAAAGGTTCACCTTTTAAAAAGTACAAGTCATCATTTATTTAAAATCTGTATCTGCCTCGCATTCTCCGAGTATCCCACCGGGACGAGACACCACCGACGTCATGACCACTAAGCTTTATTGAGTTGCACGTACTACTGAAATTGTTCCACATTTCTCTATAAACAATAGTCCAATCTTTAACCTCAATTAACAAATTCGTTCGAATAAAATAAAATATTTATTTATTTTATACATCTTACCATTTGGATATTCGATTTTATATTTTAAAATATATACAATTGGTATAACATTTGATACTAAATTTTTATTTACGAGTTTATTTTTGTAGCATTGTATACACGTAACTCGCCTGTGGAGAGGTTTCTGAAATGGCACGTTGCAGATGTGTCACTCTTACCACTATTGAGGAATAGAGAGAGAAGATACATATAGAGTAAAGAGGTTTGAACAGAACAAGGTAGGAGTGGGAATTATTTTTTTTTATTTTAACTAGGCATCGAAGTAAAGAAAAATCACACTCATGTTGTACATTTCTAAAGAATAGTTTCATAGTGAAGAAAGGACAAGAAAAGCCATGAATATATTTCGAACTTAGTTATTAACAGTGCAAGTTCCATATAACAATTCTGAAAGGAATTAAAAAAATATTCGTTACAATGAAGTTTGTTAAATACTTAGAAAATAAGTTGTAATACGATTCGTTTTAACGAGATAAAAAAAAAACGTTATAAAAATGTGTTTTACAAATGTATTCATATTTGTGTATTAACTCTTGTAGGGCTTTTGAAATATTTATTAAATCGAGAAAATCTTTTTATTGAATTTCGTTATATTAAGGTTACAATGTACATTTTTATAATACATATAGTATTAGATATTAAGAACCGCGTTTAATGTATTATTTAATACTATGGGTTGATATCTGCAATATATAAAAAAAACTTCGTACATTTTTACAGTAAAAATATAACACAACTATAATTGATATATGAAAACAAATTGGAATACAAATAAAGTTTAGATAGTACTAAACTAATAGACTAAATAACCATGGTTATAGCGAAGCGACATGTGAACTATTAGCAAGTTAATTTTTCCCGACTCTCTATAACCACCATAGTACTTAGTTTTATAACTGCGTTTAAACTTTACATTTTATGTCCTAAGTCTTTGATAGATTTGGACAATTAATTGTAGTTGTTTTTATTGAACAAATATATTTTTAATTGTGATGAGTATTTTATAATTATCAAAAAAATATGTTATAAAAGTTATAAAGGTCGCTTTTTGTATTAAAGATTTTTTTGTAGATACATTCGATACAAGTATAGTAATTTGAGTATTAAGGGATTCCCGAGGACACATAAGGATTAAACAGTTATCTTTAAAAAAATTAACATCTGCCTCTGCTTACAACAGATTATGTATGCACCTAACTAAACTAACGTAGCTGTAGCGTACCTTCTTTAAGACTCTTTCGATATACTCCGGTCGATTCAACCCGTATACGAGCTGCAGTCAACATGTATGCTAATGTAAATTTAAAGTGTCGAGTATTTGTAGCCCAAGATCTAAGACTATCTTATCTCGAAATCTATACTACACATATCAAAACCGGTTTAACCGTATTAAAAACTAAAAATATTAAAATTATTTTGTTTATTGCCATGTAGTGAAATAACTTCGACCTGTCTTTTATCTTATTTGAATATCTACAAATATAGACGTAGTCAATATCTACGTTGCATTTTTAATTAGAAAATATAATATTATTTAAATACCAACCTCTAAATAAAGTATAATGTTCTGTACATGTAGAAAATATTACATATTATGTACATGTTAATTTATATATATATATATATTCCTTTCTATTTACAAATCTCTTCTGAACATCTTAAGGGTGACCGGTAGAGATTGACTTTTTAGTGTTTTAGCCTGCCTTTCATACATTGTTTTTTGCAATAAATATGTATAAAAGATATATAAAATAAAAATATTTTCCCCTTTACCACTAATACAACTCATCTGCTCTACAGTTATATCATCTATGTACAGTAATTCGAAGAAAGATGATTGAAACAGACGTGACGAGTCAATAAATAAATGTAAGTGATTCAATGAGTGGTCGGAGTATGAGTACCTAGAACATCGTTTTTGAATAGACGAGGTGGAAAAGTACTGTATTTACACTGTATGTGTAGATTCTTCTGTCTGTATCGTTAGACTTACTAATTTCACTATGCTTAACCGCATAACTTTAAAGGTAGATTTCTTTTGTAGGTTATGTTTGGCATATTATGTTAGGGAGATATGCTCCCTAATATATATCTTTAGATACCATTATAAAAGTTCAAGATAGGTCTAAAATAATTTGTCTGTTGTTATAAAAACCGTGTTGTCAAATTCTAAGAACAATAATGGTATCGGCGGTGTTATCATTTCTCAATATCGGTCAAACACACGCGCGATACGGCGCGACTGCAACAAACGCGCACGAGACGGCAACGTCGCGCGCGGCGCGGCTGCGTCGCCACTGCGCCTGGGCTCCCTACCACAGTAATAATATCAATTCTTGCTTCTACATCGATCTCGAAGCATGGTTAGCCGCTCGTACTGTTAGTTGCCGCGCGAGACTTGTCGCGCTGTGTCGCGTCTTACTTTATCAATGTTAAATAGTTGATCACTTCTTTACAATGAGTACCCGCAAAATAAGTTTAAGCGACAAAAGTTTGCTGGCCCTTATATTCGAAGTCGAGAATCGCCCATGTTTGTGGAACCATGAAGATGAAAACTACAACGAGAGATCGCGTCTGGCGAAGGCTTGGGAAGAAATCGCCGCGAAAATCAAACTGCCAGGTACTTTCACCGCCTTTTAGTACGACCTCTATATTCCTTTTCATACAACTAATACAACTTTCCCTCTTTAAACCAATAGATGACAGAAGTGGTACCGATTTACTTATAATTATTAAAATGATAATAATGGTACCGCAAACAAACTGATTGTATTAACTATTTGTTGTATTTTTTTAAACATGCTTATGCGTATTTTTTAAACATTATAAAATCAAGGATTTATTATCGCATATGGAAGTTATACCATATAAGTTAAAAAATCCTTGAATATTATTTAACATTTCAAGTTAAAGAATATAATATTAGCAAACATTGTGTTAGTTCTTGAAACTATAATAAAATATAATTATAATATAGTATGTATAATAATTACATTGATTAATAAAGATAAATGTTTTGTATTTAAATTAGATAAATTAGATATAATTTAAATATAATAGTTAGCAATAGTCAAACAATAAACAAACGTCTTATTTATTAAACAAGTAAAGTATAATTGATTTGTAGTACGAATAGTATATATTATACACCTCAAAAAGTTTTAGTGTTACTGGTCTATTCTATCTGAATAGTGCTAACAATCTCTTTTATGGATAAATATACAAAATTTATCTAATTTATCTTTTAAAAAAGATATTTTTTTTTGGATGAGGCTATAGACATTCTTTATAATAGTTTATTTCAATATACATAAAGACAGTTATTTTTACACATAATGGTATATATAAGTTTCTCACTTGTTAATTTCCGGCTTTATTGTAGTTATAGTACATTAGTTGAATAAACGGTTAGTTTTAATTGTTAGATAATTAAAATTAACTGAAAAAGTGTGTGAAACAAATCTTATCAATATATCGCTATTTCTTACAGAGGACCTATTACGGGCGAAATGGAAGAATCTAAGAGACTTATTCAAACGAGAAGTGAAGAAATGCAACGCAAACACGGTTGAGGAGTACACCGGCAAGTGGAGATACTTCAAGAACCTCTGGTTCCTCCACCGGCCGGTTGATATCACGGCCATGAGCGACGAGGAGAGTCTGGAGGCTGAAGTAAAAGACGAAACATTCCACAGATTCGGTCTCCCCGATACAACCGACGAGGTGTTCATAGAAGAAGAAAATCAAACCAAAAAGCGACTGTACTCCGAAATAGAAATTGCGCAAGACCCGTTGCATGAGAAGAAAAAAAGATTCTTTATAGACGACTACGACACAATGTTTTTAATGTCCTTGACGCCGTATTTTAAGGAGTTGGAGCCCATGAGGAAGTTGCTAGTGCGGAGTAAGATACAGGATATTATATTCACAGAAATAGCGGCTCAGACTGGTTACAACGTTCTTCCACATTAGTTGTATTGTTTAAGTTATAACTAACTAGGTTTATAATTATATCGTTGGTTATAAGTTTGTGCGATTCAGTTAAGTTTAATGTGTAATCGTATCATCGTTTGAGAAGTGTTTTATTTGTTTTTATTAAAAGTTATTAAAAATCGTCATTTTTAACGGTTATTTTACAAACATTCCTCAATCAAATCCAGTTAGACGTTTTTGTCTTAGTTATATTATAATGAGACTGAAGCGTTCATAATTTACAAAAACCATTCTACACTACTTAACTTTTTGTGATATTCTTCGTCTTTCATGACTTGAAGCACTGAATAAGACAGTATTTCATAACAAGTTTGGTGAATGATGTGAACTATTGTTATACGTATATTCTTAACGAGTCAAGTGTCTGTCGTTGCGGTCCGAATGCTCGCTTTGAAGCTGTCTTCAGCCGTGACAAAATATTTGTATTATGAATAACTTATATGAGATGGCGATGAAGGAAGTAGTGTTTAAACTATGTGAAATACATGAAATATATATAATAATTCGTTAATCACTTTTGATTTAACCAATCATCTATTATTGGAATGTAATGTTTTTATTAAAATCTGTTCAATTTTGTTGTTAACATACCATTGTTGTTAGTTAATCTCGTTGTAGATTCCTGGTTGTCTTATTTTGTAGTACCAAATATGCCTTGAAATGTAGGTCTTTGTAACAAGTTTTCACTATATTGAAACATATATACATACTGTTGATCTTTGTACATTGTACCAATCCTCCAACTTATATATTAGTTTATATACATACATGTTGAAAATATAATGCTTAAGAAATAAGTGTAGATAGAAATCATTCCCAATAAAAGTGAAGATTAAATAATTTGTTTTAATCAAATATTAAATAAGTTTATATTAAGTGCGTACCTACTTGTCGTTTCCGCCATTTCTTTTTCGCCAGTTCATTTTTTATATGTTTATTTTAAGAATAAGATCTGAAATGAGATGCAATAATCAAAGTTGGTATATAAACTTATTTTCTTACTATTAACATATACTTTTTGCGACAGAAAAATAAAGAAATTATCACACGAATATAGAAACTGTACGAAGTGTTTTTTATATATAGAATGAATAGATGACGTATTGAATTAATATTTATAGGTCCAAAATCTTCATTACATAGTACACGTAACACACACATACATACACACACACACACGCACAAGTAATTTTCATGTTAGGTTCAAGTCTCTAATCTCTATAATTAGCAATTGTATTTAAAAATACTTTTTTACTTTTGATAGCAAATTTATTGATTTTTCTTTATTATTATATGTATAACATCACACTGAGAAAATATAAAAAACATATTGGAAATGTATTTAATATGGTAAATGCAATGCTGCTTGTTTTAGTTTCGATGTTGCTCTGAACGTATGTACCTAAAATAAAATATATAACACTCCAAAGCCAGTGTTGGATAAATTATTAAGCATATTATACACAAATGAAACATCTCTTTGCTCAACAAATATTAAAGTTAGAAGTTAGGCCAACACGTGGTAGCTGCCGTCGGCGGGTGACTCATGGACTAACATCGACTAATATTAAGTTATATTAAGTATAACATTTATAAGATTTTCTTATAAAATACGTATAATATAATAATACACTTAAATAAAGTGGTGATAAAAATAGTTTAATATTAGTTACAATATTTAGTTTGTTTGGTGGTTAATCTGTATTCACTATAATACAAAAATAAATATTACCCTCCTATTACACTACATAAATATGTATAAATACGATTACGTAGGTCACGTATGCAAATTAATAAATAATCAATTCTGAAAATGCATAATCATTATTTAATATTGTCAAACCAGTACCAGATAATATTTATAGCACATCGACACATGTACATTTAATAACAGAAAAGAGAAATAAAACTTTAAATGCTAATTCGCTAGTAACTTCACAATCCACATTCACAATTTACGTTCGAAAAACTTTTTATATGACGTTTGGCGCCGAGCGGCGGGCGGCGGGAGCCGGTGCACACAACCCAAACAAAACACGCACGGAGCGGCAACGTCGCAAGAGACGTGCGACGTTGAATCGATCCCTCCCGCCGCGCCACCGACAGGTCCGTGCAATAGTGAAGCACTAAAAGCTTAATTACCGTAAATTACCGATTTTTATATAGGTCTTATTGTTCAATTGAAATTGACATTAAAAATAGGGCGGATGTAAATTTAATAGGATGGCATTCATTGTATTTACACGGATATTGTAACCAATCTATACCTATATTCTAAAATAATGTTGCAATATTTTTTCTAACAACATTTATAATGGTTTTGTTCTAATACTGTTTATAAAGGTTCTTGGTTAGAAAATCCCAGTAAACATAAATCACAACTAGGTACTTGCTCAATATAGAATATAAATATTAGCAAAAAACGATAAATACTTAAAATGTTTATATTATTCACGTTATTATGAAAAATGTGAACAACTTTTACCAGTCGGCAGTTATTTATTAAGGTAATATCTAAATAGTATCATAATATAAGGTCATAGCTAATTGGTTTCGTGTAGGATTCCACTTTTTCTGTAAAATTCCTCCATCATTGATTCAAACACGAATACAAAGTAACAATGTATGTCTGTGCAACATTAATTACTATGCAATGCACTAGATTTCCTTTAACACGAATGCATTTTACTCATAGGAAACATTCACCAACCTTACACGATACGTTTTTTAACTTACCTTTACACTAATGTATAGTGATTTTATGTCTATCCGTCACTATATTTGAACATATATATATGTATATATATTTATTTATTTATATATTTTCCACTTTGAATCCATACCAGTGATCACTTGTGTACGTCGAATGGAAGTGACGGGAGGGCCTATTTTGATAAAATATGTATTAATATAAGCCCTTCTGTAAAGACACTTCATATATATATATATACCTTTAAAGAAGAAACGTTCTGATCAAAATTGAAGACTAATCATACTTAAATTCTCGAAGTTAACGAATACAACGGACAGATGGATATAACGTATATTATAAATATTTTATTCCACCTCAATACATCGAATTAATTGCAATCGTCTCTACAATAAAATAATATAAAGTGTTCACTTTTAAATACACAAAAATATCTTTAAAAGCTACCCAAAATCAATAAAATCGATCGATCGAAACTATCAAAGTAAGTTGAAGTCAACAATGGACAGATTAGGTGGCGCCGTCCAGTGAGTTGATGAAACCCGAAGTAGAGTTGGACAATGAAACCACCATTGTGCCGTGTTCCTCCGGGACACTCCCGACCACATTCGCCGAAGGGCTATTCTTATTCGTCCTTTGTCCCTTGACTTTGTCCGTCACTCATTGTTTGTTCCGGGATTGTCCACAAATAACCCGCAGATATTGTTCGACAAATTACCCCTAATATTATTACTGTATTGAACGGCTATTGTTATTAAATTATTATTATACTAGATATACCCACGACTTTGTGCGGAATGTTTTTTAAAATATTATTAGTCTAAGTTACTCCTTCAAACCTCCGATCCGACAGTGAAAGTCCTTTTGAGATCGGTTCAGTGGTTAGCCGGAACAAACGTACAGGCAGAGAGACAAAAATTAAAAAATGTAACTACCCTATATACTGTTTGTTAATTTAGAATGACAAACAGATACCTACTTTAATTTTTTTATATATATAGTTGTATGTAAAGATGTAAAGTTTTAAACTTTATATAAAGTTACAGATATATTCTTGAATAATCATTGAATGTCACTGTCTTTCCGTAAAATATCTCCTAAAATTAAATTTTAAAAGTTTGACATAGATCCGAAGTAGCGTATGTTTTGATAGTCTTATATAGAGGATGGAAATATATTATAATAGTACTGTTGATAAACGTGATGTGATGAGATATTACAACCTCCATTGTGACAGCTTCATCACATCACATTCATCACATGTGTTCTCACTGATAGATCAGTATTGGTTACTTATTTTGATCTCATTAAAATTATACATTTATTACGGAATTAATGAAAATATATACACAATACATTCAATTTTTTATTTAAATTTATTTGTTTTATGCAAATCAATTTTAATATAATTCTTTTTACATGTAATATAAAGGTATCTAACGAAGTTTGAGTTTAAGTCTATTTGTTAGTTGATAGTATTTATTTGTTAATTGAAGTTCCATATTTGTATTTGTAATAATAACCATGTTTTCTATATTTATAATATATAATAAAAGGACACAATAGCTCAGTGTGCAGAGCGCCGGTCGGAATCAAGAATGTCGCAGAGTCGAGTTTAGGTCGTGTTGATATTTTTTTTTTTGTATTTAGATAAAAAGTATAACAAATTATAAAAATAATTTATAAAATGGATACCGCAGCATTTGAAACAAACTTTAAGCTAAAAAAAATATTTTTCTTGTCTATACTATAACTATACATATATTAGTAATGTAGATCTGTATTAATTTTGAGAATTTAATAAATTATAAAAATTTGATAGATTTTTAATTCTTCTTACGTACCTTATAAAATAAAGTAACTAATTTTAACATAATGTAATTATAAAAGTTCATACAATATAAAGATTATTGATTTAGTTAGCATTTACATGGAGGTACCTACTCTATACAGTTCATAGAACCAACTACTAAAATGTTATAAAATAATAATAATATTTATAATTACGTATTATTATTATTTTGATTTGATTTGATTTGAATCATTAAAATATAAAATTTAAAACAAATGAAAAAAAAAATTTTTGATATAAAATTTTGCGATTTTATATATTTTTTTATCACTTCTGAATTCGTTTAAGTTATATTTTATTTACTATAAATTTATTATAAATTAATTATTATTAAATTTTTGTTAACAAATTTGATAATTAATTTTTATTTATTATAAAATTAAAAGTCAAAGTTATTTCATTAGAAATATATCTATCTCTCTCTCACACCTACAGAACCCGCGGAGGAAACTTGATATGGTAATATATAAAATATATAGTGTCGTCTCTTTCTATAACACTATAATTGTAATATGCCGTCTCTCTCTAAAAGTTCCATGCCAGCTTGGAGCTGTTCAGTTATCGCTCTTCAAATACTTTTTGGAAGTTCCTCGTAACCTTGAGAGATGAAATTAAATTCCAATGTTTTTAAAATTAAATATTTGTTTAATTAATTAATTTTTTTATTATTATTAACTAAGTATTTATTATTATATGAATAGAGACATAAAAAAAATAAAAAAATATTTAATCTATAAACTCATTGTCTTATAAAAGTTTTTAATCCTCTCTAATAAAGTTGTTATTAAAATATTACAATAATACGTAAGGACCAACAAATTATTAAATTATGAACTTAGGTGGAAATACATTGAAAATATGTGATGGTTCAACTAAAATATACTCTACTACACATGATAAGTATTCTTCAGTTGTCTCCATTTTGAATGCTAACTGTAATTGTAGTTATGATCGAGACCTAAAACTGAAGGTTTGCATGCATATTGTCTAATAAGGTTTTCGTAAAAAGTTTGTAATAGTTATAATCAGTATGAGCTGTGGCAATTAATAAGATTTTTTTATTTGATTCGCGTCAAAACTTTAAAAACCTATCCATCAGAACAGTGAAGTGCACTCCATAGCTATCTCTATATCTTCTAAAAGAGATTTTATATATTGGAAATAGTATATTAATAGTGTTGTATGTCTGTCCTGAGCTTTCTTGTTTCAACGAGTTCAATTTATATTTTTCATTTTAAACCATGTTAGTTTTTAAGTCCAATAAAGCTTTTTAAGTTTGTTAGATGTTAAACATGTATAATAATAGTTCGTTATAAGGTAAGTTTAGTTCGAACCAATTGAAAATTTTGTGAATTGATGGAATTTTCTAATAATGTGAGTTCTGAATACTAAGTGAGCTTCAAAGTTTAGCCCAGAGCTTTAGGCGAAATATTACGGCTAAGTTTAGAGAGACCGTTGCCTCGTTCGAAGAATGGCGGAATCCTTACAATGCAGGTTGTATACGAAACTTGTTTGACCAGAATTGAGAAAAAAAAGTGGCGGGCAAGTTCGCCTACAATAGCATTCCGCGCTCATCGGCCCGCCCGCGCCCCGCCCCCTCCCCCCGGCCCCCGCGGCGCCCCCCGCCCGCGCCCCGCCTCGCCCCGCGCCCCGGCCCGCGCGCAGTCCGACACGGAACGCGGCGGCGTGCGTTCAGCTCGCTATAATGTGATCATTTCTGGATATTTTTCATAAACTTGCAAATTAAGTGAATACTCTACACATTTTATTTTCACCGATACGAGACTCTATTCTTATCTTTGAAACTTTTTTATGAATATATAACACAGGTTTCGTTATTTATGCACTATTTTTATCTATTTTACGTTCTAATTTTGCGTTGTTAAAAAAAAATCTGTGAAGTGTTGTTCTCTAGTGTCTCCACTCAGATGATACGGTTGATATCGATTTTCAGTCACTGATTCTCGAACAGCTGTTCAGAGGATGCGGAAGGAACGTACTAGAACAGAAGTGCTATTCGAATAAAATTTTCATTTCAATTGGGATTGAAAAGACGATATTGAATGGTTCATTATAAATAAACAGCATTGGATTCTGGATTCAATTTAAAGATCACTCCAGTCACATTTGGAGTGAAGTTCGGTGTTACAATAAACAAGTGAACGGTGTCTAAGTGGGAACGACAATACTAAAACGAAAACAGGAATAATTGTGAAGCTTGTGTCCAACGAACTCGCGTTTCAGACAACATATAAGTGTATCTACCGTGGTTGACTTCAGTGGATGTGG
This sequence comes from Melinaea marsaeus rileyi, assembly GCA_918358865.1. Classification (NCBI taxonomy): domain Eukaryota; kingdom Metazoa; phylum Arthropoda; class Insecta; order Lepidoptera; family Nymphalidae; genus Melinaea; species Melinaea marsaeus. Next base: position 6,962,990 of record OU911095.1, on the reverse strand, counting down.
ATTTAAATCTGTTTGTAAGGTAAGATTTAGATCAGTTACATTTACTGTTAAGGCAATGGTTTAAATCTGTTTTCTATTTTTACACCGCGTCATGTGTTTTGGTCGCGATAGATAGGCCTAATGTGTCCGCCGAAGTCAGGCCGTGTACCTCAAAGCTATATGTATCAAAACTAAATTAAAACTTTAAACAATTTAAATTCATGGGCATTGTGTATTGACTTGACGTTACTATCCACCATTTTTTTTTTCGTTCAGTAATTGTAATTGTAAAACGAACACCAACAAGGAAGTGGTTTACGAATGTAACTTTAAATATTTTTTTTATGAAATGACCTTTGTTCATTTATAAATATGTATTGAATAAAAAAATATTGTAAATAGTATTAAATATAATGAAGGTTATACAAAAAGTTAACTAAGTATAAAAATACATTATTTTAAAATCTTATTTTATTATGCTTGATTTTTTCATAATAATAATTTATTACATAGTAATATTAAATATATATAGATCACTAAATAATATGTTCTTAATATTAGCTTGAAAAAATATATTAATTATTCATTGATTCACAAAAAAACTTTATTAATAAAACTCTTATTTTGATAAGAGTAAAAAGCTTTTTAAAAAATATATTAAATTTTATACTATTTTATACTTTTTATAATTATTGGTATTGATTGTAGTACTTATCATAAAACTTAAATTCTGAACACTTTTGAACACTTTTGAACTCTTTGAAACTAATTGGGCGAAGTCTATTATGTGTTAGTCTAAGTACATCTACTTTACTGTTTTGCGATTTTTGTTTTATCATAATAATATGCGAAGTACTAAAGATTGTATTGGTTTATTAAACAAAAAACACATTTTAATTTGGTAGAGTAGTTACTGATTGGTACTTTACACTTATTAGGATCTGAACTTTCTAAAGCTAAGATTTTAAGTAAATCACTTTGGAAAAGAGCTGTGAATGTATCCGTTTTCTGGCGTAAAAACTTATCAGGGCTCGAGATAAGTGTTAGATATCAGTAATGGATTGAAAGTGAGTGTTTCAGTTATCTGCTATACAAACGTGAAAGGTCCTAAAGTATACAGCGATAGACTAATTTTCTAACGTAGCTGGATCTAATAAAATACTTAAACCAGTTCTCTTCCACTTCATCTCATTAATATAACAGTTAATTCCTGTCTCGAACATTTCGGAACATTAATACACCTATATGTATAGAGCGTTGACCCTGATTTGTTTATTTGTTATTACGGTATTCAAAGCAAAAGTTGTTCATCGGAATTTCGATATAATTGTCCAAAACTTAGTTTAACCTTTCTATTAATTGTTTGAGTTGGTTTAGTTGATGTTTTCATAAAATAAATGATTATGTGATATTATACAAGTGAAGTGGTCGTTTCGGTCTGTTTTGTTATTTTTTTTGTTTGTCAACAAAGTATTCTTAAGACCTTAAGATCTCCAAGAGAGAAGTTTGTTTATAAAACTTATAATTACGAAATTATTATGTATGAAAAGTAGAAAAATCCGTAGTTAACAGCGCACCGTCGCGACCACACATCATCAGAGCTACCTAGAGCTTTTCTAACTCAATTAAACATTATAATTTAATTATTTATAGTAAAACATATTCGTTGTAAAGATTGAATACGAATTTAAACATGGATGTGGGAACATCAGGACTTTGAATATAAAAATATTTAATGTCCCATAAAGAACAATAATAATGAAAAATACTATAGATTTAACTATTTAAGAATAAGGTATTACCTAATTTGAAAGTAACATATGAGGTTATATAAACCCGGTCGCCCGGTCCCGGTCGCCAATGTCTCGCTCATCTGTTCCTCAGTGACACGTTTTGGCGTCTCTCACAAACACGTCGACGTCTCATAAACAGACGAGATTAACTACCGTCTTTTAAATTTTATTACAACACTACACTGACTGACTCATTATTATTTACGGAGTCTCGCAACTAGCTTTTGTTCTTAGTGAGCTGTTCTGTGCTAATAATATAGGTATATACCAACTGAAATTGGATTCGATTGTAGGTATGTTTATGTACTTTATTTATAACTAGTCGTGCATACGACTTCGGCCGCGGTATGGGTTTTTGAAAATAAAATTAGTTTAAGTTAGGTACTCAGTATGTATATACGCCAGTAAATTTAGCTGTTCCAGAGATTAGCCGGCCTAAACAGACAGACAGGACCCAAAATTATATATATATATATATATAATATATACTTTTTTAAGTATAATGTATAACTTCATATGCATTTTGTAAAAAGCTGCTAATTTGAAATTACAGACAGACACTTAAATATCATTTACATGTAGAGATGACCGAGATTTTATAGATACTTAAAACTAAGAACTAGTTTAGTGATTCCTACAATTTAGTTTGCAATCCAATTTAGTATCTAGGATCAGGTATTAACACTGATATTAAGAGATTAAAAGTAACATATAGAGATTAAAAACAGGACCTCGAGAACACATGCAAACCATAATCGTTTCACTGTTACCTTGTGAGAAACAAAGCAAAGTTCATAATATTTCATCACACACATTAGTTTGTATGCAGCTTAATACATCAAAATTGTGTCTGACATCAGACACTGTAATGTCACGGCTGACACACTCTTTGCTTTAAGGTCAGGGATTTTGAATGTTACACAATAATTTAACATTTAACTTTAATATAACATTAAATATTCATGCAATTACTATTAAGTATAATTTATCTGTATTGCGTATCAGATTAGAATTAACTGTATGGGATAACTTCACAAACGGACAAACAACTCCAATTATATATGAAGTGTTTATATTTCTAGACTTCAATACATGAACAAAAGGAAGCCAATATAAAATGGAACGGTCACCAACTGGTACGAATTTATATATATATATATATATATATATATATATATATATATATAAATGAACAAACACCGTCTTGTCTATACGTCTACAGTATGACCTCATCCAGTACTCATATATCATTCGTACACAATGGAGTAAACTACAGCTTTGTTATATTATTTAAAATATTATTATTATCCAATACAAAAATAATTAATTTTCTGGATTCTAAAACCAATCGCAAGAAACAGTTTATCTTAGGTCCTATTCGTCTCATTACAATACAAGAGGTCCTCTTTGTAAAAAAAACACTATTTTAGTTGGCAAAGTATGGCTACATCGCATGTTTTAACTATTCTTAAAGCATCAAATCATAGAGTTCTTTTTTTAAATATTTTTTTTTTTTTTGTTTGGTACGATCATTTTCACGGAGTTATTAAGTATGTATAAAGATGCGGGCCTATATGTATGTATAAAGAGGAAATGCCTAAAAATAATATGACAATATCATCCACACTCCTCTATCATGTCTCTGGGGTGATATGATAGAAGAGTGCGGGTGATATTAACTAGGCGCCGATCACCTACAATTAATATATGAACAGAATTTTAACCAACGACTCCCAGATGTCTCATAATATCATCATAACTACATAAAGGTAGATAAACAAAATATGCGACTAATATAAATATAATAATTATTATATAGTATAAATAAATGTGATATAAGTTTAAAGTAAATTGAGTTATAAATATTCGATAAAGTATTATTTCGGAGAAACTGACATTAAAGATAAGAGTAATTTCCGAGGAAAAAATCTATGAAACTAGTTTAAACCGGTTTAAACCAAATATTAAAATGTTTCGGTCGAACATTTAATATTAACTTAAGATTTGACGTCTTTCTCCTCAGTACATTTATTATTGATGGAATCAAACAAAAACAAATTGCAATTAACTTAGTTGTGATCACAATATATTACATACCCTGAAGTTAAAACGGATAAGCGTGTGAAGCCGCGAAATTAGTCTAGTTTATTAAATTGTTGTAGGTAATCTTATTAAAATTTCGTACCTCCTCGTTTAGAAAACTTTTTGTACGTTCTTCATATAGCGCCTGGAAAATTAACATAAATAAAACCTTTACACATTTACCTTTAAAGATATAAATGCCTTAATTATAATATTATAATAAATAAATTAATGATTCACATATTCTTACACATATCTTTTACTGAAAAACCGATATCTTTAATTTAAAATTTGTTTAAATAAAACATATTTTATTTTATATGCAATTATTTACGAGGTAAAAACCCTTGTAAATAGTTTCCATGTAACATCTAACATTCAAGTCACTAGTGTTAAATAGATTACTTACATTAAAATATTAGAAGACGGCCATTAATTATACGTTTCATTTAAAATTTACAGTCATTTAAATGTAAATTAGATTATATTATTATATATTATATAATATATATTTTATTTTTATTATTAAAATAAAAAATATAATTAATTATTTAGAATCATTGCAATCATATTACTTAAAAGGAAAACATATTTCTTATAAATCTTATGTCATAATGAGGCTTGATACCAATTCGAATTAAGTTCTAATAAAATGCAGTAAACTTATCATAGTCTAGCTTGTAGACACACGGACCACCAAACTGTACTATATAGAATATTTAATATATATCTCTAAGGGAATTTAACCTCAAATATCGCTTTAACATACTTTAACATTCTTTGTACTCGAATAAAATATTTGTAATTATATTAATACATACTATATTAACTATTAAACCGACTTTATAGTGTCATAGTAAGGCCCAGTAGTGCTAGTGGGTCAGTGCAGACTCGGCGTGTTGAGAAACTGGAGCAAATCATCAATTATTTATTAGACTATCGTACGTAACCAGCAATGAACAGCAACTGTTACAAAAGAAACTAATGATTTTTACAGGTGCACTATATAAGTATGATAATTGAGAAAGAAATCTTATATTACCTATGTACTGTGTTCAATGCAACACTTATACATACATACACACACACATAGATACATATATACACACATACTTAAGGAAATTTTTAATAGCAATTACTATTATTTAGTATTAGATACATTTCATATAAAATGTAGGTACAGTCACTGAATGTATTATGTTTATGTTGGTAAAAACAAAACAAAGAAGATTATAATGAGGTATAATGACATCCATTTGTTATAACGTGATGGCTGTATTAGGTAACATTTCACTTTTTGTTACTTTTCATAGATGCCGGAGAAATGCAACTCATGCTCTGTGTGTGTGTGTGTGTGTGTGTGTGTGTGTGTGTATTCTTATTCAGAAACTAGATTACTTTGATCGGGAAACAATTAACACAATTTCTATAGTATATAACATCTCGATTGAGATCGATTATGACTACAGGAAAATACCTCTTTTTGTTGGTACATCAGTGAAAATACCACACTGACATAACGGACGGATTTGATGCAGTTATGCGTAAAAAAGCATCATCTCTATTGCGGCGCATGAGGGCCAGCAGCAACAGCATTCTGAAGACAATCATGGAATCATGGATCGCCCTCATTGTTCCATTCAGAAACAGGACAGAAACAGAAATTGGATAGAAACAATGACGGGCCAAATAAAATAAAATAGAAAATTATTATTTTTATAATGTAACTAACAATAACTAACTTAGTTTATAAGTACAATGTTACTAAAATACTAACATTATATGGATGGTATGTCAGTGAAAATAACAAAATGTATGATAACTTTAGTTTACAATAGTACAATAGTACAATATGGGAAACATGATAACAGAGACAAAGAAAATCTAAAAATATTGTTTTGTAAAGATACTTTATTGATACTCAGAAACACTTATTATCCAATATTCGTCAGCCTTCAAACTTACACCATAAACTACCGCTTAAAGTATACTTTTCGTTTAGTAGTTTTGTTTTATTTCAATTATAGCCAAAATCAGTTTGTGTTTCCCCAATATAAGAAGACCGGGGCAATATGTAAACATACCATCTGAGTAAAATCTCTGTAATAATTTGACCGTGATTCACGAACAACCAAAACATAATAGAACTGTCCTGTACAGAAGACAGTAATTAGTTAATGCACCTAAAATATACAAGAATAACCCGACTTTCATTACTATTTAATCACCCATGTACAATGTTGTACGTGTCCCTTAACTCGGTTGTTATAATAAACCACAACAATTAAAAGAGTAGTAAAAAGTAATTTGTAGACGCGGTCATTATAAAAAACATGTCTACATAATGACTACTCTCTGCTGTAAGAGCAGAACAGGTAAAAGCATTATGTTGTCTGCCCTTTTATGCTGAGAGCACTGTAAAAAGAACTAACAAAATCGAGGCCGTTTCAGGTCTTCGTTTAGATTCTGATAGTCTATAGAAAGTTAGTAGTACTTTTACTGTTAAAAGACCTCTAAGAGTTAATAATAGTCTATTATTTTTACTCAAAAGTACCTAACATTTGTTTCTTGATGAATTTGGGATCGTGCAAGTCTTGAGATATATTTTTTTTGTATTTAATTGTACCGTGAGTCATGTTTTGTTTAGTTTTGCGTTAGTCCTAAACTTAGTTCTTTGTTTAGTTTAATACCTACCTATGTCTATTGTGTAATGTGTATGCATTACACGTATGTGTTATAGCTTTACTGGCGCTGGTCGACACTCGATACACACATACAGACATACATACATACATACATACATACATACACACACACATACATACATACATACTGTAGGTATGCGCCTAGATAATAATATTCATATTATTATCATTGTTCTATCAAACAAATGAAAAGTTTATTAGATTGAAAGAATATAAAGTGCACGTCGTGAAGAGCGGAAAGGTTTTTATTATAAATTAATAACATTCGAATTTGTTCGTTCAATAATCAGTATATTGGATTGTGAGCAGACAGTAAGAACTCAATTTGTATTATTGTACCACTTTAATGTAAAGCGGACCTCAAAATATGTCCCCATGGACATATTTTGAGGTCTCTTAGTGGTGGCAATTACAAATTTGCGTTTGTTATATTTGATTACATCAAAGCAATAGTTTCAATACTCGCTGTGCCCACGATTTCGTTAAGAATATTTTTTTTTCTAATAAAATAGGCTAAGTTACTCTTTATATCAGCTATCCGCCAGTGAAAGTCCTGTTAAAATCGGTTCAGCCGTTTCAGAGATTAGCCGGAACTAAAAGACAGACAGACAGAAAATTTTTCATATTTTTATATAAGTAACCGTGTATTTGCATTCAGTGTATGCAATTTGATTTTATTTATAGAATATATATAATAGATATTGTACGCAGAGATTTCTGCGGTGTTTATGAATACTTTAATTTACTTTATACTCAGGGAATACGATTTTCAAGCCTCAATGTTATTTAGTCATTAAAAGTGAGTTCTGTACGGAACATGTTTATTATCGAATTACAATGGTTCGACAAAAAACGCCATGTTGGTATTATTTTCCTTATTGATATTGCTTAGTCATTTAGATTTTAATTCTAATTAAATATTTTTAAAAGCGGATTAGGTACTGTTAGTTGGTCATTAGTTGTGACGTGTATCCAGTACCCAAGGATCCGTCTTCGTCATAAAATATTTTCATTTATTACTCCGCAACGAACGTAACGAAGATCGGGCCCGCCGCGGCCTCCAGCCAAGTGAAATGCACAAAATCCATTCGGTTTTATCTCGTTAACTCCAATCGGTACACGGAAATGACCTTTACCACCTGCTATTATAGCTCAAATTCCTCCGCGGTGGTAAAGTTATTCGGTATTAGTGTTGTGTGGTGTTGGGGAACAAGCGATTTGCAAAGTTACAACATGAAGCTCAAAGCTCAAAATAGTTTGAATTGCTTTAAATAAGGGTCGGGTATCCCCATTCGTGGGAAAATGGACTCTATGTGTAGCTAGCTTAGGTGGTATTTAGGAAGGGTGGTATTTTATAAGGTTTTTTATGGTGTTCGGTCGGCAATCAGCTGTTTGGGCACGCGTTGCCCCTCGGGAGCGGATGATGTCAGCTCCCTTCGCAACGCATAGCGACGAGTTCTATTAAATTTTCTAAAACGTGCCCCTCGTACTGTGATATGTAGTGTCACATTTGACTTTCAAGATTTTATAATATTATGCTGTAGTATTCGTTATTAACGTTGTTGTGGAATTGTCTAATAATCTTTATACTAGCTTTATAAATAAATTTAAATTAAAACTATGTCAATATTGTTGTGCAGAATATAAATAAAATTAATATTTATAAAAATAAATTTAAATATAATAAAAAGAAGGATTCGTTTAATCAAAACATGCGAACACAAAGCCACTGATAAATCTATTGAGATACCTTTTGGGAGATATCTCCTGAATAAAAGTACGTCGGGATGAAAAGGTGGCGAGAAAAACTGGTAGATGTAGATAGGAAATGAATTATGCATCACAGACACGACCGGCCTTTTAATTCCTTTGTTGATTCTCCTCTAATTAACCTATCCTATCTCTTGTGATCCGACGACGGTATTGCTATTAATATAAGGTTCATTTTGCGATAGCAAATTTATATATAGAAGGACTATTTGGTTATATGAAGTTTAGGAAAGTAACCGATGTTCGTGTGAGTTGAATGTTAGTGGAGATAGTGTTAGGGATATCTAGTTACTTTATATGTAACCACTAACTGTGATAATTATCGTTTCATGTAAGTAAAGTTACTACAAACGAACAGGACTTAATAATATTTTTATTATATTAAGCTTAATTTTATAATTATGTGTACTATATAAGGAAAGGAATACATATATTTGCGTGCGAGTGTGTGAGTGTGTGTGTGTGTAAAGATAATTAGGCGTTATAGATAATAATAAGGACGAAATTTTATACAAATAATATTTTTTAATAAACCGTTATTGTAATAATGTAGGTATTCATACTTTATTTTGTATAGCAAAATATTACATTTTAATATAAGTGTTGTTCTTAAAGATCAGACGTCGCTCCAACAATGAAGTGACGACTCTCTGGTTATATTATAAAGGTCAGTACAATAATAATGATATAATTGAAATTTATTATATAATATATTAAGAAACTTAAGGTACTGAATGTCTCATCCCTAAATACACAATAACATGTAGGTACATGTGTATATACATATGTTAAAACATCCCTAGACAATAATAATTGACTATTAATTCTGTATAATATAATGTATGTCTGTTTGTTAAAATTTTATAATATAAATTATTTCAAACATAAAATATAAAAAAAATCATATATCAAATTAATTGTGTATTTATTAATTTTAAAATATTATAAAGTATATTGTAAGAAGAATCTGAATTAATTTCTTATAGTAAAGTAATAGCTCTCAACAATATTAGACAGTCCACAGAGAATTCATAGATAAGTTTAATTCAATATGTAATATGTGGTGTGTACCATCCCGCTAAGTGCTCGTGTCTATATGTTCACAATGCTTTGTTTGTCTGTTCCTCTTCCTAGAAAAATATACTCACGAAAGCACTCTTCAACGCAAATGTTAATGTTAACTACATTATATGACTTCTCATGTTATTTCTCAGTAACATCTTCAATACTTATACTTATATATGTGTATATATGTATTAGCTGATTCCCGCTCGCTGGACACACTATTGTAACTACTACTACTACTTGTCAAGGTAACCGTTGTCATGGTAACTGTTGCTATGGGAACCGTTGCTATTGTAACTCATACTTCCATCAATGTACACACCTGAAACCTCTATAGCTATAAGGCCGATTGACTTGAAATTTGTTGAAATCCGTTGGGATAGGAATTCCATAAAATCCGTTCTTAGTGGACGTCTACGCCACAAAAGAAGTAACTATGTATAATTTTAGGTTAATCGGATAGTTTCGGAGTTTTCGTGATGAGTCAGTGAGTGGTAATTCGCTTATATATATATAAGCGATTTATTTTTACACTTGCCTGTATTAGTACTGTATAAACAGTATATACCACTAGATAGGTAAATAAAATATTTTTTAAACATCTCTCCATCAACGCATATTCTATAATGAAAAGAAAACGAAAGCATCGCTTGACAACTTTGCAAGATCTCGATAACCATACATATTGTAAACAGACATAGATCTTACAATCTGGTTACGTGGGATCCAACGCCATCCCTTATCCGTAGGAAACGATCCATCAAGGCGTTATCTCACAGGAAACAGGGTTTACTAGTGTTTCCATCTATTGTAAGTGCATTCTATTATATGCTGTAAAGCATAACAGCAAGAGCTAATTTCCCTTGACTCCGCGAGGGTGCGTTTGACAACTGCGTGAGCATATATTAGTTCGAACGACTCAAAGAGTTATTGTAACAAATTATTCAAGTTCTAGAGAAGTTTTTAAGGATAAATGTGAAGTAATAAAACCATCATGAAGTGGAATCTGATTTTAAATAAGATTTATACCGCTCTATTAGATACCGAGGTGACTGGTACGGAGTAACGAATTGAAATAATTATTTAGAGTCGTTTTATATGATATTATAAAATAAAGCAATAAAGTGATGGAGCAAGTCGTTAGCTGAGCGCGTATTGTTAGTCGTAGTGTTCGATGGAGCCGCTTTACCGGCGCGGGCTGACTCCATGCGGGCGGCGTTGGAACTTTACAAGGACCGAGTGATGAGATGCAGCGTGTGGAGAAATATATTCATTATATAAATGTATATTTTTTTATTATCATACATTTTAAGAATTAAAAATATTAATTTTATCATAAAAATATAATAATTTCGAAAACCTTTTCCCTTTCTTACACTCTCAACACTACTATATGAAGGCTCCATTTGATTGTGTAGTTGGAAGTCGCCGTCCGTCCGTCGCTTATGACTTACACCACGCGTCCTTAGTAAATAACTTTAGAGCCCAACGGGCACTAAAACGGTGAGCTGTAAAAACGACCATTCCGTCGCTTATTGGCAGCCTTTGCATATTATTTAGCCACCGCATATAAAACATGCACTCAATGAATATTAACAATTCTTAGAAATCTCTTTTATTGTTCGAACAATAACTGCCAGGAGGTACTACTGTTACCTCAGTTTAATAATAAGTAACTAACGAACTACAACCAAAAGATACTTATTCGGCATTTGTTTATTTTCCTTTATTGATAATAATCATTTACTGGGAACGTCGCGCTGTTATCAAATCAATAAATCGCTAAATTCATTTTTTATCTAACGAAATGGCGTGTATATATAATATTAAAAAACATATAATTAATTAATTGCATTTTTATCGAAATCACAGTAATCGATAAATAAATATGACAATAAATTATATTGGAGCAGTTTTAACAAAATAATGAAAGGTATTTTAGTTGGGTGTACCAAAAATTTTCAACATATTTTCCTTTATACGCAAATTATATGGAATTCGGTTGGATGTTTATGTTTAGGTATATACGATCCTTTGTAATTATATGCTTTTGGCTATACACGTGACTAGGATGACAAGTTAATTAGTACTGAAGCCTTGATTAATGCTATGCAATAGATCTGTGATGTTAGATATTGTACATCAATACGTTTATAGAAATCGTACACTTCTTACACTCAAACTGTCGCAAACAAACTGTACAAAGGATCGGAAATCTCTTAATATATATATATAAAACTACTGTATAATTATAAGTTTGAGGATTACTGTATGTATGTTGCTTGATGTTTCGCTCCAAAACTATTCAATGGATATATATGAGGTTATTTTATGTAAATTATGTATTGTGAGATTAGTTTGAGATAAAAAGCTAGAATATATCTTTGCTTTGTTTTTTTATAATACTTCGATATCTCGGTTTAGATATTACGATTGTTTCTGTGGTTGATGTATTGGTAGCAGTAAATCGATTGTAAGTCAAAGGAATGTAAAAAACCAGCCTAAAAGCTCGCTTCTCCTTACTCGAGGAGCACTATATAAAAAGACTTGTCCACACTGATTGATTTATCACTTCGCTTTAAATATCTGCCATACTGAAAGTTATTCCATTTATTATAAAGCTATCTTTAACGTAAGGTTTTTGGATATTTGAATTATATTATAAAATAGAATTGATATAAAATTCGGTTCTTTTGGAAATATTTACGTGAAACTTATATAATTCGTGAGGTGAAATTGCGTTTGAAAACTAGTCTAAAACTATTGATTTATTGGATAGTTAGTTCAGTGTTGTACATGAATCTCATATAGAAGCTTAAATTTAAAGTCGATTAACATATCATAGACAGTCAAAAGGCAGTTCAGATACAGACATCTAAATAGAAATTGAAGAGTAGATACAATGATAATTAATCAGTATACGTATACTGTATATAGTCTATCCCTCGACCCTCTCACGTCAGTGTAAAGCTTTCAAGATCCCATCTAATTAGTGAACTAGTCGTAAATTGAGTTGCATGTTCTCGATACTTCCATTTGGATTCGTTTCTTAGTTCCGTGCTAAGGTTAAGACTTACTATTAACACAGGTATAGTGTATTAACATAGCTATACATAAAAATGAATGTTTATAACCAACTTATATTACATTTGATTAGTCTGTGTACGTTCCACACAAAGAAAAGTAATAAAAAGATAAATATAATATAGTTTAAAAGCATCGTAAAACGCGCTTCATATCGGAGGGACCGACCCTTGATTACGTATCCCGGGGCAATTAAACGTGATCCCACATGACATACAAATGAGACACTCGCGCACTGCGTTAAGATATTCCACAGATAGATACAGTATGTATGTAGATATTTAGATATTTATAATACATTTTGAAGTGCAAGGCAAATTTTAATTAAACCAACACCGCCAAGACTAATTCCGACCGACCGAGTTCACAAGTCCACTAACAACAAACGCCACAACTTTGTAAGCTTCACCACTATTAGAGCAGCCATTGTATGTTAATGTGGCAACGATGAGTGAAGCCGCAGAACAGACAATATGTTCATTAATATTTTTAATGTTAACTACCTACGTGCTTTAAATATTATTTGAAAGAATTTAATATGGACTATTATTTTAATACAATTCATTTTTAAATTAAATTCAATTTACACTTTTGAATCTCCAATTATGACAGTAAAAGTTCAGTAATCATTTCGTAAGCTACTGCGAAGAGGCGAAAATTCAATAGCTCTTTAGAAAAGTATTAAGCTATTATTAATGAATAGTCGAAGAATATATATTGTCTCATCTTCGTACTGAAGACTGCACATCCTACAATTCTTATGCAAGTGCAATAAATCTCAACCGTAACCGGTTTCCTCACCCGGCAGCGATCATACTTACATAACATACAAGGAAGGTTTAAACCAACCAGGTGATGATATTTAATGTTACTAACGAAATTACTGATCCCAAAATATTATGGTTATATAATATATATATACTAGAGCGTAACGCAGCCATATATGATGTCATTTGATCGACCTAATCCAGTGACGTCATCAATAAACACGCATTGAGAGATGAACACAGCAGAGGATAGTCGTCTCCTTCTAATGAGGTCATATCTATTATTTTATATAATATCTATAAATATAGATAAAACTAGTGTTTGTTTGTAATTCCAAATTTACGGCGTTTTACTAAATGCTTATGACGTATATAGGGCACTTGTAAAAAAAAAATCGTTTTTGTATATCTGTCTGTTTATTCCGGCTAATCTCTAAAACGGCTTGACCGATTTTATCACGACTTTCACTATGATAGGTGATGTTGTAAGGAGATAACTTAGGTTACCTTTATTTTAAAAACATATTCCGCGCAAACGAAATCGCGGGTGCAGGTAGTTTATAATAAAAGGTGAAAAACGCAAGTCATTTAAGGTTTTCTCAAAGTAGCTAGCGTAGACGGGAACTCGCGTGGTTAACTTCAAACAACGGACAACTTTCTAAGACGAGTGGCTCGAAAGTTGGCTCCAAGTTTTATTTGCACTCAAGAATGTTTAGTTATTCTTAAATCGGTCGTTTCCTTTTAATATTATATCATATATGAAATAAATGTTCTATTGCAATATATTCTGTTTATTTAAAGATTACAGTTGTAGCAGATAATATTATTATATATATAAGTTATTTAATGAAAGGACATGGTGGGATGGTGGGGACTTTGATTACTATTTAACAGTAGTTTGAGGTCAAGTGGTGATTGTGACACTCGTACCAAGTGCTGTTCAGATAACCTGATGCTTATACTTAGATATATCCACACTTTATAGGTTTACGACCGACACACTGACATTTATATCAAATAATAAATTAATTTACATCGTATAGGTTCTAACATATAACGAATTATGGGGTTTTTAAGTCGTTAATAAGGAAAGAAGTTAATTATAATACTTAATGCAACTTCCGATTCAATAAATAAATATTTATGTATGTATGTATGTATGTATGTACGTCGCATGACTCAGTAACTACAACATGACAACCCTTTGAATACAAAGTATAAAAGTGGCGGACATCCATTATGAATACACACACACACACATACACACAAACACACACACACACACACACATACCTATAACAAGAAAAATATATACTAGGAAGGAAATATCTAACAACTACCATACTGTAAGTTTATTGCTTAAATATTCTCAAAGACAAGTTAGTACCTATACTTTTTAATAGAATTTTTTATAAGATCAATTTTGTACATCGATCGGCCTCGTTATGTACACATGAAAGGTGTCTTATATTGTACCTACCCGCTCGATGTAAATGGTTTGAATTTATTAAAAGGTTCGGTTTCCATTAAACGATTCCACAAAGCGAACTTTGAAGCGCACTCGGAGCGAAACCTAAAAACTACAAACCGACAGAATCGAACAACCAGCCGTTTTATAAATAATTGTACTTTAGTTTTTTTTGGTGTCTTTTTGTGTATCTGCAATTGTAGTCACGGGTTACGACTTCAGATTAAACTATTTGTTTTTTTCTAACGGCGTTTACGTCAAATGAAATGGAATTATTAGTATCACCAAAGAAATGCACATTAGCTTAGAAATAAATATCTTGTTATATCATTTTTACTTACACTTTATTGACTATTTTTGATAATATATAATAAAACAATCATTGTGTTTGTGTGTGTGTGTGTGTGTGTGTGTGTGTGTGTGTGTGTGTGTGTTGTGATATTATATTCTGCGAAGTAGTTTAGATTAGTCAGGTATCATATAACTGATGATACATCTAAACTGGTAAATGTTTAGTTTGTTGTTTCAGTGGTTTTATTGTAAGTAGCTACTTCTACTAACTCGTGTGGAACAACTAAGTTTTCAAAGTTTCAAATTTCACTCTTCCTTCAACTTTTTAAAACTTTGCCACTATATACCTCTTACAGGACGATCTCTTGATATATACTTACGTACTGTTTAAAACAAATAAGAACACTCTTGAAAGTAATTTGCTTTCATTTTATTAAAAAAAACATGTTTTCTTTTTCAGTGTATATAATACAATATATTATACCAAAAGTATTTTTTTTAATTTAATTTGTTAACGAAGAATTTTTAGCCCTTAATAGTGATAATCCTATAATTAAATTATATCCGCAACAAACTCTCGTGAACTCAATAATTCATAAGCAATGTATTCATGCGTTGAAACGGAACTCGCATGTGAGAACAAATAGACCATGACGTCACAACATCGGACCCCATCTTCATGTTATAACACGATTAAAGACTATCTTTGTTAAGGAATTAGGAAGTAAAAAAGTTATACTCATTACAAGTATGTCTACATTGAAGCAATTATTAAATATATATATATATAATATTTAAAGTGCTGACTGTACCATTTTTTCTGTACTACCATTGCCAGTACGTAATGGTATGTATACGAGTAAATATTTCTTTTCACACGCCAACATTATTTTCTGCTTGCTTTGAAGTCATAACAGGATGTTTGAATCCATTGTTTTCAATATTTATAAAAATGCGACACCGTCTACGTAAATAATGATACGTAATATATTAAATAAACTTATGCAAAAACATTACGGTACATTTTTAAAACATAAACTAAGTACACATCTAAAAGGTTAGGAGTTGAGCCCTTAAAGAACATAGCTATTATAATAATTATCAAACGTATTAGTACTAAATGTCGGACCGTTTAATCTGTACGATATGCAAAGGCTACCGCGTAAAATTACTCAGCAATATACCTGCATATATCAATTAATTACTGCCATAACCGCGCGTAAATAATATCGATACATACACGCGATAAACACACCTACCGCCAATATAATAACGTCTATAATTGAATGCACGTAATAATTGAATTACACGAGGTGTTACTACGTCTACAATGGTTTCGTATTCGCTGAACCGAACGACCTGATATCTGAATTTTGCATACCGCATCA
Organism: Melinaea marsaeus rileyi; assembly: GCA_918358865.1. Lineage (NCBI taxonomy): Eukaryota > Metazoa > Arthropoda > Insecta > Lepidoptera > Nymphalidae > Melinaea > Melinaea marsaeus. Next base: position 6,946,598 of record OU911095.1, on the reverse strand, counting down.
ACGAAAGGACAGACCAACTTGTAAAACGGGTGGATATTTAAAGGTTGCGTCTTATTTGTACTTTCTTAAGGACGATAACCGTGCGGCAGGGGGTTGCAGGGTAGTAATTGGTATCGATGTTTCGTGGCCAGTTATGCGCATGCGCCTTGAACTCGGAATACACCTGTGACCTTCGTGCGTCACGACGTCGCCACTCGCTACCAGCTAGTATCACTTGGTATGCTGAGAGGATATGACGCTCCACAAGTACTAAAACGCTCAATTAATTACAGGATATTACAGAATGAGATAAATAAGAGCTTTAGATATGTTGGTTCAATCGCGCTTTACTTTTACGTTTATAACCTTAAACATATTTATAAAACCAAGAGGATCTATGTAATTAGTTTTTCAGATCGATTCTATTATGTCACGAAAAATCTAGAAATTTTACGAACTAATTTACAGCCGCGTTCAAAATTTATCGAAATAATAGTTAAAAACTTTTATACATGTATATATAAATCTTTGGTTAATGTATAATATCTGAAATTAAAGGTTACGAACCTGAAATTATTAAGAACATTTTATTGCAAATGCTATTAACACATACACTGTTTACATACTCCGATTATACCTACTCGTAAGATGTTACAAATCAAAACAAAAATTATATTATTGAATGAAATATCCAAATATGGATTTGATACAGGCTATTAATCCGTCTTGCCACGCCTTTATAGATTAATAGTTTATAGATAGACTACTGCGTCTATCTAGCTCAATATAGCCTGACGCTTAAAAGAGTAATTTTAGTTCAAGGGTTCAGAAGAGGTAAAGTCCACGTTTTTTATATCAAATAACGTACTCAGATGTTTGGCTCCATTTGCAGCTTTACAAATACATACAAGTAAAGCTTGGACCAAAATAATAAAAACTAACCACTCTGTCACTAGTTCTATTTTGATCTAACAGTAACATTATCCTTACATTCCTAACATAACCCTCAATACTCAGAATAATATTAATTTTATGTCTTATTTTCAACTAATAATACTAAAAACTTTGAAAGTGAAGTAACATATGGAACTTTAAGCACTTTGGAAGCTTTAAAAAGTATTGCTGAGAAGTGTTATATCCAAGACATTGTTATACATATTGCCTTCAAAAGCGCAGATTCCTTGTCTGTAATCTTGATAGTTATTTTATTGGTAAAGAGGATTTCATAAACGCCTCTCACTGACATCGGAACAGAAGGCATTTATCGATTCACTCTTTAACTACAGTATTGATGTGTGCATGTTTATATCGACTACACTACAATGTTTTAGATGAAATTTTCATTTCTCGAAGATTTATTGCTTCCTCGTGAGGTTACTGCGAATTCTGGCTGTAAAGTAACAGCCTTTATGGTTCTATCAGCACGCGCTGCTTCGGTCTCTTATACCCAGCTACAGAATACATCTATATAACAAATATGCATCTGATACTAAGCTTTTGAAGTTAACATTACCGTCGGCTCCGTAACCACTTGGTGCGAGACAATCACTACAAACCTATTTCTATATACAATCTATATTGTAATTTGCTAATAAACAAGGAAAAATATTGTTATATCACAGATATTGGTCGCAGTTTTTACCGTAATAACGCAGATAAGAAAATACTTTTCGAATTTGTAACAATATTTACGTTTAGATTATTTGAAATACACTGTAGCTAGTTCAGGAATACTTATTAGTTGCACAATGCACATATTTTGATTATTTTCTTGATATTATTTTGCTAATTTTGTATAAATTAGCAACTGTTTTAAAATGTTGCTACAGCATTCATTTGGATCACATAATATAAGATAAAAGAAATGCAATAAAATTAGAGACGAAAAGTAGAATGTGAGTACCTACACATGAGTTTAAATTTGAGAAGGTTAGGGTTACAAAAAATAATAACAATAAAAGTAACACGATAAAGTGATAGTTATCATTATAAGGACCACACAGATTGTGCTGAACACACATGTATTACGAGACTGGTGTTTACTGATCCGATGATATTCGATACTTGTATACACAAATTATAAAAAACTATCATATAACTATAACAATATAATGTACTATAGTATTATATATCTTACAAAGATATACAAAAACTCCACGATTCTGTACATCTATTTTATGAAATACAACAAATAATAAGAAAAGATAAGATAAAAGATAAATATTTTATTTGTCGCTAGCGAATCATTGTTTGTTGCTAAGCCAATTTCCGTTTTCCGTGTCAACGATTTGAAAGATGAAATAAAAAGAAAGATATCCAATTAAAGGAAGGAACACGCTTTTTAATCCGATCTGTGTAAATCGTATCGCCGCTGACTAGAAAGAAGCCTTAAGTGTCTCGGTTGGTTTACGAGACCTTTCTTCAATCAAAATTGAATTATATTACACTGCCTAAATAGAAAAAAAATCGATAGTTTCTTTTATATTTATCTATGTAGATGTGTTTGTAATCTTATGTTATTATGTTATAAGTTATTAATTGTAAATGAATTGTTACGTACTAAAGGGCGAACCACTTATCGTATATTACATTCCATTATACAATTATATTAATATATATTAATATTATATCCTATTTACACGTAACAATGGTATGGACAGACAATAAACTTACGAGAGATAAGATCAATTAAGCTTTCATCAAAAAATCGCATCCACAACAAGCTCACATAGAACTTTGTATTTCTAAACTAACATTGCATTTTAGAGAGCAAACAGAGATAAAATCTATCGCATTTATATAATTATTATGAGGAATTCTAAAAGCTTATATAAACCTTGAGAAGTTGTTAGCCTAGTATGTATGATGGAGATCTCAGCGGGGGGTCGTGACTGAAATGACCTTCGACTAATTAATTTATTGCGTTATGCAAAGGTCTGTATAAATTATATTATATTAAACGTACACTTACTGATATATTTTGAATTATCTATTTAATGGGTATCTCGTAGTATATGTCTTATGTCTTCTCTTGAACCATTCCATTTACCATTTACTATTTATCATGACAAATATCACAACATTTTGGATTTGAATTCCATACACTTGTAGTTTTTGTGTATACTTATTAGTTGTGCCTACAACTTTGCGCGGAATATGTTTTTTAAAATAGCAGTCACCAAAGTCACTCCTTATCATCAGCTCCGCTACTGAAAGTCCTATTAAAATCCAGACGTTTCAGAGATTAGCCGAAACAAACGTTCGGACAGAAAGATAGACAATTTTTTTTTTTTTTTATGTATCTGCCATATGTACTTTCATATGCATTTTATGAAAAACTGTTGATTTGGAATTACCAATGGACAATTTTATTTATACGTTGATATACTTCAAAGTAATTTCGTAAAATATTAAACTTCCATCCTCTAAAAAGTAAAGTAACTATGCGTATAAGTAATTACTTATATATTAGTAACTTTTAGTTTAATAAGAAAAAAAAGTAATCTTGTAATAATCGATGGATGTTAATGTTATACAAAATTACAATCTTTAGTATGTTTGTGTGTTGGTGTAATATTTAAAATATCCCATAACTATTTCCTACAATTAATACACAAATGTATTGATAATATCAAGTGCAGCTGTAACTTACTTACTTACTTAACCTTTATGCGACAGAAAACAATAAGTTATTACAACAATTACATTTATTCACGATTGTTCAACGGACCCTGGCCTTATTCAATTAATACTATGTTTTATTTGACATTTATACTTATTTATATGCTTATAAAACATTAATATATACACTCGTATAACAATTGTGTTTGTTAAGCTCTAAGTAGTTACTGCAACTTGGTGTATTCTGAAGGCAATTAGAAATATTCGTTATATCAAATTATTTGTTTTAATAAGGTAAAAAATTATATTAATGTCACCTTTTCGTAGGTACTAATCTGATTTTTCTTATAGCAAATGATTTTTACACATAAACATTTTTAATAAAATATATTATATTTTTTTTGTAAAAATAGTTAATATATTTTGCATTGAAAATTCGTTATAAAAATGTGTATTCGTAATGTTAAGGTGTGTGCGTGTTTTGTATCAAATCTTGTGGACAGTTCTTGAGTATTTCGAAAAAATAGTTATATAGAGAAAAATCTTATTCTTTTAATATATTTTCTTCCTTTTATACAGACAAAAGAATAATATTTAATAATACAACTCAACTATTTAATTACTATGTAGGTACTAGACATAGACAAGACAATACATTAAAATAATATGATACACGAACACAATACACACGCTCGAAGACAATGCCGATATTGGAATTCGATCACAAAAAAATACCCTCAAATCGCAGCGTCAGACAGGGACGGGGACATCTCTTGTCCTCTCTTTCACCTCCGGGGAGCATTTGACCGATGAGTAATGCTACGTCCCGGCGACGACTGTCGCGTGGTACAAGATTGAAGAACAGCGTTTTAATGTTTCTCTAGTAACTTTATTATTCACAACAAAAAAATATATGTTTCTGTGGATATTATTTATCATACTTCAGACAATGTAATACTAATCATGATAATTGTTTTGCGGACATCTTACAAAAATTATTGTCGTATTCATGGCATTCTGATAATGACAAATTAAATTGAGAAGAACGTGAAAAACAAGATTGTATCTAAAATCAAACGCACACATATGTGCTATATGAAATACAATTACATATTGTACTTACTAATAAGTGTTAAGTGAACCGCTCATAACTTGCACCCTCTGAAGTAGCGAGAAAACAGTAGAAATGATCGCGGCGTTAGGACGACGCGTGAAATAAAGCGAACCAATTCTCATAACGACGCTTAGCTTAAAGATAAAGTAATAGTAATACTGACATTCGCACTCTACCGTAATGGATGAATTGTGTGCCAGCTAATTGGAGAGCACCCTCCGATAAAAATATAATTATGGGGTATAGATATCGTGAATAACACAGTTTGTAAACTAAGTGCAAGTAAACATTACCTACCAAATTATATGCATTTTTCATTTTTGTATTATTTTAGTTTTTTTTATATGTAAATTTGTTTTGATGTTAGTAAAGAAATTGAAAGCTTTTAGCAAAGGAAGCTTGATAAATAATGTTGAGAATATTTAAGTGATTTTTAAACTTTAACACACATTCTATCGGTGACAACTCCGTTGTTTCATCCATCTAAGTTTGATATCCAAGTCTACACGACCACTGAAACCATCTGCCGTCCCACGATTAGGACTCAACTGGTCGCAATAAAACAATAATGCCTTCAGATAAAACTTGAATTTTCTCGTCTCTCTGATATTTGTTTGTAACATTACTCTTTCTAGGAAATAAAGACTTTCATAAAAAATTATAGCGCAAATACATACTTCATAATTCAAATCATAAAATTTTATCATATTTTCTGTCATGTAGGTGTATATACGTTATGGGAAATTAGCATAAAAATGTTGAATGTATATAACGAAATGTTATGATAATGAAACGTGTGTAGTTTAATTACTATCGCAATATATTAATATAATAAATAAATGTAATGATAATAAATTTATTGGTACGTTATGTAGTTATATTAATTGATATTTGATATTTAGAATTATTTATTTGAGTACAGTTGAATAATTTTAATATTAATTATAAATTATACCAAGAAATTAATTTTGCAATTCAGTTTAATTTACTTTCAAATGTTATTAAATATTTTAAATTCAGTTTTAGTATTTTTAGTATTATTTTGTTATAACACATAATTTGTAAGTGACTGAATAATATTCAATTATAACATTAAAATTCAATAATAATTGATATGCGGAGAGTAGTGGATAATAAGTTTTGTGAGTTGTTCAAGCGTGAACCGTTTAACGTTTCTGAGAACAGTGCTCTGACTCCGTACAGTACCTACAGCTAGCTTCCATAAAGTATATATTATATATATTATATATATATTAGTATGTCTGTCTATGATACATTTGTTATATGAACCTAGAAATGTTAAGTGTTAGATTTTGTCATATTACAAAATCCTTTAATGTATTGTTATGTAATATTAATTATATATATTAAATTCTTTAGTATCAATCAGTATTAGGGTTTGTTTGTCTCTGTGTATAAATGTATTAATAATAATGATTTGTCAATTAAAAATATTTGACAAAATCATTGACATTTCCATAAAAAACGAACAATTATTTTTACTTTTTATTATATATTTCATATAATAAATTCTTTGATATTAATATTTAAACATTATTCACCAGGATTGCACTGCATTTTGTACTTAATAAGGAAACATTAATAAATATGCTATTGCCAAGATGGAAAACCCAATACGTATGTTATATATAACGTTATCCGTTTGTCTGTTGTTAAGTATTGGTATGTATGTATGTATGTGTGTATATATTATACATAAAGTTGTAACTGCAAATAGAATATCAATAAACATCTGAACATCTGACCTTTAAGTCTATTAATGATTGTTAAATATTATTCTATTTCTTTTATTTCACACGAGTCACTGTTTTTATGTTATTTATTACTTTACTTAGTTTTAGTTACAAATGTCGTTATTTACTATTGACTTGTAAGTCAATAGTCATTTAATTGACTATTTTTATAGATTAAAATATATATTAATATAAAATATAGACAGTACTCAAACTTTGGACCTCTGGGATATCGTCTCGTACCTCTATCAATTGAGCTATCATGTCTTTTGAATCTAAAATACGGAAAGCGACATAAAAAATCCTAACCAATATTTCGTTTCAATATATATAATAATAATCTAAATATTCCGCAGTTAATATTAAATTTGTAATAGTCAATTCTATAGAGATGAAGTCAGTGGCGTTGCTCGAGGCATCGCAAGGAGTGGTCAGTTGTGGAATTTAGTTAGTACATAAAATTATGTATTTAATATACATATTACTATCTATGTTTGTTTGTCTGTTTTAAGATTTTATATAAAACAGATATCTTTTATTTCTCAATTTATGTATTATAAATAATATTTTATTGTAAAATAAATATTATTATTTATTGTTTAACTATATGTGCCCATGAGTTCGTTTGCGCGGAATATGTTTTTTTAATATAAAAATAGAGATAGATAGATAGATAGGGATTGACCGGAACAAACAGACAAACAGAGACAAATCTCAAAAGATCTCTATGTATGTACCGTATATTGTATATGTATTTAGTGAAAAGGTTTTAATTTGAAATTATAGATACTCTTCAATTATATATATATATATATATATATATATATATATATATATATATATATGCATAGATGAGACATGTCATAATCCGAGAATTGAATTATTTAGTTATTAAATCCTAATACACGGTATCGAAATGAAAATGTAATATTATATTTCCTACTTCATAATATATTGACAGAAATATCTGTACGCTTCTGGATACATCGTTCTAGTTTAATTTAAATTCTTTCATTAAACCCTTAATCTCCATACGACATGAATAAGCTCTCGCTTCAGACTCCGATTAACTCGAATTAGATAAGGAAGAGTCAGAAATACGAGTAACGATGGCCTTTGGTCTATAGACACCGATTTATTGTAATTATTGAGAAATCATACACTATATGTATGACTTTATATACTTTTAATTTGCATTTGTAATGTTTAAATTAATCAACCGAAGTCAGGGGTTGACGCTAGTATACATGTATACATGTAACGTTCTCCAACACTCCTCGCCGCTGGCTCCCGGCTCCCATAAGGCGTGTAATTACTGATTGTGCTTAGTTGATACTTACGGCGGTGTCTGTGATCATTGTAATTACGTATTTTATTATCTTTCATGTTAAACACTTCTCAGGTACAACAATAAAATATCAATACGGATATGTTTATTTGATATCCATTTGTTTCTTAGATAACTCCAACTTATAAACTCAACCATTAAGGACGATTCCCCAAATTCATCCTAGATAAAGTTTTGGTATCGTTATCAAGTGTCAGTCGTTCTCAGAATCTACCCAGCTCAGGTAGCGGTAGTGATGTGCCACGATGGTATCGATGAAAATTACACAATTGTAATACTTTTTAAATGTGGATGGACTTCATAATTGTACATAAACAGGCTTCTCTGCAAGTGATGTCTTCAGGCCCGAAGACGTAAACATGTGGTAGGTTGAACTAACCCTTATGAATTTGTAATTATATTATCGTGTTTTGGACTTGATTGAATTATAATAGTGAACGATTTCGTTTATTATTATTATATGATAACGTCAAAACCAATTATGTACAAATTAAACATGTTCATACCGAATTGACGTATTTCAAGATGTGTTCACCCATTTCATAAATATTTAATATTTTGGGAACATCTGAAATTGAAAAGTATACCAAAAGTTAATCAAAATTTGGAACAAAAAAGTTGTTTGCGACTAAATCGACCACTTATAGATTTTTTCTATATTATTTCTTTTGAATTGTCTTTTAAATATAACATAATATGTATTAAGTTTATTTAAAATAGAATATTCAAAAGTATCGATACATTTCACGCTCCTCCACCATCACTTGACGTCCTTTTGTTTTTTTTATATTTCTTACAGCGCGTCCCACGTTTTATTGTATCGTATTTTTTTATTCTGATCTTCGGAGGTCGCTTTAAACTAAAAGAGAATACACAAAAGGTTTGAATTGAAACCTTATATTTAATTAATGAACTTCCTACTTTATATCTATTAATTAATAAAATAATAATATCTTAATCGTTTACAGTTAAATTATATATATATATATATGTTATGTATTTAATAAATATTTGCATTATACCGTATGGTAAATTTTGTGAGATGCAAATTAGATCAGCGATGCAGAGTGTCCAGAGAGCGGTAGACAGGATGCTAATGTCTTCTGTAATAAGTTTACCTTTTTAATTTGTTTACCTCTCGGCCCCTAGGCATTTTACCCTCCCTCGATAAGCCTAGCCCTGAGATAATTGCATCTGCGTGTACCGGCGGCGGGCGAGGGAGTCTGGCCCCTAAATAAACATCCTATGTACAACATACACATGTTGTCCTGCTATTTTATATATTTTATGCACGAATTTTTAATAATTTCGCTAAAAGGAAAATCTTATTTTGTGTAAAAAGTTAAAAGATTTTGTTATACATATATATATAACCGTGTGGTTGTATGTACACGATGTACATAAAATAATGCAGTCATTACTGCTCTTTTCATGCGAGCCGAATGTCTCCACTCCTATAACTCTTATAAAAAACCGACGTAAGCTGTACTGTCGGAATAACAGTATCTAAAAATAAATTGCGAACCTTTTATATATTTATATATCCGGTAAATATAAAATACCACATTTATTTGCATACAGTAGTTATTCTTAGAAAACGCTGTAGATACACCATCGCGGTTTCTAAGAAGCGGTTTATAAAAAGCTAATGATGCTATAAATTATTCACTACTGTATATAAATTATTGTAATTTCATATAGTATTTGAATAATAAATGTTAATAACAACTCACTGAAATATGTTTCGAGTAATAGTTTTTTGTTTGTTTGTTTGTGGAAGAGACAGTCTAAGTTATTAACTTCTGAGCGAATTTTACTTTTCATGTTAAAAACAAACCCATTTTTTTTCAGTTTTCGAACCTACTTCTTTGACGAGCAGCATATTTTTAGAATTTTATCTATGCAAGCGAATTGTCAAGCCGAAATATATTTTAGCAGCGAATCTGCACGCGAAAGTATACCATATATGTTATATGATAAAGGCGCAATTAGCGAATGCAGAGTCCTCAGCTGTCACAAAGCTGTCCGGATATCATTAATATATGTGTATGATTTGTTGGGTTCATGTCGCGCCCACTTGATACTAATTGAATATATTATCTACTTATATGTGATGTTATTATTAATTACATGCAATTATGATATATTTACAAATTGTAATATTATTTTTGTTCTACCACTACCTACCGCTGAAGTAACTAACATACCTACAAAGTACAAAGTGACCTAGAGCTAACGTGGTTATATTTTCCTCTTTACGGGTGGGTACTAGGAATTAGTTTTAATTTACAAGTCACTTGTACCATAATGTTTGTGGCGGCGCTGAGGACCCCCCCCCCCACCTTTAATTACGTTACCTTCATAAAGTCAATCATTCGATTTTAAAACTTTATTTCCTTTTATTGTTATTTAGTTTACCTTTTATAAATATAGCTTGATTTTTCTCTTTGTACACAGTTTGTAAATGTTTTATACCTATTGTGTTCATAAGAAAAAATGTGATTGAAGATTTTTTTTTGTATTTTATAGTTTTATTCGAGTTTTAAATTTTATTATATATTAATGTATTTTTCAATACTTACAATAATAAAACGTAAATGTAAGTCTGTATATATTACCGCATCCCGACTCTGCGCACTCAGTTTTTGCGGATACGTACGTGAGGTCTGTCGTTATCATGATGGGAGACCAAACCCATTATCAATGCCGGACGCTGTCTCGGTTTCTTGCTTTATCATATATCTTCAGTTGAGATCAGAATCCTTGGTTTTATGGCTGTGAATACTCATAATAGCGATGCCTCACCTACCGCACTTATTCAATGAATTCGATGTTTATCTGACATTGAGGAGTCCCGAATTTATTTACCTAAAAACTCATCTCATCTTTGAATACAAAACCAATTAAACCAAATAGTTTTATTTTATGTTTTTAATTAAATTGTAATTGATATAAATAAAGAGTACGTATTAAAACACTTAACCTGATATGAATATATCAAAATGGATTGTGTTTTAATGAATTTGTCTCGTGAAATATGAATGTAACGTTTTTCAATACAAGTTTGTTGTTTAATTAATATAATATATGATTTAATAATATAGTATTAATAATACTTTGTTTCAGACTTAAGATCCATATACTTGTAGGTTAATATTATTATATTATACGTAATAATAATATTTTTTATAGTAGGTATCTAAAGTTGAATTTATAATTCAAATTATTTGTTGCGACTTACACGATAACCAACACACATTTCACCTAATAACATAGATGAAACAACATTATTTCAAGTAATACATAATTTTGTGTAAATGATAATATAAAACATGAGTCACTTCAGAAATTCCCGAACTTTGGAATCCCTGGCCGATAACAGATATGAGTTCCGGAGCCGATAAAGCGTACATGACGCTGGCCCAATGTGGACCAATTTCGTCAAATGGCCACCACCAACATTAAGTAAATGTATAGAAATTCTTTCTTCCCTTACATTTTTGTTTATCTTATTACTTGGAGATATGACAAAAGTTGTGACTCAGTGAAATGGAGTTAATCCAAAATGGACGGAAAATACAAACATAATGTTTATTAGTCACAGGCTGACTCAATAGTTCTCTTAGATTTTCTAGACTAAATAAAACTATTTAATCAATTTACGATGCGTTATATTTTGTCTTAGAACTAAGAAAGCGTAGGTGCCAAATTAAAATTACTAACAAAGCCAACCATATCTTGTTTGTAATAAAAGATGATTCAGACAACTTTACCGCTATTCCTGACAATATTTTTTAATTGATTCATACAACGAACGGTCTTTAATAGTTATATTAAACTATACCGACGTGTTTAATTGCGGCGCGTTTAAATGTAATTGTTTAATTTACACTTTCGTTTCAATTGTTCATTAACTACAATTACTTAATTGCAACTTAGTGTGTCTTCACCGACCAGTGGGAGATGGTCTGGCGTTAAGTGTTGAGCAACTCTGCCTATTATACGTATAATTGTTATTAATTTTACGTATCATCTTTATGTCTATGGAGCTTATAAAGACTGACCGCGTTATGTAATGACTAGCGAAGGGGATTTTTAAAATTTATTCATATTTTTTATTAAACTGTTGCTTAAACAATCACTAAATATTATTTATTTTTTAGATTGAGAGCGGTTTTTGTTTTATTTATTGATTTATTATAATTTGTCGGTATAGACCAATTTTTTTTCCATTTCCTTTGAAGTCGTAAGTCTTCAATAGTACCAGGACCCCATAAGCTGGAGGATCCACGCCCCGGCACTTTTAATTTCCGCGTGCAGGAGGCGGCTCCGGATCTTATATCCAACGCTCAATCTTACTTTTATTTGTAGACACTTATGAAAAGCAGTCTTTCGAAATGAAATATCCCTGCTAGAAAAATGTTAAAATATTCAAACTACCTCCGAATCTAAATCTAATAACAAATACTGTTATAAATATAATACATTCAATTACAAGTATCGATTGCATCACTAGAAATTTATAAGAATATATTGGAGAGGAAATTACTAGGGTTTCTGATCTCAAATACGTAGGGCGCTGCTTAGCAACGACTGAAATGTAGGGTTATACCGGGTACTTTTATTTTAATAAGGGATTTTATAAAGACATATCATTAGCGACACTGCATCACCTATTACTTACGAAACGTGTTTTGTAATAAGTTAGGACGGAAACAGAAATAACAAAAAACACTAAGTATGTAAGTGAGTTAGTTTAATTTATCACTAAACTCTTCTCGGACGATGTTAAATATAATCTATTTATAATTCCCCGAAGGCACAGTTAGTTACCTGCGTAAAAACTTTGAAATGGGTTAACTTAATTTATTCCCTATCTCACACTCCGATAGAGCATCTAACAATGAGTTTTTTTTGTCTGTCCGTCTTCCTTTGCGTCAGGATTTATTAATTAATCCGTCAATCTATTTTCACCTCTTATCTCAATGAAATAGAGGTTAAAATGCTTTTAAATAATATATATTTTTTGTTTAAACAATTTAGCATAAGATTATCTAATTAATTAAATTGAATATTTAGTTAGATTTATAGTTTAATGTTATTTCTATGAGTCTATAGTTATAATGTTTTCCTGTTATGTCACCCAAGTACCTAATGCCAAGCCATTACTCCATAGAGCACGTTTAAAAGCCTTTGCATGTATCGGCGTTGTAACTTTATTAGTCATATCCTCCACTCTGTTCGCTTTTACCTAAATAAACTAACAAACTCCATACATACATATCATACACGAAATACTAATAATATTATATTATTAACTAGCTCTGCCCACTACTTCTTTCGTGTGGAATATGATTTATTATAATAAAAGCAAGCTAAGTTCCTTTTTATAATGTCACCTATCTGCCAGTGCAAGTCCTGTTAAAATCGGTCCAGCCGTTTCAGAGATTAGTCTGCTTATAATACACAGACAGACAGAGACAAATTTTAAACATTGATTTTTTATGTAGGTACTTTCATATGCAGTTAGTGAAAAGCCGCTAATTTGTAATTACAAACAGAGACTTTTAATTTATATTATATGTATATGTATTTTTGTTTCGCAGTGCCTGTGTAATTTTTAAAAAGAATTTGCGTTTTTAAATACCATGTAAAATTGGTTAACTTGTTTGCACAACAACACTTTAAATTAAAAAATAGCTCGCATATTTCTCACAACTACCAGGCGCGCATACTCACGCAGATGTTGTTTCCAGGTGGTGAGGTGGTTCACGTGGGGCGATGCTGGGCGGGGCGGCGGGGGGCGCCCGCTCCCGCCCGCCCACTGACCTGCACCAAGGTATGCTCTCCTGGTACTCATTTTTACTCTTGTTTCACAGAGTTCATTCACTCCAGGGAATTTAAATATCAAATTACCCTAAACAAGAATGACGTAACTCTACCGCTCTAATCTAATAATGTTTTTTCAACTATTCCATTTTTCTTGTTATCTTAAATAAAAATAATATATGAAAAAACATTAGTTTAACTTAAACTTCTTTGTTCAGACTACAGTCTGAACTTTTAACTTTTTTAAGATATATTCAATGACCTTTTGAACTTTGATCCTTGTTGAACAAATACAGTATTCCTAAATATTAAAATTTTGATAATATATATTTACAGTATTAATACTGTCGATATACGAAATATGATATCGGAAGATATCAAAACACTTAGGTACGTGTTATTTGATATCAGATACTATATAAATAACAAAACATTGTGTTTGTTTGTATTATATTAAATATAGTTGAAATTATGTGTTTATATAATAAATTGTTTACAGGTGTCACGAGATTTCCTCTGTATTCCCTATTTCCTACACAAGGGAGCAGATCTACACAAATACATAAAGGTAAGCTTCACAAGTACAGCTATTATTATATACAAGTGGAAATAATTTTTCAATATTAGATTAGATCTAAAACTAAAGCGTTATCTTAGTGAAGCGAGATTATTATTCAACCTTACTTTAATCCTCTAAAATTAAGTCAGCCTTAAATTATACAGGTTGGATTTTAATATTTATAACTTATAAAAGTGTTAATTCTCCGTACCTTCAAGGCTCGGAGTATCAGGGCATTTTTATTTTATAAATACAAAAGAAATTGATATTTTAAAATTTTATTAAATTACTAACTATTAAATGCGCGAAATGCGCGTTTTAAATTTATTGTTTATTTAGAGTTTTGATATAGAGAAAATGAAATAGTTATTTATTTGTTTAATATGTATAATATTATAACAGTCCGGAGACAGAAATCTGTGTTAGCGTATCCATGTGAAGAAGTTGTGTTAAAATCGGTTAAAGATACGAAAACAGAATCTAATCTCCAAAAATAAGCCAATAATCTCTCAGATGGCAGGATTTTTGTGAAATTGAACAGAATATATAAAATATAGTTTGTTTTTCTATATATACATACATCCATTCTTTCGCGTTTGTATTTGTAGTAGAATTTATTTTGAATAATAATAAAAGTTGGAGTTTGTTTTAGTTAAATGTTTGAAATCGTTTAATTTAACATAATATAATAATACGAAACCAGTTTTTTCTGTAATATGAAGCGAGTTATTTGAACTATTTGAATAACACCAACATTAATCACGGTTGCCGCGCCATGAAAGCTAAACGGACTTCCTCTTATCCCATGATCAGAGTGATTTCAATAAGACGATCTTATCGCGAGACGGTGGCAATTATAAACGCAAATTTAAAACCACCGTGAACAACGCGTGAAATAAGACATGGCGGCTCGAATTACTGACAATCATTTGTCCCCCGTGACACCACGAAACATGGTTAGGATTTAAAAGTGATGCATCGAATCATGATATAACAAAGGTTTACCATATATCCATCAGAGCTATGGATCATTTGAGACCACGTCAAGTCCATCGCATGTCGCATTTATCTTGACCCACTATTAGTGTAATATCATCGATTCGTAACGTTTTCACGCGATTTAAAAATAAACGTCTAACTTTTCTCACCATACAAATGTCGTTATATCTATTTGTGGGAGGGCCGGGAGTAATTATCTGTCACTGCGCCGGCGCAGACTCCCGCGGGTGATGATGTCATTCAGAAAAATATATACATGTGTGTTGAAAACGTATCCGTTACATTTGTTATTGTCTCGACTTGACTATCAGCTGAAGGATACAATAATGTGATGTAATTATATATAAATATAATATAATATAAATAAATGAATATCCCATTGTCTCAGTAACAGAGAGCCTGTTCTCCACGTCGTTATCTACGTTCGGTGTGCCCACTCCGCCCCCGAACTCTCCTTACTCTCCGTACTCTCCGTACTCTCCGCTGCAGTTAGAGCTGCTGAACTGCGCGCACCGAGTGCTCGTCACCGACAAGTAAGTTCTGGATAACTATGACTGTATTATGTAGATGCTTCTTGTCTTGATCTCTATAATTTCATTCGCTATATGTACGTGTCCAGATTAAAGTGTTAGTTAGTGATATGTTTTTTTTTTAATTTATTAGTCAATTCGTAATAGGCTATATGAGAACTTTCTTTGTCTTAGAATTCGAAGACATATATATCACGAATTTTAAATCGACTTTAATTTAGTTAATAAGAGATTTCTAAAAATTTACCAACATATTACTTTGAAATTTTAGTTAATATATTTGTCCTAATTTCGAACTCTAAATGCTAAACTTCTTGTTTGACATTATAATTTATAGTTACTAAGAGTTATATAATTATTATTATGATAATGGTCCTCCATCGATTATAATTATATGATCTCGTGTCTCATCTTCACGATTTCATCGTTACTAACCTACAAAAGTAGGTCTCGTGATTAAGTTTTTTTTAACTAGGTAGTATGTAATTGAAGCTAAAAAATTCTTCCACTAACAAGCCAGCAAACGTAATGGCGTAGGATCAGCGTCCAAACCGCACTGTGACCTACATTCCTTGATAATGAACACTGCAGTATCACTCACATAACTGCACTATACATATAACATTCACACGCACATATATATATATACACAGTCAACAAAAAAAATACAAAATTGTACCCACATATGTGTGTCGAGTGAAAAAAAAATGCAGTTTGGTAATTAATGTTTATTATTTTTGCAAGAACTCCTAAAATGTACAGGGAATCCAGCAAAATGGAGGAGTCTAAAATGGGTAAATGCATCCCAGACACACTCTGCTGCCCGGATCAGAGACAAATGTTAGACGGCGTCATGATGCAGCCGCTCACTATCAAGACCGAGCAGGCCAAGCGCACTTGTAACACTTGTCTCACCAACTCGCCCAAGAAGGTATACATTAACACCGTACTGTTTCGCAATTAATAAGATAATTAAATGAAGATCTCTAATTGTTTAATTAGAAGCCGATAATGAGTTATGTGTTATTTTCCCAGGTGATCCACACCGATGGCGGTTGCAGTCGAACGAACCCGGTAACCTGGCTAGGTGTGGGGCACATGGGGGGTCACGTGGGTCAGAACGTAGTGCAAGTGAAGCGCGAGCCGCAACACATGCACGTGTCGGAGCTGGTGGCCGTCAAACTGGAGCAGGCCTCGCCCGGTCACAAGCCCGACCCGCCCGCCATACCCGCCTCGCTTAATAATGGTTACTTGCTCTCCATTTATGATGCCCTGGTAGTTTGTAAGATTCGGTTCGAGAGAAACTTTCCCTTTTCGAAAGAAGAAGAATGAAGATTAATAATTTACGTTAGATAGGTAGTAGGGTCTTCTTTTTTAGTGATCGTTGAGCGTTATTTTTATTGAATGTTACTGAGTTACTTACTTTTATTTTCTTAAGTAACTGGTCGATAGTTACTTATTTATTTTGATAATGATGCGATTAATTAATTGAGCACAACCTAAATGCTTAATATTGTATTCAAACAATATAGTAAGTAAGTATAATAGAGACAAAATAATAAATAAAATTATTCAAATAACAGAAAAAATATTTTTTTTGCTTTATTAAATACATAAAAATAAACCTACTTATCTATGATTAGAAATAATTAATTAATTAATCGGCAAAATGAGCATGCCGTCTTTCATTTTGGTTATTTTTAAGAAATCTCTTATTATTTTATGAAACCCTGGTAGTTATAGGCATGATGATGCAATAGACGAAGTCACCGTGGTTGATTAAAAAGAAGACATGGTGGACTTAAAAATAACGAAAAAAAAAATGTTAAGGAGTTTAAATTAAAAATAACTAAAAAAAATTAATGTAAAAAATGTATGTTTCTTTTTTGGATGTTTTAACAAATAAATAAATACTGCATGCAATAAATAAGTATCAAATGTACCAATTTTTTGTCATGTCAGTTTGGTTGTCAGATTTATTCCTTTGTACTATAGCTGTGAATTTCAACTTCCAACGACATCTGCAGGTTCGATTCCCGTCGGTATCGCGGTGGCCAGGCAACGCGTGGGCGACGCGGGACTACTTGCCGCACTGTCACAGAAGGACAATCAGCGATTACATGATATTGGTAAGTTATATTATATATTTTATTATAATATCTTTTTTGTATTCACGTGAAGAATTTATTATTATTTAATAAAGGCTGTTCTCTTTCTGTAGGTATATTGTAAAGACATTACTATCGAAAATTCATGTTATTCATTAATATAAAACACCATATTAATAAATATTTAATTAATTAAAATGACGTACTTTTCACATTATATTCGTCAATGACATAATAAATTATTCATACCACCGGCTCATTGATTGGTTTAGGGGCCGCATGTCTGCATTACTAGTAATTTTGCGTCACGAATGAAGTAATCCGACTCTCTGTCAAGTATGCTAGCCTGGTACCACTATGTATTTACAACGGTGAGAAGTAAAAAAAATGTATATAAAATAAAAAAATATATAATAATAATAAGCTAGCTAGCTAGCAGTGAGTAACAATAATCGATATCCAACCGTCTATATATAAGTACTGTATAAGGTATCCTACGACCAAACGAGTTCTTATATCCATTGACTTTTTCTTAGCATTCATTGACAATATAACAAGTTTATTTATGTATTCAAACCGGGGTGGTATTTAATTGCGTTAATGCGATAATAATAAAGGTCACCGTATATATCTTCATTGGGGCGTTATAAAAAAGAAATATGCGAGTGTCCGAGCAGTCCTCCAGCGGTGAGGTGAAATCGTAATCGTAAATCAGGCCTAGTATAATTGATGGCGTCGGAGCGAAATCGCGCTATCGCGGCATCGGATTGCCTCGATCACGCCAACGACTACCAACTACCGACTAACGACTTCAACAGAACAAACACTAATCGTGATTTGTCTCACTTATTCAAAGACTCGCCAAAAACGGACAAAATCTTAAAAAAGAAGAACATCTCAATTGACAAACATCATTATAAAATGTTAACTAATTAGAATAGTTTTTAGTTTCCTCCACCGCTCAGCAAAGCTAACATAAAGTGTAGTTTTCTTCAGTAATCAAAAGTAATGATCTCATGCTTCATACACAACTGTATACATTATGCGGTTTTCCTTCAACTAATTTTGCACAAATGAATATTCCAAGGTAGCATTAACAAATGAGATTTATGAGTTACGACCGAAAGCGATTAAAAGCAATTATATGTTAATTAAGAACAGCAAATGATCATCTGTTATTATCGTTATAATTGTTATTGTTTCTAGGGTTCACGCATTTAAATACGTAATAGGTACATAGCATGTTCATGTGTGTGTGTGTGTGTGTGTGTGTTTTTTTAGTAACGTCAATACCATGAAGTTATACATATATCATGGAGATAATATCACAGCGAAATTACACACAATGGCAGCAATCGTTAAAACCGTAACTACATTTGATATTCTAAAAAGATAATAAGTAAATAAGTTTTACGCAAAATTATTATAAAAGTGCGGGGTACGCGAAGTTACGTAGTGGGGATATCAATTTAATTTTATATTCTTATATCATTGTTATATCGGTATTTTTTGGTTATATGTAACCGACTAAGTAGCGACTGTAAGTCAATTAACCTACAGGTAGAGGTGGTTGTAATATTAATTATACAATTACTAAAGATATTTTATAAGTTTCCAATTATGGTCTTATTTATTAATTGCACGTATGCAATGCTTTATGCTTTAATTGCGAAATAAATGTGCAGTTATATATCTATACGCGCGTAATTTTGCAATTACTTGCAAATCTTAGAATTTACTAAGGAGTTCTGCAAGTCAGAATGCCCAGGCCCGCTATTTTACAATGACTATGCAACTGGAGGACTTGAAGTTTTTGAATATAGACGGATAGTACAACATCAAGTTGAGATAAACCCACGCCGAAGTAGATGTATATTGTTAGATTTATTGCATTTATAGACGAAGTTTACGATAGTTGTGCGAAAGCCATAAACAAAGCATAGCCATGACCGTATACGAGAAAGATATGGATGCTAAACATAGCAAGATATAGATATATATAAGACTTGAAAATGTAAAGATTCCGACGGACTAAAAATGTCATTAGATGTCTGATGGCCGAAGTGTTAGTAGACAATAAAAGTATAATATTTTTTTATTTTCGATATACACTTTGTAATTATATTTTGTGTAGCAACGGATATTACAATATTTCTGAGTATTTAGAGCATGATACGCCTTGGGTATGAGGCGTTGCCAGCCTACTTTATACGAATGTTCAGTATGTAATAAGCAGTTAAGTATTATATTTTTCTATTTTAAAAACTAAAGCTTTAAATGTGTATCCAATATACGCGAGTATATCCTTAAAAGTATATATTTTGATCGTACTAGTTTCAATTACTAGCGCCGTGAAAGCGAACGCGCTAACTATAGAATACTACGCAAAAACACCGACAACCGTACTTACATGATAATCGCAACTCCACAATTATTATAAATTGCTCGTGTGCTGCTTTTATGACTTCATGAATATTACACTTAAATACGCATTTTTTTTGTTTAATTCCTTGGAATAAATACGTTGCGTGGTGTTTGATGACAATCTGACACGCGATGTTTTACTCGTTTGAGGTTTCGTTTGTTTACGTATTATAAACTAATAAGACACGCCGCCTTAATGGATACTCAATAAATAATTACACGAGGCCAGGGTGCACTCACAACACGAGAAATCGATAATCTATCATTCCCCCTCGCGACCCTTCTTTGAATGCTCTAAACACATGATTATCGCCGCCACCCCCTCAAAGCGGTCTCTACCGAAACGAGAATAAAGTTGACTTTCAAGTACCAGGGAGACATGAATTAGAGGAGCGTTCGGGTTTCTTAATTAAACCGTAGCCCATGGCCAACTGTACGTAGAGGAAAGTGATTGTTATTTATATATAGCTAGTAGTTATTATTGCTTAGGGAACGATTAACAAAGCAAACAAAGCGACTTTAGATATAATAACGCCGCAGCAAGTGGTCGACAACATTGGGGGCTGCGACACAGAAATTAATTTTGGTTGATATGAACAGCTTCGATGTAGTGTCTATCGTTTTATCAAAAACTACACCTATGATACATTTAACTCACACCATTACAAACGTAATTGACTATTTTTAAATATAATATTGTTAAATTTTTTGTAAACCTATATCTAAAGAAGGAAGAATATCTTTCCAAGCATGTACTCGCCAAGACAGTTCGTCATCTTTATTGTTATCGAATTTTATTACAGACATTTCTAAAGAAAGCTGTTCTTTACCTCCGGGAAACAGACATATAGATGGAATTACCTAGCGACAATAAAACGTATAAAGATATACATTAGTTAAGTTTTAATCTGACAAGAAAGTAAGTCTTTTCACTTTTTAAACAATTATTAGGCCTTATCGATGCATTTTCTGAATGATTTAACTAAAACCAAGAATCCATAATCACTTCCCTCGTCTCTTATCGAGTTTCATGTTTCAAAGTATCGATGTTAAAATAATTAAATCTGTTGAAATAGATATATCTGATGTTGACCAAGAGGTTTCAGTCGAAGATCCAGAAATTTTGTGACCGTCTGTTGTGTCGTATGTGGATCATCATTGTCATGAAGATGACCGCAAGCAGATAATATACGTTTGAAAAAACTGGTTGCCCACTATTTATCCAACGAATGTGAAGGATACGTTAAATTGTTATACAGAATCCGTATTTCTTTACCAATGAATCTTTGATCTTTCTTTGTCTTGTCTTGTAATAAATTCTTACGTATCTTAGAATCTTTATTCTTTCCAAATTAATGTAAATGTATAGTATCGTTTTATAATTTCTTTATAAGCTGCTGGTAGTTCTGGTGTACTTTGTAATGAATTTCCGTCTACTACGGCCTTCGATAAATCATTATTGATTATCCTCTCCTAGCGGACACAGGACTAATTGAAGAAACTGTTTTTAATGGAAACAAAATCGTCTATCCACGTCGTTAATATTATGGGCCATTTAGTTTTCAAACAGAATACTATGTAATAATACTAAGTTTTGATGTCCCAAATTAATGTCAGGGAAACAATTGACAAAATAAGAGAAAAATGGACATTTTAATAAGAAACGGAAATATTTTAATAAAATTTGCAATCATGTTAAAAATTTATCGTACTCACCGGACTGAACGTATTCTACAAAATATATATTTTAAAATGCCCAATTCCATGTCAGATATATGGTAGAAAAGTTCATAACTTCATGTATCTGTGTGTGTGTGACACTTAATTCGATAGTGGATTTATTTTATTACGCATGTATATGAAAATTAGACTTTCGAAAGTGCACTAGTTTGTTTTATGATGTTCAGAGAAAACGCTGTCATGGCCTGTTATTACAATGCCACATGTGTATGGGAGGTTATTTTAGTATATTATAAAGAATACTCACCACAGTATCGCTTGGGGTCCCGTCTATTTGGGAATATTTCTAATCACGACGGAGCAATTCCGCGCCGCCCCGTCAAAAACATTTGGCGTACTTCCCGTCGCCACAGGGCTGTTCGTTTTCTATACAAAAGCTTTATAGATATTCTAAAATGTTTCTGAGTTTCAAAGAGTTTGTGAGTATGCCTACATCATTTTCAGACAAGAAGAAGACGAAGAAGGGTTTTTACTCTTGTATATATTTAATTATTATTAGTTTATCTAAAACCAGGATGTACAAGACAAGGGTTTTAGTTCCTTACGATGTCAATTTTTTTTAACGTTTCATCTAAAGACTTGGTCTCGTTTTAATTTTAATTAAATTTAGGTATAAAAATATAATAAGTTGTATTCGTTTAAATATGTAACATAATAAAAGTTAGCCAGCCCTGACCGATAGTTACAAGACAAAACTCTCCCTCTCTAGCGACCCTCACGAGACGTTCCTCGCTCCGCTGCTCCCCTGGTACATGCCGGGACTGTTATATCCCCTAGGATAGCCTGGATGGATACAGGGGAGTAATTCTAGTTACGCATATTATTTTTTGTATGTGTGTGTCAATTTCATAAGAATTTCAATGGTGTAGTTTTACTATTACTCTGATTATTATAACAGTAATTTATGTAAACTTCAAGGAATTTGGTTAAATTTGTATGAAATTAACGTCGGCATTTTTGTGTATAAAAAATATAATTTATTAGATAATTGCTAGTAGCTAATAAAATCACGGATCCATGATGAAAAATAATAACTCATAAAATAAATTAGTTTTTAACGAGGCGGATACGACTCTAATTTACGCAGAGGTAACATAAAATTCTCTCATTTTGTAGTTTTAACTAAACGGCAGATAGATTTTACGATTATTATACGTATTACCAAAAACTAGACCATTCACTGTAGTGCGTAAACTTTTGGATTTAAACCTATTTAAATAGGTATTTATGTTATTATTATGTATTAAAAAACTAACTTTAATATTAATGCTTACTACATTATATCACATTGTAGACTCTAATACCTGTTAAATAAATTTAGATAAACGTTACATTTTCAAATGCACTGAATTAGCGAGATTCTACAATATGCTGCTTTGCTTACTTTTCACGTGTAAACAAAATTTGCATTGCCTTTTTATGCTTCATTTACCCTTACAGGTGCAAAAAGTTTAATCTCCATGGGTATCGTTCGTAGTGTGTAAAATATATTTTTGCGATAATAATTGTTTTTAATTTTACAGGCTGAGTTTTATAAGTGAAATTTATCTGATTCCCAGACTACATAATATAACATATAACTGTAATGTTATACAATATTACAATAATAATAATTATATATTTTTTAGTCAGTCGTAATATTTTCTTATCGTGTTTTGTTTATGCCGTACGTCCGAGTCGGTTCTCGTTATGGAATGTCACTATCGCGCGCGATATCCGTACAAACAACTGCGGCTCTCTGCTGCCCTGGTATTTTTTTGTATAACCCTCTCGCTTTTTATACAAGTCTCACAAATCACACGTGTCAGATAATTTTAGTTTTGGATCTTAAATAAAAGTATTAGAGTTGAAATTCCAATTTCTGTAATTAGGTGCATATTTCAAAGGCTCCTTATATTTTATGGAATTAAATTGGTATGCCAGATTCCATTCATGTCACTCTACACGAATTCTATTTATTCACATAAACAATGTACCGTCGTCCAGGACGGCTTATAGAAATTAATGAAAGAGGTCGTTAATAAAACATTACAGTCCATCCGATCGTAATGAATTATAGATAGATAAGTTTGATAAAACTCTAAAATATAATACTTTGGACGAGTATCCGATGGGCGGCCGCCAGCGTCGTTAGCACAGTTTGCTGCTAAATACCGGTTCGCAAGTCCGATATCGTCATTCTATTTACGCTACGCCTCGCTACGCTGACCACGAGAGCGACGTAGTCTATAAAGGGACGCTATTTATCTGGCCTAGAATTTCTAGCGTGAAAATAATAAAACGATACGCGTTGTTGATAATAAATAGGAACATCAAACGAAAGAAAATACTCGTAAACCGATCGAACACATCTATGAACAAACGCAATGTATGCTTCGATTTATCGACGCTTTTATTTATTATTTACGCGAAAAACTAACTCTAGTCCGGAAAATCCTAGGGGCATCAATGTAAATTCGGCGTCGGATAAACCCTTTTCTTCAGCGCGCGTGATACTAGGCTTACAGCCGATACTAGGAGATATATAAAGTCTTAACACTGCGCTTCGCCGTAAGTGTGAGCGAGACAGACTTACGTTTGGAATGCTGTTGATAGAGCGGCACGGTCCGGTGAAGGTCAAATGATACGTTGCACAGACTACTTAAATGCAGAGGTTTAAGTTGAAAATATAATTGTTGGTTTTTAAATAAATTATTCATATACTATTAGAAACATCTATTTAACATTTAAAGTACTTTTGGTTTTTCATGTCTATAGAAAATATTCTCTCTAATAAAAAGCGTTCTCATAAAAGACTGTAAAGAATTATATGCTCTGTGGGCTAATTACTCTGTGTTAGACAGAGAGAGTGCGATATGACAAACCGAGACAGACACACCAGCACGTGCTTGCCTCCTTTCATAACGTTTAGCTCCTCACACCGCTGCCGCTCCGGTATCACGTCTCATTGTGAGAATTCGTTCCTGAGGTTTGTTTTTTATGCAAATATGATTCTAATCAGGCGACACTAGCGTTTTTTTGGCCACAGTAATATTGATAATTAATAATAATAATAATATATTTTTAGAAATAACTAAATTCATATATATCATTTAATTAAATTTAAGATAAAAAAAAACCTAAAATAAATATTTATTTTTAAAATATACGTAGTTAACGCAACACAAACGAAAATTGTCGATACAAACTGTTTGTTTTATTTTTTTGTAATAACCTTATTTAATTAAGCAAACTCATTTTGCAACACTTACGTTACTTAAGCACAATATTTCCTTATTAAATAAATAATATGTCAACGTAAACTTGTTACGCACTTTGTAACGAGACGTATATTTTCTGTATCAAAAGAATGCTTATAAATAATTTCAAAATTTCTTTACATTTCTGTGGTTACACTATACTCGTACGAAACTTTTTCTATTATTCGAATATACCACATTTGTGTTATTTCTTAGGGATATTTTTAATAAGTGAAATATATTCAGAAATAAGTAGGAATAAACAAGTTGATGAAGTTACATTAGATTAATTAAATGAAAGTACACGCGTTACTTTAAATATGACAAGGTTTGAAAAGAAGTTTTACTTAGTGAAGATTATTTATGTACGTATTTGTATTTGGCGGCAACTAAAACTTAAAACTTAAAACTTGTCCTAAAATATAGATTAAGTTAGTTTAATAGTTCATTAACTAATAGCTATATACCTAAGACTTAGATATTGTTGACGGGATAGATGTAGGACTAGATATTATTTAGATTTCATATGATATTATTTTATATTATAAATGTTATTGCGATTTGATTGAAAATCACTTTTACATTTCTTGTGATTCACTTTTATTTCCATGTATTTATTTATTCAATACGTTTATTGAACACGTATCCAATTACATTTGATAGTTTTCTTAGTCTATACAATATAAAAATCAATTTACGGGATGTTCTTTAAAAATTATACACTGATTTTATTGATAGAATTACATATATATAAGTAACAACTGTTTGTTTGTACTTTCTTATAGAACTCTGCGGGGGGTACCTTAGTCCTGGACATCACTTGATACTGTTGTGTATTATAGAGACATCATTAATAGACAATATGACGATGTCGGTCCGTAATATAGACCTACGTATATGTGTATTGGTGTTTTGTAATAGTATTTGATATTGTTATGTATATTAATATGAATCATTAAGTGTATTTTAATCAGTAACCGTTGCAGATTAAACCGTCACATTGTCATTACAGACACGCAGGCGGCCATGACGGTGGGCGTGGCCAACGTGCTGTGCGACGAGCGCCCCGCCCCCCTGGCGTGGCCGACCCCCGCGCCCGCCGCCCCGCCCCTCTGGCAGTACCCAGGTGAGACACCTCCCACGCTTCATGCTCGCCTGGTAACTACGCGCCAAGCGCATTGCGAGAGCGGCCTCGACTCGCGTGACGTAGCCTCCTGCGGCGTCATGTCGCTTTGGTAGCGTCTGTGCAACTGACGTTACCTCGGTTGTGAGGTTTGAGGCGCTTTTAGCACAATTTTACAATATTAACAGCCGAAATACCGAGCCCAGCGCGGCGCTACTGTGATATAACACCCCCCCCCCTCCTCCTCCTCCTCCCCCCCCACCCTGCAAATTTGTTCAATCGTGTTAATCACGATCCCGTTCTTCGACACAGATTTCTTTTATTGGTGTTTTATTTCAGTTCTGTTCTGGTATTCCTCATAATGACCGTTTTTGTTTTATTTTTTTAGTTTTATTAAAATTATTTATTATCCTTTTACTGGATTGTTATTAAATGGTAATGTTGTTTTCTATTGCGATGTTGTGTGATGTTTTATCTATCGAAATAATTTTTACTATTTAGTATTATATGAAGCGGTAGGTCTGTCATCATTTATTTTCCATGGTAGAATTTTGCTATCCACTTACGATGACAATTTATTTTCTTAAATATTTTGTCTTTATATCAAAAAAAAGCTGAACTCAACTTGATAAAAATAAGTTTTTTTTTTCAATACGTAATTGCGCAAAAGATGGATTCTACCTATATTGTATAAAAAAACTGCGCGGGCGATACCGGTAACATGAGTTAGTTGTATATAATTTCTTTCCAATATTTTTTCAATGTTTATTGCAAAAAGAAGCTTACAAAAGTCAACATCACACTGAACAATAGAGGAACATAAAAGTAATAAAAATGTACATGGAATAGTTAACTACCAGTTAATAATAGAATATAACAAACTAATGCTATAAATACCGTTATAAATACATAAAATAATATAATGAAAAACAAATTAAAACCATTACGATGATACTAAACACACGGAATGGTTGATTTGAACTGTTTTATTATTTGATCACACACACACGCACACACACGCACACACACGCACACACACGCACACACACGCACACACACACACACACATCTCCATTCATGTCGTTTTTGTAATGTTTCTATAAAAAAAAAAAATATCGACACTACGTTATATATTTATTAAGAATCTTTTAAATCAACATATCTAACTATATACTTAACAAGTGCTACCTTTAAACCAAATATATCTTAAAAGATATATAAGTATAACATATTTATTATGTTATGGATTCGTATACTGCCTGCCTAGGTTTATATTAGATTATGGACCAGTCTGTCTGTCAATCTAGTGGTCAGTGTCTGTGAGAGATAGGTCGCGGGTTCCAATCCGCGTCTGATCAACTGTTTATTGTTATGAGTTATGTTTTCAATTACTCTAAATAAGGGGTTTTTTTAATTATAATAGAAATACAGAATTCTTATGTATATAAAGATATTTAATTTGAAATATTTATTTATGTACGTAACTTGTTAATTGTTAATTGTAACTGACGCAATAATTAACTTTAATAATTAAGTTTTAAAAAACTTGACGCTAACCACTTCATTGGTGGAATGTGAATTGAGTCTTCAATAAAAAATATTAATAACTCGATTAAATTAACTACTTTAAACTTAAATAACTATAATTCTTAAAAACTTTTCACACTTGCGTGTCTCGCGCAGCGCAATTATAACCAGTTAATTACAGATCGCACTTGTCAAGTGACAAGTCGCAATCAACTAACCTTTTCGACTACAAAGTATAGTAATTTAAAACCAAAACCATCCAGCCCGGTCAATATAAACCAACCACACGCTTCCATCGCTCACCCGCTTAATCGCTTCCCACACGCCAAGCGGAACTCATGTCACTCCCGACCCATAAATTATCCATCATCCGAAAAAACATGCAAAAAATATCGTAAAAACTCATTTATCGATAACTCCACTGACCTTTGCTCGGCC
Source organism: Melinaea marsaeus rileyi (assembly GCA_918358865.1). Lineage (NCBI taxonomy): Eukaryota > Metazoa > Arthropoda > Insecta > Lepidoptera > Nymphalidae > Melinaea > Melinaea marsaeus. Next base: position 6,918,266 of record OU911095.1, on the reverse strand, counting down.
CTAATTCAAGAGCCCGCCTTCTAAGCTCCGCCTTTAAAACGTCTCAGCCAATCAGAGGCCGGCATTGTTTGAAAGGTGGCGCGATTTAGTTAACGCCCCGCCCACTTTTAGTGTTGTGAATTTAGTTTGTTTTTTTAGCGATTATTGTTAGTCTTTGAAGTTTACGGTTACGAATTTGACACCTCACGCGATTGTATCTGGGGATAAAAAAAAAACACTCTGAATACAACACGTTTGATTGATAACCAAATGTCATTATAATTACGGAGGTGCTTAAAGACTGCGGGGTTTTTAATAATTACTTTTACAATTCATTCATACGTAATCAAATATTATATATACCTTAAGACCTTGGACTATAGATTGGTACAGCGGTAGGTACATGAAGTGATGTCAAACAGAGACATTATAAGAACTTACTCGTCGCAGAATGATATTTCTATCTTACAAGTGAAATTAATAATTAGAGACTTAGTAACCATGACAAGGAAAATATCAACTTGCTTTTACCACCGTCTTGACACGCGCCGTCCTTGTAATTCTTAAAATAATAACAACGAAAGTCAACATAACCACAAAACACTTAAATGGTTTGTATTAATCGACAGAATTATGTGGAATTTAATAAATAATATGTAAATCTAAATAATTCCCAAAGATGTACCTACTTACCTTTACTTAATATCCGATATCAGTCGTTTGTGTTTTAAGTGATGTCCGAACATACAGATAAGTTTATATCGTGTTTATATAAAAACATTAAATTTACATACAATTCTTCATATTTAATCAATAATTATGATGTTACTTATACATACGACAAAAAAACTCTAAATATTTTGTTGAGAGTAAAGAGTTTTGATGTCAGTCTGTGTGCACAAGTGGTTTTAACGGTAGTTGAATATGAAGGGTTTGGTACGGATTTTATATACATTATATTATTTATTATATTTACCACGTTTTATTAATACCAGTGACCACTTGTGTACGTCGAATGGAAGTGTCAAGAGGGATTACTTTGATATATAGCCCTTGTAAAGACAATCTTCAATTTTAAATTACTAACTATGAGGTTTATGAACAACACAAAATAAGGATAAAGGTCATACATTTACCTAAATATTATCAACAAGGAACGATTGACATTGACATCTTATAAATATACCGTTTCTATAACGCGCTTAGAAATCTTAAAAAAATATTAATTATTAAATTTTGTTTATTTAATAATAAGTTATATTTAATTTTGGTGCTTATTACCTACATTTAAAAGTTTGTACATAAGTTTAGCATAAGTTACATTTAATACAAAGAAAAGTGTCCATAATGTAGGTAGTTACTTTGTCCAAAATCACAATTAAATTTAGGAAATTAACAATATTAGTTAATTAAAACAATAACATCATCAGCCCAAAGAGCAGAGCACATCTTATTGTTATTATCATAAATATGATAAATGATAAACTCACAAAATGAACTCATTAACAATTTATCACAAACAAAAATACAAGACCCGTTACGACGCCTCGTGCGTTTTAATTCAGATGGCGAGATAACATTTGTCCTCTATCGCTGTCTCGCTCTAACGCACTGCACAGTTGTATCTGTCTCACATAGCGGTGTTTGAACGTAAAGCGAGGGTTTTCATGGTTTATGATTTCCTGATCACCGTTTTTGTAATTGCTCTTTTAAATGACATTTTTTTTCTTTTTATTTAAATTTTGAAATCCTATATAAAAAATATAAAAGGAATGAATGTTCTGTTGGTTTGTGTACGTCCCAAAAACTCTAAAACTGCATGGATTGAGCTAGTATAACGATATACCACCTGTATCATAGATGGTTGATATCATCTATCTTATCTTATCTATATCTATTTCTATATTTAATCGATTCAATGTACATTTCTTACACGAGATGTTTAGACGAAAGAGTTAAAAAATGGAATGTATTTACTTTGCGGGAATGTATTAATTTTGAAATTCGAATGTTTTGAAAAATTTTATCTATATCTGCTTTTTTTTTGATGTTTTAACAGACGCAATAATAGATAACAACAACTTTCTAACCCATGCAGCTAGTTGTACATACATATATATGTATTTTTAATTATTTTGAAATAATTAAAAATAAAAAACGATAAAAGTTTCTTTTTAATTCCATACAAATGATTAAAACAAAGCCATATATTATTTTAATATTATCAAAGGTAACTGGTACCTAGTGGCCGCCATTGATATGTTAATTATATGATAATGAAGATAAATAATTGAGGCGAGTAATGTTAATTCCACACAAAGTAATAGGAAATAAATAGTTTTTATTCCCACAAGAGTATTTATAATTCTTACTCGCTCGCCGGAAGTGTGAGACTGGAATACAAAATACTCTTAAACTTGTAATGCACCTTGTTACAAGGAATTCCTACGATACGTGGTATTCCGAGAAGATATCGGTCAATCCATTTGATGCTTTAATATAATGGGATAGAGTTCAAATTGAGGTATAGGTGTGCTGAGTGATAATAGATAAGCAAGTCCTTTGCGTGTTTGGCGTTGATTTAGTTATAAATAGAATGTCGGCAAATTCATTATCCTACCACCTTGTTATGCGTGTCGTAGGATATTTATAATTATTTATAATTTTTTTAACTAACATTTCTTTCTAAAATTTTGTCTCTCTGTTACAGCGCAAGTATCCATGGAAAGTATGATGGTGGGCGGCATGGGCGGCGTGGGTGTGGGACCTGTAGGCGGCGGCGTCACATCCGTGGGTGGCTTCCAGCTGGTTCGAGAGCCTTCGTCAGGAGCTCTCTTACTACTCCCCGCTCCTCCTGATCTTCCTCACGCAGTCGTATGGGGAGGAGTTCCATACCCCTCGACGCCGGTCCTCCTACCCCCCGCTCCTCATCCATCCCATCACCTACAACTCTTACCAGGTGATCTTCTCGCCTCCACAGCCACATTACAACACACGCACACACACTCAACACGACTCGTCACTCTCGCCCCCGCTCCTCCACCCCAGCCGCACCCTCACCCCGTTGATAAAAGAAAACCAATTATTCAACCTTTAATAACTCCCCATACCCTAATCAAAATAGAACCTGAGCCTCCACAAGAGAAACCTCAAGCTTTCGCTCCCGAGCCCGTCCAGCAACCTATGCTGACAACACACCTGTACTATCAACCTGAGTATCAAGAACAGGCGTGTAGAAGTCAGGCTACTTCTCCCGTGGCTCCACCCACGCCTCCTCCCGATGCTCCCGAAGCCCCAGCACACAAGGATGCCTCGAACCAAACAGACCACATAGATGAAGAGGACGAATCGCCCAATCATGCAGATGAAGATGAGCGGGATGTGGCTTGTGTTGGAGTCGCTCATTTTCCAGATGAATCTAATATGTTACAAATTCAATCATTACAGCCCTCATCTTTAGATAGCGCGGAAGATTCTTCTTCGGAAGGTCTCGTAACCGCCACAGTTGTTGGAGCGGTCGAGAAAGCAATAAATGCTATAGATAGGGACGAAAATACAGATAACTCAAGCAGTAGAGGTTCCCATGACTTGGTGATTGATACCACGAGGAGTATGACTCCTCTTCTACCACACCATCAGCCTCGACCGCCTGTGGATGTCAGTGGATTGGAATTATTGTCAAATAGTATAGAACAGTTTGAACGTACGACACCAAGCAATAATATGCCCAGTTTAGATTCGGCACCACTGACAATCGATACAAGAACGTCGACGAAATTGAACATATTGATAAAAACCTCTCCGAAATCTCCACCTCGTACTGAACTAGAAACTCATAGAAGGTTTGAGTTTCCTACTGCAGAAATTAACGATGAAAGAGAGAAACCATCTTTAGATGGTCTAGGATTATTATGTGCTTTAGCGGAACAAAGATTTATGGAAGAAGTCGAAGAAATCCCTCAAGCAAATTTGCCTTCAACTTCTAGGCCGTTTATTAAAACGGAACTATTGAGTCCGACAGAGCGAGAAAGAAATATATCGTCGGGATTAAAAAAAGTAAGACATAGACATAGAGATGATGCGTCTAGTGAAGTAAGAAGAAAAAGAAGTGCTGACAAGGAGGAAAGATTACGGCATAAGTTGGAAAAAATGCGTCGACACAAACGAGAAAGAAAGGACACAGATAGGTCAGAAGGAGGAGAACTAGAAGCTAGTTTACGTCGTGTGACCGCCTGCTACTGTGGGGTGGCTAACTGTTCGCACTCCTCAACTGTACCGTCAGCACAGGCGCTAGTAAATGCTATTGAGAAGGATATGCGTGAACGTTTGCAGGATTTACAACGGCAGTGCGATGAAAAGCGAGCCCAATTAGATGCTTTGACACCGCCTTTACCTGCATTATCGACGCCTCCCACGCCTTGTTTGCAGATTAGTACAAGTCCAGCTCTATCACCAGATTCTGATAGGGGATCATCAAAAAAACGTAAAGTTGGGAGACCGAGAAAAGTTTCTAGCCCTGACTCGACAGAAACAATCGTTGCTAAGAAACCGAAATCTAAAAGTACTCTAGTTGGCTACTTGCTTGCGAAAGGGAAACTGAAAGGTAACATTTTATACTCAAAAGGCGAACCTTCTAGAGAGGACATAAATAGAACTAGTAAAGTTCGACCTAAATTAAAGGCCGAACCCATACTTAAAATATATTCGGAGGAGGAGGAACACGAATGGGGTCTCCAAAGATCTGCAAGTTCTTCAATGGAAAGCCTTAATGAAGTTAGACAAAAGAACCGAGAAAAGGTAGATCGTTTAGCCAGAAAACATTCAAGAGACGACATTTCCGAAATAGAAATGGCCATACGAAGGGCAAGTGCGTCTAGTGATAGCGATAAAGAGAGGCGTCGTGCGAAAAAGAGACGGAAGAGCACTAAGTCGAAAGAGAGATCGGATGCGGCAGTGAAGCAAACACTAAGCGAACCAGTTAGTCAACCCCAGATTTCTCGATGTACTTTAACTGAAGATAAAATAGATTCTTCACCCAGAGTACTCACTGCTAGAGGAGGCTTGTTTTATGCCGGGAAATTGAGTGCAGTACAGGCCCCTGATGTTTACGCGATAACACTAGATGGAGAGAGAGGAAATAAGCCCCATATATTGCCAAGAGAGGAAACTTTAAAAGATGCTGTGAGTAATTTTTAAAGTATATTTTATAAAATTTAATTTAGTCAAATAATTGATCCAACAGTGGTTTATGTTAGATATTTTACATGTTTTCCTACATGATAGTTATAGACCCATGTATAATTTACCCAAAATTCATCAAAATCAAGTAATTATTTGACTTCGAGCACAAATCTTAAAAACAATGGAGAGGTCATGGGTACATTTACATCAAAACAAAACCACTAAAGAATTAAACGATATAGATTCTAGAAGTGAGTCCGACATCTGTAAGCGAGTTGCCGTCGGGAACCCGCGTGTGCGCATACTGGTCGCAGCAGTATCGCTGTTTGTATCCGGGCACAGTGGCCGTGTCGTCTCCGGATCCTCACGACGACAAGTTTGTCGCCGTCGAATTTGACGACGGTGACTCTGGCAGGATCGCCATTGAGGATATTAGGTTCTTGGAACCTAATTATCCAGTTGTTGGTAAGTAGTTACTATGTTCTTTTGGGCCAGGAATGAACAGTAAGATTGGTTATATTTCTAGATTAATCTCTAAAATAAAATTATTTTTAAGTAATTATTTAGAATGCTTTTATTATTCTGGCTTAAATATGTTAAACGTTGAAATATGTATTATACTTTTTTTTTAATGTTTCATTACTACAAATTTAAATAAGAAGTTAAATAAAGCGCTACAAAAGTATGTTTTTTGACTTACAGAGTATGAAAACACTTTGTTCACGTTGAGCAAACGGCGGCGGAACACAAGCGTCACAGAAGATAAGAAACACACGATTGCTTCTGCAAGCAGCGAAATCAAAACTGAGGCACCGACACTGACAGACACACAGAACGATGGAGAAGATCGACACAGAGATAGAAAAAAGTTGAAGAAACTTCGTAAGGAGAAGATGAGACGTCTAACCAGTGAAGACGACCCGACTGCAGAATATATAAAGAAAAAGAAGAAGAAACACAAATGTTGCGAGGAACACTGCAAGCATCGTCGACACCACAAGAAACATCACAGAAAACACAAGAAAAGACATCATTCAGCCTGCAAAGATCATTCAAGTTCGTCCGGGGACGATAACAGACAGAAATCAATATCAGATTACATCGACTCCAATAAGTCTAATGAAGATTCAGTTGATTCTAACGACAGGCTGTCAACTCTGATAGCTGTTGAGAAATCCCCAGAAGAGAAGATGAAAACTGTCATCAAAAAGGCCGTGTTGTCTAAAAAGAGTTTGGTAAAGAATGCAGTGTTAGATTTCAGCAATTTGAGCAAGATTACTTTAAAGAAAGAAGAGACGAAGGACAATTTAAAAGATAGCGGGATCGGCTTAGAAGAACCACTTCCAGAGACACCCACGACGTCTGCATCTACTTCCAACGACAGTCCTAAAAAGGTATTTATTTATATCATTAATAATGAATTCATGCCATACACAATTTATTTACAGTACCTCTAATAAAATATACCAAAGTAAAATTATTGTAAACATATTAAATAAAAATTAATCATATATTTTTAAATTATTTTGTTTGTAAATTAAAAATTTATATTTATATTTTCCAGAAGGCAAAGAAACGAACGGTATCATCAACATCGTCCGATGGCGGCGGAGGAGTCAGCAAGATGGCGGCCTTCCTCCCCGGAGGCGCGCTGTGGCGCTGGCACGGACCTGCCTACAGACGTACCGCCAGGCCCAGGCACCGAAAGCTGTTTTACAGAGCCATACAGCGAGGAGAGGAGATCCTGCGTGTAAGTACTAGGAGAGCATAAGATATGAGGCAGTGGAGTCGGTTCATTCAGTGGTATGCGATAAATGTATAAAGATAATTCGTTGTGGCATGCAGCAAAGATTGAGTACTTTAAGAAGAATACGGGTGTTTAGAAAAAGATACATTAAAAATATGTTTAATATGTACTCGCATAAATACGCAGGTGGGTGAGGCGGCGGTGTTCCTGTCGACGGGTCGCGCGGACCGTCCGTACATCGGTCGCATCGCGGCGCTGTGGCAGGCGCGCGGGGCCATGGCCGTAAGAGTGCACTGGTTCTACCATCCCGAGGAGACGGCCGGCTGCGACAACTTGAAGTACCCGGTGAGAACCTCGCTAGTTATGAATTCCTGGTATGTTTTAAATTCAGTATATTTTCAATTCCAACAACGCAACGGCGGTTTTGGTACTTATTATTTTATTTATTACCACTTACTTATGTTGTCTTCTTGTTAATTAAGTATGACTGGAAGTATAATTTTTAAAAAGTTTCAAGTTATTAATTAATACACATAACGTTACGTGTCTAGGATCACGGTTATCGCGAAGATAATAAATTATAAATAGATATTTATTTATATTTCTAAATCATTCAAGCATAAAAGCAAAATGTATGTATGTGTATTAGTGATGTAACGAATGTCATTTTTGAACATTCGTGATTGCGAATGCGAATATCTGCTAGCGAATGCGAATATATGCGAATACTCAGTTTTTTTTTGTTTAAATTTGGCGCACATTGTTTGTGGCTTGGTGATAGACCAGGTTCAAACAAGGTGCGTTAAATAATACCAAATTAACGTGTTTATGAGGTTAAGGTATTTTTCTTGCAATGCGACTGTGCAAAAATGTACGAATATCCGCAAATGCGAATATTCGTTACATCACTAATGTGTATTTCAATAACTAACACAAAAATGTTTTCTTTCATATGCTTTGCAAGAAAAAATCCAATTATTATTTTAAATTAAACAATTTCAGGGAGGTCTGTTTGAGTCCCCGCACACAGACGAGAACGACGTCCAGACGATATCTCATAAGTGCGAAGTCCTGTCGCTGGCGCAGTACCAGGAGCGCATGGGAGACGACCCCGTCAAGTACAGCACGGTGTACGACAACAACGACGTCTACTACCTCGCGGGGCACTACGACCCCACGCCGCAAACACTGCGCATGGAGCCCGATATACCAATGGAGAAAAATACTTCTTAATTACTTATACCGCCTGGTATTTTTGTTGTCACCCTGAACGTGCTGAAAGCTAATTAATAAAAATATTACAACAGACAAAACTACTACGTACGTACAGGTATGCTCGTCCGGTACTTACTTCCGACCTGATCACAAAAGGTAATTCATATTGAAATCATAGTGAAAACGATGTTGACACTGGTGCGACGTCTAAGACTTTACTACGTATTAGAAAGATAAGGATGCCTTCTGCTATATATGACAAGGTATAAAACTGTGGACAAATTTTATAAAAGGACAAAAGGTTTAACAAATTACACCAACATCTCTCTCTCTCTCTCTCCTATAAGAGACAAAATTTTTGTACTTATCTTGTGTGGTTATGATGTTATCACTTCATTTATATTGTACATTAGGTTAGTACTACTAACCTCCGAGGCAGGTATGCTTGCCTGGTACTTTACCTAGCCATCGAGGCGAAAAAGAAAGAGGGGAGGGATTTTTACGGACGGTGATACAAAAAAATATACTACGACACCAACAGAAAAAAGCGAAACATAGGAAGAAAGAAGTTTGTTTGTCGCTTTTAACATATGAAATGGTATTTTATAAGAAATCATTCATCGGTTGAAGAAAATGTGTAACAACACTAAGAAGACAAGTGCAAATGAACACTCTTGATCATTATTAATATTATTTTTATATTTGTAGATTTAGTGATATGAAAATCTATATATTGTATAACCGTACAGTAGTCTGTGTGTAGCTTTGACTTAATACAATATACAAGGTCTTAAAGTACAATGTAGGTGAAGGCTCAATACGATGTCAGTCTGCGTGTTCTATAGTATCTTCTATAGTAGGTACGTGTTAAAGTTACCCTTGTTACGTTTATTCGAGTCCGTTCGTATGTTTGTTTGAGGGCCGAGGTCGGTGATATGTGATTATTCTTGTAACGGTATATTTCAGTATAAGTAATTGTATATTTAATGTATATCTTTTTTAATATTTTATGTATACGTGTGTAGTTTTTTCGTATAGAGGTCTATCTTAAATGCAATAATACTTCGGCTAGTCCATTATTTCGTTCAAAATTAACCAGTGATGATATTAGCAAAGATAGTTTTGGCGAATAAATTTTTTTTGGTATAAAAAATCGGAGCTGTTCGTTTATTTATTGTTTTTCATTATTTTTATACGTTGGTTGATAATTTTATGTTATATGTATATCTTATATCGAAATGGTGCTAGATGCTTGATACTGTTCGTATTATTTCTGTAATCTTAAGATTGTACATATACTTTAACTGAAGGTAGGTTCGTGGCACGAAGTTAAAATGTCCGCTCGCTCTGATGTTGCCATTACTTTCTAAAGCGTACTTTAATTCATTTTGTAATATCTACGGGATGCTATCGGATCGTCTCACTAACTTTTTTATTAATTTTGATTATATATATATATTTATATATATATGAAGGGACTGAAAAGACAGGGATATAGCTAGGTCGACCAAGGATAGGACTGTAGATAGGTTTTGTACGAAGTGGCCAAACAGTTTGTTATAAAAATGTTGGAAAACTTTCAGCCGTTATTATTTCTAATGCTTTTATATTGTCCACTTAATGTTGTAGCATTTTTGAATATTTAGTAACGGATATAATAATAATAGAGAAAAAAATTAGTAAGTTTTAATATAATGTATGACTTGCGTCTGACCTTGCGTTTTAACTTTAGATTATAAAAATATAAGACATTATACAAAATATAAGCTCTCAAGACAATTAGATATTAAAAGTAGATTCAGCAGTGACGTACTTCACGTACGAGTATATACGGATAATAGGTGTTAGTGCAGACTTCTTCCATTTTGAAATTAATTATTATTTGACGATATATGAAATGAACTAAGTGCATTGTACTTTGTTACAATAGATTAGTTTTAAGTTGAAAATAGATATTAGAGTAGGATTATTTTTCATTTAATATTAATATATATATAAATATTAGACATTCTGTCTTTGAAAAAATTTCGAATTTGAGAGAGGAATGTTTAGAGAAAGTTGTATTTTTATATAACGTTGCGATTTAAATACTTGTATATTAAGTACAAATTGATACCGAGTGTATACTAACATTGGACTAATTCATAAAAATTCAAACAAACCACAACAGGACACCGACCGTCGCTGAATTATAATGATATAATTTTTATGAATTACTCAACTTAGATCGTAAAGAGGGAAAGCCATAAAATAATTATTAGTTTTAAAGAGTTATAATATATCATTGATAATATAAAGATTATAAATACGCTTAAATTAAATATTTTTGGCTGATTTTGTGTTTTATTTATTTATAACACCCATGTTCTTAAAGTAACTAATACAAAATTATGATAAATAAATACTACCTTATATAATATTAGGATATTATATTAACCCACAGAATAATATAAAAACACCATTAATATTATTATGTAATAATCAGTCAAATATAATTTAATATTAGAAAGTGGATCCAAATCCGTAGTCCAAATAAAATTATATATATATAATATATATCACGATATAATTCTATTCAGCAGTAGATCTGTCGCCTTCCGTTACTGATGACTTCATACGTGTCGTCGTCTATAACTTTATATACATCTTGTCTGTATGTCTGTAGGTTGTGAAGGAAACGCGTAGAGCTCTCATCGCGCATCTTACTTATAACAGACGGCAAGTTTTTAGCGTGGGCCTCCGTCGCCAGGGAAGTGTAGTATCTTTGCTGGAAACAAATCTTATATTAGTAATAGTATTAGCTGATGCCAGCGACTTCTGTAGCGCATAAGCAATTTTACATCAGTTACAATTTTATTACTAACAACGCCATCTATTGGAAATATATAGAACTAAGAATGAAACCATTTATGTTTAATAAAAACATCAAATTCGCAACAAAAAAAACATTAATCTAAATAAAAACTATCCTATATTTTTAGTTCGATCAAACAATAGATATCTAGGAAATTTAATTGAAATATGTTTATTCGTTCCGAAGATATGCGCAAACGAACATGGTGACATGGTTTTTTTTATATATAAAGATATTAAAATCATTAATATTGTTATATGTATATAAATATACGTCTTAATTAATGAGTGTTGATCGATTTATAACAGTCAACTCTTTAAGGTCTCAACTTTCAAGGTTCGCGATAAACCAGCATAAATAAGTCGATCGTAAACAAGAAATTATCTGTTATCAATATGAACGTATCATTGTATAAACGATTCCATGAACTTATTTTCCAGTCACGAGCTTCCATTGCAAGGATCAAGACGTTGCGGGCGAAGTATAAACTAAGTGCAATAAACCAACAGTTTATGGACTCCTGGTACTTTGATATTTAAGTATTTTATTTTTTTATATGAAAATAATATTTAATATTTTTTCTAATAAAATTATTTATTTGGTCGAGTTTCAATAGATATTCCCTAAATTAATTATATTTTTAATATTACTCAAATAAATCTGCATTAAAATAATAATGTTGATTACTGTAATAATAAATTAGATTAATTGAGCGAAGCGAGCGGAGCGCTCCTCTATTGGAGACTTTTCCCATTCTTAATAGGGTCGAAAACTATTTGACGGAAAATTATGAAATTTTGTAATCAACAATACACACAGTAGGTGACGGTTTAAAAAAAAATGAAAAATATCGTATCGTTGAGGAATAATCGTTAAAAAACTGATATCCCATAGAAGTCAATGGGAAACGAAGAGTTATTTCACTAGGCTCGCTTCGTTTAATATGCAAACGGCACCCGAGATTTCGCGAGCGTAGCGAGTCGAAATTCAGGGTCTATTGGCGCGCCTAGTTAAAATGATCAAATCAGACTAGAACATATAACAGAATCATGAATAAATATAACCTGTAACAAAATTATACAAAAAATATTTTAAAACAAAGTTTTCTCTCTAATATTAATATTTACAATACAATTAGAGAATATATTTTCAAGAACTGTTAGTTCTCCCATTTTGCAAAAGATTTTGCTTAAAAAATCGTGTCATCTGGCTTGTAAGGTTTCCGTAATTTATCTATGCATGTTTTTATCTACTAGATTCTTTGGAAAATTCTACCCAAGTTGTCAATATATGTAAATAGATATAACTATAATATAAGTTATATTGGTGTTAAAAGTTTAGGTAAATAATAAATTACGGTATTATGGAAATTTAAATTGAAATATGACTTATTGTTAGAAAAATCGCGCAGTCGTAAAGAATATAATCTGCTGGGCGCTTTACTTACTCGCGTCAAGTAAACCAGAAGAAATACACTTAAGTAATGTACAAGAGCATTACCAGATTTACAAAAATACTATGCTTAACTCACAATAACTATTTTTATAAAAAACGTAACGTTAGTTTTGAGGCTCTTTTCTTCTGTTCAGTATTATTAATATTCATTTAAATAAATGCGTTGTTTGCTTCTCCATTTAATATAGATCAAAATTCTTCTTTACACTACATTAATCAAATAAATACTTTGATAGATATAGATTTGAAATTATTAGTTTCAAGAGTCAGCGCTCGTTCAATGCCTGGTTCAATATCTAAGAATCAAATAGGAAGTCACGGAACTTGTAATAAAAACTGTTTGTATAAGATATTGAAATTCATTCGAAGCTTTGTTAGGTAGGTCTGATTTTTGTTTTGAAGAAATAAAGTGAAGTACATAGTAAATATGTTTTAATTATACTAATCCTCATAGATATAGAAAATAAACTTTGATATAAACATATATTAATATAAACCCACGAAAGGAAGTTCTCAAAGAGTTTCGAGTAAGTAAAAGTAAGTTGTAAATAAACGTGTCATAAGTAAATAATATCAAAGACGATGACAGATGAAGTGGTAATCATCAAGAATAGTGTACAGATCGAGTCTGTAGTTGGGGAGGTCGTTGAGGAACTTGAGACTGCTGTCGTTGTGAACGGCCGTCAGCACCGGCGGCAGTGACGTCACTCCGCTCTCCAAAGACAGGGAAATGTAATATTCGCCCTGGATATGTTAAACGTTTGGAAATTGTCTTTAGACTGTCGTTAACGTCGTAAGGCATGTCGAAAATAACGATCAAAATGAGTGCATTCGCGATAGGAATATAACGAATATTACATTCGGATTTTCGCATATTTTTTGCATATTCGCATTCACTTTCACAAAATTTCAGCAAATGTTTTATGTACATGTATATATGTGTATATCAGAATTAAAACAATTTGAACATAATAGTAGGTTAATAAAATCAAAATCCATTCATTTCTTGTGTTTTTAATACAAGAAAAAGTCACATCACCTCATAATCGCTGCGTCATTTGTTATTATTTATTTGACGCATCTCGTCTGAACGAGACTGCCACTAAGCCATAGACAATGTGTGACAAATTTGAAAAATAAAACTTTTCGTTTTCCTATTCGCGAATGTTCCAGTACTTACATTCGTTACATTACTAAATCGCAATGCTTTTAACATGCACATATTGTGGTTATTGGGAAACGGGCGTAATGATATACTTATTTGTGGGTGAAATCCATGAATGACCGTACCAATATTTATATTACGAATGTTTAGTCGTCTGGTAATCGAAATAGATATCTGAGCAGAAAATCGATGATAAGTCATTAATTAAAAAGTAAGTTAGTTAGCTCCCGTAAGAAACTAGAAACGAAATCTGGGGATACTTTTTGATTGTTACATAACTTTTACACCTATTAAAAACTACGATAAGGTTCTGCTTCCGCTAAAACCATCTTCAAAGTAGAGTATAATTTCCTTTCTATCCATATTTAACGAACAAATATGTGAATGTGTCTAAACGAGTTCTGGTCGACATTGCCTTCTTATCCTGGTTACCTTTATATGGTATTTACGTCATGTTCTAGTCTCAGACTTACCCGTATTTAGGTCGTTAACATTAGACGTACTACAAAACATCGCTATCGAGGTCTAGGATACGGACAATTTCCGTAATTTCTGTATATGGGATTATATGTTATTTTGTCTGACCCATAGGTGCATGCTCATTACTTACAATTAATATGATCCACCTAATGAAGCAGTTATTTACCTGGTCTGGTCCCATCATATGCGCCTGTCTCTTGGTGTACCCTCGCGCTTCCCGCTCCCTCTTCTCTTGCTCCCAGTGCTGCGTCATCTGTTCACGGGAGGGTAACTGGAACGACCCGTTCATTGATTGCACGAAGTACCGGACCTGTGAGGAGGGAACAATGTTGATTACGTTAAAATGCGAAAATAAGTACAATTAAATGTTATTTAAATTAAAAATATCTTAATGTTAAAAATTACCAAATGTCTCAAAAATAAATAATGATAATGAAAAAAATTTTTTTTACTGTATGTATAACTGTGTACTATAAAGTAGTACCAGGGGATTATGAATTATCAGAAGATTTTAGTACTTTAATATACTCAAGCCAACAATATCTATTTAACAGTATTAATAGCAAATAATAAATTAAATCTAATTAATCGTTTTGGTTTAAATATGTTCATACTTTTCTCTGTAATTTAGTGTTTTATATCCTTACGCAAGAAATTCTCCAATTTTAGCAAACGAGACACGAATTATTTGTTATAATTTATCTACCTGTAAGTCGAACATTGAGAAGGCGCATACATAATACGGGACGCCAATAAAGCACATGGTAGGGTGTCGGATATTAACCACGTGCTTGTAGAGCGGCTCTACGCAGTTGTCCTCTACCACGATTTCGCACGACTCGTGTAGAAATGGAAAGTTGTAGAGATAACCTGCAAAGTTCTCTTTGTTAGTTATGCGCTCCTGGTAGTCGTGGTGAGAAAAGGACGGGCGGGGGTGTTGTGTTCTCTCTTGTTTACGTGACGTAGATTTATTTATGTACGTGTTACGGCCATAACTAAATAATAAATAATATTTAACATTACATCGTTAAAGTTGAACTTATAGTGAGTGATCTATAAATAGAAATAAAAAAAATATATATTGATATAATAAAGAAATAATAAAAAATATTGCAAACTTACCCGTACAAAGAAAAACAACATCCACCTCTTCCTTACTTCCATCTTGAAACACTGCGGTATTTCCTTCAATACGGATAACATCAGGTTTCTGTTCTAAATTACCGGGGAAGGTGGATTTGAGTTGGTCTTTGATGTGATGGCTAAGGATCACTTTCTGCGTCACACTTGTAATTTCTAGCGCAATGTCCAGTCCAGAGGGACCCGCGCCGATTACGAGCACTTTTTTGTTTGTAAATATATTAGGAACTCTATAGTCGTGGCTGTGCATGATGTCACCTGTGGGAAATACATATTTTAAAATATATAGAAACATAGAAACATGTATGTGAAATTATTGTTAAGGTTATTTAAAAACCTTTAAGTTTTTTGATTACATTTATTACATTTTTCCTTTTTTTTATATAACATTCCGTGTAATACATACCTCTAAACTGCTGGAGTCCTGGTATACTAGGTATGAACGGAGTATTGTAGTGTCCATTGCACACGAAAACGTAATCATACTCTTTTGTTGCCGACTCTCCGTTGCTGATATCCTTGTACGTGACGTCCCACAGTTCACCGGTTGGACCTTGCTTCGGTTTTATCATTTGAACATGATGTTGATACTGGAAAAGTAAACACAATTTTACAAAGTCCTTTGAATTAGCAAAGCAACAGGAATTATTAGACAATATTTAGTGAAACACTTTTTTTTTAACTTACTTTGATACACCGCTTAACGCCGTGTTGTTCGGCGTAACGATCAAGGAAGTTAAGCATTTCTTTTGCAGATATATATGATTTTTCACTTTCTTTGATCGGAAAGTCGGGAAAACCCATCACCTCTTTTGGTAGATTAGTTCTAAAATAAAAAATAATAATTATTAATTTATCAAATAGACATTAAAATAGAAAGAAGAAAAATAAGAAAAGTTATAAATAAACCCCAAATAATAATGAAATCTCTAGCGTTTCATAAGCACAAAACAAACATTTCTAGAACTCGCAGTGATAGATAGATCTCCTTTCGACGCTGTTAGCTTAGTACCCTTTGACCCACAGAGTGACGTAAAAGTAGGAAACAAGGACGTTATAAATAATTTGTTATTTATCAACCAACAAGTTGGGTCTGTATATATATATATTGTCAATCAATAAATATCAATAATATTAATAAAAAATAATCAGATCAATCAATCAAATTTAAACATAATAATTATTACCACGTAAATGTAAAAAATA
Source organism: Melinaea marsaeus rileyi (assembly GCA_918358865.1). Taxonomy (NCBI): domain Eukaryota; kingdom Metazoa; phylum Arthropoda; class Insecta; order Lepidoptera; family Nymphalidae; genus Melinaea; species Melinaea marsaeus. The sequence continues at coordinate 6,901,844 of OU911095.1, read as the reverse complement.
CTTCACATTGAAAAATGTAAACAAAAAATAATTATAAAGAGAGGAAAAAAGACCCAATTATCTAATATTAATTATATCACGTATAGTTAATATAAATCTCTCCACACAACGTGGTGAGGATCACAGTTCACATACTTTATCTATCTTTTGAATTTATCAGTGGCTTGTTGCATAAGAGGAAAATTACATTGTAAGCGTATTAATTTTTACCTAACTGTATAATTTTAATGTTCCAGAATATCCATTAAAATAAAGAGTAAAAAGTACCTCAAGCTTTTATACATGCTAGTATGTATTGGCAGACCAAAGTCATCATATCCGACTTTCTCAGTGTAGACCCATGTTCCCCCCAACTCTGAGGACTGCTCCAGTACATCTACCTCGGAGATGCACGCCTCCTTTAGCAGGTGTCTGGCAGAACAGAGGCCGGCCGCCCCCGCGCCGATTATACACACACGCATTGCTGTTAAAAGATGTTTCATAAGTACGATATGATACTAGGGTCGTATGAAGACAGAAAAGACCTTATATTTTAGAGATTAAACAGGTAATAAATTATAAAAAATAAAATGAACGCAATATTTCTACATCGACCATTAAAAAAAATACTTTAATAATTTAAATAAGTATTTTATGCTTGGAGTAACAAACAAAAACAAAGTTTTATTTTATAAGAGTTATGTTAGTCGACGGTTACGACGACTATAATTTCAAAAGTAGATTTTCGATATCCGATTATTAGTGAGATAGAGGTAGAAGATAAGATCAGCTCAATAGTTAATAGTAACGACTTATTACCTATAGTAATAAAGCAAATACATATTAAAAACAATCAAGATACCCTTTGACCGTGCAATTAATGAAGAAACGAAACAATACCTTGGTGAGTGTCCGAGAGATTGTCACATAATCTAAATGTGTTCAGTAATCTATTAAGAGCTCTGAACTTGGCATTAATCTGATACATTATATATATAATATATATATGCACATTGTATCTAAGAGAAACGATAACCACATTTCAATTTATATAATTATTAAGAAAACAAATACTTTTCACTGTTACAAAGGTTTTCAGTTTTTTTCCTTTTCTTCTGTAGATCATTGTTAATATATTAAATAAAATTTAAATTAAGTGTTAATTAATGTTAATCATTGATTTTTAAAATTAAATTACAAGGTCATTTTTATTTTTTTTTATGCAGACATAAAGTATGTTTTTTGTCTAAAGTTGCATTAAACTTTGTTACTATGATTGCAAAATAGAAAATTTTGAAATATTTAATTTAATAATTAATTTATCTTATTTATAAAGAATTATCAAGTCTTATTTTTATTATTTTTTTTATTTTTTGCTCTATATGGAATTAAATGTAAAGAACAATTTTGTCCTTTATTTGAAGGTGTAAAGGGTCATAGTTTCCTGACTTACGTTAGGACAGGTATTGAGGTCGTTGACCCCGTGCGATAGGCAAAAGATCGAATATGTGCAAGATACCTCCTGTCCCTTCTAATTAATAAGTGGTAATTATAAGTTAAGTACATAAAAAATGATAAGAGTAGAAATTTTGTTTTTCGTAAGAAATAACAGAAATTTAAATTTGAACATTTCTTTGGTACCATAAAAAAATATAATTCTACTTACTTTTTTTTTAAAGATTTTTTTTTTTTTGAAGTTTGAAAAAAAGCACTTTCACTTAGCACTTAGCGTTGACGGTACCAGAGCCGCAGAAGTACTCGGGAGGTATGTTATAGTAGCAATGTTCTGGCGCTCAATGAGCAGTCGGGGTGCGCTCTCGCTGTTTTATGTTCCCCGCGCTTCCAAGTTATGTATAATATTTTTTAAAATGCTTAGAGAGAAAAAAAATATCTTCTTCCTTCCTATATATAAATGAAAAATATTTTTAAATAATAAATTAAAAATAGTTGTTTAATTATTTAGTTATTTCAGTTTTTTTTATATATATATATTTCTTTTCCCAGTAATCAGAATCTACTTAACGATGTGATTTAAGAAAAAAATATAAATGAATAAAAGATGTAATATAGAATCTCCATATACCATTCGATTGAATTATAAAACACGTGGGAAATTCTCATGCATAGTAAATTTCCACGTGGGCGTTTCATACTAACAACTAGCAACAACTTGTAACTAGACGTGAATGACGAAACTAGAACTATCGCTTGCATGAGACGGTACTGAGTTCGCACAGTACATTGTACATACGCTGATGACATTTCATCATCGACCTGGCGGTTAGAAAGTGCTGTGCTCGTAAATATGCAATTGCTATCAATATTATATATAATTATGAGAAACATGAACTGAAGAAATACATGATATTATTAAAATTTTAATTTTATGTACATATTTCTTTCTATACCAATTTGTTTTTGCTACAGCTTGACGAAAACATGTATGTAGATTTCAACTTGAATTACTGACGTCTGTTTGAAATATTGTTTGTTAGTGCATTTGTTTTTCTGTACACGTCAATATTATTTATTAAATAAATATTATTGTTATCATTTTAAACAAGGACCATATATAGTATTTCTAATTATTATACAAGAAAGAAAAATCATCACACAATATTTCCAAGATAATACTTGTAATAGATATGTTCGTTTTGTTTTATTTCCGTGTTTTTGTATTAGATTTTCCTCTTATATTTTATTTACTAGACGTAAACAAATCGATATATACTTAGAACTAGTCTAAATGATGCAATGTATAGGCGTTTTACACTATTACGTTGTATTGCCAAGCACTGTCAAGGTAAGGGAAATTTTGTTTTGTATGTGTGTGTAATAAGAGTACTAACTAAATAACCTACTCAAATGCGTTATTATTTTTAAGTATCTAACTAAATACCTTAATTTTGTTAAACCTTGGAAATAAATATCCTATTCCTGAGTAAAAGGCAAAAGCATTCAAGTTACGAAATTAGTATACGATTTTGTCGAAAATATATTCAAAGTACAACATATTTTAATTTCATTTTATTCTATCGCGCAGTGTTCTTGTCTATCAGTCTTGGATTGCTATTTTTGTTAACTTTATTAATTTGACTGTAGTATACATGAGTATAAGAGAAGAAAGGAGAGAACACGTTCTTTTTGTTTTTTTATCCCAGATTTTCAAAAAATTTTAACACTGATGGCTAACATTTTTTTAATTGTTGGTTCTAAGAAAAGCTATTTAAACTACTTGAAAATGCATCAGTGTCTTAAAGAGATGACATCAAGTAAATTGTAACTTAGTTTCTTAAGACAGTACCACATATTTCTCCTATAATGTGGTATATTACTGGTGACCTTGGAGTATGACCACTTAACATCAGGTGGTATAGATATCGTCTGTTATAATCTGATATAAAAAATAAAAAAACTATAAATATTTATTTATAACTAGCTGTGTTTATTTATGACACGACTTGGTTCGAGCGGATTATGTTTTTTATAATAAAAGTAGCCATATAACATCAGCTATCAATAAAAGTCCTGTTAAAACGGTCCAGCCGTTTTAAGGATAAGCCGAAACAAACAGACAGACAGATAATAATTAAAAAAATGTTCTTTATGTAATTACCGCATATACTTTCATATGCATCGCGAAATTTGGAATTAAAAACAGACACCTAAATATTATTTATATGTATATATTATAATTTCACACTAATATTAAACGAAACCAACATGAATCTTTTTAAAAACGCATCTCAAGTCGAATTTATATTTATTTTCATAGTTTAAAGACCTCTAACTGTTATCGGGTTGAAATTATTAATTGAAATCTCATTTTATCGAATGTTATTGATATTGTGCAAGTATGTAAGTACATTGTTATAGGAGTTCCATAAACAAAACTATTAAGATAAATTATGATTGTAAAAATGGGTCGTGAATGAAGCGTGAATGAGAGATTAATTTAATATTTTTCTTAGTTTTTTTCATTGCATTTGACTTGAAATCATATGTCTAAAGTAGATATTTTATTATGTCTATTTATTTCTAAACAAATTGATTATCAAACGGATGTATCAATCCTAGGTAAAGCCAGTACTAACCACTGACATTACTTTGACCCTCTCTTTCTTAACTAATGTAAGATATAAATCCAGTCGCCGGTGGATCTAACTCGTATACGTACATCAAGTCTGCTGAGAGACATAATATATGCTATACGATATGCAATTTTTTCACATAATGTTTTTTTTTTACGATATCCAAACATAAGTTTCAGAACAAACAAAATAATAGATGCCTAATACAGAAAATAATATTATACTACATACAACTATTGTGCATATTATTTTGATTTAATGAAGTATATTATCTATAAACTGAATAATACACATAAATACACTTTGCATCTTTTGGGTACAGTAAGGTTACTGTGCTAATAGAAATGAGAATTACCTATACTACCAGCTATAGATTAAAATCAGTAGGAATTTTCTAGAAATCAAGTTAAATCGCGCTTCTTATAAAACAGAGCGGCCTGTTATTGAATCTAAGAAACTTAAAATCAACATACAACTTTAATTAAAAGAAATTCTGTACATCTTATCGGTGTAAAACCGATTCAAACTACCATAGCGTAGATTATAGGGTTATCAGTGAAAGTTCTACTATCGCGTGCCCTAATTAAAAGTTGCTAGTACATAGTGTTGGGAAGTCAATTTCAAGTGTTTTATTTTAAAATATGAGCTAATAATCAAACCCCTTTAAATACCATTGAATACTATAACTACATAATATTTATATATGTATATTTATTTCAATGTTCAAAAAAAAAATATTTTATTATATTTTTAATCTATAGGTCTAAAGAACGAGAATGTCAACCCACAAGTGTCGTCTGTCAAGTTGTCAATGTCATTAAAATGACAACACATAATGATAAACAAAACAATAAACAAATGGAATAAATATATATAAAAATATCTGGTATCAGACCGACAATTTAATATTATAATTTGCATCATGTAATAGATCACAGCTTATCAAACAATGTATGTTCTTGATTAGAGCGATCATGGATTCCGATGACCCGAGACAGCCGTTATTGGGTATGTTTTATCATTTATTTTGTTATCACTGTACAGAATACTGTTTTTTTTTGTAATAGTTTACATTTTATTAAAGCTACATTTAAGTTTTGTTTTACAATTATTCTATAATGTCTACTCAGGTCTAACATGGCGATATAATGCTTTTGTTCTACAAAGTGCGCAACATTGTCTAATTGACATTTACGTAAGATTGATGATTCATTTAAGTGGTACCTTTATTTAAGACTAGCTGTAAATTCATCTAAACTATGATCAATGGATGTAAGTTATTAATATAAAAATACAATGTCAATAATCATGAATTTACATTTTTTCAACCAACTATTTCTCATAAACATGTAAGCATTTTTCTTATAAACATGCATAAAAATATTGTCTGATATGAAAAAGACTGCAAATATTTTTTTTGTTTTGCAATTTATTATTCTTTTTCTTCAGACATGATATTCTAGAAATAATGAATATTTATAATGAAAATTGTAGGAAGTATGAATTGTAAAAAAATGTTTGTTTTACATTGAAATTTTTAATGGACACAGAAAATCCAAAGGGGTAAAAATGGAATAAATCGCTTTTGTCTAAACATGTATCTTCTGCACTGAGTGTTGGTTGGTATTTGTAGTTATTTGTTTGCAGCTTATAATGGGCTGGTTTTGTTATGATAGTACTTTGTGTCTGGTCATGTCCTAATCTGCAATCTATCTCGTTCCTTAAGGGTGTCAACCTATTTATAACATTCACCATATATCCGAATATCCATCATTTACCTTTAGATACAGCGTAATCTTTATATAACGAGCCTCAATATAATGATCAAACAAATATCTCAAAATCCCCAAGAATTGCCCTCAAGAGTTAATACAAAATAAACCCTTACACTACAAATATATTAGTTATATACCTTATTATATTATGTTATGTTTTCTAATTTCCTTTAGTAACGTTATATTGAGGTTGCACTGTAGTTTAATATAAAATATTATGTTACCAACTTTTATATCAAGTACAATACAACATACAATTTAAACTACATTACATATCATAAAAAAAAGTATTAAGCATTTTTATACAGACTATTGATTGAACCATTAGTAAGTGTTTGTGTATTTTATACGTTGTGTATGACGCACATACATCATATAAAAAGGGATTGTCTACAAAATAAATTATATGTCAGTTCAAAATCAAAATCTTTATTAAAAGTTAGTTTTATACAAAACATTTTTTATTGTCGAAGGTAACACTAGGTTGGAAAGGTATTTGCCACAGATCTATAAAGACCTAGCAACAGAAATTCAGCGAGCTTGTCTTATGTTTCTTTTTTTAAAACCTTTATGTTCCTTTCTTTAAACCTTAATTACCTTTATAATAAAGCTTGAAGTAGCCTAGCCAAAAGATTTTCATACCCAGGATGCATCATTCTAGATATTCGGAAATATTGTAGTAGAATGTTCCTTAAGTTAAATTTATTAAATAATCAAATTTTAACGATCAATGGGAGCTTGTTAAAAGTGTGGACATGGCCCCATTATTAAATTACTCCCTTTTTTGAGTCGAGTGACAAGTAAAGCAAGCTTATATATGTTAAGAAAAAGTGCCATGAAATTAACTGCTTATGAATGTGTCCCTGACAGAGTGGTGTTGGATTTTATTTCTCACACTCAGTTTATAATATGTATAATAACTATAATAATTGTTTTACAACTGTAACAGTTATCCGCTGTCTAACAAGTACTCTCTAGCACCATTAGATAGCAATTATTATCAAAAAAGGTTAATATATATTGTCTATACTTGACATAATATATTATTCATTATAAATAATTAGCAAGAAATTAAATTTATAAAATTTATTTAAGACTAATATTAAACTTCCTATACACACTTGTATGCAACTAATTATTATTACTATTGCAACTTCAATATCTACACTTAAGATAGTAATACTGTATGTTATTTAAATTAAACGACAAGTACATACTTGTTATCAAGGACAATACATATAATAATTAACATTGCTTTACTGTTTGTTAGTTTATAAAATAAATTTTAATTATGGTTTAAGCTTATTTGTGAATCCAACCAAGGCTTTTGTATAAATCATAAAAATTAAACGTCTTATCACTGATTAGTTGATCCTTATCCCGCTGTCTACAACTGTACTTGAAATACAATAACAAAAGTGTATAGAATAAAATTTGAGATAATTACAGAAATGTGTTTACTCCTAAATGAAAGTACTGTTGCAGATGGGATTTTTTCTATGACTTATACACTACCACAAAAGTTAGGAGATTTAAAGAATCTCAGATTATTTCACTTGACGACCTTCTTATGTTCGTGTAGTATTTCCTAAAGACGATACATACAATCCTGTGTCTCTACTCCGACATTTTAATAAGTTGTAGAAGAATCTTCTCACAAAGGACTGATATTAATGATTATTTACTCTTCACTACTCATATGTTAACTGACAGCTATTTCCCGTGACTTAATTTGCTTATTAAATCATAGTAATAAGTGAAAAAAATATGTTGATTTATTCAAATGACAAAACAAGTTCCAGTATTAAGCTGTTATCGCACAAAATTTCATGAAAATATGTCTATTAGGCTTTTTTAATTCTTAGGGTCTGTTTTATGTACAATTGCAATTGATTCTTTTAACTTAGAATTGAGGTCAGAATTGTCCTCATTACTATTTATTATATTGTATAGATAGATTTATCGTCTTGCTCGTCTCATATCCTCTCACGTGTCTCCGTTCACGTGTCTGCCATTTGTTATATACGTATAAGTCATAATTTATTTAATTTTATTCATATTATATGAGTAATTGATAAAAAAACTGATAATAACAACAAAATACAGAGATGTTAATCAAAATTCGCCTCTTTTCACCCCTCCCCCTCCCCCCCATTATTATAAATACGTCTATTTATTTGTGTCGGTTTGTAAATTTGATTATTTCTTTTAAATCGTATCTTTAGAAAGTTTTGAATCCGACAGTACTTACATAATCTTATATTAATATCCAAGTATCGCCGTATCAGATTTCGCTTCGCATGCACTGTAGCTCGTCTTACGAAATTTTATGTCTCAAGTGTCATTATAGTAAACACCTTCGGAACAGTTCCACGTGTGGCATGTTATAGCACTCTGATAGTGAGAATGACTTGTTCCATAGGTATTTATAATTTTTTTTGTGTTTTTTTTATATTTTTTTATTTTGTGGTTTATGTATTAATGATGTTGTTATAGGATTTGTTTGCAGTCGGCTTAATTTGAAAATTTCGAATATTTTAGTGTGTATACTGAAATAAAATAAAACAACAAATATGGTTAAAAATAATGAAAAACTATTCTGACTTTACTTCCAGGCCCTCCTCCGAGGAGTAAATGGCGTCATGCTGCGAGCAAGATGTGTAATGTTGATTCATGGAAACGGAGGGTTCCCATCACGATCTGGGTGCCGCAGTACAATCTGGAGAAGCTGCTGCGTGATGCTATTGCTGGTGAGTTTTCTAGCATCGAATAATATTCGTCATCCAAATAAATTCATTTGCTGAAAAACTATACTGTTCTAAAGAAAAAGTTGAAAGTTAAAAGTTATCATAAAACACAATTATTTAGAACACCGAACGAATTCATATTAATAATTTTTATTTGTTTGTTGATCAGTTGTAGTTTTGATCCGATATTAAATAAATATTTATATAAAATGATCAAGGAGAGGTAACATTGAGAGAAAACTTGTTGAAGACCGTGTTGGATTTAGTTTCCATAAATGTAAAACAAGCCGGCGTCCATCAGTGAGACCTGCATACACTTGTGCACATTTTACTAATTCATTTCTACCAAAAACTTTCGATTTCAAACTTGATAATTCCCTTAACACTAACAAAACTAAGCACAAAAAAGTCACCTCTAACACCAAATATTGATAACTCATCATTATTTCATTAAATATCCATATCTCAGACTTCTCTAGACGTTAATAACATCATTATCAAATTAAATATATTTCTTCAATATAAACTAAATAGTGTTTTTATAGTAGCAATTAAGGTCATATTTTTTTTCGGTTCGAGGAGAGATATGTTAATTAAAATGATAAGCTAGGGTTAACCAAGTGTTAATATAAAATATATATACATGTATAAAAATATCCATGATAGACCTAGGTCTAGACCTAGTCTAGACCAGTCTAAGAGGTAGTGATTTTACTTTTATGTAATCTCACATCGTCATCTCAAAAATATTTAAACTACTTTAGATAAACTATCTTAATTCTTAACTCGTCTTAGGAAATGTAAATTATTTTATTAGGATTAACTTTTCACTATCTCTTGAATAAATAACGGACTAATTAATTTTAATCCACTTTATTAAAGCAGTAATCTCTAATATAAAACTAACTTTATCTGTTTGTTGCCGCTTAGCCTTAAACTAAGTAATGGGTTTAATATCTTTTTTATAAGATTTTTATAAATAATAGAAAAATAATGTGTGTTTGTTTATTTCAGGTATAACTGTGGGTCTAACCTCAATACCCCAAGGCATAGCGTATGCTATAGTGGCCGGTCTCCCCCCTCAGGTGAGGTTTTTTTAACAAATAACTTACCGGGAACTGAACCCGGGACTCATCTAATCAAAACCATGAAGTGATTACCAAATGGCAATATCCAACCTTTATATTTTCTTATCAGTCGGTGTTGTGTTGCGAACCTATTTTGTAAACATTTCTTATAATATTCTGTTTAAAGATGTTTAATATTTACGATATTTTTTCTTATAAACTTAAATAGTAAGTAAATTTATAAGTGATTATTAAAAAATCTGAAAAGTATTTCTTCTAGACACCTACTCTTACTCCCAACAGATTGGAGTCATATTGCAAAGCTAATTTAATAAATCAGTTAAAAGTTTCTCGAGTACTTAAAAAAATAACGCATTGATTACGCTATATATTTTGGATACTAACGTCATCTATTAAACTATTGTACAACTATTACACTAGTAGTATGTTTTCTTTTTTTGTCATATATATTACCTATTATTTTGTATTGTAGAACCCTACTACGGTTTTATGTAAAATGTTTGCAATTTATTAATAAAATTAATAACAACGTGCTCAAGATTATATTTAATGCAATTATAACCTATAAAAGTGATTTATCTGTTTGGTATGTTGGCACATGTAAATGAAATTATATATAACGATCGACTTCCCGAGTAGATGAAACAAGTATTTAATGAAAAATAATTTAAAAGCAGCAAACGCATAACCATGTTATAAGTACCTACTATACTATACTATACTATACTATACTATACTATACTATACTATACTATACTATACTATACTATACTATACTATACTATACTATACTATACTATACTATGCTATGCTATACTATGCTATACTATGCTATACTATGCTATACTATGCTATGCTATGCTATGCTATGCTATGCTATGCTATGCTATGCTATGCTATGCTATGCTATGCTATGCTATGCTATGCTATGCTATACTATACTATACTATACGATACTATACTATACTATACTATACTATACTATACTATACTATACTATATTATACTATAATACTTCTCTACGGTTATTTGGTTACATGGGCACGCTCCTATCGCTACAGTAGGATCCAGATCCAAACGGGAATGGTTAATACATTATATACATTTTTATACAAACATTACTTTAGTAAATACAATGTAGTAACAATAACATCTTTTGGAATTTTTCTGTTTAATATAAATACAACTACCGTTGTCGAAGCTCTGAAACGTTTCTAGATCTTGGCCGTTTGTAGAAGGCACAATTAGACTAGTTTTAATATATACTATGACTAGTCTAATAAAAAACGTTCACGTGTGGACTGCTCCTTACAGCAGGTTACCGAGAACACGTGTATACAAGTAAGGAAATGATAATATCTATTGTTAGTATCTCTAGACGTTTTATATAACAATTTATCACTTTAAGTTCACTTGACCGTCTTTGTTAATTGTTATTAAAGATAAGACCGAGTTATATTTTAATATAAAACAATTTAAGTAACTGTTTTATCGGTAAATAAATTATTCATTTATTATTGATCATTAAATATTGTCTCCCGTCTATACTTGACAATTTTGAGATTAGTTCACTATTCTAAATCTATTTTTTACTGTTGAATACATCTATTTAATACATCTATACAGATACAAACGTATATAGAATTACATTATACTTATACGAAATTAGTTAACTCACAATCGAGTAAACGTACAACGGACACTAAAACCAAACATTAGTGTCCTGCGTGATCGTGGTTGTATTTTAGTTAACTAGATGGCGTTAGTGTATAAAATAGATAGCGGTAGCGTTGTTTGGCAATAAAGAGTTTTTAACATCTGTCTTGATGTATCGTTATGGTATTAGAAAACCATTTAAAACTGTCATCATTTTCAGGTAGGTCTCTATTCAAGTATATTTCCGGGTGTCATTTATGCGATATTCGGCAGCTGCAAGCAGGTGACGGTGGGCCCGACGGCCATTTTGGCTGCTCTGTTGGCTAAATATGTATCTCAATCTGCTGATTTTGCGTATTTGGCTGCCTTTTTGACGGGATGTATCATTTTACTGCTTGGTATCTTACAATTGGGTATGTACACATGTGAACGACTTTCACTCTTATATATATAAGTTACCCAAAGCCACAAAAGATTTACAGCAATCGAACTAATAACACAACTGTTGCTGGTACTTACAGATAATTGTTACTTTGGGCGACCTTTATCCGTTCAAGTTTTATTTACATGAATCTATTTATTTAGTTAATCTTTGGTTTCAGGTTTCCTTTTAGATTTCATATCTAAACCGGTTATAAGCGGTTTCACAACGGCCGCGGCCCTGCAGATATCGGCTTCACAATTAAAGTCATTGTTCAGTGTAACAGGTGAGAAGATATCTTGTCTGTTCGTTATAACATATTTAGTCTATATTTGGAGTATATTAATTACTTACATTTACATTTTTATTATATATTTTAAAGGACACATGTGTGAGTAATATTTATAGTCATAAATCTTGAGTATCTAATGACATATCAATTATAGTATACTATATCTTGATATTAACATACTTGTTATAATTGTTGTTGAAATTACAAAGTTGTTGAAATATCTAAAATACCTAGTCCTTATTCGTCGTCGGTAAATCCAAGTATCAATAGTTATCATAGTCGTAATTTCCAATGCGATTGTAGAAGTGATATCAACGTTTACTCCATTCTCTATAAGCCATCTTATAAATATGGAATTAGTCTTCTCAGCTAAAATTCTCGGACATTCTAGAATTTATTTTTGTTATATATTTATTTTTGTTATATATTTCTCGATGCGTTTATCGGCATCACTTAGAAACTTACTCAGGAGTACTTATAAATTTATACTAGACTGAAAATAATATGATGTATGATCAACATATTTTATCCCTAGGTAAGTCTGGCAGTACATTCATAAAGGCACTAATAAGTTTCTTCCAAAATATAAAGACGGTGCAGCTCTGGGACACTGTACTGGGCGTGGCCACGATGATATTGTTGTTTTTGCTTAAAGTAAGTATCTATTGCTTTATTTTAGATAAATTTTATTCTATGACGACTTATTTATAATGATCTGTATCTTTAGATGTCCAATGCTCTTTTAATTTCTAACTCTATGTTATTTATTCTCCAGCGCTGCACCCCCTCAATCACCCCCTCCTCCCGGTGGTGGTCTCACGTCTGGTTGTATGCTATTCGAGCACGCAATGCGCTCGTAGTGTTCGCGGCGACGGCTGTGGCGTACGTCTTGTACGTAGAGGGGAGCGTGCCATTTAAACTAACGGGTAAGTGATAAGAACACACACGCACAAACACACACATACCTCACGCTTGACAAATACACGAATATATGTTTAACCGTGTTTTACTCTTTATCGTACCGTACTGTATTTTTAAGAGTTGTCAATGTATATCGATTACTTATTTGTAAATAAATATTTCAGGTAAAATTGAAGGAGGTCTGCCAAGATTTGGACCACCACCGTTTACTACAACTGTAAACAATGAGACCTTAGGCTTTGATAGAATGTTGGAAACTCTAGGACCCGAAGGTTTCGTGATGCCCTTAGTGGCGATACTTGAGAGTATTGCCATCGCTAAAGCGTTTGGTAAGTGTTCGTTTTGGATCCAAAGACTATTGATATGTATATCTTCAATCAACAGTTACACTGAGAAAGGGAAAATAACATTTAATAATAATATAATGATTTTTAACAGCGGGGAGCACCACTGTAGATGCGACACAAGAGATGATAGCACTAGGGTTGTGCAACCTGGTGTCCTCCTTCGCACAGGCCATGCCTACCACGGGGTCCTTCACGCGGACCGCCCTCAACCACGCCAGTGGGGTTATGACGCCCGCCGGCTCTCTGTTTAAGGGTGAGCCGGTGTGTATGAGATCACTTCGACGGAGACTGACTTTAAATAGTGATGTCAGAGCTCTTCCAGCGTTTTGTATCCATATAGCTGTGAAAAGAAAATTAAAAAAATTAACCTATAAATTGATTTTTGTCTTCTATATACCCAAAACTCAGTACAAATATTGTATTATTGCAGCATCCCTGGTTTTGTTGTCGGTGACGCTGATGGCGGAGATATTCTTCTTCATCCCCCGCTCGACGCTGGCGGCCATCATCATGATGGCCATGATATCCATAGTGGACTTCAGCCTCCTGCTGCCGCTATGGAGAACTAGCAGTAAGTTATGATGCCCTGGTACTTAGACTTGGGTTGCTACCATATATTACTTTACAATAATATAATGTATATTATATAAGCTAACCAAACCGGTTTAGTAGAAGTCTCCTGGTACTTTTAATATTTGTTTATTTCTTATAAATTATTTATACGATATTGTAATTAGAACCAGAGTTGTCCGTATGGGTGCTGACGGTGCTGGTGGGCATCACGGCCGGGCTGGAATACGGCATCGCGGCCGGCGTGGCGGGTGACGCTCTAAGAGTGCTGTGCGCCTCCGCCAGACCGCAACTGCAGCAACAAGAGTTCAAGGTTGGGTTGTACCTGCGTGTGTGGCAATAATTAATCTAATTCACCTATTAGTTAATTTTTTTTAATGTAATTAATAATATCCGGTATGCCCAATCTGACAGCATTCAAATATGGCATTTAATTGCTCAATTCTTAATTCTAGGGGAAGCTATATATGAAACTGAGATTTTTACAATCAGTATTAGAAATGATCTTAATGTGGTGTTATCTCTCTCGCAGGTGGGCGCGGTACACGTGTGGTGTGTGTCGATGTCGGGCACGCTGAGTTACTCGTGCGCGGCGCACGTGTCGAGTGTGTTACGCACTGCGCCGCCCGGTGTGTTGGTCGTTTGCGGGGAAAACGTGAGACACATGGACATCGGAGTGCTGGAGGTATGCAGTGTTTTTTTTTTGTAAACATTTTTTACAGTTTGGTATTTAGTTGATTTAGAGAAACTGTTTTAGAAATTATCACTTCTACATTCTTGCACTTCGCTCGTATTATTTTAGTTTGCAGTTTCATTGAAAAATAATTTCATTTTATCGATAAAAGGACTAAAACAATGTTTTACAACAAAATTTATTAGTAATATAATAAATTTGGAACCTTATCCTGACTCCAGAACATAATGTCGGTGATTGAGGATCGAGAGAAGCAGAAGCAGAGAAGTCTGTTGTGGAACTTCCCCCCTCGACTCGTCATGGATGACACACGACGAGTGACAGGGACGGACATACGACAGATTATACAGGGTACACTTATTACTATTTTACATACATACACTCTCACCCCTCCCTCCCTCTGGTACATCATACACATAATAATATTATTGCTGTAAATCATTCAATAATTTTAACATTTCTATTTTCAGATTTGGACGAAAGAGAATCTAGTTTAAATACAGTGACGTCATAACGTATATTAATTACAATAATAGATAATTAAAAATACCAGTGAAATAAATACATATATACAATTGTTATTTAATATTAATGTGTAATATACATTCCATTGTTAAGACTACGTAATGTATTGTTACTGTTTTGTATTGTACATTATAATTTGAAAATGAATTGTTTTTTATTATAAATAATCGAGAGCCCATCGAGGGTTTTTCATATTTGTAGATTACAAATAGTTATGTACAAATTATTCCAATTATTTCACGTTTTAAGTGATGTAAGCGGGGTCCTTATCTCTGAAGTCCCTAATATATTATATATGTATATATATTTTTAATTCTCTGATTGTAATTCTTTATGTGATTCACTTTACGACATTTTGACGACTTTTTTAACTTTATAGCGACAATGACGTGATATTTTACGATATAAAATAAAAAGTAACTTAAATATGGAACAGACAATACATTTTGAAAGTAATTTTTCTATACGAGTGTTTTGCAGTTTGCGGTATTGGATACTACTACTACTATTACTACTACTACTATAATAAATTATCTTTCCTTTTCAATATACTCACCAAGAAGTCTATTACATTTCTCCTATATATGAATTAGCCTGTTATACCCTAATAAAAAAATACTTATCTTTCCCTAAAAAATACGCTGAAACTGCATCCTTTACTTCTAAAGAAAGAGATAAAAGTCGCTGGGAATCAAGTCGGTGCTACCACACGCAAAGCAGCCAATGCAACTCGACTCTTCTAAACAGGAGCATTCGTGTAAGGGCAGAACATCGCTGGTTAATTTACCTCTTTTTTTTCTCTCTTAACCCTCAAACTCCTATAAATTGGAAGTGTAATGTTGTCCGGTTATAGAAGCATCCTTTTCCTTTTAATGAAATAACAAAATTCTTTCTGTGTCACAGACACCTTGCATTTCTTAGGCATTGATGTGCCCTCTTTTTGCCACTGCATAGAATCTTGTTTAGATTCAGGTTCATAATGATAAAACCTAAGTTTGGTTCTCAGTAACAATTAGTTCTAAAAACCTTCCTTGTCTTTATTACAGTGATCCAAAAACACAGGCGATCTCCGAATGCTTATTTTTGAGGCGGTGTGAGAATTGTAGGCAGCCATCTTGCAGTGACTTGTCATGTCAAGATGATTAAGGAGGAAGTAAAAACGGTTGTTTCAGATACTTCAACCATTTCTGCGAATAATTTGTTTTCAAACATGCATTCTTCAATACTATTTCTCCATTACTAATACAATACTCAGGTCGGGAATCTTTTTCAATTGATTTCCTGTATTGCTTGAAACGGCTTTACTACTTTGTATACAACGGTTTTTCCTGCACAAGAGTCCCATAAAAAAAAGAAATCCCAGATTTTTTTTCCGTTTGGTAAAAAATACAATTTTGTCCATACTGCAATATTTATTCCTTATTGATTTGTTTGATCGATGATAGTTTAAAAACTAATTACCCCCTTATGATAATACATGCATAAATACTAAAGAGAAGTTACTGAACACGATACTTACTACTTACTTAAACGAGTTCTCGACACCCTCCATTCCTCCCATTCCGTGAAATCACCCTCGTAATAAAGATGAATAATTTGTTCGTTAAAGCGATAATCTCTAATATTACATTTAGCCGATTTCTTGAGAAAATTAACACTTACAACCAGTAAAATGGTGCCTTTAAAAATATAAATTTGCGGGTAATGTTATTTGCTTGTGAGATTAGTTAGTACTAATATATTTGAAATATTCCGAACTAGTGAACTATGTATGTGAATATTGAGATGTTTATTTTGTGACAAAAGTTTTATAACTTCATCTGTCTTTATTCTCATTGACCGACAAAGATAAAAACTGGCCAAACAAAACCGATTTTCTAAACCAATCCCAACTTCAGAATCTAAAGCAATAATCATTAAATGCCCGAATAAAGATAAAAGGAAGGCAGAAAGTCGATAGTGACGGAATGTAAATCTGTTCGCAGCGAGATCAATTCCCGTCGGTTCCATCGTAAACCGAGCTAATGCGATTTAGGGGCGATGCGTTGATTGTAATTCCTTATGCTATCCAGTTTACGATACTTCGACGACTTTTTTGAATTTGTGGCAACATTAAAGTGATATTTTTGAGATATCCCAAAAAACAAACAAAAAAAAGTTAAAATATGGATCAGTTATTACAAGATTTTGAAATGACATGTGAATAAGATATGTGAAGATATTAGATACGATCAGAATAATATACGACTTAAGCGTCTACAAAAACTTGTTGAGATTCTATAGTTATTCCGGGATCTAGTGGGCAAAACTTAAAAGCGGTAAAAAATAAAGGTAGGTCAACTAAAGTAAAGTTCAACAAATTTCAATTCAGGATGTACAACTCCTTTATCCCAATCAATAATTCACCTATATTTCGTTTTAAGGTTGCACAAAAAAAAACAAGGAAAGCTTTAGATTTTTGTAGTCTATATGATATTGGAATTATATTTTCTTATTATTTTGAGTCTTACTATATTTCCTGAACATTTTTAATTCTTGTATTAAAAAAGCTCTGAATTTTTTCGGTTTGAATAAATTACACTACCCTCATATCCCTAGGGTATATACGGAGAATATTTAGTACACTTAAAATCAGAGCAACCACAGAAAAACTTAGTAGTTTTTAATCATGAAAATTATGGATGGACTAATGTTTATCATTTTCATTTCTCATCCCCAAAGTATTCCACATATTATTATTAGATTCTACTTAAATATTAATTTTACCTCAATATGAAATTAAAAGATTTAGTTTATTAGCGAGTGAGCGAGTACGACCTATATTACTTTCTCTCACACGGAGCTGTCTTGTGATATCAAAAAAAGAATAAATTATATAAAGTTTTTTCAAATAATTTTATACCGTAAAGGAGCAAATCTAGTTTTTTTACTTTTTATGTGTACCAATGCCATTTCTATATCGTATTATTGTAGATGTAATACATCTTTTTCATTGCTATAATTTCTAAGATTTCTTTCTCCAATACACGATAGAAGTTTGTGTATTATAAATGGATTCGGTAAACCGATTCTTTTCCTAGAAAATATGTGAGGAGTTGTTTTAAACAATTTTATTGTAGTGAAGAAAAATAATAGAACTGTTTTTTTGTCAAAAGCAATTTTCTTAAAAGTTATTTTGCACTGATCTGTAATTGTGTATTGATAGCCAGGTATAATACCTGTTCTATTAATAGAGTGCGTTAATTAATACTAAATTATACAAGTAAATACATAAGCAACATCAAAGTTATTTAAAAATAGTCTTTAAAAATCTCTGTTTGTATCAAAAAAATCATCATATTGAAGTCGACATTTTATTAAAAAATTTAGAACACCAATTGCACATTAGGTGGTTTTAGGACATATTACAAATAATATTGGATGTGGTTAGAGTTTATTTATTTAATGTATATTTCAGTTCTCTTTGAACTAGTTGTTGACCGTTCATGTATACGAAAATGTAAATATTTAGGTTGCATGTTTATGTGATTGCGTGTCCTATGTCCGATCACTTTACACATTTAAAGTAAAAAATTAAGCCAATTTTTTTAAGCAAACAGGATCTGGCAATTTATAAAGTAACTCAGATCACGCTTCACGCTCAGCGGCGCTCGCTAAACGACGCGGTGGGCCTCGACGCCGATCCCGATTTATTTTAAATCGCGAGTAAGACGGGATAACGTCTCCGTGCTGCCTTTGTGTATATCCCTCACTTGAATGAAGGTCATTGAGTTTTACGACCGATGGAAATGTTCTTTCTGTGTATTTTTTATTATTATCAAGTACTGGTTTAATCAACGTCACGGTTTGGGTGGACTATTATTACTAGATTAGAAATTTAATTATTATTAGGAGTTTTGTCCCTGAAAAATGACGATATATTTCTCCAACTAACAGAAGACTATAAACGCTAAGAGCAGTCTCTACATAGCGCGTGCAAAGTATCGTATTGCATCTTATGTTAACAACAAAATTGTAAAATATGTGCTCCATTATTAATAAGTTTTGCTAAAGGTTTTAATTCCTTTATTTTATAGGTGTATCAGAAATAATTACTTTTATAAAAGTCTTATCGATATTAATGTGCAATTCATTTAACTTCACACTCCGGTTAGCTAACCGCTCCAGCGTTCAAAGACAGCATCACACTAAATCCCGGTTAAAATTCAACGAGTTAAGCTCAGCTGAGTAATGGCGGACAAGCTCGGAACGACATCTATAATGTTTCGTAAATAACCCAATAAATATACGACCATTTGTGTCTTTCATTGTTAAAGCCGAGTATAATCTCATGAATTGTAATCCGAATTGATACAATTGGGAGTACAATAAATTCTGAAGATGCTATAGATTATTTCTGTCCCGTTAAATAGAAATGTTCAAGACATTATCGTTTAATTATATTTTCTGTTACAGTAATCGTTACCAAAAATATTATTTAATTATAAATAATGAAACCATTAAAATAAATGCAGCAGCTATCTTTCCCCTTTCTCACTTATATTTTAATCCCCGGAGTATTTACGTGGCGTCGCTAAAGCGTGTACGTAATAAAAAATGTGTCAAATATTCACGATACGAGAATTTGTTATTCCGACCACGTTCTGTGTAATTTAGGAGCTGACTGCTGCTGGCAAAAATCTAAAGAGAAACAGGAACTTGGTTAGCTCGAGCTGTTATATGATACGAATATCATACTTATGTAGCCGACAGAAGAAGAATCAAATTATGTATAACTAATTATTTGAATAAAATCCTGAAAAAATTGCGTTCTCTTTAGAATCATAAGTATAACATACATATGAATTTTAAACTTTGGAAACACCAATTTTGTTATAATTTTTGTCACACATTAGAAGATCCTAATTCGTAGTAAATAATAATAATTAGAAACTTATAGTTATCTTATATTGCAGAAAAATATTAAGAAAGAAAAACAAAAAGGTATAGTAATTAAAAGAAAAATAAAAAGGAATGAAAACATTGTTTTACCGGATTTATTTATCGAAAACATCTCTCGTATTTCCGTGAACATTCAGATAAATACCAATAAATAAATACGAACGTAAAACAATACACGTATAATTCATTGAAATATAAAATAATTTATTTCGCTCTTTATACTATTATTCAATATGTATCTAGTTAACACTCGACACGACAACACATTTCAGAATTTAAAATATGTTATTTCAAATACGATAATTGTTTTTATTAAATTGATAATGAATAATTTAATTAATATGAAAATATTTTACAACACTGATTCAATAAGCCACATTTTATTAAACCACATATAAGTTATTGGTTTCAAAAATTTACAAACATACAAAATCGAAACACGAAACAATAATTTATAGGTAATAATGACGACACGTAGCGAGTTTGATAATATTATTTTAAAATTATATTATATTTGGTTTAAATAAATTTCAACACAAACAGACATCGAACCCGGGACTTGTTATAGCGGATAGCGGACTATAGCGGATTATCGTAGTGCAGGAAACGTTTGAATCATTTAAGTTTAGGTTAGCCTTGAAAACTGTTCTTTCTTATAAATTTGTCATTCAAACATGACATTTATTTCATGTAATTTGTTCCATTCTAAGTTGTTAGAAAGTTTCATACATAGTATTGCTTATAAATTTCTAAATGTTTTGTAACAATGTACCCCTGATGATTAATTACAGTTTCTTCTGTCTTGTTATCTGGTAGTTCGGTAAATGGTCTAGATAGAAAATAAAGTACACATTCAACATTCCTTGTTTAGTTTTTGTCAACAACAAAAACCTTTGAAAATAATATATTAGTTTAAGAACTTGTAACATGATATCGAGATGGAGTAATTGTTCAAATAATCTTATTAGGTAGATTACAAAAGTAAACTGTATTTACAGTTTTAAATAATTTTGTTCTTTATTTGTGTACGCTTAAAATTACTTTTTGCTAGAAAAAACACAAAAAACTATTAATATTAATCTGCAGATTAATTAAAGCAACAGCTAGCTTAAAAAAGTATAAGAATAATAAAATATATAAATACGAGCAGAACTCGAACCTCAGACACCATCCCCGTCGTCCTGCTAAGATATATTCGAGCCAATAAATGTAAAATTATATTTATTTTATATTTATTTGAAACAAAATGTTCCGCACTTATAAATTGTCGTGTCGTCCAAATGTTAATAGCGGAGCAAATAGATAGAAAGAACAAAGCGCAGAATGCAATTTCGTTGGTCAGGAATGCTCAGCTAAGCTAAATAAGAAATGGCCGCAAACATGGCGACCAATGTGAGCGCAAGAATAGCGTCATTTCCCATTACGGCGGCGATCTCCGGAATGTCAAGTAAAATTATGGCAAATTTTCGAGCTCAGAGAATCGCATCGCGCGAAATAAATGCGACGCGGTATTCAAATATACCACGCTTCATAGTAACAGCTAATACCACACGAGCTCCGGACTTGAGACCTAAAAATTACTTCCTTATGATATAAGTTATATACGTGTGTCTGGTTTTATGTATTAGGGAATGTTTTAATATTATGACAGCTTATTGCAAAAGGCTCATATATTATCACTTGTAATATATGTATTATTGTAATTAAAATGTTAAATATAATAACTGGTTATATTTAATATTTTAATTGCTGGTAATTTTGACACTAATAACCAGTAGTGATATAATGACAAGCCAGTGAAACAAAACAAACTGATGAGCTGCAAAATGAATGTAACGGAAGCTTATAATTGGACGCTCATTTTATATAAATAAAGCGTTAATCAGTAACACATTTACACGTTATAGTTAGTGGAAATCACGATTATTGTAATTATAAAATAACTGTGTTTTCATATCATAAACAATGTTTTGAAAATCTGTTACATTTATAACTAAAATAATGTTTACTGTATGGTCATGTTTTATCTCCAAAAATATTATGGTTTCAATATTATTCGATGTTACTTAAGGATTTGTGGGTTTAACTATTGTGGGGTTGTTCGGTCAATGCGATTACATAACAATGTAACCGGTAATCTGTATGTAGCGTGGGCAAAAAACTTGAGAATTATTTATTTAATTATTATATTCCTACATTATTTCACACAAAGAATGCTCGATCGCGCTACAGTCGGTTTAATACAGACGTCAGACAGTCTAACAAAAACTATGTCACCAACAAATAGAACAACAGAGCGAATAGTTTTATCGCAAGTCCCTAGTATATATAGCTAAATAAGTTTGTCAGTAAGTTATACCCGTCGTATATCATCACTCCGCTCACTTAATCCGGATTTATTACTTGGCACAGCGGTTCCGTACACTTTTTTATATCTATGAATTGAGTTTTGATGGTAATGAACACATTCTGTTTTATAAATTGCTTCTTGTTTTCATATAATTATTGCGAAATTAGTTTTTCTTCTCCGCCTTACATGGAATCTGATTTGATGATAGATCTTTATTTCATGTATGTTTTTTATAATTTAGTTCAATTATAATGTCAAATAAATAATGTAATTAACGTAAAGAGTGTTTGAATTCAATAAAATGAAATTTATAAAAACCTCACTATTTTTAGACGTAAAAACTAGATAATCAACAAATCATTTATTTAGCTACATACATTTATATTTATTTTTTTCTCACACATTATTTCTAACGTTGAATGGCTAATATGTTTTACTTTGTGGGTTTCATCTCTATTATCCGAGTTAATCGCATCACATAAAGTCCAGCATTGTAGTCAAGATTGTATTCAGCTTCACAACATTACCTTCAGTATTATCTTACTTTATTTTTATTACAACATAAAAAATAAATAAAGTATTTTATAATTTTATTATCAGCATTAAATGTTAATCATTATAATCATTAAGTTTAATTGTGAATGTAGTTTCAGGTTACGTAGTAATTAAGAAATATAACCATGTAGGTTTTATTATTTATCCAATATATTTATGTAAATCAGTCCGTTTGTTCTGTTAGACGTAATTGGAAACAGAGTCGCGACTCGCGAATCCCTCAGTTTTGTTCCCAGGCGACGGTTTATGGCCCCCATTACTGGTATCTCTTTATTTTTATGTTCGTACACACAATTGGGAGGCTGTCCAAGTGCTTGATGTAGTGTGCCAGCATATTAAATGCAAATTGTGCTTACTTATCATATAAAACTCCTTTAAATATTGTCTGCCAACCGACGATGAATAGCTATAAGTTTCTACTATTTTACGTGTCTCGTTATAGAAACTATTTTAAAACCATTTATGTTATGGACAGAGATATTTGTGAGCAATTACTGTAGACAAGATATAAGTATCGACTTGATAACAATAGAAAAAGGTAATAAATAAATACTCGGTTATTTATTGTCAGTTCTAAAAGTTCGTATAGCCATGAACAAATGACTCAAATACATTGTTGTCATGTTCAGAAATAGTTCACATATTTACTCCCAAGTCACGATTTTTCCCTAAGGCTGTACGTTAAAAGATAATTAACGATCCATCCATCAATCCTTCCACTCGATTTACCAACTTAATCAGATGACGTCGCAAATATGGCGGCAATATGGCGGCGGAAATGTTCTACCAAATACGGACTTACTATCATTTGTTAGGATAAAAAATGATATTCTAGCGTTTATTGCTTATTTACGTTACATTAAAAAAATATATATTTTTAGGAGATAAAGTATTACATTACACAGCTTCGAGGAATTTAACGTATATTATTTAGATCGTTATTCATTATATACTTGGTGTTTATAGATAAAGTTTATATTTACATGAATGGATGTTCGCGGGAGCGAAGGTTGATTGTTTTTATAAAATGATCCGCAAATGAAATGCAGTTCTGGTGCGCAGAATGCAGAACTCAACAACATTTTAAGCATAATAGAAGGTAGACGGGATAGCCTCTTTGTAAATCATTATATAAGATCTCGGTTGGTAATTTTTTAAATCACTAATTTGGATTTTAAGAACCTCGTAACTAACAACATTCAGTTTTATACTTTAAAATATAAATTGTTAACTCAAATGTAAGTATTTTAAAAAGTAATATTATAATTTTATATATTTATATATCCAAGAAAAATTCACAAAGCTGCCATAATTGATTAAATGAATACACATTTGTTATAACTGATTTTACAATGTATTCTGAATTAACAGATAACCTTACAAGAGTCGAAGTGTATTCCCAAAGTTAAAGTTTACGCGACAATCAGATAAAACCATTTATTTAACAGAAAAAGCATTTCATTACTACCGCTCTCACGTCCGTCGGTCCTCAAATGTTCCAATACGTTTACGTGCATTTTTGCATTTGCTTTGTGTACGAAACACGTTTGTTTTGCACGTCGGGTTCTTCAATAGACGGTTACAGCTGTTTATTCTGGAAAATAAACAGAATGTTTACTTATTCACGGAAAACTGTGTATCACAAACGGATTTGTTATGTCACAGTAATGTTCGAATCAGATTTATCAAAGTTATTCATAATATACCAGTTTAACTAAACGCAATAACTTATTAGGCAATCTTAATAAAAAGGTAGCTTTTTATGTTTGTAGGAAAATTTCCAATAAGGCGTGTAACAGGCGTTGTCCGTCCATGCGTCACGCTCTCATCTCATAAACTAATAATCACATTAAGCCGGGCGAACCGCCCTGTATTAGCTGCTAGAGAGCCATTAAATTAGCGATTGTATCAGAAAACGTTCTTATAAAGATTACAAGATCATAACATTAGGACTCTTCTAATTCCTAGTAAAATAATGTTAGCACACCTTCTCTTAACAATAGTTGGTCGTGTGAACTGTATGTTAAATATTCCATTGCAAAGTGTCAAATATTCTGAATATATGTAGTGAGAGAATGGATTACAACGCCTCGTATGTTTATGAAACTCGTTAAAGATTATCTAACTCATACATACATAATATTCTGTAGTAACTTATTGTTAGGGGAGGAAACTAATTAACTAACTCTTGCTGTCCTATATATATATATATATATATATGCGTATATGTTTGAGTAAATAGAATCTAAGTTATATATATTAAAAAATTTAAAAAAACCTCTTATACTTATAACGATGCTGATATCTCACAGACGACAATCAATTCAATTTTTGCACCGCAAGCATTCATTGTTTTATTGTATGAAAAAATGCCACAGTAGTCAAAAGAAAACGAAGATCCTTGCTAGTGGCCCCACAGCAGCATAAAACTTTCACTAAACCATTTAACTTCGTTAGGAAGTCTTTATTTCATAGCCAGCGCTTTTTGCTTAATAGGAAATATTCATAACCTCATAGTCTAAGCCGAAATTTACCTCCGGCGAGGGATTTTCGGAGATATTCAATAAATTTTTGTAAAAAATTTGGGCTCCTGTAATATAGTGGCGGTAAACGATTTTATGTTTAAGATTAATAGTCTTTTTGTAATTCAATTAAGGTTATTTTTTAATATCAATATCTGAAGCGTGAGTTTCAACGATATTTCTGTCATTAATTTTTGAATATTTTTATAAAAACTTATTTTGCCTCTCTATATGTGTTTTTTATTATTATTTAACACATTTTATATAGGAAAGGAACATGGCCGAGTCAGTCAAAATGTCCATTAGTGACTATTAGAACAAACAAAGGAAGTTTATTTAAAAACCTAACTGATCTAGTACTTAAAATAGCTTCGGTAATTGTAAATATATTATTTTAGAACAATGAAAATTAATAAATACAATACAATTTAACTTTTTCAAACATTATACTTTATTGAGAAAATATTTATTATAAAACTTTATTTGAGACCTGTCTTAGATTGAATTTATGGTGAGAAGTTTGTTTAATAGCTTATTATTTTCTGTTATGAAATTTATGATTATATTACAAAGTTTACTCCATCCTATGCATTTTAAATTATTAATAAATTCAATGTAAAAATTATTTATAATTTTCCTTCCTAACTATAAGTTACTACAGAATATTGTGTATGAGTTAGATAATCTTAAGCGAGTTTCATAAACATACGAAGCGTTATAATCCGTTCCCTCACTACATATATTCAGAATATTTGACAATACCCTGAGTTGGTATGATTGTTTTTATTGCGTACGCTGATCATATTTCTAAACTTTCGTTCACTTGATTAAGGTTTACATAAAGCGAAATAAGAGGGGAATATTCTATGCTTTATTAAATGTTTTTCATTATTCTGTGAATTTAGTTAAGGCAGAGAATATGTAAATGAACTTTACGATTGTGTTTGAGTTTGATAAAGTTATAACTTTTAATATGTGACCCAGAGGCCTGTGCTGGGTTTATGGTTGGTAAATTTTGGTGTTTTGACAGAATTCAAATTTATTTTCATTGTTACTAAGTGAGGAATTCTGAATTGATTTAATTTATTTTAGTTCTTTTCAAACTTATGATATAATTTGAAGAAAATTGAAAATATATATTTTTTCAGTTACATAATAAACATTTCGAAGAAGCTTCGGTCTTTTAAAATAATATCAAACGAAATCCCACACAAAACAATCCAGGATACCCACCCTACACGCCTGGATTACATGGCAAAGGCAAACTTTGGCTTCCGGAGTGTTATTACGAATCTGCGTCTAAACGTAATTGACTCCCTCTCACCATTTCCATGGATTCAATTAGGTTGTGATCAAACGTTATTGGACTTTGATGGGATTAATATATTATTGACAAGTGTATTATTGTATTGATATGAATAAATATAATTTAATATTTCATAGTTCCTTATGGACATTTTAATAAAAATTGCAAACATAAAAGATATTTAGCATAAAACACTCTAAGCTTTAAAAAGCAAACGATACCAATAACAAAATAGCGAAAACGACCATTACCGAAGTAACTAAAAGGTGAACCAATTAGCGCTTTTAAAAAATTCAGCGCGCTCCAGCTTCCAAGCAGAAAGGTTATTTTAAAAAGGAGGAACACGGACATTACAACATTAGATATGCTACGTAATTAAATATATATATATTTTATTTATAATATTTAAGTAACTATGAGAAGTAATCGTTTAACTAATTTATTATTTTAAAGACGATTGCATTATAAATTTGCAACAGTTTAACAGTGTAAAATATATATACTATATAAAAGAATACACTACACATACAGATGTTTTTATATTCTGAAAGATTTAAGTATAGTTACTCAGCTGGTGTTATGAACTTTACAGTATGATTGTAGGTTCCTTTGCTAACATAAACATTTAGACAGAAAGTTTTGAAATTCCAAATCCATGAACGTTGAATAGGGCGTGTAATTTTGTATAGCAGTTCGTTATTTCATAAGTTTAAAAAAAGATTTTGTACATGTGTTGAAACCGCAAACCAAAAATTTTTAGCGAAAAGGACAAAAAATACCACACAATGTCGTATCCACAATTCGTAATTAATGTAAGAACCATACTTTTAAAATGCGATCATCTTGCCCGGGCATGCGGCGGCACGGTTCCTTGTTGTAACACTCAATACTAACAAGTATTGATCTTTACCTTAATTACAAAAATAACTGCATTTTAGATTTATATACTAGACAAGAATTGTTAGCCTTTTAATTTACATAGTATTTTGAACGATGATACAGTGGATGAAAAATGTATGTTGTAATAGAATGTGAGAGACATTATAGAAGAAAAACATCCAAATAAAAAATAGTAACAGTTTTGTCAAAGGACAGAAGGAAGGAAGACAAGAGGTAATAATGTACACTCACAGGCACAATTAACCGCCCACCTTGTATTTCCTTCAATTTACAGAAATCGACAAATTTAGACCACATTTTATGAGAGGTACATTGAAAGCTACCTTTAAGGTCTTGAAAATAAAACTAAATTCTTCAAACAAAGGGCTTAATTAAACGGTAAATTCCAAAAATCGATTTTAGGAAAATTTTCGATAAAAATTTAACAACTTCAATTTTGAAAAAAGTGGTCTGATTAAAAAGAAAATTTAAAAATAATAATGGGTGTTGCTGCTTTGGGCTCCAATGACTTCTTGGAGCTGGTTTGCCATTCCATCCATGAAATCTTGGATATCTGATTGGGGGATATTGTGCCACTCCTCTACCACAACCGTCTTGAGCTCTCCTAGTGTCGTAGGTGCTGGTACTCTTACTGGAACACATCTTTTGAGGTTGTCCCAAATGTACTCAATTGGGTTAAGATAGGGACTGCGTGTCGGCCATGGTAAAACTTGAATACCGACCTTATTAAGGTACTCTATGACGGAACTTGCGGTATGGCAACGTGCATTATCATGCATTAATCTAAAATTGTTACCAATAAATGGTGCAAAAGGTATGACATGGTCTTGTAGGACATTTTTCACGTATCTTTGAGCATTTGCACTGCCTATATCGAACACAACAAGGTTAGTACGAGTCTCATAAAAGATACCTCCTCAAACCATTACGGATCCTCCCTGGTAACCCACTGTTTTGGTTATAGCGCATGGAGCAAACCTTTCATTTTGGCGCTTATAGAAACGCTGACGTCCATCTGGATCTCTTAGGGCTATTCTGCTCTCATCTGGGAACAGCACGTCCTTCCATTCCCAAACAGACCAGTTAGCATATTCTTGACCAAAAGCAAGTCTAGCTCTACAGTGTTGTGGGAGCAGTTGTGGGGCAAGAGCTGAACGAAATGCCCTCAGATTCCTTTCTGCCAGTCTTCTCCTAATTGTTCGTTCACTCACACTAACATTTCTCACCTCAAAAAGACGCATATGAACTTCAGTAGCCGTACAAAAGCAATTTCTCAACACGTTGCTGATAACGAAGCGGTCATCTCGGGCTGAACTGCATCGATATTGGCCTTGACCTGGCCTGCGCGTGTATGAGCCTGTCGCCCGAAATCGTCTGATGGCATCCCGTACCGTAGTTCGAGGTACACCGAGTGTACGGACGATGCGACGTTGGCTCTACCTGGCGTCAGACAAAGCCACTGCCATAGCTGCACCAGTTGCATCGAGTGGCATTTTTTACAGTTACAAACAATAAGCAAACCCTAGAAACTTAAATTAAACAATATTCACACTCTGTGGTAGAAAATAACTGGAAATGTTAACACGGGAACACAACGGCAACAATGTCAAATAACGACTAAATCCCTAAAACCTGTCGGTGACACAAAATTTGGAAATAAATTATGAGTATAAGTATTTAATTTATTGCTAGAGTAGCCACTTGATAAAAAACAAAACAGTTGATAAACCATAATAAACGTAAACAAACAGGGCGACGAATGATAGAGGTGGGCGGTTAAATTTGCCGGTGAGTGTATTTGATTTATTACGAACAAATGAAATTCATGATGTAACCGAAATATAATTTTCGATGAAAATATGGAGTAAATAGGTTAAATGATAAAAAAAACAGTCAACAACTTGTGTATGTTTTATTTGCTGGCATTTTGTATAGGAGAGCTCATTAAGTGAGTTCTCGCCATATTGGAGATTTTGCGCGTGAATGTTCACGAGTAATGGGCAGAGGACTTTGTTTGTCCTTACTCAGCTGTATTTTAAAGGTACCCGTACAGAATATATTATTTTATACCTGGTATCGCAATACGATGATCAAATAGTCAATGTTGACATTTATAACGTTGTATATTATAACTGAAAGAACTTTTATACTTTTTTTTCTGTATTGTAAATATAGCCACATTTTATTCGATTATAAATGGTGACAAATATTTTATATCAATATTATTTCTGTTTAAGTAATTAAGGTTTTATTTTGAAACATGAAATGTACGTACGTACGACGTCATTGATTTTTATACGTATTTATGGGTGTGCGTTTGTATTTTAAAATATTGTACCAAAAATATCTTAATAGTGAATATATTCGAAAACCAACATCTATTAAGATAAATATGTTTTGACTTTAAAATAAAAAAAATATTAATAAAGTTAATTAATTATTCTTGTCACTTATATGTATAGCAAGTAGCAATAAAACAATCAGTATGTTTACAGTTCCCATAATAAGTCACCACAGCCTGATAAATGATTTACCCACCATTTGTTATAGCAATATATTTATCAAATTTCAAGATGGCAGTCATAAATCAAATTGCTTCTGTATGTGTAATGACGCGTTGAATTATGTTGGCACACGAATATTGGATTACTTTGTTTCGGTTTTTATATTTTTTTTGCCTGTATGATGTAACGAGTGTGATTTTCTTAGATGGGACCATGATTGAATTAGAAATATAACATAACAGAGTTTTTATTGGATTTTATTTTATTATAGCGATGGTTGGATAATAAGAATGAAAACATGTTGTATTTACAAATTTTGTGAAGAGTTTTGTAATTTCAAATATCTTTAAGATTTTATTTATATTTGTATATATATCAATACTTGAAATGCAATGTTTGCTCCCATCCTAACAAACAGAAACCTCGTATAACAAGTGTTACTCTCTAGTTAATAAAACATTTATTATTAAATAATGTTTTACATTCACTGTAACCCCAATCGGAATCGTTTCGGAGGGTCGGAGCCCTATTTTATTTATGGGTCGTGGACTATGAATTATTTGTATGTCACTATAAAAAACTAATAAAAGTACTCTTACACCAATGAATGAATTACTGTATAATGTAAAACAGAAAACGGGATCCAAAATGAATGATCGTTTTTTTATTCCTTTGATCCTCAAAGAAATAAAGAAAATACTGGAATATTACGACTTTGATAGTCGCAATATAAAAGTTTAAATGTATACAAGTATTATATTAAAAGTTTTCGCAAATATAACTCAAAACGAAGTGAACACGCTTAGTTTACGAAGTTATTATATAACATAGTAATTACAACGACTGGATACTTAGTTACTGAACTGAATTAAACTACATTGTGATGCGGGTCGGTAGGTACAGTGTATATTTGAGATAGAAGCTTGCGGATTGAAGTAGCTTTGGTATAAAATAGGTCTACATTGTCGTTGCA
Source organism: Melinaea marsaeus rileyi (assembly GCA_918358865.1). NCBI lineage: Eukaryota > Metazoa > Arthropoda > Insecta > Lepidoptera > Nymphalidae > Melinaea > Melinaea marsaeus. The sequence continues at coordinate 6,870,687 of OU911095.1, read as the reverse complement.
TACTGCATTGTATTTCACTGGAGCTCAAATCAAATAACCATTGCGTATAAGTTACTATGCACTAACACTTAACACATGTAAAATGAAATGATTGCTCAGATCACGGATAGGTATTTTAGGACTTATTTTGTTTAATAAAGAACCATTATTTCATGGTTTGCTATAACAAAGGAGGAAGTGAGATTGTCTATATATCACTAACGATGCGTTAGCAAATTGATCTTATTGCATACTTTTTTATAGTTAATTACTAAATAGCATATGAAGCAGTTTATATTTTCAAAATAATGTTTTAAGCCTTGATCTAGACTTAATATCATTATGTCCACCAGCTTGAGTGTATAGTCTAGCAGTTTTCTTTGTTCTCACAACCGATATCATTAAGAAATTAAAAGCCCTCAGACAGACAGGGCTTAAATATTATCTGCCAAAATCTGCTCGTACCTACTTACAACCAGCAAGATAATTGTAAGTGCATTATTTTCAAACTAATATTTTGTAAAAAGACATCTTAAAGCAATACTTATCCGTGTATTCTGTAAGTATATCCATTTCTGTTCTCTTTTGTTTCTGTTATTTTAAACTAGAAAGAATTATCAGAATATAGAGGGAATCTCTTTTGACAAAGTTTTATAATTTTGTATTCGTCTGAAAGAAATTTCAGAATTCGTTGTCCTCTTTCTGTTATTGAAATGGTGATATTTTATACTAAATTATATGTATTATAAATTATAATACATATTATGTATAAATGCAAAATTATTTCCATATTTAATTGTAACATTTTACCAAAATTCAACGGGTTGACTTTATATGCTTCAAATTAGAGTAGAAAAAACTAGAAAGAGAATATAATACAACAAAACATTCAATACATACGTGTTAAGAGTTGTTATGGAGAAGGATTTCACTTCGATAACATGTGACATCGCATTCCTTTGAATATATTGAATAGAATACTAAGCATATGTTTCAAAGTATATCACAAACTGTAATATCAAACAGATATAAAACTTATATTATCCTCAAGTCTTCAACGTAACTGGGACTACATTTTTTTCTCTAAGACTATAAATGGGGTAAAAATGCGGCAAGGTGCCTTTTTGTAGATATTTTCATATTTTATTATGCTTTGGGGGAGTGTCAACGTATTTTACGGTTAAAGGAGATTTTGTATCGCAGAAGGAAAATAAATAGCTACAAAAAAGACCAAGAATATTTTGTGAGACGCATTATGTCACATCGAGTTTATCACGTTCTGCGACATTTTGATGTTGAAATTAAAGGGGAGTGACGCGGTGTGGATAGTTACTGTTTATGTTTTTCAAATTATGGCTAACGTTTGTTATAACATGAATTGAATCGTAAATGTAGTATTTGAGTCATAAGCGCAAGTTTAGCTTATTTATTTATTGCTCGGTTTGTATTTGAAACCTAAATAGTTTTCTATTCTGTAATTTTATATTTATAAAAGTATTAACTGGTTCAAATTTGCATTTCTTTTTATCTTTTATAGCAATATTTAATTAAAGAAATATGATAACAATTATTTATTATAATTAAATAAAATATAGATCGCGGACTCTTTTTGTAATAAACGTTCAAGCATAATTCACTAACTGTAAATAAATGAAAGAACCATGTTTGTATTTAATATATATAATTACTTATTATGTGTAATAAAAGTGTCGACGTCCTCTCATTTAACTTGGTACTTACTCGTGGCGTTTCAATGTAAATAATTTACATATATTATTCTCATTAATCGTTCTTTTATTGTACTTTACAGTGGATACTACGTTTTTATTTAAAAAAATAAAAAGAGAATACACAATTATCAATTAAATATAGAAATATAATTTATTAATACATGCAAACGGAATCAATTCTGTTATAATAATATATAACAATTAAAATCTCAAACTCAAAATAACTGTTTCCTAAATATAATATCATCAATTAACTTACAATCCGTACACATTGAAGTCGGTATACCTACATAGTATAAATCGTATCAGTTAATAATCAACCATCGTGCATCATTATGGTGTCCAGTCGGTAGCGCTCAGCTGGAACTACTATTGTTAAATACAAATATTGTTGCTGAAGTATATAATATAATAGTCTATAACTAAACTACCAAGATTCCTTTTTCATTTGATTCATATCTTTGAAGTTGAGAGTCGAGATTCGTCAGTTTTTAATTTAAGCTTGCAAACACCGTATTATTAAATATAAAATGCAGTACAAAAAGTCCGGTTTTGTAAAAAATATGGACCTTTTCTAAGATGTTCCCATAAAGTTTAAAAACGAGCAGCAGGGATTAAATACGCAACAAAGCGGCGACAACGAGGATTTATGGCCGGTGGTCTCGTCGCCGGCACTGAATTAACACTGAAATAACTCGCAAATTGTGTTACCTCCTTAGAGACACGTTTCTTCTATAAAAAAGCGGATAAATATTTTAAAAATTGTGTATAAAAAGAAAGAAATTTAAGTAAAAGTAGATGCTGTGTAGTCTTACCTGATAGTGCTTGAACAGTAGCACTCGGGACAACACATAGTATAAACGAAGGACTTCTACATGGACGCGGAAACTTTGAAAATATTTCAGTCTGGAAATATTCAGTGATCGGATTTTTAAGGTGAAAACATTTATTAACTTGCAAATCTTTTCCACGTTGACTAAAAACAAATATAATCTTATTATTATAAATCTTATTATTTCAAAAGCTTCTTCTTTTCTGATAGAACAATTCGTAAAACTTAAAATAATGGAAACCCTAAACGGCATCCGAGGCAACTTAAAATGTGCTTGTTCTAAAAACACCCTGAAAGCCTGCCAAATGTACGCAATTCAAAGAATGGAACTTACGGGAGCGTAATGCATAAGTACACGTCTCTAAATGGGCCTTTAGGTACGTTTTTTCTTTATTTAATTTTGTTTTCGTGCATATAAGCAGTTATTATTTTATCCAGTTATTATGTAGGATTAATATTTGATACTCGTTATGCGAAATGCTCTTATGAGTGTTTACAACTTTCAAGTGTTTTATTGTCTTATCGTTCTATTTTCGTTCTTCATTAATTGATTATAATAGTTGTAATTCACCTACATTTATTAAATTGTATTGTTAAAATGCCATCGGCTAGTTAGATGGTTTTCATTTAAAATATATTTCTGTGTGTTTACAAGTTAAAAGTTTGATGAATGCTTGTTTTTACATTTTTAACTGTTTCGATCGAGTTTAAATGTGCAATTCAATAAAATGTCATGGACGCAGAATAATGTATATAAAACACTTGTTTTAATCTAATTTTCCTTGGAAATTTGAATCCCATGGGACATTATGGTGATTTACTTCGCGTTACCAGTTTTATTGGAGCTGCATTCAGATAATGCATGTTCATTTATCCCGTTATACATAGTGAATGGGTTAATTTGGATTTTTATTGCACGATGAGTTAATTTAAACTTTAATTTGTAGTTTTCTCCATAATTTATTGTTTACTATTTTAATACAACACTCAACTTTTTATTAATAAAAAAAGAGACAAAACTTTTCCTTAAAAAAGATTTAGTATTATTTATTACATAATTTTTATATGTAATACTTAACTAAATATTATAAATAATATAAAGCTATACAAGTATTGTATTAAACTGCATCTTAGATCCTAGACTCTAAACGTACAAATGAGCCATCTCTAGGTTGGATATTGAATTCATGAGGTTTCAATATAACCGGATCCATTGTTTTCGGACATTTGACAATTTTAAAGTTCAACACGAGATCGAACATCAGCACTTTGAGCTCAAGTAGAGCAAATCTTATTCCTGAAAAAACGAGAAAATTTATATAATAGAAGAATAACAAAATGGTGTAAACTAATGACGAAAAGACAATAAATCGTTGTTTATACCAATACAGTTCCTCGGTCCCATTCCAAATGGTGTATATGTAAATGGTTTAATCTTGTGTTTGTTTTCTTCTGAGAAGCGTTCAGGATCAAAAATTTCTGGATTGGGATGATGTACAGGATCCATGTGGATACAGTTTACCATATTGTATACAACATCTCCTGGTTGGAGCTGCAATAAGTAAAATTTTGCATAACAAAAGGATTGACATAAAAATAAGAATTAACATAAACAACATTATCTTAACTATCCACTTTTTACCACTACCACGTTCACTTGAAAGGAGATTGCGAAAATGAAAATAAAATAATGAACTAACTATGGCACCGTCCTCGTGCCCTCATGTGTCGGTGATGGGTGGTCGTTCTATCCATAGGCACCTTCTAATTATTTATTAAAGATTTGTGACGTCGACTTCAAACCGTTAACAAAACTATATGGCATTCAAAATACTATAAAAATCAATTCTGTATTTTTTGTGTGATTGACAGACAATAAGTTCTACATTGATAATTAACTTACGTGTACTGATTTTAACCCTTCTCTCGGTGGAGGCAATTCATAGGCTTTGGTACATACTCTGTCTAAAATTATTGCTGCCGCCCATTTCCTAGAAGTTTCTGCATAAAGAATTATATAAATATAACGAGTTATACTAAATTTTAGGTTATATTATTAAAAATTGTCATTAAAAAAAGTTTCACCGTTTAAAACGCAATCCAAATATTTTAGATTGTTAATAGTTTCGAAAGATATTTTTCCGTGTTCCTCTTTATATTTCCTGATTTCCTGGTATAGCTTTTCCTGCACTTTAGGATTGAGGGCGAGCTCATGAATGCACATCACCAGAGCCGTTGCAGAACTTTCATATCCAGCCGCAAAGAATATAAAAATTTGACCTGCTAAATCCTCCACAGTCCACTCTGATTTTTTTAATAAAATATATTTACATTATAATGTTTGATATTTAAAAAAATCGACCACGTAGTAATGTGCTATGCTTTTAATCTTTTAATCTTACCCTTAACAGCTTTCGGTTCGAATATGTCATTGGTGGTTGAGAAATCGTTTACATCTCCTTCCAAGGTACCTAATTAATATTAAAATTAACTTATTAATATAAAAATTAACAAGTATTGCAATGTATGAGCTATTCTACAATTGTGATAATAAGAAGTTACAGACGCGAAAGAAATTTGTTCAAATTCTTTCAGTCAGCCTGTTGTGTCTTACCCTTGGAAGCCTCCATCAATAGTTGGATCATGTCAGGTCTATGAATGTTGTTACTTTTTCTATATTCCATTGTATTGATTGCTATGTCTCTGAAGAAGTTCGTAACTTTTTTCGAAAATAGTGTAATACCCAATTTCTGTATATGAAAATCGTTTCAAACTTGATAATTTGACGCACAACTTACTAATAAAAAGAAAAAAACTGTAATAATTTCAGTATTAACCTTAGCCAAATTAGGAAATAACGCTATCAGCATTAAATAAATCCTTTGCACAAAAGTAAAACGAAATAAGTTTCTACCAACAGTGTAGAATTCATTATCCCTATCTTTGAGCGAATTAACTTGAAGACCAAAAGCAGCAGAAGCAATGACGTCGCTTGTGTAGCGACGAATGACATCTTCAACGTCGATGTCCTTGTTTAAATGATCTATAATTTTAAAACGGTTACTAGTAAGAAATTAAAATTAATAAATCATTAAAAAATCTCACTATTAACATTTAAAATTCCGCCTATGAATGTAATTAATACCAAAAATGTTTAATAAGTTTGCTTTTAATAAGTTGGTTTATCGACAAATTACAAATACTAGAGGAATAATATTTATCATTCCTGTATTACCTTTTAAATATGCGACAATGTTGTTACTAATCTCCGTCATAAAAGGCATCATCAGACGCATCTTGGAGCTTGTGAATGCTGGACTCAGAGTTGTTCGCATGCTGTGCCATCTTTCCCCTATCAATAATATTAGATATACCTAGCGATAATAGTTAATGTCTTAATATTAGTCAACTATTATTTATTTATTCGTCTGTTTCAATAATTAATGAATAGATAAATAAATTTTTGCTTTGAACTTTGTGAATTAGATTCCTAACTAGTGTAAAATAATTATAAATGTCTACAAAAAGGGAATACTTAAAATAGGTATGCAAATGACTGTATTATTTGTGGACTTATCCCTGAAATTTATGTTATTACTAGTTGTATCCGATACTCTTAGAACGTAAATTAATTAAGTTTTTGTGTGTTATATTCTGTTTATTGAAGATTTTTTTAACCACAATATTTTAGATTTTTTCCTTTGCTTACACAAATAAGTGAAAAGATTTCCAAACGCGCCTGTAAGCAGAAGAAGGAGAATAGATTATTTAAATTTAATCGACTCTTTGATAACCATTGCAAATGAGAGTCGTACCGGAAATAGCAAGCGATCATTTAAATTCAAATGGTATATATCTGTTGAAATCGTTTGGTGTGCGTGGCAACGGTGTTCATTATCGAGAATGTTGTATATTCCGACCGTCCACGTATTTTTCCGTAAAACGAAATGGTGAACTTGGAAAGGGTCAATTAATCTTATCAGAAAATTTTATTTTCCTGAGGTCTTTTCAAATAAAATAAGATCAAACAATATCAAGATTTAATAAAAAAATATTAAACCTTTAAGCAAAAAGTTATTGTATGCCTTGTTATTATATGGTCTGCGTGCGGTTTTTTTGGTTCAAGCATGTACAGAAGATCTTGCCAAAGATTCATCACAATCTAATGGATATTTTAAGAAAGCATACAGAAAAGTTGTAATATCCTTAAGATCACTGTGTGGTTAAGATATTCTATGTAATGAGCATTATTTGCAGGACTCAATGAATTTTTATGCTTCTAAATTATATAATGTATAAAAATATATTTAAAAATTGTGGAATGGCAAAGCAAACTTATAAGATAAGATAACGTAGTTGAATAATAATATAAATAAAAATTAGCTGATGTTATTACGTGTTATCGGTTATTTGTTTTATCTGCTGTGTTTTTTCTTCAATATTTAAATTTAAAATAGTATAAGAATACATTTTAGCTATTAAACTAACTCTAAAGTTATATTTTTTTATGTCAATTTACGAGTTTTTTTTCTGTCTACTAACAAGTATTGATTCTAAAACAAAATTAATGTAATAATTATCGGTTCACGTTCGATAGTTTTTATAACGCACTGTATAAAATCGGCTTTATGTTTTGGTCGACAACATCAACGAATTATAATATATATAATATAAGCAGCAAAGATAATCATATCATAAATTATAAAGACGTCATTATATTATTTCTTGGTATCTTGTGAAAATAATGTCACTCAGTATTGAGTTGTTGATTTAGTAAAATATAAATAATACTTTTAAAAAATTTATGTTGGGAATAATTCTACCTTTCATCATGATGAGGCTTCCTCCAAATAAAGGTTCTATTTCTTCGCTGAGAAACAATTTGTGGTCCGTAAAGTGTTGGAAATCCTTTACAGTGATATCCCTAATTAGCTCCGGATCCTTGATTATTATAACCGGAGATGTGCCTTCGATGAAGCCAACATATCTTTAAAAATTATAATATTATAGAAATTATTTGGTACTTAAGTTACGTCCAATGAATTAATGTTTAAAATTGTCTTTTTAGATAATTTAGTAACTCACCTTTCCTCTGGAAAAGCCTTGTACACAACATCAACATCTTCAATGAAATGACTTCTTAAAAAAGCATTTTTCAACAAATTGCCAAAAAGTGGAACACCAGGTAAATATTTTATGCCCTTTTTATCAAAGTGTCTATGAATTTTTTTATGCATATAGAAAAAATACCCTATTAGCGAAGTGAGTATAAATATTATAATTTCGATGATCATTTTGTCTGAATGCCGACACAGTACTACTTGTGGTTATGATATGGTTCTATATAGCGATATCACGGGACTCGATTTTTTGTCTTGTCACTTAGATGATAAGAGACTTTTGAATACATTTTATAGTACTGCAATTATTAGATGGCAGAATTATTTATTTAATTTTCTATGATTATCCATATTATTTATATAAATGTTTCAATTTGTAATGAAATAATAAACATTTTTTTTTTAAATGTTTTGACACCTTTTAAAACTTGTTTGGCTTTTCTTTCTTTAAAAAGTTCTATGTACCTGTAATTTAAGTTAAGCCTTCTTATTTTTCTTGAACACATTGTATGAGAAATTTGGAAGAAGTAAAGTAACTTATGAATATTATGGGTACCAGAGATTTCATCTGTGTGTACCCATTGTAAGCCATGTATCATCACTAAAGATATGCAAAAAAGATAGATGGATACACCATGTATCTTTTTTTTAAATTTATTGTCATTTACGCCAAAACTAGTATTTTTATTATCACATGATAGTGTTTTTTTTTAATTATTAAAAGTTTTATATATGTGAGAGTGATATTTTTAAAACCGTTGTTTTAAAGTATATAAAATACAATAATTTAAAAATGATATGAAAATTATATAAAATACAGTAATTTAAAAATGATATGAAAATTTCTCCTGCGTTGTCAAAGTCGTCAATGTTAACGTAGGGATCAATTACTTTCACGAAAAAATTGCACTTCGTGAACATACCATTTACCACCAACCTGAACATTGATAGAAAGTTTTGATACTGGAAATTAGATTTTAATATTTATATTATACATCCCAATGTTGTTTATTTTTGTTGCGTGTCTGCCCTTACATTGTTTTCAAATCACACCGTGCGCAATCTAGATGATAAATATACGAATATGTGGGAGGGATCATTAAAATGTTGAAAAAATTGAGAATTCGGCGTATTTGTACGTTCTCTATTGTTTTTGGAATTCATGGTTTTAGGATTAGCGTGAAATTTATAATATCATTAAAATAGATTAATTGTAAAAAATAATAAAATTAATTAAACAATAATATAATCATAATAAACTTATGTGATTCAGGGGTGGTATGTGCCACAATGTTAACCAGGAGGGATGCCTTAATGGAAATTGCTTGGATGTTAAAAGCAAGCTCCTAAATAACCGTCCTTTCTGCACATAACCTGATTCACTGAGTGGTGTGATGTCAGATTCCCGTCAACAAATACAAGTTGTATATAAGAATCCGTTTTATTTTGTGGATATAATTATAATTATGGACGTTTAATCATTGTTTTATAAAAATATATATATTAACTATTTTTTATCTTAGTATAATATATATAATAATATGTGACAAGGTTATATTTTAGATTTTTTAATCTATTATCTTATCTAAATTTTCGTAAGTAATATTTGCAATGACATAATAATGTATTTGTCTGGTTTTATTCATTTATGAATGGGTGTTATAGGCAATGGACGAGAATTTCTTGTTATCAACTATTGTCATTGATATTTCAGATTCTATGGCTTAAACAATGTATGTCTTAAAAAGAACAAAATTTATAATTTCTTAGTGATTTATTTACTAATAGCCATTGTACATTATAACTATTTAACAAGTTTTAGAGTAGTAATATTTTTTATAAATCTGCATTTTTTTTATACATTGACTGATTAAATTCCAATATTCATATAATAATAAACTAAGTAACAAGTTACAACGCCAGCGTTAAGAACTAACAAGGGTCTACATTTCATAACCATCTTGTATTTTGACAATGTTTTAGTAAACAAGAGAAGGCTAATAATTAACAGAACGCAGTGTTTTGATGCGATGTACGCTTCTCATGAATTTATTCATGTGTTCTCCTACAATTGTTGGTTTACGGTTTAAAATATACAAGGAACGGAACCTCTGTGTAAACTGTTTGAGTCGCAATTGTTTTTTATGAGGTGCAGGAACATTATAATACATAGAAAATAATATACAAAATAAATGGCATAACAATACCAACGGCGAGTAATTGACACAATTAGCCTATTAGCCCGAAGCACCAGCTCTTAATCCGTAACAAGGTCACAATCAATGTAGATTGCATATCTTTGATACAAACATATACAAAACAACTTTTATAAAGAAATCAGGGTATAGCATTAAAGTTTAAGTACGAAATTTTATTACTTAATAAAAAAACGAACTGAACACTGTATATGTAAAAATATATATAAACAATAAAAGTTAGACATTTTGACATTTTGACATTTAGACATATATCCCATTTGTAGCCCATTCTTGGTAACGATGGGCAAATATTAATTTTTGTAGTCGGTAAAGTTGTTGGATAGTCTACCCTACTCAGGCTTGCTATCAAATTCAAATTCAAATTCAAAATATCTTTATCCAAATAGGTATTTACACGCACTTTTAAATCGTCAATTATTACCATACAAAAAAAGGTGAGTGTAGTCAGTCCGTAAGTAAGCCACCACCGGCTCGGAATGCTGCTCTGTTGAGAAGAGCCGGCCAGAAACTCGACAGTTGCTCTTTTCAAAAGAAATATAACAATCTTAGATGATGTACATTATAATATAAATCCTGCAAATGATTCAACATCTTAAGTTCCACATATTTCGATCCACTAAAAACTCTTGAACGTTATAATGAAAATCTCTATCTCTATTTCTATCTCTATCTCTATCTCTACAAAAGTGACTTTCATGCATCTCAATTATTATTATCAGTCAAATCAATGTCAACGGTATGATTTGACAGATTGTATATTTTTAAAACCTGTTGGTAAATATTTGAAAATAATCTCGGATTTTACTTCAAGCATCAATTCAAATCGCTATATTGTAACGTTCCAGTAACTGAAAATTTTGGCTTATCCACCGTTAACTAGAGGTAGACAATAAATTTTTGAGTTATTATGATGGCTTCAAGAGATCGATAGGTAGGTATTGAGCATTATAAATAGTTTAAATCTGTTCTTATAAACGGGAAAAAGTCGTTAGTTTTTATAAATTGTATTTTGACGTCGGAGTTGTATAAGTGTCAGTTATCTATTAACAACAAAACTCTTTTTTCTGTTTAATTAACTAATTGTGAAACTTTGGCCTTATATTATTTTGCTCCCGAAGGCCCTTTACTTTTCCCAAACATTTCCACTTCCTTTCAACACGTAATTAACAATCCGTTTGTTCTTGTACAATGTTATAATTTATTTGTGTGTTATTTTATTTCTGTTCGGATTAATTCTCTGTGGTTGGAGATTTTACAAACATATAAATAAGGGAGTATATTCAGATTTGATATCAACAAACGGACTAACAATCTGTTAGTCCGTTTGGAAGTCGAACCCACTTTTAATTGAGTAGTCACGGAAACTACTAGACCTTATGCAAAAATATATCCATCCAATATCCAGTTTATATATTTTAACCATACAATAAATGAGATCAGAGTATTTATATTTTTAAACGCAAATAATAAATATACGGATAATTTTATTTATTACATTTGATTTTAATATAAATTTATATTTAAGAAATTAATACAAAAAAATATTAAAAATAGAAACGTTCTTTGAATGACCGCTTTGTGATCTAGCTGATCTAGAACAATAAAACGTACTTTCAATTACCGCCTTGTGATCTAGCCTCTAAACGGATAAACGAGCCATCTCTGAGTTGCAAATTGAATTCATGAGGTTTTAATATAATAGGGTCCATAGTTTTTTGGCACTTGACAATCTTAAAATTCAGCACGAGATCGAACATCAGTACTTTGAGTTCCAGCTGAGCGAAACGTATTGCTGTAAAGAAGAAAAAAATATAGTCTAGAATTTATATGAAGAAATAGTAAAAAAAATATTTACCAATACAATTCCTTGGTCCCATTCCAAAAGGCATATAAGTAAATGGTTTGATCTTGTGTTTGTTATCTTCAGAAAATCGGTCAGGATCAAATTTCTCGGGATTAGGATGATGGATGGGATCCATGTGGATGCAGTTTACCATATTGAATACAACATTACCTGGATGTAGCTAGAAATAAATACACAATTATTATTTGTTTAAATTTTGTCGTATGTAAAGAAAAGGAAAACGAATAAAAATAAATTACTAGCACTGGTTTTAACCCTGCTCTTGGTGGGGGCAGTTTATAAGCCTCTGTACATGTTCTGTCCATAACAATTGCTGCTGCCCATTTTCTAAAAGTTTCTAAAATATATAAAAAGTCAAAAGTTAAGTGTTTTACTTAATTTAGATAGGTCATGGAGAGGAAACAAAAATGGAGAGAAAATGGAAATGAAATGATAAGATACAAAAATATTTATTTTTAATACCTAGGAAATGTATCATTTAAAAATATCAAAGTTCTCACCGTTCAAAACACAATCCAAATATTTAAGATTATTAATGGTCTCAAAGGAAACATTTCCATGTACTTCCTTATATTTCTTGATTTCCTGGTATAATTTTTTCTGTACATCAGTATTAAGGGCGAGTTCATGAATGCACAACACCAAGGCATTAGCCGAACTTTCATATCCAGCCGCAAAGAATATAAAAACTTGAGCAGCTAATTCTTCTACAGTCCATTCTGCAATTAATTATTCTGTTATATTAGATTTCATTTTTTTATACCATCTAGGTTAATGCTTAACTACATTCCACCTGACGGTAAGTGAACATGTAGTCGTTACTACAACCTGGTAAGGCACATTATAGTAACCTATTCACTCTTCTCTTGAAGACATCCATATTGTATACTAAAGGAAAAAACGACGCAGGCAAGCTGTTCCAGTCCTTCGCTGTACGAATTAAGAAAGACGAAGCGTAGCGCTTCGTTCGGACAGGGGGAACGTCCATAACGTGAGGGCGGATACCTGCCATGAGTCGGGACGTCCTGTGATGTAAGGGGGATGGAGGAATTAGTTCCTGTAATTCCAGCGCACACTCACCAAAATGTTTCCTATAGAATTCTAAGAGGCTAGCAATTCTACGGCTGTGGAGGTTGGCGTCCAGCAATTCAGGGTCGCCTTTAGGCTTATGGACTCAATTGAGAGGGGAGCAAAGAGGTTTCTTTGCTCCCCTCTCAATTTAGTCCAGAACCGCAAGATGAGACTGCGTCACCAGCGAATATGTGACGACAGCATTCCACACCCGACCGGATTTGTTTGTACATATAATATAAGAAGCTATCCCGGTGTCGGCCCCGGACCTTCACAAGAACGGCAAGCTTTCCTGCAGCTGTTCTTGCTCTGGACCAAGGTTGTGGTTCGAGGAAAGCCTAACAACTGAAGCCGGTCACTGTATTCCAAAGATACATCCTGGAAAGTAGGAGCCAAGGTGAAAGGGCTTCTTTGTAGATAAACAGACACGTCTGCGTTTTAGTGGCGTTGAATTTGACAAGATTGGCATTGCCCCTGCGGACACTGCCTAAAGTTTGTCACTCAAACGTTGCAGCATAGCTTCTCTTTCTGACTGTACTTGGTCTCTACTAGCCCAAGTACTCGGCAGATATCTTTCTACAACTGTGCTGCCGTCTGCATACCCATAGATACCAGGCTTCAACAGATCGTTAATGTGCAGCAGAAAGAGATTTACAGAAAGAACGGACCCCTGAGGTACTCCGGCATTTATTGTCAAGGGTTCCGAGGAACAAGCGTCGACAACTACTCGGAGAGATCTCTGGTTCAGAAAGTCCGTTACCCAGCCGATCAGGCCAAGAGGTATACCGTACGCTGAAAGCTTGCTTATAAGGCTCGCATGCCAGACTTTGTCAAATGCCTTCGAGACGTCGAGAGAGGCGGCGACCGCTTTTCCGTTCTTCTCGATGGCCTCGCCTAAAATGTACGTAGCTTACACGAGAAGGTAAGGCGAAACCCGTACTGCCGGTCACTGAGAAGATCTTTACCTTCAAGGTACGCTAGAAAGTGCGAGTTCAATACACGCTCCATAATCTCGCAAACATCATAAACATTATGAATTAAATATATTTATTTTTTACTAATTAAATATATTTGTTTTTAACTTACCCTTAACAGTTTTCGCTTTGAACGCGTCTTTAGCACGTGAATAATCATCATTTTCGTCGTTCTCCTCTTTTAAAGTACCTTAGTAATTAATACCGTGTCATTATATAATATAACATTTTAAATTATTGGTAATTCTATTGTTTTATTTTAATACTTATGCATAATATTGGTAATACGACATATAACTAAACATTCTGTATAATAGTTTTTAAAAAATTTAGCTTATAACATATATATCAAGCTGTTAATGTATAACTACAATTACCCTTGGAAGCTTCCAATAGTAATTGTATCATATCAGGTCTGTAAATGTTGTTCTTTTCTCTATGTTTCATTGTATTTATTACTATTCCTGTGAAGAAGTTCATAATTTTCTCCGAAAATATTTTGATTCCCAATTTCTATAAGAAAAAAAGTACCAATTTACTCAATGACGTGAATTATTGCCTCGGACTCCGAATTTAATTTTTTACCTTTGTCAGATTTGGAAATAAGGCAATCACTATAAAATAAAGCCTTTGCATAAAAGTGAAACAAAATAAATCTTTGCCAATAGTGTAGAATTCATTATTTCTATCTTTGAGTGAGTTAACTTGAAGACCAAAAGCAGCAGAAGCAATGACGTCACTTGTGTAGCGACGAATAACATCTTCAACGTCGATGTCCTCGTTTAAATGACCTATAAGAAAATAGTGTGTTTATAAAAGGTAAACACTTGGTAATTAGCATAAAAAATAAAATACTTGATACTAATATATGAACCCTCAATAGAAAGCCCACTTATGGTATTGCTACCATAGGTCGTAGAAATAATTATTGTACTTGACCCGAATTATCACAAATTAAGCTTTGATTTTCTCTTCACAATTGCGTAGTAACAAGCCGATCCTAAATTAAACATGACGAGTTTGATAACATTCACACCCGAAGTTTAATTGGATTTAAACGTCATTAAAAGTTAGCAAACGTGTTCATATAATCCGAGTAAGTATTAACATTTGTAATTTCGGCTACAAATTTGATTAATTTTGAATGTTTTCTTTGCTTGTAGTAATTTGCTATTTCTGTTTAAATTGGTTTCTTTGTTTTCTATACAGTTTAATTGTGTCATGTTTACCAAAATTACAATTCCTGAAATTAATCGTTACGAGTTTACTTTTAATGTCAACATACCTTTAACAAATAATGAATTATTTTTCTCTATTTGAAACCAAAGAGACTTTTAAAATATTTAAAATATAAAAATAATGCAACTTATTCTTATAAAATCCAACAAAAACATGTATTACCTTTTAAATATTCGACAATGTTGTCACTGATCTCCGTCATGAAGGGCATCATCAGGCGCATCTTGGAGCTTGTGAAGGCTGGACTCAGAGTTGTACGCATGCTGTGCCATCTTTCACCTAGTAATATTATGTAAATGAAGGAAATAAAAAAATATTTAATACTTTGTTTTTATTTATTTGCCAAGTTGTTGTACCAAGGTTAAGAATATAGAAATATTGTTGTCTCCAAAGTTGATTGCATATCGTGCCATAAAAAACGGAAATATTATGAAATAAACTTTATTAAGTTATTTTAATTTTGCGTTAGGCTTTTTAAAACAGATTAATAAATATTTTGATTAAATGTTTTGTGTGACGATGGAATTTGATTATTGTATTTTGTAATAATCATCCAATGGCATTTTATTGCAATCGAATTCAAATTACCTAATTTTAAATACTTCTATTGTTAGAGTCATTTTTTGTTTTTGTACCTTTCATCATGAAGAGGCTTCCACCAAATAGAGGTTCTACTTCCTCATTGAAAAACAGCTTATGATCCGTGAAGTGATGGAAATCCTTCACAGTGATATTCTTGATCAGTTCCGGATCTCTAATTATTATAACTGGGGATGTACCATCGATATATCCCACATATCTGTAAAAATACCTTTAATATATCAAGTAATTGGTCGTTAAATATGTAGGGTTCAATTGTTGCGATCCCAAATTATTTAAATATTAGGAACATTAACAGTCAACTGTAAGGAGTAATTAATTCCTTGAATATATTAAAAAAAACATAACAATACTTTAAACAAATCGACATCCCTACTTCTTAAACTTAATTTTGTTCATAAATAATAAAAAACTTACCTTTCCTCGGGGAAAGCATTGTATACAGCAGAAATGTCATCGAGAGTATGATTTTTTTTAAAAACACTTCTAAAACTATTACCAAAGAGCGGCACACCCGGTAAATACTTTATGCCCCTTTCGTCAAAATACTTATGATTTTTTTTATATTTAAATAATATATATCCTATGAGTGAAGTGAGTATTAATATTACAACTTCAATAATCATTTTGTCTCAATACAGGCACTGTACTGTACTTGTGACTACGAGAGGGAGATTGCGATGACACTGTGACATCAAGGTTATTCAAATTATTTCTTTGTATGATAACTTCGTTGAACACTGTTTAATAAGTGATAAACGATAAGCGTTTAACACTCTAGAGCGAACTAATTAGTAGAGCATATCATGGTCTTATTGACAACTTTGTAATATCTCGTACTTACGTAATTCAGATTATTGTTATCTACAATACTGACTAGGAAACTTACTTATTTTGTTCTTATTACAAATATTATTAAATGCTAGAGTTTTTTTTAACAAAGATTCAGGATTTTAGATTTTCTTTTTTATTTTATGAGGATGATGTAACTTGAGCCGCTAAAACGTTCTTTAGGGGGATCAAGAAGACAGGAACGAATAAAATCCTATTCGTTCTTGTAGTGTTATTAGAGTAATTCCTAAATTGATTCCAGTATATGTGAAAATACAAACACAATTTTTTCACGACAGAATACTCTTAAAAAACTATTTTTTTAAAACAACAAAATAATAATTATTTTTTTGAGAATTTGAGAGAAAATTGTTAATATTATTAATTACCATGCCTTTAATTATAGTCTAGATATATCCAGCTCCCTAACCAATATTAACATTGTGATGTCAACATTCATACATGCAACCATACTTCCAACACGAGCAAAAAATGTATAAAATGGATTTAAAAAACCACCTAGATTTTTATAAATTATTCCAGAAAATGTTGCTGTAACTGAACACGAAATTTCACCGATCGCAGGTAGAAATAACTTTAATTATTCTTACTTCTACAGACGTCGCTCTGAAGAATTAAGCCGTCTTTACAACTTATCTCAACAACTTATAGTAAGAATCTAACTAGATTGAAGCTAAGACTACTAGTATTAACTAACTAAGCTTATATATTTTTAAAGATATTTTATCAGTAATATACTTTTAAATAAAAATGTTCAACCGTCATTGTGAATTTACTATAATTATATATTTTAACAAGACTTCATAGAGAAAAGAAGAAACTTCAAATAATTTAAAATAATGATTATGTATGATTATATGCAAAGTTAATACTTTACAACACGTTTAAAGTTGTAATACATCTTTAAACATGTTGTAAAGTTAGTCTTAAAGCATTACTTATTTTCTTTAAATAAAAATTTTCATCGATAGGGTAACAGTATTTACATTGTAATAAATCTTTTAAATTAAGGAATAAGTTATATTGTACATTTATCGTGTGAATTCAATATGGTATATATTTTCCATTAACTGTATTGACTTATTTGACATTTTTTTTTTCTAAAACATGATCAGTTTATATATAAAGTAACATGGCCAGCTTATATAGCTTGAGCAGCAGAAGGGACGCGCGCGCTGCGCACGTCGGTCCGGTAGGTCTTGGAAAAATTGTTGTTGACTCGCTGAGCTCCGCGTAACCAGTCTAAGCTCTAACAGTCGTTAGATTTCATTTAATATACATAAAATATATTGTACTATTTACCTAAGTCTTTATTAAGAATTGCACTATTTTTTAGTAAAATCTTAAAAAATCCGGTTTGTAGTTTTTGTGAAAATCAATTACTTACAGACAGATATTTTTTGTGGACGTTGTTCGATAATATGTATAGATAACTCATAGTAAGTTTAAACTTTGATGTAATAGTGATATTCATATATGAACTTAAAAATGTTCACATTTTGTTTTTGGTGTCGAAACATTTATCAAAAACAAAACAAAAAGATTTAACTACTTTCATTAGATTATGACTTCAACGTCGATACAACTTTCGCAATGCCTATAATTCCTCAACTTTGGTCGACTTGATAGATCACCAGTTCGAAAACTCTTGGAAGAATTTGGAATCACACAGTAAGCAAGTTAGAACTGAAAATTCAAACACTCTTCACATATCACATTTCGCAAAACATAAACGTCAATTTAACAATTCGCAAATGCTCATGCGCAAATCAGGAAATATGGTTGTTTATTTGAAAGTTACGGACGGTGTTAACCAAAACTGTGACAAAAAGAGGAGTTAATCAGGAGAACGAAAAACAACGCTCTATATCAGCATTGGGTCAGCTCAGGGAACAGGAATTTACACAACGCTTCTGCTAGTTATGCGTAAAGCTTTAATTTAATATTAGGAATTCGCAACATTTCGATAAGTACAAAAACCGATGAAAAAGTATTCGCAAGCAACGTAGGATTTCCTATAATTGTTAAAATCAGTATGATGAGTTATTATTTTAATACAATCTATTAAAGAACAACGCTTCGACAGTAATACTAACACAGTATTCTGAAAGACTTAAATCACTGATATATTCAATTCGTTTTGTAGGGTATACTCCTAAACTCCTCGAATAAAGTACAAATTATATATATATCAGGAAACGTTATTCAATGTAGAATATGAAACTTTATTAAAATAACTTTTACTTTTAAGAAGCTTATTTTTGGCACAATTATATATTTATATTCCGAACACGGATACGGTCTAATCATAATAAATAAATAAAACAATCATATTTAAATTACATTTTATTCTTGTACTATAATTGATAAAAATCGATACAGTTCAAGTCATATGTTATTATAAAAACCTAACGATTGATCACAACGCATTTAATGCACAGAAGTCATTATCAGTAATTAATACAATTACAGAACTTTTTAAATACTCGCGATTTTCACAGTTAGCAGAAGAGAAATAATAATTTATATTAATTTACCTTCCGTATTTTTCTATATTTCTTCTGTTTCGATTCGATTTCACAAGCGGTTTCGGTGATCGCGAGTGAATTAAAAGTCAGCGAACTGTTTCTTTGCGGTAAATGGTATGGATATTCTTTCTTCTACTACGTAATAATTTACATAATGTTCGTAATCACATGGCACAGAAATTGACTTTATTTGCGTTTAGTTTTACGATATAAAATTCGCCTTTAGCTTTTTGCCGACTTTTTGCCTATGTAGGTGATAATTAAAATTCATCTTCACAATTGTATTTCTTTAATTTCAATCGCTTTATATACCATCCTTGGATAATAGTGAAGCTCGACCAAGAGTACTTTAGGGTCTGTAAGAGTTTTGCTTTTGCAATAACAGCTCCTTTGCACACTTTTATGTAGCCTTATATCATACACTTACTCGTATGTATATTTTCTTACTTTTTTATGTGCAAAAATATTATATATACCGATTGTGCAAAAATATTCTACTTATTTGTAATTCGTTCTGAAATAATCTCCGAGCGAACATGATAGTTACTAATATTAAGGTAAATATCCTATTTAATACATTCAAAAATTTTACATCTAGACCTACATATTTTATTTAATTAGAATTTTAGGACCTGGTCTCAAAACGGACAAACGAACCATCTCTGGGTTGGATATTGAATTGGTGAGGTTTCAACAATAACGGATCCATGGTTTTCGAGCATTTTATAATCTTGAAGTTTAATACGAGATTAAGTATCAGAACTTTGAGCTCAAGCTGAGCGAATCTTACTCCTGAAAATGAAAAGATACCAATTTAGACAAAAATGTGATACAGAACACATTTCTTTATTTTTTGATAGAAAAAAAATATACCAATACAAGTTCTTGGTCCCATTCCAAAAGGTGTGTATGTAAATGGTTTGATCTTATGTTTATTTTCTTCTGAGAATCGTTCAGGATTAAAGATCTCCGGATTAGGATGGTGAACGGGATCCATATGGATGCAGTTTACCATATTGTATACAACATCTCCTGGTTTAAGCTGCAAAATTATTTAATCATTATTTTTTCAATTTTTGTCACAAATTCGGCAAGAAAGAGATTCGAGGAAAAGATAGAAAGAAGGCAACATTTTATTTTATGGACGTGGTACATATAAATAAGTCTATGCCTTCTACACAGCCACAATGCGATGTTCTATGATTCTAAATTCGAGTATAGAATATTTGGTAGAAAATAACGTTATTACAAAAATTGACTACCAGCGTAATGCTGAGTCAAGATGTAGCCGATGGTGAAATCAGTTTGGAAGAAGTAGAGAACGTGATTCGAAGTCTGAAATGTGGTAAGGCTGCGGGAGCAGATGAAGTTACTGCCGAGATGATCAAATATGGTGGGCCACGCGTCTGGGACTTTTTCTGGTTTTTGTGCAATTTATGCTGGAAATCTGGGGAGGTCCCAGACGATTGGCGAAGTGCAGTCATCGTACCTTTGTATAAAGGCAAAGGTTCACAGATAGACTGTGCAAGCTATAGGGCCATCAGTTTGATTAGCTTGGGCGGTAAAGTTTATGCTAAAATTTTAGCGAGAAGAATGCAAGAGAGATCTGAAAGGCTGTTGTGGGAGGCACAAGGAGGATTTAGACCTGGAAGAGGGTGTATAGATCAGATCTTTTCCCTCCGCATGATCACGGAAAAGTTTTTGGCCCTAAACCAAAAGGTTTTCTGTGATTTTGTGGATTTGGAAAAGGCGTTTGAAAGGGTTGTGAGAAAGAAGTTATGGGAGATACTGCCCCGATACAATGTGAACGGACCCTTGCTACAGGCTGTAAGGTCTCTTTACCGAGATCACTCAGCCTGTGTGCGAGTAGGAGCTGGCATGTCGCCCTGGTTTGACATCCAATCGGGTGTTAAGCAAGGTTGCGCTATGTCAGCTTGGTTGTTCAATTTGTATTTGGTTAGTTGTCTCCAAGGAGTGAAAGATAGTGACATGGGAGTGAAAGTAGGTGACCTTAAGGTCAATTGCTTACTATATGCAGATGATGCAGTGCTCATTGCATCATCAGAATGCAATTTGCAGGCATTGGTCACCACTCTGAAAGATGGGTGTGAAATTAATGGTCTTAACCTGAATGTAGATAAGACGAAGGTTCTGATATTTGAAAGAAATGAAGAAAGAACAGAATGTAAGATCAACGTGAATGATAAGATAATAGAACAAGTGAATGAAGTGGTATATTTGGGAAGTATGTTTAGCAGAGACGGAAGATACGAAATGGATGTGGAAAGGCGTATTGCTGCCGTTAACAGAGTCAATGGTGCTTTGACTGCTTTGTTGAGACGGCAAAACGTCAGTATAGCTGCACGTTTGGCTGTACACAATGCAGTTTTGCTACCGACGCTGTTATACGGCAGCCAAACGTGGGTAACACAGAAGAAGAATGTAAGAAAGATAAATGCTGTGGAGATGCGATCTCTTCGCAGAATATGCGGAGTCAGTCTAGCTGATCGAATCCGCAATGAAGAGATCCACAGAATGGCAGGTACTAGCGAAGATGTCACGGTGAGAATGAAGAAGAACGTGCTCAGGTGGTTTGGGCACGTTGAACGAATGAGTGATGAAAGAATGGTAAAAAAGATTTATATGGGAAAAGTGAGCGGTAAGAGAGACAGGGGGAGGCCTCGAGTGACCTTCGAAAACACAGTAGCTACGATACTGGAGGAAGGTCACGTAAAAAGCATGAGGACCCCCCGGAGGGCATGTATGAAGAGGTTGATGTCTATGGCCGAGGCGAAAGAGGTATGCAGAGACCGTAGCGTTTGGCGCTCCGTCGTCTCTGGCTACCCCGCAAGGGATATGGCGTGAAGGTAAATAAATAAATAAATAAATAAAAGTTTTATGATTTTAAACAGCACAAAGGCTACTAATATGTGTTAAAGAAACGATATTTTCTACACTAGTCGCAAAGAATTTAGGCCTTTTATAGTTACGGCACCCTGTTATCTCCTTTTTATGCCTAACTTCAACATCGTAACCATGATTCAGTTCCTTTATTTATAATTCAGCTAATTTATAAATCAGCTAATGCCAATGAAACCTTCCATAAACTAAAATCATCTAGTTTCTATACTTTCACTTCCAGACAGGCTATTCGAAACCTTTCGAAGTGCATAACTTCGTACGTGATTACTATGTTCAAACAGTTCTCACTTAAATGCTCGTTTGAGAGGAAAAAATTATAGTCTATTATTACCGACATTGTTCACAACGATGAGTCATTACACTGGGCTAACTTCACTCAATGTGCAAACGGCACCCAAGATATCGCGAGCGCAGCTAGTCGAAATTGATGATCTATTGGTTTTAAATACTACTACTAAGAAACAACCTTATGTTTTAGAAAAACTTACTTGTACTGGTTTCAACCCGTGTCTCGGTGGAGGTAGTTCATAGGCCTGAGTGCATGTTCTGTCCATAAAAATTGCTGCTGACCATTTCCTAGAAGTTTCTTAGTAAAAATATATAAATGAGATAATTACATGTGAAATGATATTTTAATCTCAGTGATAATATTACAAGTTCTCACCGCTCAAAACGCAATCCAAATACTTTAGATTGTTAATACTTTCGAAAGTAATACGTCCATGTTGCTCTTTATATTTATGGATCTCCGTGAACAATTTTTCTTGTATTTCTGGACTAAGGGCGAGTTCATGAATGCACATTACCAACGCTGTCGCAGAGCTTTCATATCCAGCGGCAAAGAATATGAAAATTTGCCCCGCTAATTCTTCTAAAGTCCATTCTGAAAGTTGTTATATTTGTATAATTTTTATTAATATATTTCAATAGTTTTACTGATATATTTTTAGTAAAATTATATTAAATCGTTTTATCTTCTAAGATTACCTTTAACTGCTTTCAGTTTGGATGTGTCATTAGTTTCTGAATAATCGTTTGCATCACTTTCGCCTTTCAAGGAACCTAAATATTGTTTTGTATTAAATGCTACTTTATATATAATATCATTTTATTAATAATAACTTTCCAGTAATTTTTTGAATTAAATGTGATAATTGATGTACTTTTAATTTATGGGAAAGTTGTCAAGCTTAAAATAGCAAAATATTTATGATTACAAAAGAAAAGTGGAATCTAACCCTTGGAAGCTTCCATCAGTAGTTGGATCATATCAGGTCTATGAATATTGTTTTTCTGTCTATGTTCCATCGTATTAATTGCTATTCCTCTGAAGAAATTCATAACTTTCTCCGAAAATAACTTAATACCAATTATCTTTAAAAATTTAATATATATTATATATATATATATATACACGTACATACCTGAATTTAACATAATAATATCTTACAAGTAAAAAAAAGGTTACCTTTGTTATTTTTGGAAATAATGCTATTAATGTGACATAAAACGTTTGCAAAAAAGTGAAATTAAATAAGTTTTTGCCGATGGTGTAAAATTCATTATCTCTATCTGTGAGTGAATTCACTTGAAGACCAAAAGCAGCTGAAGCAATAACATCGCTTGTGTAGCGACGAATAACATCTTCAACGTCGATGTCTTCATCTAAATGTTCTAAAAATTCAAAAAGTTAAAAGAACAAAAGATAGCAGTTGTTAGAATGATAAATGTTTGCGCCATAGTTGTTTTTGACATAATTTAGTATCTTAACACATACTATTTCTATACTCACACATCTCTCGATCAGCATTTGAGAGTGGCAAAGAGAAAGAACTCGTCAATAAATTAGATCGACCACCATCAAACCGGATTTTTTTTTTAGTTTGAGTACAAGTAAAAAGCAAATACCACTACATAGTACTAGGACCTTTTTCGGAATTACTAGGGTCCTGATTATTATCAAAAACTCAAGAAAGCTGAATACCTGAACTCCCATCGACCATCCTTGAACCATCCCTGAACCAATTATTTTTTTACTTTATCAATTAATATGATTTTCCAATCACAATAATTGGTTGAATTTAAAGGTCTTAAAAAGTTAACAAACATATTCATATAATCAGAGTACATTAACATTTGTAATTTCAATTTAGAATTTGAATGATTTATGTCCTGCTGCTTGACTGTTTTTTTGTTGAAATTGGTTCCATGGTTTACCTTACCTTTTAAATATTCAACAATGTTGTCACTGATCTCCGTCATGAAGGGCATCATGAGGCGCATCTTGGAGCTTGTGAAGGCCGGGCTCAAAGTTGTACGCATGCTATGCCATCTTTCACCTAGTTGTAATAAATAATAAATGTATTTATGTATATATGTTTATGTGTAAAGGAGCGAAAATGTATAACTTGATAATATGTTTTAAGATTAAGATTTGTCTGTTTATTGTACCATCAAAGAAGTTATATTGTTATAAATAAAATTATTGCAGATATATTATTTTTTCTCGATATAAAACTTTTGACCCACTAGCCATTTCAGTGCTCAGTTAATTAGAAAGAAGAGCGTTGCCCAGCAGTTGGTCATGTATAGTTAACCTGGCTATTGCTTTTGCATCTGCTTCTGTTTCAATCATTCAGACTCAGACTACTACTATCAAATCTGAATTTAGATTCAAATAAAAAATCATTTCTAGGATCAGTTCGTCGATCGGGGCGGGAATTGAGCTGAGTACAGGAAAATCCATTAGAAAAGAATAAAAGGAAATAAATATTTAATAACAATAATAAACAATTAATTGAAAAAGTTTGTCGCCATGAAAGTTAAACTACGAGCGACACAATCACGAGTCTCTTGGTTTTTTCTTTATAACTTTTGATTTAATTAAGTTATTTTCATCTTATTTTTTTCTGTAGATGCTTATTTATTAGTTCTACATACGTGCCAAATTTGACTGAAATCGCTCCAGTAGATTTCATGTAATGAAGCGACTCAGCTCATTTTGAGGAAGACGAGCGGCAAGAGCGCGCGGGAACAGTTAAGCTTAAGTCTATGGGGATTAAATTTTTCGACCATAATTTTTGATCAAAATCATGATTTTATTAATCATTTTTTTCTGAAGAAGCCCGTCAACAAGAGCTACAGCATGCTAATTTTGATGAAGATCGACTGAGAAGTTTTTGTGTGATGTGGTGACATAAAATTGATTCCCAAACGGTTAAGAGCTTCGCTTATGCTCAGCTCAATTATATACTCGTAATATATTATAAAATTAGATAATTTTGTTTCGGTTATACCATAAATTAGGCGAAGTGGCCCATATTGGGAACAAACCGTTATTGGCGACCAAGTTCAAATATGTAATGGAACTCAGGGTCATGACTACACATTATAAAATGTAATATATCTTTTGATTTACTTTATATTATTGACAAAATTATGTATATAGTCGTCTGTATGATAAACAACCTAAATATTCATCTATAATGTAATATATTAATATTATTTAATTCAATAATATTAGACTATTGGGTAAATTTTTGAATACAATATCGTGTTACATTATTTCACTCAGCTTTATCTTCATCATCTACTCATCAGAAATTTTTTCATTAGCATAAAATTTCCATTTTTCTACTTCTTGCTTATTTTGCTCATTATTAAAAAGTCGTTTGAACTAGTTGCCTAATGTTTTTATAAATATAAGAATTTTGTGACATAAATACCAATTTCTTGCAACTCATAGACAAGTGTTGTTCAAATGCACACACATTCAAAGTACATGCAAAAACAGGATCAAATTAAGTCAGCCTACCTTTCATCATGAAGAGGCTTCCACCAAATAGAGGTTCTACTTCTTCGGAAAAGAATACCTTATGGTCCGTGAAATGGTGAAAATCCTTTACGGTGATATTTTTGATGAGTTCTGGATCTCTGATTATTATAACGGGACTTGTGCCTTCTATGTAGCCTACATACCTGTAATAAAATATATATCTAAATATTTTCTTTTTTTAAATGTAATTATCTACAGTGATCTCCAATATTTAATTTTAAGTACCCCTTTATTTGTATTAAAGTAACCGCTATGAATATAAATTCAAATAAAATACTTAATCAATAATCACTATTAAATATAAAGTTTTGTTGTTACATAATTGAGACTCACCTTTCCTCAGGGAACGCGTTGTACACCGCACCCATATCATCAAGAAAATGATTTTTCATAAACGTACTCTTTAATTGATTGCCAAAAATAGGCACTCCCGGTAAATACTTAATGCCCCTTTCATCAAAGTATCTATGGATTTTTTTATGCATGTAAAAAAAATATCCTACTAGCGACGTGAGTATAAATATTACAATTTCGATGATCATTTTGTCTGAATGTTGGCACTGTACTACTCGTAACTACAAGAGATGCGTTGGTGATATCATTGGGGACTTGAATTATTTATTTGAACGACTCCTTCGATTAACAAAGGTTGTTAAGTCATAAGCGGTAAGCGTATAAACTTCAACCCAATTTTTTATACTCGTATATATTGTATTTTATTCAAATATCATTTTACCAATGTTAATAAAATCGTAACTTGAAGGCTATAACTAAATAAATTAATTAAATATTTATTTATATTTTTTTAAATAAATATTTGTACAGTAAAGGTTTTGTCTGGATCATTATTTTATCTCTTTTTAATGCCAATTTTATTTTGTGGGTTTTTATTGGTTGATATACATTATGTTTTAAGAAATTGTGCCACTCAGATGACTGATTGGGGGACTTTAAAAGGTAAGTACGGGCAGGATGTGTCAGTCTGTGAATTTTGATACTAGATAACGAGGTTTAAAACGTGAACCATCCTTAGGGTTATTTAATCCTAAACTATTTAGTTATTATAACAAATATATTTAACAATTACATGTGTCATTTTTAATTTCGCATTAACTGAATATATAACAGTAGTATAATAAATTATTTATATATGTAGGTAGAAATAATTTTTGTATTTTTTTTTATTACTACAACTTATAAACAATGACAAAGTTCGAAAGTTACATTTGATTTCTTGTCGTCTCCATCTCATATCTATTTTTGTATAACTATCGCTAAATTGGTCCAATTAAACTTATCAACAGTAAATAGTATTCATTCTATTGGTGACTCATTCTAATTTTGATGAGCAAATTATAATAAAAATATATTTTCAACGTTAAATAATACATTTTATAAATATATTTATTAAACTTTGTTGTTAGGTTATTGTATTCTCTTCTGTATAATATAAAAAAAAATGTTGATAGTCTTTTGTTATCTATTGTTTTAAGCCTATAGCATATATTTATTTAATAATGATTAATTATTTTCTATAAAATTATGCTCATTTTCCCCGTAATGAGGGATAATGAAATATATTTTAATAATTATATTGGATGCATTTTGAAGTAGTTATATTTACACACATATATATATTTATATATTTTTTTGTGAGTGAATTTAATTTATAATGATTGTTAATATATTTTTGTAAAAGATTTTTTTTGATAATCGCGTTGACTTCATATTCTGGACCTATGACATTATTTTTTCATAATATATGAATCGATATCACTTTCTTTGTTTAAAGAATAATTATTTACAAATATTGTAATCTTGTGACCTTGTTATGTTAAGATTGTATTATTAAAACCATATCTCGTATAATAATTCAATAATTGGAGGGTGATGATAATTTTTTAGATACATTCACAGACGATGTCACAAATTTGCTCTATGATGGTGTTATTCTTTTTTAGGGTTTCGGACGTTAAAAGGAAAATAAATGTAACCTTTATATAGTTTTGTTGTTCGTTGGTCGGTCCAACCGACCGCTTGTCTATGTATTAAGACTCTTAATGTTGGAAAGGCTACATGTTGAAATTAAAACCATATACTATAGCCCCTTGAAGCTGTGAAAAAATAAACTTTTAAATTAAATAAAAAAAAGATACTACCTTTCACCGAAAAAACGCACATTTCGACGCTCTCAAGGGAATCTAAATTGATAGGGTAATTCCCGTACCGTAATTAAATCTTAAAAAATATATTCGTATACAGGACCGAAATTTAAAGTAGTAGTACTAGTTCAAGTGAGGTGAGGTGAGGTGAATTCTAAACAAAATTTTTTTAACGTCACAAAAATTCTTATTTGTAATGAAATATATTATTCTTCCCCCTTATCACTCAAAGTTTTATAACCCACAAAGTTGTATGGGACCCTCGGCGGACGACTCTGTCCGGTTTTTTATTTGATTAAGTGTTTTTAAATTTATTATAAGATATGTAATGTAAAAACATTAGTCAAAGCTCAAAATACATAACAGGTAATACAACAAATCTATTTCTCTTTTACATTCCGTAAATTGACAAACACGTTTTGTCCACAAGACAGCAGAGAAGTCTAATAATTAACAGAACGTAGTGTTTTGATACGATGTAAGCTTCTCATGAATTTATTCATGTGTTTTCCTACCAGTGTTGGTTTACAGTTTAAAATATACAAAGAACGGCATCTCTGTGTAAACTGTTTGTTAGCTACACATACTAAATTTTATATTTCAAATAGATATTTTTATTATCACACATTTAATAAATATTACTAGGATTTTAAATTAATAAATTGAAGAAAAAAAAGGGTAAGTATTTTAAAACGGCTATAAATACAACTAGTTAGAGATGCTATCATTTAGGGTAAGCCCACCTACTCTGGATACAGATCCAAGCTGTTACTGAACAGCAGGATCATTTAATCAGGATCAGTTAAGAAAAAAAAGAAAAGAAATGAAAGGATATCTATTACATATTATATTAAATAGATGTTGCCTGCCATATTCATTTTTTTATTTATGAATATTAAAATAATGTAAGTGCATGATCAATAATCAAACATCCTCGATAAGAATGTTATTTCATGAAATGCGTTGTTTATTCAATATCAATGACAAAATGGTGATATTGGAAAGAGATCGGCAAATAAAATACAACAGACTGAATAACATCGTTTGCTATTGTTTCCTTTTTTATTATCATTTCAATTGAATTTATATCGTTGTATTGCACAGAACACGACCCAGGGATCGTGGTGTAAAATTGATGTATTTTAGCAAAATATTCTTCAGCTTTTAAAAAGCTGTAAGCACGTAAATTTTGTTAACGATGTTTTTTCTTACCCAGCCCCTCGGGTAGGGTTGCCAGAAATATTTATTTAAGAAAAAATACATCTCACGTCGCGAAGAGCTGGAAGACATCGATCATAATATGATTACAAGTCATCTCGGTTGTAACTATGATTTAAGGCAAAAAGTAGATTACCATGAATACATCTGTCACATGTGACATATATCTTTAATATTGTAATCATCTACAATTCTAAACTAGAAATTATAAAAACCATTTCTATATAACTAATATTTTCAAATTCTATTGGTCAATATTCAAAATGTTATTGCGTTTTATTTTCTTCTTATTTGACTATGATATCTTGGGATCAACATAGATAAAAAAACGGTCACCCTACATAAGAAAATCTGTCTCCTTCGGGAAAAATAGAGTAAGTCAAATAACATTTGAGTCATCTGGCTGACAAGAAATAGATCTATTTACTGACTACCACAGGGGACTGATAACATTATTGATGATTTCCTTATTGCCTTATTCGTGCTTGTTAAATACAGATTTATGCCAATAAAGGATTATTTATATTGTGACCTATTGGATTTTTGTTTGCGAATCATAAAGAGAGTTTCGGTTATTAGGACGGGCTACTCAGAAACTGAAAAGTAATGAATGTATAGAAATATTGTTTTGGGGTATATATTATCATTATATGTTAAATATAAATTATATGTGTAGCTATAGCCTACATATTTTAACAATGTATGGGATATCAAAAATATTTTTCAAATCCGACTTTTAAAACCAACAAACTTTTAGCTTAATTAATAAACGTTATATTACTAACGAATAAACCTAACAGATGTATGTATTCCGTTAAAAGGGTCTAATCTCTCAAAATCAATTTCGGATACACTCAAAAGCATACTTGAGCCAAGTCAAATAACTGGATTCGATATCCTAAAGGATTCGCATAAATCATTGGAGGACCATCGGGCTTCTGATGCTGATCGGGCATCTACAGTTAATGCATTTCGATGGCTTTTTGAATTTCATGAGCTCCTTAAGTGGAGAGCGTCTTAATATTACTATAACGGCGCTTAAGATGAAGCGTTAGAAGTGGTAGGACTTTGCATATTTCAATAAATTTATGTGAGTAAATGAATTTATGAAAATTGTAGAAACGTTTTGTAATTACATCAAAAGAATAATTTTGTATTTGAAGAAGCAAGTCATATATTATTAAATATTTCTATATTGAGATTTAGAAAATTTTATAATTAAAATAACCGATACGCATGGTTATTTTATATAGCAAAATTTAATGATGAAAAGGAACCATGTATAATTGATTATAATTCTTAGACACAATAATAAAGAAAATAAGTAAACAATAAGTTTTAAGTAAAACAACGGCAAATTTCTAAAAACATTTTAACTAAACCAATATTTTAAAATACCAATTACTTTCACGACAATGCTTTCACAGAATACAAACACGAAACGAGTAATTACCTTAAAAAATTCCCCGCGTGCTATTCTGCTAAAAGCGTTTCCAAATACGCTCCAGATCCGATATGCGGTGAGAAAATAAGAAAATAAAGGAACCTTCTTACCTGTCTGGAGTGTTCCGCTTCATCAACTAGATTAATAGGTTTTAAAGCCAAGATTTTGAAATTTTGTATTTTTTTTGGGAACGTAAGGTACGTCTGGAAATTTAGTTCAAAAGTTATGATATTTTAAAAAGATTGGGTTTACATTTTACTGGAAAAAATCCTCCGCAGTTCAATGAATTACAATAAATAAATAATAAGTAAAATTAAGGTAGAGCCCGCATATATTCGTTTCAATATACCTACAATACGGGCTATGTTTTATTATCATACATCTGAGTTTCATTTGATAGTCCTAGTTTAATAATGAAAAGTAATTTAGTCCCCTACTATTTCCTTATGCTCTTCTTTTTCCTTTTGTGTCTAAATATTATACCAATTGCTATAAGGTGAATCACTTTACTTCTTCACCTAATATTACGGCGCGGACGGATGGACCTACACTTATTATTAAAATAAACTTTTATTCAATGTTTGACATCATTATTGATATTCGTAAATCATTTATAATGAACTTCTGATGAATAATGAATATAATAATAAATGAAGATTTTTATTTTAGAAGAAATTTACTTAGTTTGGGTATTTTGGTTAGGTTGTCCTTACTGTTATTTTATATATACAGGTCTAGTAGACTATCTTTTATTTACCGGGGCTCGTTAGATTTTTTTAAAGAAATTTAAAGTCACGCATTAATTAAATATATCAATATAGATGTAGTATATAAATATAAACAAATGTAAACAAACATCTTGAAAGTATATATTGTTTCTTAAGATATAGAGGCCCAAGCATAATAGATTTATTATGTTTAGTGGAGAAAACAGTTTTTATACTGGAATAGGAGGAAATGACGTCAGAGCGGTTACTAGCGGGCACGCTTTTAATGAAAGCCGAGAAACACTCTCGTGGGGTCAGGGAAACAGCGGTAATTTTATCTTCAAATACCACATTTGCACAAAACAGCACGTTTTGTTTGTGACCGAGGTACGTGCGATATAATTTGTTCTACACTTTTTGTTTGCTTGAGTCTTAAAATAAAGATGTTTGTGGCCTTTTTTATATTTTGAAAAATAAATAAATTAATATTTAATCACTATTATTGATTACAATTTATAATTTAAAATTGAATTATTACAACTTTTACAATAAGATTATTTTAAAACATCTATTATATTTCTTATAATTGCTTCATCATGTATTTTTAAAAACGTGCTTGGTGTTAAAAAAAAATCTTGAGCGAAACCGAGACGTAAGAGTAAATCTTTACACTAAGAGGTTTGTTTAAAAAATGCATTATCTATATTTCATTATAATCATATTCTACGTAACTTGGCAAAAATATATGTATTATAGATAAGAAAACAAAAATTAAATATATCGCTAATTTAATAGCTCCTTTGTTCTTAGTGATTCGGAAATGGAATGTAAAGTGCAGGGAACTACACTAAACACACGTCTACTGTTACTAAATATAAAATGGACTACACTTAGTATTAGTATCTGCGATCTTTTCTTAACAAGATATTTCCTTATTTACATTATTTTATTATCATTATATTGACAATGACATAACAAATGGTAGAAATTCTTATCTTATTACCTGAGTATCTTTATAATATCAACATAACATAAGAGAAAGACGGAGTACCTGATTATAACTGATTTCCTTGCCAATTAAAAGCTGGAAATACTTGAACGAATGAAGCATATTAATGCTTCATTCCTTCTACTCGTAATGAAGGAAAAGACAGAGATATTGGGTTCCAGTTTTCTTACTCAAGATACAAAAATCCCAAAATAATTTTATTTTGTTTTACTCTCGTTATTATAATTTTAATAAAGCCTTGTTCTGTTCTGTCACATAAGGTAATGTATACCAAAAACACTCACAAAAAGGGTTGCTCTTAACAAAATCATAAAAACAATTCACTCTCATACTAATAACAAGTGAATGGCAAACCAACGTTTAAGTACTCTCAACGGGATACATAACGCATTATCTGTACACGCAATTGTGGTTCTTATGATATCATGATAAAGATTAATTTATCTTGATAAGGTTTTTTATATGCCGGTGTATGGTAAAATGTATTTGGGGAATAAGTTGTCATAATATAACATGTAAGTGTTTCGTGTGTGGATCTCGTTAAAACGGAACATACGAGAGGTTTCATAGCACACATTTGATTTGTATTATTTTGCGTATTTTAATTTGGAGATTGGTCCTCTGAGGTGACTTTCAATTTATCGGAGCTTCAGGCCTCGGACGTGGCTTTCTATTTATGAGTATGATGTGTTAATATTCTATTAACAAAGGCGTTTTACAAAATCGTTTCTGTTAGAAATTACATCTTTGTAATTATTGACATATTAAAAGTCTATCTAGTCATGTTTAAATATGTGATTAGACATAATTTTTAACAGAGAAGTAATAATCGAATATTAAAATAATATAAAATAGGTACTTTCTAGTCTTGATTGATGTTTCATTTAACATAAAGTTGTAGCACTAATAATGATGCTGCAAAAATATTATAGGTATTAATAAGCATAATAATAAATAAGAATACTAATATATTGATAGATTTAAGTTAAATATATATATATTTAAGTGCGGTTTGCACTTAAATGTATCTATATATTACACATACTGTTTGAAATAATTGAATTTTATAGTATAAAATAAACACTTTCTCCCTAAGCGAGTACTAACACCAGGAATAATAAATGAATTTTCCGGCACTTTAGACCTGAGCGGAAAATGCATTCAAGATTGTAATAAACTTTAAGGCTTCATGTGATCTTTATTGAAATAATTTTTAATAGAATAATAATTTTGAAGGCAATATTTTAAATATTACACAATATCTTATTTTAAATACATAAATAAATAAAAGTAAATCATTGTGTAAATAAATATGTAAATTTACAACCATACTACCAAGGGATAAAAGATATTTTGTAATATATGTGGCATGGCATTGCTTTATTTCGTATTCCCAAATATTTTCGCATTTTCAGGCATTCATGAGGCGGTTTGACTTCAGATTCTCAAAAGATATTGCAATGAAAATTCCTTGTATATCTCTTTCATCTCGATTGTTCCCAATGTCATGTTATTAAAAGTTGAGGATATTGAAATATGAAGCTCCCGAATTGAATTTGACGTGAAAATTGGTGAATAAAGGTATGATCGGGCTCTGCTTTTTAAAATAAAATACATTTTTAATTTAACAGAGATAAAACGAAAAATAGATTTACTTGTAGTATATAAATTGTAAATGAATATTCAGTTTAAAATACACTGATAATAAAAATAAATAATAAATATAAAAGGATTAAAAGTAATAGAAATGGATGCAATAGAGTAACGGAAAGCGGTATTAATCAAAGCGACGAACAAAGTGTAGGCGCACTTACCCACTAATGCACCTCGCACCTGCTAATGCTCTTCTTTCTTATTTTATTTTTTAAGTGTACTTTATATCGTTTTATTGTAATTAGGACGCACGTCTGCTTCAAAGATCGTTAACAACATGTTAAAGTAACATTTAATTCTGAAGGAGTTAAGCATGAAATATCGTTAGGGATTTTTGATTTATTTCTCAATATAATTTAAACATGATACCAAATTAAAGCTAATTTAAACTTTTATACAAATTAGTGTATATTTTTATACATATTTTCGATTTTATGATAACATACTTTTATAAACACACTAGCTCTTGCCAGCAGCGTTACTCGCGCCTAGTTGACATTGATTCGTAAGGTCAAATTTTTAACGCGTTCCGCAAATATTGATTTTTATAAAATACTATAGAGTAATAATAAAAATTAATTATAAACTTAGGAATGAGTTGAACAAAACAAATGACTTCTAACTTATAAAAAAAAACTGTGAGCTGTTGTAAAACGTAAGAATTGATTATTCATGAAAACATCTTAATTTTTTTCTACATTCTGTCTCAATGAAAGTCAGGATTAAATGCTTCAAATAATATAGTCTCCTTAATGACATAGTAAACCTATTATGATTGTTTTTTATTTCAGATTCAGCCGAGGTTTGTATCATTTTCAAAGTTCCACTTTATTTAAAACTAGCGGTGCCCATGACTTCGGAGTACATTTTTTTACATAAAAGTTACTTTTTAAAACATCAGTTGTGTGTCAGTGAAAGTGATTTTAAAAACGATCCAGCCGTTTCTGAGATTAGCCGGACCAAATAGACAGACAAAGAGAATAGTTTTTTTAAAGCATTAAGTGAAAGCTATTAATTTTGGAATTACAAACAGAGATTTCAATTTTATTTCTATGTATAGATAATATTGCATTATGTTATTACTCTTTCTTTATTCAATAATTTTTTTGCTTCGTAATAATAACTCTATGAAGAATATTAAATTTATAATGACGAGCATAATCTACAATTTTATTACTGTTTATCTAATTACTGTTTTCTATAACTTATTAAAAAAATCTAAAATGTTATTCAATTCCACTGCCCACAATTTAATCCGATAGAAAGTATAGCTACACAATTATTTGGGTACGCACAATATTTTTTCGTTATTCATTTTATTTTATCTGGCACTATATTATTCATGGTATTTAAAACCAGTTGCTATGAAAAATTTTATATTCGTACATAGCCAGAATAACGTCGGTCGGATGCTGGTATAATATAAGAATACTTTTTCTCTCATAACCTATTTCATTATCAACTTTAGGTATAAAAATTTGATGAAGCAGTATTAAAGGTGAAATAGACATCATAATATATAATTTAATTCTCATACTTTGTATTTTAACAAGACTGTCTAAGATAAAATATTAAATTAAAAAAAAAATAGTATTAACATTATCGGCACAATATAAATTAACTGAAATAATCAACAATTATTTAAATTAATTTTAAATTATTAAAAAAAATTAAAAGGATTTTATTTATTATTAATTCCCACATTTTATAAGACTAATTAAAATCGTTCGATACAAAACATTCCGCATATTGAAAAAGCACCTCTATATTAATAAAAAAATGAGAAAATTAAGCCACGAAAGCATGAAAACCAAAATAAACACAATCACTGGATTCCATGAAAGGAAAATTAATGCTAAAATTAACACCAAATAAACACTGAAATCATAAAAATAAATTATTTTGTAGGCTTTTTGTTTAATAATTACAATTAAACATAATATTCAGGTAATTAAAAATATACAGTTGTTATAATAAAATATATAAAATATTTCTTGTATCATATCATATTTAATTACAAAACGTTTTAACGTTAGTTTGAGATATAAATATTATTATAAAAAAAAGTAAGGGAAAAATGAAAATACTGAATATTAAACAGATATTTTATCTAAATTATCATTGGTAGTAATTAAAAAATCTTTTTTAAATTAATTAATTTCTATAAAACCTAAATAGCAAATTAACAAATTAATGCATTTTGTGATAATTTAATATATTAAAGTTAAAATAGACAAAACATATTGAAGCTTTTAATGCGCTTATCGGTATCTTATTAATATATTCTGATTATATTAATATACTCGTAACTTATGTGTCTTTGTTTACGTTTCATTTCATATGTACATTGGTACTAGTCATAAGACTTTTTATTCTTTACAGGATTTCATGTTTAATATAATATTGTAGAAAATTTAAAAGTTCATTATGTTTCAGAAGTAATTTTATTATTATATACAAGAGCATTCTGTGCATGAATTATTTCTATGGTCGATTTTATGTTATTTTAATAAGTTACAGAAATATCTACGATTATCTATGCTTACAACTCTCATAATTCAATTCCTTAAGAAATAATTAAACATATATTTTTCGCAAAAAATGTCAGATGAATCAA
Organism: Melinaea marsaeus rileyi; assembly: GCA_918358865.1. Classification (NCBI taxonomy): domain Eukaryota; kingdom Metazoa; phylum Arthropoda; class Insecta; order Lepidoptera; family Nymphalidae; genus Melinaea; species Melinaea marsaeus. Next base: position 6,834,112 of record OU911095.1, on the reverse strand, counting down.
CTTCCTCTATAATAGAAGAAAATTAATATTTGTCCTAATAATAAAAAGGACATGTTTTGAATAAAAAAACGATATATCTTCTCCAATCCACTCCAATTAAAATAATAGGGATGACATATGTTAAATATTCCAAAACTGTAGTTATTTGATAGCCAGTTAAGTTCTCAATAAGTGATATCCGTAATATTCAGTAAAAGGTAGGTCATGACGCCGATGTCCTGAAATAACTTCCAGCGTTCCAATATTATTCTGCCAAAACCTCGTCTGTTTTTCAGGGTAGGATCAAAGTATTAAAGAATTTTATACTCTTTCGTCACACAAACTTTTATTACTGCTTTAGTTTGAGACAATAAAAACTTTCAACAAACATATTTTAGTCAATTCGCATAATAATACAATAAAATACGAAAGTTTGTCCCAAATTTATGTGTAATATATCAAAATAAAAATGAAATATTTTTTTATATAATAAGGGAATAAATTCGTGAGAAAAGTCTATTGAATACACAAAATTGGAAAACGGAAACAATAAAATAATCTTAACAAAGTTAAACAAAACAACATCATTTCTATACAAATTCAACTTGCAACAAAGTGCAATTAAAATATTTACGGGAGTCTGATGCGATTAAAACTAGCCACTGAGCTAGATAAAAGTAGGCAAAGTGCGCGAAGCACCAGGGCAAGTCGGTCTCGCGCTCACAAAGAGTTCGAAGTAACGACATTACTAACTTCCGAGTTTTGCCTCCAGACGCAGTATATGTCACAGCCAGAAGCGACTTATTTTCTAGACTATTTATTTTTTATTCCTCTCTGAAATATAGATTCGTGAGAAAATAAGAAATTCAACGGACCGTTTTATAGTCAGTGGCAATATTTTAAATTAACATCCGTAAATACAAATTCCGCTAAGCTGTGTTTGCATTGTAAAAGTGATTAAAATTGAAAGCCTTCACTCGTTTGACTTGTAAAGTATTCCAAAAATAGCAAGATGTATCTGTTTTTTTATTCGATAACTATTCATTTCAATACAATAATATTGTTAGTCAAATCAAATTCTTATGACGTTGAAGTCTGAAAAACAAAATTATTAATAAAACACTAAACGCTAATTTCTTATTACACATACTAGAAACCATGTCACCCTACGCTCGCTACCTACAGAACTTACTAGAAAACTATTTAACTAAAAGGTACACCGTTTGAAAACATTTCCTTAGAGGAATTATTAAGTACTTAGCCGACTATGAGACGCTCTTTGACATTAGACCCCTAATATGCAATTTCGCAAACTTCTTCCCTTTCTCGTTTACATGGCTGGTTGAAGTTTGCTTTGTGATTATTATAGGAAAACACTGGTCAAAGAGAAGTTTCTGAGATATAAGAAGGTAGTATAGCTAATAATTAATGCGTTTTGTCTTCGTCGAAGTGTAACTGGTAGAATTGAAATCTTATTATTAGTAGGGTTTTTAAGGCTGCTAACTTATTTCACGACCTCCAATTATGTAAAAATATTATATTATATATATCCATTTATTACATAGTCTAGTTCAAAAAAAGATTTAAAAAAAATCAAATAGCTTATGTTATGCAATTAAATTGTAACATCTCTTGTCCCCTCTTTTTAGAGTTGCAACAATAGCATTGAAACCCAACAATATAACAATTTTAATGCAGTACTTAAATGGATATTGTAACCATTACAATTCCATTAATTAGATTAAATGCACAACCCAGCTTTTATAAGGCAAAATATAGTTTAAAAGCCTTTTCAGTGCCATGAAGTGAACAAATCTCTATTGTAAATAAACAAATACATCATAATTATATAAGCCGGTCTATTGTCTTAGGCCATTTGTTAAGCCGCCAGCCACAGCCGTGGGTGATGAGAGCATCTTTTGTACCATTAAGCTACTGTTTCACTATTTCTATAAATTTAAGTTTTTTTTTTGTTGATAATATGTTTAGTCTTGTTATTAAATTACTTTGAAAAGTAATTACGTCCTCAGAAGCAGTTTCCTTGAAACTACCGACTTCCAACCAACCACAGGTAATACTGTCAAGATCGGGAGTAGTAAGGTAGTAAGGAAAGTCAGGAGTAGCAAGTCTGAAAGGAAAGCCAATTTATATCCCGAAAAAAAGTTACTAGTCTGAATATTATATTAAAAATATTATTATTTATAATGTACTATTAAACATGAAACCGTAGCTTTAGCTTTATGTCATATAAATCATAACTCTTTTGTGAGATCTCAACGCTTCCTCGCGTTTATTTTATAAAGCAAACATAGGGTTCTGATATTAACTACAAGAATACACTTACAGTATAACTCATATTAAACGAAATATTCATTTAGTTGGTGATTACATACTTAGTCATAAAACGAAAATAATGAAAAACGACTGGATACTTAAGTATTGGCATTAAGTTCCTTGGAGATAAAATGCCATTATCTCACGCAAACCTAATATAAATAATGCCAAATCATTATGACATATTATTAAATATTAACAATATTATTAATTCATTTTAAATTTATTACTTTCATTTCATCTTTTATTATATGATATACATTTTTGTAATAAAAAATGATTGACTATAACAGAGAAAATGTACACATAAAGATAAATAAAAACTCACCATTTAGGGTGTAAAAGTGAAATAGAGATACAATTTTCGGACGAAAAGTAACATTATATTTTGTAAAATTAACAAGGTCCCATTAACGCCATTATAAAAGCATCATAACTCAAAAACAGCCTCATAAATGTGTTATTACAGAGTGAAACACTTCCTCTTTGCTCTGGAAAATGCGACTTTTACAATATAAAAACACTCTTCTCTACAGTTTGAAATTGTAGAAAAATATAAAATTTTAATAAACTCTTGGATTTGTCTCAATCTCAATAAGGTTTTAAATTAATAATATTTCTTCTGTCTTTAATTAGTAATCGAATAAGTTTTTTATATGTTGATTTGAAAATAATCAGTAGTTTGTTTTTAATGTTTAACTGATAAATAGAATTGTATAAATCTAGTTCAATAATATGAAATCTCTCCGGCCATTTAGAAGTACATGACTTCGAAACAGAAGTACAAAAGAACTTAAAGTAAAACACTTAATAGAATAAAAATATTAAGTGAATATTTTTATAGATTCATAAAAGGAAAAAAATCTTAATATGTTCTGCTTTCTTATTTTCGGCGAATGACTATCCCTGTTAGACACGCAACGTGAATTACTATCTAATAATAGAAGTGCCATTGTGAAACATCAGTTGTATACAACTCTACATAAATTGTATCACATAAAAACGATTTTTGGCATCCCTTTGGATACAATCGGTATTGTCGATAGACGAGGGTGAGACATAACTTTGACAGCAGCCCGTGACAAAGCCGGCTATCACACATATTCACGACTTCACTATACTGCCTTATATACCTACCATTTTCTTGTCTCGAAATAGAAATAGATTTTATTCTGATTTAATAATTTAGTAGTACTTCAATAAATAATAATAATTATTATTATTTATTATAATTTAATATTTTGTTTTCTTAAATTAAAGAAGTTAGTAAGTAACCTTTTGCTTTTGTTACTTACAAAAAAGACAATGTTTGTTAATACTACCACTTTATCGTAATTGTCCTTTTACAATATTTATAATCTTATATAAACTATTTTTTTTGTATGCACTACTAAATTTAAGTTCTAATAATTATAGTCTTATAATATTATAAGACATAATGTATGTATTTTATGTATAACTAGTTTTATCTTGTTTCTGAAAAAGTTCAAGAAGAACATCTGGGTGCAATTCTTTAAGAGAACTTTTTTCTATTTTTAAATTCAATTACTAAGATATAAACAGAATGTTTGAGATGTGTTTTAATATTAAACACAACAATTTGAAAATTATATTGGAGATTATCATATATTTCTATGGCTTATATTTTCTGAAGAAAGGAATAGGAAAAAAGTAATCACATTTTCCATGAAATGGTACAGACCCACTCACTATTAAGGTGTTAAGTTGTTTCTTACATTGTTTTCCCAGACCTGTTTATTGTCACTTTGTACAGTAAGCAAGAAAAAGGGAAAAATATATATTTAATAATTAAAGAAAAATTTTATTATGCAAAAATTTTCAACCACAAGTTACAAATTTGTGAGTTGCACAAAGTTACAAATTTCAATTATTAGGGAACAGTGTAAAAATTATAAACTATTTTTATAAGTGTACTAAAAAAGAAGAAATATCATTTTATAGATTATAGACAGTACTTTTTGAAAAATTTGTAAAATATACGACATTTATATTATAAATAAAATATACACTCTTTTTAAAACTGCATGTAAAAACGCATCTAAATAAAAAAAATCCGATAAATACAAAGAGTAAACTTTTTTGTTAACTTTACAACTACATGATGGACGTGCACGCACCATAAGAACGTACTCTTTTAACTGTGGCCACTTGCGCTTATTTCCTCGAATTACCACCCAATAACAATTCTATGCCTCAACCACACAATTTTCACTTTCCGTATGGTTTAAGTCAAAGAAGATACACATCATATTTTTAACGATCTTGTATGTTCATATAATTGTGATATCTATGTTAGCCTATTGTAGGTATTCTCATATATTCTCATGGAGTCTCCAACAGATTTTAAATGTAAGAGCATCGTCCTAAATCTAATTGTGACATAGTTTAAAATTTCAATAAAACGTCTTTATGGAATTTTGAAATTAAAATTTAGGTTTAAAGTATTAAACTAATGTACGCTAGATTAAGATTTTAGACTATTTTTTTTTTAAAACCGAATATTTAAATATTTTCTAGGTAATTGTCCGTGAGTAATTAGTAGTCTACCATCGACGTTTTCTTAATTATCAAGTGCAAAGTTCAAGGTACAAAGGATTTACAGAATATTCATGTTCGCATTAACAGTATCTTGAAAGCTCACAGTGCTGTCACAGATTTCAGATTTCACATTGTTCATATTATATTGGTCATTGCACCGACGTTTCTTTTTCTTTGACCAATTTATTGCACTAAACAATCCAATTGTAGTTTATTTATCCCGGCACATTAAAAGAAATATAACTTTTTTACTCTGGAACCGGTGCTTTCAACCCGTATATAAGAGATCGAAACCTGCCCGTTTTGATGAATTTTTCGTTATTATTTCAAAATAAAATTCAGCTTCCCACGTTTAAAAATGTTTATAGACAATTGTAAATATAAATAATTTCAAGTTTATGACTTAGAGCAAACGTTTAAACATGATAGCGCGTCCGGCTCGTTAGCGTCGGTAATGCGATTTTAACTTTCGCCATGATAAGGGCAATTCCTGCTATTACAGGAGTTTCTGATGTAATTGGTTTTCTAAACAAAGGGTAACATTTAAAATGACTGTATATTAAGAGTATTTATTGTTCAAAACATTAGCAATAGGTTTGTCCTGAACTGTGTCATATGTGCATTGGTGTATATCTATATATAAAGGTGCGCAATTAAGTTCCCGGGTTTTTATAACCAATGAAAAGTAAAAAAAAATAATAGAATTACCTTCAATTACTTATTCAAAGAATCTTCCCTCGCTGGCGACACAAAATATAATTTTTTCGGGCAATAGATGAATACCCCGACGATAAAAAGAAGGGTCTTCGGTACCAAACCAGTCATGTACCCAATTTTGCACCTCTTCCAGGTTCGCCATATGTAGCTCAGAGAAACCATGTGCCATTGACCGGAATAGGTGAAAATCGGATGGGACGAAGTTCGGTGAGTAGGGCGGGTGTGGTAACAGATCCCAATTAAGACTTTTAATAGTCTCCTGGACGATGGACGTGCGATGGCAGGGAGCGTTGTCATGCTGCAGTATAAACCGTTCGTGCCTCGTCTTTCATTATGGATATTTTTGCAACAATACTTCATTTAAGTTAATAAGCTGCTGTCGGTAGCGATGCCCATCGACAGTTTCACCCGGTTTCAGCACCTTATAATTGATAATACCTTGCTGATTCTACCAAACGCAGAGCATTGTTTTTTTACCGAAGCAATTTGGCCGCGCTGTCAGCATTGATGCTTCACCAGGGGAAAGCCACGATTTTTTGCGTTTGAGATTCTCAAAATATATCCACTTTTCGTCACCAGTTACAATTCGTTGCAGAAAACTTTTTTTTTTCATGCGGCAAGAGCAAAATTACAGCAGTGACTCTTCGATTGACCATCTGGCTCTCATTCAACTTATGCGGGACCCATAATCCTTCCTTTTGGATTTTTCCGAAGGCATGTAAACGCTTCGAAACACCTTGACGAGTGATATTTAATGCCTTCCCAAGTTGTTCTTGGGTTTGGGTATCATCCTCATTCAATAAGGCTTGCAGATCAGTGTCCTCAACGTTTATTGGTCTCCCGGACCGCTCTTTGTCCTCAGTGTTGAAATCACCACATTTGAAGCGCTTGAACCAATCCTGGCATGTCGTTTTTGATGGTGTTTGTTCTCCGTAGGCTTGCTTAAGCATTCGACGTGCTTCAACTGCACTCATCTTCAGATTAAAACAGAAAAGCAATGCTGTTTATTTGGAACAAATACCGTCATCTTCTTTGAAGTAAAATTATGGCGGAGAATTATTTACAATAGTCAAGGCTACAAACCTAACATAATTTTATACATGTCAGCGTAATATATTAGTCGCGAACGCCATTTATGTAAAAACCCGGGAACTTAGTTACGCACCTAATAAATAAACCTGAGATAAGAATAAAAAAAAACCAATCTTTGTATTAACAAAATATCAGATATTATCTGTAATATAAAATTAATATTTTTATTAATGTTTTTAAAAAGTAATCACAACAATCATACCTATACTATGTTCATAGATTAGATATAGATTACAGATGATACCCTAACAAATTATAAAATACTAAAAGTGCAAGATTTTCCAATACATTCATTCCTATGTTCTAAAGTACGGAACAACACCCCAGCTACCAAAAGACTACACCATAGATAATTACACCCCACGTCGGTAACAGGTGGTTGCTAATTAATTATCAACTCATTCGCTTTCAGTTTTACTAATTGAAACGGCATCAAAGTTCGGGATTGTAAGGGCTTTAAAATTGTGAATTCAGAGCGATAATCAGTTTTATCACTTTAATAGACTTGAAAGTTTTTCTCCATTATATAACGATGGTAGAATAAATATAAGAAACGTAAGAAGAAAGAAAGAATATATAAATATATATATATATTTAGAAGTAATCTTTATTAACATGTCACTGAGTCGTATCCTATAGCAGAATATTTTGTGCATGGACAATAGTCTATTATAATAAGTCTCCCGAAACAATACCTATTTTAACATAACGATATTGCCTATTCATATTCCATTGTTATACCGTCATGAACTAATAAATGGTTTACTCTTTCAATTTTATATTGAAATTAAGTGTAGAGATTATTAGAATGATATGAACAGTGTCACTTTTTTTCCTATACTAAATATATATATATATATATATATATATATATATATATATTGGTCATCGTCTTGGCCTTTGACAAAATATTTAAGTAATCTTATATAAGAAAATATATTAAAATTATACAAACAATAATAAATCGATCCAGTATGATGAAATTCACGATACAAACACGCTGCAGCCTTTACACTGTATAAATATTGTTTTATTACTCATCATATTTAGATAATCTTTATTTCTAGGTAACTAATTCTTAAAGTCATTATATTATTCAACAGTAAATGGTACGAAATATATAAATTATAATATTAAAGGTGAATTATTTCAATCGCTGCTCAAAATAAAATGGCTCTTAGCGTAGGTTTCTAATATAATGCCGAAGGACGCTCGGTGGGCCATATCAAATGATATTTAATTATACTAGCTGCACAATTATATTATTTTTGTGATATTAAACTTAATAAATTCAAGCACACGAAAGAGTACCGAAAAAAAATTAATTAATTTCGCTTACTGATATTTTTACAAGTTATAATAAATTCAATAGGCCTCGGTAACTTGATCTAAATGTCAAGAGACTCTAGATTAAATTACTCCACATTGCTAAAAATCCCTCGCGACATCGATGGAACTCTGTATAATGGCTATTTTTTTTACTAAAAACAACCTTCATTTGGATTGAAATACAATGAAAAAAGAAACTTAATGAAGTTTACAGATTTAAACAAATTGTATGTCATTGTCACATTAATTAACTAAGTGGTATGGACCAAGAGTAATATAATTATAGTATTTTAAAAATATATATATATTTTTTATTCTATTGATGTGCTTTTATGGCAACTTTATTTATATATATACGTTGTTATTAGGTCTATAATACATGCACAACTTTTCTGATCCGCTAGAAAAACGAATAGAACAAAGTTCGTCAATACAGAGATTAACCACACACATTTAATTTGATACCAATTGCAGAATCTTATATTATCAGTTTTTAGGCGCAATTGAATGGTAGTTAAATACCTCTTAGACAAGCAGAAATTAATTTATTATGTTTTATTTTAGTACATATTTTAAGCCGAATAACCCTTGCGTTAAGCTTGATTAAATATAATCATGTCTCTTTTAATATATTAAAGCAAATTTATGGATTTTACTTATAAATAATCTTAATAATCACCAGCACAGCATAGAAAACTATACTGTATTCGAAAATTGTCAAAACCATCTACAAATTCGATACACTTGCAATTGCTAGAAAAGTAGTGTGTACTATAATAATGTGCGTGTGAGTGATCCTTAATAACATATTGTCGTATATTGTGATAATAATAAAAGAAAATTGATTTCAATTTATTATAAATATCACTTAAGAGAGTATTTGAATAAAAAGTTAATATAGTTTTAATAATGTTAATACGTATTTTGTTTATATTGTATGGAACTCAGTCGTTAATAGGTATTGTATAAAAACTTACTATTCGTCTATTATTCTAGAGAGTACTCGACTATAAGGTAAATGACGACCTCTTTCTCAGTAATACTTCAACGCGTTTTTTTTTACTATGTACTTGACTTTGTTCCTACTTATCTTCGGTCTAATTCTTTGAGATACTACGGAACATATAACATAAAAAAATAAGGACGTATGGAATTTTTTGCAGTTGAAGTCCAAATTAATTTCAAGTTAACCCTTAAATGCATAATGATGTATATCTGCAACATAAGGTTTAAAACATTGCTGGAATATAATAGTATACAGTAAATGCATAGTGTTGTTTATCTGCAACATAAGATTTTTTAATAATATTAAAAATACTATTTTTCCCTGACTTATTTTATTCGTTTTTGTCAAATGTTGTAGGTTTTTTAAAAAGGTTGTTTTTATATCTACAAATGTCTACATATATCACAATAACCCTACAAAATGCAGACTACGACTACATCACGATGATCTTTGTCAGAAAAACTACGACTGTTAAATCCGTTCCAAATAGTTATAGTATAGAATTTCTTTTAGCATTGATTCCTTTTTTTTCATTAGATAATAATTAAAACACTGATAAAAAGTACGAGACATACATTCCAACTGATAGGCTACAGTCAAATATCAGATATTTTTCAAATCATCTTATAATGTTTAAAGTAAAATTAATTTATGAAACTTAATATTTCTTGTAATATATTATATACATGTATTCAAGGCGCAGGCTGCAGCAGACAGCTTGTCACTTAAGACGCCAAACTTGAACACTAAATAATATTAATTGGACAGTAATTTAAAATAGTAATATATAATGGTTTTAACAAACTAAATTTTTCTACACACAATGTATATATGATACATTAAATATGAATATTATTTATATTTTTTGTATTTCATGAATGTCAAAAACTTATAAACTATGTTTAAGTTACTATATATTACGTAAAATTAACCTTGCTTATTAAACTTATTTTAAGACCGACGCTAGTGATAGTTCAATTATCCGTAAATGAGATGCACTTGACCTGGATGAAGCTACATCCATTCCCACTACTTGATTGGAACATAATTTTTAATTAAATGCATAAGGTAAAAGCATTTCATGAAATCGATACATTTACTTCTTTTAAATAAATAAAGCTTTTTATATATCTTATGATCATACTCTTTATTAATTATTTTATTTACTGGTTGCTTTATTTGTAGATACCAAATTCAATATCAATATCGTATATTTACTGAATAAGCAATTGAATTTCAATCAATTTCACCGTCCCTGGAGGCAATTAATTGTATTAAAATTATAATTTAATAATATTAATTCAATTATATATCTTTGTCGTTTTTTATGATAGAACAAAATATCTTTTGTTTTGGAAGGATCGATGAATAAAAAAAGTAAATGGTTTTTTGAAAGTAGTGACGGTGATAAGATAATAAAAGTAATCCTTTATAGAGGTTTAATCGAGGTTGTGTGTAGAGATGAAAATTTTTAACCAGAAAAGTATTATCTATGAAAGTGAATTGTTATATGAGATGAAAGCTATCGAAGAAAACATGACTGGCGTACGTGAAAAGACATATGGCAAGAAACCAAGAATTTGCGTGACGTATGATAAAAGTGGATGAACTATATTTAAAAGAAAAATTAAAAGTTGATGTATTTACCAAATATATTAATAAAACAAATTTAAACTCATATAAGTTTAAATTTGTGATAATTTGTGAAGTGTTTGGTTGTGCGGAAGGATCATTTCAACTAAATATATTTATTCAATAATATTATTTACTGAGCCGTGCTAGAGACGGTAGGGATTTAATAAACATGATATTGATATGTTGAGGCTTTGGTGGTAAATGACCTGGATATGATAACGAGGTACTTCACTGTTATGTAACTGGATATAGTTGTTTATTATAGGTGAAATTATTAATAATTTATATAAATTCAGAGTAAACAAACCTTAAAGTGATTTTAAATTTACTTGCAATATATAAGTTATTTAAATTGTTTCCTTAAGTAGTCGTTTTTAGGATACATTTTTTAAAAGAAATATTGAATAAAAAATTTATCGCCACGGGCCAGACCTTTCAAACTCGTGGAAAACATCCCGTCACTCTGCCAATTGAACTAGTGTTTCGTTAAACATCTCCATGAATCCTGCAATACATAATCTTCATTATCGGAACTTTTTGTAATATATTTTTTTAATATCGTAAACTTTAACCCACTAAATACACTAAGTATATACAGGATTATATTTAACTAAATTATCTATTGTATTTAAAACAAAAATACAGAGAAAGAAAACCGTTTATTTGGTGTCAAATGTATAAAGATAAATTATTGTAGTTCAGACTTATAACAAGGTATACAAAGATGTAAAACAACTTCAATCATCCTTATGGATGGAATGTCACTTCCTAGTATTTTAATAATAACAAATACAACCCTCACTTATAATAATTGAAACATAGCTCAGTGACTTGATCTAAATGTCAAGAGAGTCCAGATTAAATTACTTCTCGTTGTTATATGCCCTCCTCGCAGCACCACGATGTAATTCAATCTAATAACCTTTACATTTTTCGGGACCCCAAAACAAGCACTGCTCTTCAATGAAATTGGAAGGAAAATAGGAATTAATTAAAATGAAGTACTTTTATGTTTGAAGTTGAAATTGTAAGTCACCACAGATAGTTTTATGATCTAGAAAACAATTAGTTTAGTTAAACTCTCTTATGAGAATGATGAATAATATATGCTTATGGTACCTATGTATGCACGAAAGCAACGCCAGCTCTTAAGTCTTACAAAATTGTAGTTTTTGAAAGATGTCATTGTTTTGTGATTCATGATCACCATTATATTTAACAGACTGTACCGCGAGAATCGGAATTTAAGAGGTTAGTTTCAAATCTTTTCAAACCATGGGTGAGCTATGGGCGCGTCATGATTCTGTGAATTACCATTATTATTTAATTAGATTTTTTGCTTAAAAAGCATAAAAAAAGAAAGCTTTTGTATCAAATATAATGTAGGTACAAGTAAGATAATAAATCGGAGTGGTACATTGTGTCTTATTCCCATACTTTGAAATAAAGTAAGTAAAAGTACTGAAAAGTTTGAAACTTCTGCGACGCCGCTTTTCTGATCTTTACGAAAATTGTGATTTTTACAAAAATCCTTCCCATATTTTAAAACATACTTTTTAACATAGAATATTGGATCTCAATTGATTGTTATTAAAGAAATTGAAATCTTTTTATTAACTTCATACTTTTATTAATAAGAAATATTGTTTAAAGAATAATATTAACAATACATTACTCTGTCAATCATTCTCAATATATACAAAAATAACTCATCCTGTATTCAGGTCGCGCGCTGTTGCCGACAGCTCGTCAGCTAAGACACCATACTTGTTTTTGCACACTATTACAAATACAAAAGTGCTATTTCATATATAAAATAAATTTTGTATTAAATAAAAATATGTTAGATTAGATATTGTAGTCACCTAAAAGAAGTTGGTTAAGAGAAGTATGTTTAGTTAGGTTAGAGCGAAAGTCTTTAGATTATTATTCCAGAGGTATTAATATTAAAGAGGTTAAAGTTTTTGTGTAGAATCAACATATATTCGGCAATTCCATTTATTATTTCATTTATTATACTTCATCCTATATAAGCATATCAATGGATCAAATCAAATAAATATTTATTTTTATTAAGGTAACAAAACCAGTTACTCAAAATTAGTGTAAAAAAATAAAACAATAATTAAAATGTCCTTTATAAATGTAATTTTTATTTTTATTAATACTTAAAAATAAAGAAACTAATTTAGCTTGACAAATGAAAATTATTTTATTACAGGTTTTGAACACTAACTTGAAATTAGTAGAAGTAGTTTCTACTACTACTGTAGACCTAAATAATTACTAAATAAGCTACTATAAACCTAAATAATTCCCTCCTTTGTAGGGATGGGAGTGAGATTTAAAGAAATACAATATTCATAGAAAAGTGATTGAAATAAGGTTCAAAATAAAATAAAAATTTAATAATTTATTCGGTGCGTCAGTCGATGGTCTTGGCTAAGTCACCTTGGGATACAATTGTACACATCGATAGAGGTTGATTCCATTGTTCCTAGTCAGTTTCGTTGTCAATATTCCAATGCTAGCGATTACATGTTAGACAATTGTGATGTCGAGTGCTGTATAAGTCAATAAAGCCTTCAGGATTTGATGAAATTTTGAACTAAATACATTAGCACTGGCTTTACATAATATGCCTGGTCAAATTAATCCGGCTCATTCTGCTATTAAATGATGATAATACTAAATATTGTGTATAGTATAAAAATAGGTAATAATAAATAAGTCTTAAATTTATCAGTATCCTAGAGATTTCTTGATCTTTCGTATATAACTTTAGGACCGTTTAAATAGAGCCTGAAAAACCGTCTGAAAAATGATATAGCCAAAGGAATATAACTTTTAATGTGCCTACTACTATTCTTAAAAACTGACCTTAAAATTGTTTTGTGTAGCAAAAATTATCATAAATTATATAATATGTTATAAGTTCATGAAGATGTTTAGTTTTATGTACAATAATTTAAAAATCACTCTTAATGATTTTTGAAATTCAAAATGTGTTTTTCCAAAAGTTACCAAAAATTCAGATTTTTCGAAATCGTGAATTTTTGCGGTTAGATCTTCATGAACATCATTAATATCATTATTCATTATTAATTTAATGTTGAAAGAAAGTTGAATTGAAGAAAGAATTGTTGGTCTTTGATAATTCAAAGACTAACAATTCTTTGTTTTTTCCAGAAGTACTTTTACAATATTCATATTTACAATAAAATTTACAAATGAATATTGTAAATTTTATAGTAAGTCACAAGTAGGATTATTTAACTTCAATTGTACCATGAATATCTATTCTATATAATAAATTATTAATTTATTTTTATTTTCCTTCGAATATATATATTTTTAATATTTCAACAAATGATGGACTAAATTGCTAAAGCATTTTCTATCAGTTGACCGATAAGATTTGAATTTAATTGAAAGAAAACGATTGCTACAAAAGAAATATTGTAAAAAGAGACAAGATATGTTATTATATACAGAACGATATTAAGACAATAATATGAGAAAATAAATAAAAATATTACTGGATCTACAAAAACAAAACATACAAAAATTTTATTTTTTGGTGTAAATGGTTGTGGACATCTTTTTTAAATACAGATTTATGGAATGAGAGAGTACGTCGAAACCACCTTAAATGAGAGAAATTCTTTCCAGGATTCAACAGCTTATATTATGAAATTTTCAGATAAGAAATGGAGTACAGGGATAAACCAGGATTAGAAACAGACCAGAGAAGCAAATCATGAGTTGATCTCAGTAGTTGCAATTCAGATTTCAATTAACGAGAAGTTAGATGGTTAAGGATAGTGAAATAGATAGTGAAAAAGAGTTGTAACCTGTTTTCTTTCATGCTCTCAAATGTCAAAGCCAGCGCCTACTCGCCAATTTATTATAATAATGGAAAATAGTTACAATTTAGAGCAAGAAAAAGAAACTCTTGTAAATTAAGTAACATCTAAAGTACCAAGAAACTAATACATAACTGTCAAAGATGATTTAATTATATTAATGTCAATGAATCTCCGTTAGGCCACTCACAGCAACTAATCGCAACGATTTCTGACGTTTTACGACGATTAGTAATGACACCACTTGACTTCTATTGACATTGGAATAACTTGTTGTTTGTGCTCTTCGTTTGGCAAAAAAAAAATATACTCCACAAAGAAAACTCGTAAAACTAATAAATGTTAAAATTAATTCAAAATCAAGATTTTATTATTTTGTCTTGTTACTTTTTATCTATTTGCCTATTATCGTTACCAATTACGTCAATCATTTTTGTATTTTTTTGTAATCTTATTTTATGATAATAATTACCTGTCAATAAAGTCAATTCATCAAACATAGATATTGGTTATATATAATTAAAAGGCTTATTATCTTTCTTCTTGAGATAAAGTCTAAAATGGGAATTCTTATAGTTCTATAAATTTTAGGGCTTTAGTTTATATATTTTACCGACTCTACTTACGTTGGATAAATCAGGATTTGTTCGACTAGTTTGACATACATTTTGGGATATCGGATGTGGTGTAATTTTCAGAGATCTCGAGCAGGTCTTTATAACTCGTCATTGTGATGTATTTGCTCATAAACGGTGTTCATGGAAATAAAAGATATAGGTCTGAATGTAAATCATATTTATTGTAGTAACAGACGCTAATTTTCATAATTTAGACAAGTAAATCAAAGTGAAATTTAAATCCAATTTTTTTTATTTCATGTAAAATACTTATAAGAGTCAGACTCTGTTATTAATTTAAAATTTATATCGTATTAACTATTAAATCACAGTTATTATTGATATGTAAAAACTATTAAGAACTCAATAAAGACAGAAAAGAAAAATCTACAGTCCGATAATAGTTCAAAATACTTGTCTATTGAAGGAATCGGTTATCGGGAGATGAGATTTATGGTTTTCGAAATGCAAACTATGTAACTATTATATTTATTAGGCTAATATGTTACTGTAATTTCATTTAGTACTTAAAACAATCTATGGTTTGTTCACATAATAAACGATTATTCTGTTGAACCGAAATACGTATTCTAATGCTTTGTGCAAATTATATTGTATGTATATTAATAATTTCGACATCTCCTAAAATATATCAAATTATAATTCGTTGTCATCCTTGAGTAATTGGGAAGTTATAACGAGGCTAGGACACACTGTGACGAAGAGGGGAGATTTGGGCATCCAACTGTTTCTCTCTCATATACAATACGAAATTTAGGTATACAATATTTTATAAGCCGATCTCTCTGAGATGGTCTAATACTGCTTGTATTACGAATTACATTTTAATGACTTCTATCAATACAAAAAGATGTTTCTATTTAGTAGAAAATATGTTCCAAATTACATTTTTTTAATGCATGATATACTAATAAATAGAATTAGAAAAATAAATGGTTCTCTTTTTATTTTTTATTTATTTTTAATAATTATTAGATTACGGAACCGTACATTTAAGAGGCAAACATATTAAATTACAGATTAACGTAAAGGCAGCTACACAGCCGAGTATTTAAATTTGAAGCTTTTACAATCAATGGCTTATTTGAACAAAAACTGTCAACCGGAATAATTTTTAAGGGCACTTGTAAATCAGTGTGAAGATATTAAATTTATTGACACGTCCTTGTTTATTTAAATAAATATTTTTACAGATCCAGCCCTAAATATCATTATAATACTTTCAAAGTAAAATTATAAAATGTTGGCCTCAATCCAAAAATTTTTTTGTATAAAATGCAATCTCTACAAATATTACCTTTTTGTTAAAATAATTAAAAGCTACTATTTATTTCATGCCCCTTATGAGAAACAGTTTGTTTGTAATTGAATATAGTGATGAATAATATTGCACGTATCTATAACCCATCTATGATATGATGTTTAGTAGCGCACTTACGAAAAATTGCTATTAATAGTTTACCAAATACTAAGAAAGTCCTATAAGCGCCGCTGCTTATGAATAAGGACCCCGAATGATTTAAAAACTATTCGAGTAAATTTAAATATAATCAATATGATTAGAGAAGGTTACATTTAATTCAATCGATGTTGACTATAGTTTACATAGTTACATATATTTTTTTTTTAATTTTCTTTTTAAGAAAAAAGTAAGAAAGAATTTAAAAAGCTTAGTATGTTTAAAAATCGAATAAACAGTTTTAAACAAAAGTTAACAACAATTCACATTTATTCTGAAGTGCAGGTAACGTTCATACAACTACAGTTTCGAGGACATTACAGATCCCCTTTTATCTTAAACTCAGATTTCATCTCACCGCCGGCGGCTTAACTAGACTTTATGTCCGCTCCACCGAAATAAAGTAGTCTTTTATCTTTTAAATTCACTTCCATTTCTACTGTTTAAAAAAATGCAGTAATTAGGAAGTCCTTTGTCGTTAGAATACTAAAAACACATAATGAATCACAAACAAGCACATTATTTTTTGCGCAAGTTCTACTAATTGCTTTATTGTCGTCATAATTTTAACAATCATTTACGAAATATAGAAACGTTTAAATATACTCGTGTTTACCTCAATTATATTACGTCCTCTTATGGGTATCCAAAATTGCACTTATGGTATTTCAATCATCGGCTGCAGGAGATCCACTTAACACGAATAATGCGTCATCATTTATATAACTATTTATTTATTTTTCGCTCTTATTTTATTCTGATTTCATTTTACTTTGACTGATTTTTAAAAGAATTAAAACACACAATAAGACCGTAGTAACTGATTTTGAGGCACAACGTATGTACATATTACATTATATATTTCAGCGACAGTCATAAATATACTCAACTTACTGATTTCCTCAACATGGGTGGGGGTAAGTGACTCTCAAAGTTTATACTGGGGGATGGTAATACTGTAATTAAGTTTACAACTCGACGAATTTGCGTTTCAAGTCTCAGAACAAATTACCGACAATTCTATTGTTTGATGTTTACTTCATTATTTTTGACTAGTGACCCGCTCCAGTTTTGCACGGATACATTTTATACGACGATAGTAAGAGCAATAGTTAACTTATTTCATATTGTGTATTGATAAACTTATTCAATTATTGTTCCTCAATTCTATTCTTTAATCGTTGTTTCTATCTATGCTATTACATGATATAATAATTGAATTAGTTGTTGTTATAAAAACATGTAAGAATGGAGTGCAGAATAATGTTCACTAATGTTAACCTAACTTATCTTAGAAGAATAATTTTTCTCAACACACTTAAAAGGTAACGATATCTGAAATATAAATAATATGTATGAAAAAATAAAAACACCTCCAGGGAGTTATGGAATGTAATTTTGTAACTGGCATTTCAAAATTGACAATATTTTGTTCAATGACTTATTTGGCTAATAAATTATAAGTAGTTTTTGAATATAGATAATTCTTGATTTAAGAAATAATAAGCCTATCTGCACAAACTATTTTATAAAACTTTGAACCTCCAAAAGAAACAAGGAATTGAAAATTGATTTCAGTCTTTATGTAGAACTAAAGGGATAGGGGTATAAACACCTTAAGTGTTAGCCTAGGTTTTCTGTAAATGAATCATTCAGTTTACAAAATTTTCTTTTAATACTATCCTTAGGATACACGATATTGATATCGATACTTGAACACTCGATCTCCCGAACACATCAGGTGTTCGGGTGATCAAGTGTTCAAGTATCTTAGTAGTCTGAGATTCGGGATATTGCATGCCATAGACGATCCTGAAATATATAGTTGGGAGAGTTAGGTAAATCTGCAACCGCTGGAAAGTCCTCAGTAGGGACAGTCGACATAACGGACATCAGGTTCTCTCTTCCTTTAAGGGAGGTGGCACAATAAATGTCACCTAGACCTACCCACGGAATTGCAACAGAAGCTTTGAATTATGGTCTTACTAGGCTGCAAAACTTCCGTTTGGCAGGCACTTACTGCTGGATGCTAGAATGCATATGGGTCAGTAACTTAACTAAATAAATAAAAAATATTAAAAAATCTACCAAGCATTATTTATTATAATAAAACAAATACGGAAATATTCTTCAATTTAACCCATTGAAATTTTATTTTGACTAACTAGCACATGTTATGATCTCTATTATTGATTCCTGTCTCAACCGCAATATGTTATCCAAACACATAAACTCTGAAACTTGATACATTTATTTTATTTTCTTTACGAATTCTCAAACTAGCCCCAAACTTGCCTCCCTCGAGAAGATTTTTACACAAAAAGATACTTTACTGTACACAAATATTAGTTTCGACTTGAATCAATCTATTATATTTAACTTGTGAAAACTAAACGTGCTCTGTTTCTTAACAAGTATAAAAAATCTAATAATTGAAAATGCCTTCCATTATATTAATCTAAAGTAAGAGACTAATATAACTATATTATTATTTATTACTAGTATGACTATTTAATATCATAGTTTTAGTTATGGCAACTAACTATGGACTACAATTGTAACGGATTTGAAACTCATATATAGATTTTATTTGAAGTGTCATTTATTACGTCATAAATCTCATGAAGGATAATCTGTTTTAAAAAGATTAGCCTAGATTAATAATTCGATATGATTACTTTAAAGTATTGAATTATAATAATAATTTGACAATTATGAAGTTGTTTTTTATTAATTAATAAAATTATAAAGCATTCTACTATGTATTGGTCATAAATTAGCATTAGAAGTGAATTTGTTTATATTTTTATAAAAAAGACAAAAATTTACCTTATATATGGGAATTAGTTAACAACCATTAATAAACAAAAACACCCAAATAAATTAAAATAAAGATGCAAAGAAATAAAAACCCTTTGTGGTATGTAAAGGAATAATGCGGTATAATTTGCATTTCCCGCAAGAACTTGGTTTGGATTAAGGCCAAAATTTTTCGAAAAATATCTTTCGTCAATTTGTTCCTTGTGTGATAATGTTAATTAGCTGATGGCACTATAAAAGATAATTTATGTTCTAAATTATTTTGAATTGCATTCTTGTTATATACATAAAACGAAAAGTCTTAAGAATGTACGATAAGAAGAAGGCTACTAAATAAGACATGTATAGTGAGTGTCGAAAATGATAATGCAAAAAAATATATTTCTACTGAGAAAAGTTGTGGCAAATGAGCGTGGAATAAATAAACTTATTGTGACGATCACAAATACTTCGTATAAGGGCTGGTGGACGATACAGAATCTATTTATTGAACATATTTTTTTTTTCCAATTTGACTTAATATTTCATTTATTGACTATTACTATTTTAAATGTTTTAAATAAATTTACAATAATACTGATAAAATATGAACAAGTTTAACGGACTTTAAATTAGTTACCTGTACATTTTTATCAGCAAGTATAAAAAAGCACATAAACATATAAAAAACACATAAACATAGTTTGGAAAGCAAAGTATTGAAACTCTGTTGAGGTTCTTATAAACTTAAAACTTTTCAGCACTTTTCATATATAAAGTAAAAATAACCCACCACCACTATTATTCTATCTCTACAAGTTACGCTCTACTGAGCCTTTTTGAACAAAACCAATACATCCGGTTTTGTGTTTTGATATATATGTTCATAAACGAATAAATATATTCATATATGTATAAATACCGTTTTCAAAACTGATCATAAATACTATATTAGACGAATATTGCAACGAGGATGCAAAGAGAAAAGAAATTGAATGCTTTATTTAATAAAGGATTAAAATTTCTTTTGTGAGCCTCAACGTTCGTAGTTTATATTGGTGCTACTAAAAGTAAAATAAAAAATCGAATCGATTGAACAGAGAACGTGATATTACCAAGGCTGCGTTTTAAAAGATTTATATAATATTAAAATCACGGACCGCAGTGTAGGTAACCGTTAATAAGTAAATCCAAATTTTAGGTTTAGTTGTATGAAGATTTTTAAAGAAAGTCAAACAATATGTAATGAAGTTGTAGCCATTTTATTATCTCAAGTGTGTTTATATTCTGTACCGAAAACCTAATATGTTCATTAAAAATTTCACTATACCACAGTAGGTCGATAGACTAGACACTAATAATAGTACTCGTTGTTTATTTAATTTTAAAATGGTAACTGACCCCGTTATTTTAACAATTGTAACAAACATAATAATTAAATGTTGTATGCATTTCTATAAATAATACGAGGGCCAAACTGAAAGTTTTTAGAACTGGCCACTTAAAAGCATTATATTAAAAAAAATAGTTTAAATTTTGAAAATAGAACTCTTTACCAATATTATTGAGTGTACATTTCATTCATTTGTCATTTGTTTTACGATTTGGCGGCAAATTGAAAATTGTATGTGCACGTCAGAATGAATTTAAGCCGAGAAAATTTTCGTGCAATGATTTTTTATGACTTGCGATATCATTTAAGTCAACAAGAAAGTTATGATAGACTTCGATTGGCTTTTCACGATGAAGCCCCATCTCGTGCCACAGTTTACAACTGGTTTAATGAATTCAAACGTGGTCGAACTAATCTCACCGATGATTTGCGTGAGGGACGGCTTTCTACAGCGACGACTGAAGATAACATCAGTGTTGTGCGGCGTATGATAGAGACTGACAAAAGAGTGACCTATCAGCAGATTCGGACAAGTCTAGGCATAGGTATGAGTCAAGTGCACAAAATCCTCCATGAACATTTAGCGGTCAGGAAGCTTTGTGCCCGCTGGATACCGCATAATTTGACCGAGGCTCAAAAACTCCGCCGTGTTGATTGGTGCCGAGAAATGATCCAAAAATTTAACGGAGGTGACTCAAATGCTGTGTTCGACATACTAACGGGTGACGAAAGCTGGATTTACTGTTATGATCCGGAAACCAAAAGACAGTCTGCTCAGTGGGTGTTTCCTTCCGAAGAGTTGCCAACTAAAGTGAAGAGAGGTCGAAGTGTTGGAAAAAAGATGGTGGCCTCGTTCTTCGGAAAGACAGGTCATTATGCGACAGTAGTCTTAGAGGATCAGAAAACGGTTAATGCAGAGTGGTATACTAACAATTGTTTGCCACTTGTCTTGGAAAAAGTTCGAGAGAAACGACCTCGCAGCAGGATCCTCTTTCATCACGACAATGCCTCGTCGCACACCGCCAGGCAAACGATCGACTATTTGGTGACCTCAGACGTGGAATTACTGGGTCACCCGCCGTATAGCCCCGACCTCGCACCCTACGATTTTTATTTATTTCCGAAAATAAAAGAAAAACTTCGAGGAAAACGTTTTATAGATGCCGAAGAAGCAGTGGCTGCGTTTCAAAACGCCGTCGAAGAGACCCCTAAGGCCGAGTAGGCAAGGTGCTTTTCTCATTGGTTCCATCGAATGCAGCGATGTATTGATGTAGATGGACGCTATTTTGAAAAGTTACAATAAAACTAATAACTTGCTAGAATGCTTAGTTTTTGATTTTCTAAGAACTTTCAGTTTGACCCTCGTATTACAAGCTTTTCTAATCTTTTTTAAAATCACAGATATGCTAAAGATAAGATTCTGAACAGCTTCATTCAGTTCAAAGTTGTTTTACAATAACTACTCACTGCTTAACTACAAAGCACCAAAGTAGCTTCTATGTAAAAAAATTTAAAACTTAAAATATCAATTTACCATAATTCCTATTCACCAAGAAATCCCTCAGAATATAATGCTGCTGTAAAACTATTTTTTTAATTTACTTTTCGTTATTTATAAACTTATTTTTTAATAAATAAGTTTAAGTTTTACTGAATACTTATTCATGAATTCAATTAATGAAGAAGGTACTGGATACTTACTTATTCATAATAGTGTGTGGTGTCATTTTAATGGCCTTAAAAGAACAATGCGGTTTAATTTACGTTCTATCTCGGGATTTGGTTTGGACCGGGGCCAGAATTCAAGTAAATTCATCTTTGAAGGCCTATTTATTTTCCGTCTATTAATATAATCTTCCTATCATAGTTAAATGGTGCAACAATTATAAAAAAACTTCTTTGTGATGTCGGCTATTTTAATAAATTGACTTACAGGTAGTTGTCATTTAACTTAAACTGCTTCCGAATCAGTACGAATTTTAATATCGACTTCGTCCAGGAAAAACGTTCTAAATAAAAATGTTATAACTACAATTAAAAATATAAACAATGTTAATATATAAAGAATATCAATATGTTTAAAGACAGGCAACTGTTTTAACTATCCTTAATTAGATTAAAAAATGTTTTAAACAGATTAAGCAGATTATCTACGTAACGCTTCGATTAATAAAATTAATATTTTATTACCTTGTTACGACATATCGTAGACGAACTTAACCTTTATATAATGAACCTCATAGTAACCGATTATGTGATATAACGAATATTTTCTAGTTTCCTTCAGAATCGTGATATGGAATTGATCTGTTTTATATTTTAAATAAGTACTGAAGAACAAACTAAATTAACTAGAAGTTATCCATTTAGGTTGTAGTTTTATAATGTATTTTCGTTATACATTCAATTTTCTATTCAGAACACAAAAGATATAAACTTTCTTGAGGTTCTGAGCGGTAAACAACTTTTTACCACCTTATCCACGCAACATAACTTTCGCTATTATTATTTCACACTTTATAAACTACGATATATTCAGACTTACTTGAACTACGGCATGAAACTACAACTAACTTATGCTTTAGGTTTGGTATTACTTGAAAAAAAAAATAATAACACAAATAATTCACTAATAATAAAAGTATCCTTATTTGCAAAACTTATCTTTAACTAGGAATGATCCTCTTTATTTGATAAAGTTCTCTTAAAAATAAAAATTAAATAAATGATTATTACTAATTTAAAATTTATATTCCAACACCAGTAACCCTTATCGGTATCATAATAGTTAATCTTCCAGAAGAAATAATAATTGTATCTTAATATATATCATACGAGAACATTTAATTAAATAAGCTTATCTTTCTCGCTTATAAATAATTCAAATCGACATCTTTTAATTTCATTCATTATAAAATTTTCTACGTCTTGGCATATTCCCAGTATTTTATGCATCAAGAATATTTTCTCGTTAAAGGTAAGTGAACGCTAATACCGGCTTCCCATCGTAACACTTTATGGATGTTTTATGACACAATATTCAGAATATGTACTAGAATTCATTTGAAAATTTTCTGCTTGCTATTTTACTAACATTTAATCAGTCTAGGATGGAAAATATTCTTTAGTTATGTCATTAAAATACTGTGTCTACTAAAAGAATACTTAGTATCCTCATAAAAATATAAAAATTCACAACTTTGGTCATGGTAATAATGATATTTATTATATTTTTTAGTATCTGATTTTGATTAAACATTAGTTCGTACTTTAAATACAGCATGTATTTATTGTTTATCAGTTATTAATAAATTAGTTTTTATATCTGAAATATAAAATAAAATATGAATAAAAAATATTCAAGTGACAAAGTCAATAATTTAAAATATATAATATTTTTCATTCCATAAATCATCTAGGTAAAAAGAAAGTATTTTTAGAAGTTGAAGTTTGTGCGAAAAGGATCGGTAACCTTCAATTAATATTAATACTTTATTATTATACATTTTAAATTTATTGGCTATCGACTATTAATTTGTAACTAAAAAATTTCATAAGATATGTTTGTAACATGTTTAAGATTCACAGATTTAATGGATTACAAAGACTTTGACGCAATATTTCTATTAAAACAAACATAAACATGTTTCACTATGAGAAATAAGAAAAATCTCCCTTATCTGTCATTAAAAGAACAATGCTGTGTAATTTACTTTCTACGATTGGCCTCAATTTGGACTGAGGCCAGAATTTCATCTTTATATGACCAATTTGTTTCTTGTATCTTATTGGCTACTGCAACAAAGATGCGGCGAATTATATCCTGTCCCGTTTGTCGGTTTTGACAAATATAAATGATTTATTAATGAATATTTGTAGTAAACGATTGTTCCTATATTAATTACCATTAACATAATAACAACACAAAAAAAACTCAACTTAATCACAATATATTATACTATACTACCCTACACTACAGTATCGTAAAATACCATTGTATATAGGGAGACGTAAGATGAGACTGCATGGGCCACAGTCTAACCTTTAAAATTCGATTAAAGCGGAATTAAGGCTGTGAAACATTAAAAACATAACATAATGTGATGTTACCTAGTTAAATAGGAGCATAATGGCATAGGCTAGCTTAGGACAGTACAGTTTAGTATAGCATGGCATAGCGTGACATAGCATGGTATAGCATAGCATATCAATAAATGGTAATATATTATCAAATATCTTTGTATTATTATTTTATGTAATTCTATATCTAAACATATCTAATTATATTCATAATTATTTCTGGCGATATTTGACAGGAGTAAAACAAAAGTTTTGCACTCTCCATAAACTCCTACAATATGTTATATTTCTATGAAACTTTAACTTTGTCTGTTATAAAAATTCTTTTAGAAAAAAAGTCTTTTATCTCAGGAGCACTCATAATCACACACAATTTTCGTAAAAAAACATAGAAGAAGTTATGGTAATATCATTTTTAACATATAAATTTCGTCGAAAAGTTACAAAAGTTACTTTTGTTAGGTTTTAAAGTATTTCATTACAAATAATAAACAAAGCAATCTATACTCCAAAATTCGTAAACTGTATCTAAATTAATTACGGTATCAGACACTAAATAATGTTGGCAAATTACTCGCATTCACGGATTTAGGAATCTAAGTTATGTTCGATCTAATTTAATGTAGTAATTAATCCAAACGTCAATTTAGACATATATTTAATATCGCCCTAGTACTGAAGGGTTTTAAGGAGACAGTGCTAGGGGTAATGATGTATGAGGTTGCAATATTCACCATATTAAGTCTTTCTTTCTCTTAGTTTTTTAATTTTATTAGTGCCGTGAAATAATTTATCATAGTAAGAAATAACATTTTCTAAAAAGTATAGAATTAAAAAATATAGAATTGTATTAAAAGCAAGCACACAATAGATTTTCTGTTAATTAATTTTTCATTTAATATGTTTATAAACACTTAATCCAACTAATAATATAATTGTGAAAGTCGAAATATGAATAATATAATAAAATCGAAAAATGGTCTTTTTCTTTATAATAATAGCATCTTAGAACTTAAAGAAGCTATTCCAAATTATTCTATTCTAAGGTTGACTTAATCAACGTAAGGTTAAATTCACCTTAAGCATATTTTTTCAACCTACTTTGTGCAAGTCTAAATAAAATGGAGAGCTTTTACGGAACACGTCAAACATTATACATTGATTTAACCCAAAGGTAATATCTTCGTATGGTAAAGTATCTTTTCATGTTAATATCTTCTCAAGGGAACCAAGTTAGCGGCCGGTTTGGAAATTTCTAAGAGTAGTATAAATAAACGGATCACGCTTTTCAAAAAATATATATATTGAGAAGCGGATTAATAATAAAAGCAAATTATTTGATTTAAAATAATTAAAATTGGTTTAAAATTTAGATGCATACATTTCATAATATTTTTATTATAAGAATTGTACTATTAAAAATAAGATAGTACATTTATTTCTATATTTTTAATATAACAAATTAACTTTTTGTACAAGTTCCAAGTAAAAACATCAATGTTATTGGTAGTGGTGACCTCTAGACATCGCGTCCTAGAATAGATACTCCTCCTAAATAAATTATATAAAACACAAAATTATAAAAATAAAATTTAAAAAAATCAATAAAAATTTTATTCGACGCTAATTTAATATTTGTGGAAAGAGTTTTTCCTTAATTATACCTAAAATTTGTCATATCTTCTGAAGTTATTATAATATTAGCGGTGCCAACGACTATGCTAGTTTTGATAGCTTCAAATTAATTAGCTTATTTTATCGATTATCGAAGTTTATAGATGACATCCAAACTATAAACAGCGAGACTTAGAAAAATCTTTACCCAAATACAATACAGATATGACATGGATATGAAGTTTAAATATCATATATTTTATTGTTAAAAAAACAATTCATGAACATTTACAATTGTACTTAATTATGTATTAAAAATAGCCTTTGGTTGCACATCTCATCTCATCACCACGTCACATCTCCCAAAAGGCATAAATTAAATTTAATTCACTTTTGAATGAAAACATAAATCTAGATAAAATATTTTCCAATAATAAAGGTGGGTCAGGTTTCATTAACGCAAATATTTGTTTTTAATTAAGCTACATTGCTTGTTTTTTCATTGTATATATGTCAATATCTCTTAAAACATCCAACAGGATACAATTGTGATGTTATTTACAACATCAATAAAACTTTTATTAAGGGATAATGTAATGACAAACCATTCCGCTTAATCCAGGCCAAGTAAATCTCAATCATCCGATAATAATTGAAATCACGAGTGACACGTTAAATTAATTATGTTTAATTTACTCAAACAAAATACCGTACCAATTACCGCACAAAAAAATTAAAACATGTTTAAAGTAATTACAGTTTTTTGTTTTTAAGAAGCAAATGAGCAATACTACAATATTTTTGGTTTATGAGTCAAAAAAGGCAACTCGAAAATAAAAACGTCAGCTTTATTCAGATAGAGGGATAAGCCGCAGGCGGGGAAATCTAATATAAGTTTAAGAAAAAGGGAATTATGCGATGCCGGTTGTTGGAATACTACATATATTCAGTTGTCATCTACAAACTCGAACTACATTTTTATTAGTAAGTATTATTCCCTCTCCCTCTCTCTTAAGAAAGTATATTTTATTATGTTCTTAGATCATCCATGCAGATTAGAAAAGTTGGTATCGATCAGTTAATTAAATCTTTCACATACGGTGGGTTGTTGTCGCTCAACTGTGGGTGGGTGGTGTGGCTTCTGTACGGGCAGGTGGTTGTTGACTATGGCATGATTGATATCTTGAAGATCGCCATCTAAGTGTTCAGCGTCACAGATGTGGTTTGCTCTCTGAAACAAAGTGCTTCCAATATACCTCTCAGAAGGTTTTTCTATAAACAATTTGTTCTTGTATAACGTCATGATTCTTGACAATAACATTAACAAGAAATGCTAAAAGAATTATTGGACTTTAACTTTCTTGTTAATTGTATTTTGTTATTCATGGAATTAAGGTGTTTTAAAAATATATACTAAATCAAATAAATATATATATATATATATATATATATATATATATATATATATTTATATTAATAAAGTTAAAATGAAGGCAACCACAATTTTAACCATACAAGACTATAATAATAAGGGAGGGGAGTCCTAAATATGTATAAAATATTTTCAACTATATATATAGTTGAAAATATTTATGTAAAAATAAGGACATGACATGGTATAAGAATGTTGTCGGCTATAAAGGGGTCATCAAAATTACAGGAATTTTGGGTTACTCCAATTTATATGTAATTTAACTCGGCTTGGATATAAACACCCAACTTAGGTAAAGAAAAGAAAAACTTTGACAAAAAGAATAGAAACAATTATAATAATAAAAATAATTCTTTTTTTCGACCAGCTATTGAAATGCTCTGGTACATTTGTTTCCATAAAATTCTATGAGTTTAGTTTGGATATAAATGAACCTGATGGTTATTTATTGATATAAATCGCAACAGAATGAATAACTTTGGAGAGCGTTCATGTACAATAAAAATTACTTCATCCCTAGATTGTTTAATTTTAACTTATTCATTAAAATAATGAATCGGTAATGAAACACATTATATTAGTGACTTTATTTTAATAAACCATTCCACTCTTTTATATACGCCCATAAAATTGTAATTTTAAAGAATAGTTGAAATTTTGCCATTCCTTGATGATTATCAATATTTTTTAATTTTTGTGTGATTAATCTCCACGTTATTCGATTTTAAATAGAGTTCAAGCATATCACGTTTTGATAAGTTGCTTTTTTTACTTTCTTACTAATATTTTTACATAAATATTAAGAGTTAAACGATCGTTTGCTACTTGTGAAAGCCCTTAATAAATGTCGTGAATAATGCTTATAACATTATTACGTTAACATAAGAGCATTTTTAGTTACTCGAAAGCCGAAATTAATGATATTAGTTTTGCTCTTGGAAATCAGTTATTTTCTACAGGTCAGTTCTTTAAGATTGCGATTGTAGAAAACCTTTCAATATTGATATCAATTTCGAATTGTGGATTTTTAATTTTAACTGTTTACCAGTAGTGTAAGAATTCCAGACACTGTTTCAAATAAAAACTGTATTGTTTCACATAATACTGTTCCAAATAAATGTTTCAAATAATACTATTGAAGTAAAAGACCGCCCAAACAAAAACCTTTGATTCGAGTGGATTTATGAAAACTCTGACAATCGTGGTATTGTTCCTAAAAACCTTTTTAGAAAGTTGACGATAAGACTTCCTTTCATTTCTGAATAGTGACGCTAAAATAATTTGTTATAAAAATTATTGACCTTAACTTGATTCACTGTAATCTCTTTTACGTTTTTAAGAAAAAGTTTAATAAGTTTGAAAGATGGAAGACTTTATACTCAGAACATTATTTAATTCAGTTTTACTGAAAGTTTTACTTTACATACAAATACGAATTTGAATTTTTGTAAGAGAAAATATTTAACGAACATTGTAACACTATAAATAGTTCAACTTTGTTCATCTTCTAAGACCGTGAAACATCGATAGGCCATTATTTTAGTTTAACTTTACACAAGCTGCTAAGAACAAAAAAATAATAAAATTATTTTAAATATTAGTTTTCAAATAAATTTTCTTGAACGTCTTATTAAAGTGAATTAAAATATTGATGTGATTTCATTCATACTTCTTCTATTCCAACGTATTAAATATTTGAATAAAATATTGATTTATAAGTTTTCACATTAGGTAGGTGTAATGGTAGATGTAAGTAATGAAGTGTTTTTATATGTAGTAAAATTTTGTTGTCTATTGTTGTATATTATTATATAATATTCCAAGTAATGAGAAACAAAATTTATATAAATTACACTAAGCATACAAGTAATTTTTTAGAACTGTAGAATTAAAGATTGCGACGAAACCGTCGCAATCTATCTAAAATGTTTCAAATTTGTGTGTTTGTTTCACTCAACATCGAATGAAAAAAGTCTCTTATCTTTGAATATTATCAAAATAAAAACAAATTAAAGAAATATCTGTAATCAGTATGTCAAATACCACATTTTTTTTCTCAATCGGGTAAGATGTTAGTAGATAATAATTGCAGATTATGCGATGATTGTTACCGGATTAATTTTGTAAATTATATAATTTCACTTTGCTGGAAGATAAAAGTAGAAAATAAAAACAGAAAGAAATTCTCAATACTGTTATAAAATTGTTTCGTCTGTGAATAAACTTAATAAAGCTTTGTAGAAATTAACTCTTCGATGAAATTACTTTTTAAATGGTCAGAAAATATTGCATGCTACCGCGATTTTGTTTTAAAATAAATAAGTTTTTAAATAATAATACATCATCAATACATAAATATAATTATTATTGAGAATTATTTTAAATAACCTTACTTACCTTTATCTTAATCAATGTTATTCTAAGAAAGTCTAGACATAAAAATTTTATATTTTTAAATGCTTCAATAAATATAACCGAGGAAGGTTATGTTTGTTTTCTAATCAAGGAAAACGGTTTAAACAATTTCTTTTAAAATCAACTTAAGGAAAATTTTTCTCGGATCAATCAAGCAATTTATCAAGATTTTTCAAAGGACATAGCAAGGACCTATTAAAATAAAATTGTAATTTGAGAGTAATGATTAAGAATATTTGTTTTTTTATATAATATTAGAAGTTATATAAACAAGAACCAATGATTAAACGATTTGCTAGTAAGTGAGTCTTTTCTTGAATTATGGCGAGTTTCAAATTCTGTTGGCAGCAAATAAGTGACTAAGATTTAGGGAAGAATGAATGATAAATAAACAAAGGAGAACAAAGAGATGGATTTATTTATCCGCCTATTACAGCCGCCTTTTAATAGCAACTTTACACCGATTTGCTATGAGATTACTACAGCAGAGGTACAGAAGTAGTCTAGCCAGCCCAGGTAAAAATTATCTAAAATTAGGTTGTCTTATCTTAAGAATGTACTTAATAAGAATTAATTAATTATAACGGCCATGACATAAGTAATTCAGTGTTATTATAATAAAAGCTTATTTATACAACGAATAGTCTCAACAATATTGAATAAAAGTCAAATGTATATTCCTTTATGTTTAAATTATTTCAGTCCGCAAGTGAATTAAGCAGACCTTTTAATAATTAAATACCTATAAACTAAAAATGTTCTAGGTTGTTAATTACAGTCATAAAGCATTTTTCTTTATTAAATTTTCATGATATCTTTTTATACAACACTTTATTTAATTACTGTCATCGTTGTTATGATCGTATAAATAAATTCATAATTTTATCTACACCTAACATAATAAATGATAATTGTTCACAGGTTGTGTAAAAAACCCTATATATAATTTTACTAAGAGTTGTTTTGATAAAAATCCTTTGATCAAAGTGTTGGGAAATTTCTAAGAAATTATATTTTTTACACTCTTCTTTTGTTGTAAATTAACTTACGTGTATTCCTTTTTTCAATACAACGTAGTGAATAGAATTCTTTTTCGCTTTTTTATTACATAATCTATTTTCAAAACGATTATACTTTGTTATTTCTGCTAGGCGGTCTAGACATTTAATTGAAAGACTTTGATGTGAATTACAACGTGATTAATAATAATACTATATTATTAACACCTAAAACCAATGATATTTGTAGCATAAAATGTTACCTGTTAATTAAAATCTATGATGGACATTACTAGAACATACAAAAATATGACAAAAAAATATTTTGACTGCCGGCAAAGATTGTCGTCATGTCACAATGAGCAGCTTAAAAATATGAATTGCTTTCGTAGTAAGACATGGTGCTTATTGTTCAGAAAAAATTAAGCCAATACCCAAGCCTATTGCTACATATTGGTTAACGTTAGATCAATATATTGAAAATAATTATAAACATTAAATAATTATAACGTATTAAGTTTAATTTAATTTTAAATAATAAAGAGAGAAGCCTACTAGATGACTTCTCTTTCCCGTTAAAGACAATTATATGGAATTCTAAAATAATTAAGGCAGGTAGCTTTCATTACACACGACAGGACACTACAATCCGACCAATATTATAATATGGTAACGTAAGAAGATTTTTTTTTATAAATTTTATTTAGAAATATGATCTAAATTTTATTTAGACTACATATTTTAATATATATTCAGAATCAGATTGTATTTTATTTCACATTTTAAATATTCTAAAATAAATGTAATTATTGTTTATCCTTTTTAAAACTACTTGATCGGTGTTTACGGATTCTTGTTTAGGTAAAATATTTGTGTGATGGAAGTGTGTGATAAGAGTTGTGTTTTATTATGAATACTTGTATAGAGGTTTGTATACAAATATTAATTTCTGTTAGTGATGAAATGCTCACACTAGGAGGTTACATATTATATAATATAATAACAATAATCTTCCTACAACAGAAGTTTACACCAGAACTTTGGTACGAAAGGGTCATTATCATCACACGGAACTTCATAGACGTCAAAATATAAATCTACAGTTAGCGTAAAGTTACAGAAAATTAGAAGCCGTAAATGTTTCATGTATTAGTGAAGACATCATCATGAACTCGTTACTCGATGACATGTAATAGAATACTCTTATAGCTGGGGAAGTATTGGGCATTTAAATGCAAAAATCGATTAATTGTGTTAAATTCTATTTAAATATGTTAAATTCTATTGAATATTTAATTTGCAGTAAAAGTTTTCGGAAGTTACATGAAAGTAATTACACACTTTTTTTAATGGAATTAAATGTGTCTTTTTTATTTTTTCGTATTGTGAATGATTCTTTTTAAGATCAGAAATATTTGTAAGCCTTTATCGAATTGCTTATAACAAGAGGAGATTCATAGACGGCGACAGGAAATGAGACGCGCTAAGACAATACCTGTTTATACCAAGCGTCTTATCTCTCTGATTTATTAATCGACTATTATACCACGATTTGTAATATGAATCTTAATAAGGCGCTTACAAAACTGCTTATTAATACTTTGGTATTACTTATAATCTTCAGATGAATGTTGAAACATTGTAGTTTAAAACCATGGCTTGAGACTAACTAAGAAGAATTATGTTAAGTTCGATATGATACCGAAAATTTTGATAATTTTATGGGTTCAAATATAATTATTGCACAAATCAGATTTTTTTGTAATCATTTATTTACATATTAAAATAGTTTTGCTAATTTATAATTTTTTTTTCTTACCTCACTCAAAACATATTGCGATTAATTAATCTTTGTTGGTTTGTTACTTTCTTAGTTATATAAGTAACGTTCGCATAAAAAAATCATGGCTTCCTGGATAAATATACTTTTTGTATTTTTGAATAACATATTCAGAAAGAAGCATTTGAAAAAGTAAAATATATTTTTCTGTGTATATATATCTTATTTTTGGTCGGCGCAGGATAAATTTCAAAAAAGTTATTGTTGGTTTATTGAATGCCTTTAATTAACTCAACATTACAATAAATTTAAACCCTTCCACAATGTAATGTAAAAAACGACGCCAAAGTAAGGTGGCGGAAAACCAAAAAAGTTGACTCTACGTTTCCCGGCGAGTTTTTTCGTGTGCTGTTTTGACAAAGTTAAATTGGATTTGAGAATTTATAGTTGTGTGGTTGTATGATAGGTGGATTTTATTATTCGGTTTGAACATGATTTGCCTCAAACAAGCTTAAGTTATATTAAACTTTTAGTATTTATTATTTTACAACGTATTGTGTAGTGGGTTTTAGAACTTTTTAATTCTCTTATTTGGTATTATAATAAGGGTATACCAAGGTAGACCCTAGCAAACAAAGGTACATCCAAACGTAGATACATAAATTTTTTAAATACAAGCAAAAGGAACTGTACTATTTCAGTATCGAACCCATAATACATATGCAAAAGGCAGGAATCACAGTAGACGCAAAAGATTTAGTGAAATTACTAGTCGAAACCTTCTACCGAGCCGAGGAGACGGCCCCACTACTGATATTTGTGAGCAAGCAGAGGGTAGCGACTCGGATTTCTTCAAGGCCATGCTAAATATGTGCTTAGAATGCCACTACTTTCCTAAATCGTGGAAGATAGCAACAGTCGTTATTCTTAAGAAACCCTCCAAGGACTCTTACACGGTACCTAAGTCTTATAGACCCATCGAGCTTCTCCCGGTGTTAGGAAAATTCTTTGAAAAAATGCTGGTTACCCGTCTCAAATATTATCTAATACCAAGAATTGGTACTCGCCAATATGGATTTATGCCCCAAAAAAGTAAAGAAGATGCCTTATACCAACAAATGCAATACATTCAATTGAAGCTTGAGCAGAAACTAATCTTAGTACTTGTCTAGCTAGATATAGAGGGAGCTTTTGACGGAGCACGATGGCCCGCAATAAAAATCCCTTTAGCTGAGGAAAAGTGCCCGGTAAATTTAAGACGGGTAATGGACAGTTATTTGAGGGATAGGGTCGTAAAGGTGAGGTACGCAGGCGAGGAAATTGTGAAAGCCACAAGCAAAGGGTGTGTCCAAGGCTCCATAGGTGGACCTATTCTGTGGAACTTGCTTCTGGACCCCCTTTTAAAAGATATGACAAAATGGGCCACTGTTGCCAGGCATTCGCTGAAGATGTAACAATGATCTTCGATGGCAATACAGCACTGGAGATAGAGGAGCGAGCCAATGCTGCTCTTGAATATGTTCGGTCATGGGGCATCAGGAAAAAGCTTAACTTTGCGCCATATAAAACGTGTACAATGGTCATAACACGCAAATTAAAATACGATGTACCACGTCTGAACATTGGAAAAGTTGATATTGAGATATCGGAGAAAATTATAATCTTGGGCCTTATCATCGACAACAAACTGACATTTAATACCCACATGGCTGCAGAAAGGCAACCAATATTTATAAAAACATTGCAAGGGCGGCAAGAGTTGGTTGTGGCCTAAATCCAGATGTAATAAAAGAAACTTATATGGCTGCAGTCGAGCCTACCATATTATACGATGCAAGCTTTTGGGGATCTGCAGATCTGCTCAAATTGGGCAGCCAATAAAAATTAAATGCTATACAGAGAGGATTTGCACAAAAAAATGTGCACGGCATATCGCACCGTGTCACTGAACTCGGCATTAGTTTTGGCCGGACTTCTCCCTCTCGATCTTCGCATACAGAAGGCAGCGGGGTTATTTGGAGCAAAGAATGGGGTCCCTTAATCAAAGCTGAAAGGTAAAGCTGTTGAGCAAATGGCTTCCAAGATCGAAAACCCACACCCCGGAGAATAACTAGACATTAGCTACAACTGCCTGATAGATAAGGAACGCTACAATAATCACAGCAATCACGCAACAAAGATCTTCACCGATAACAGTAGCATTGATGGCAAGGTTGGAGCAGCGCTCTCCTTTCTGGAACGGCGCTGCCGAAACCAAGGTCTTTAAGCTTACGTTGCCATCGTATTGTACCGTCTACCAGACGGAACTTTTTGCACTAAAAAGAGCAGCAGAAGAGGTTTTAAATTATATAATTTATAATTTATTAACCAATATAGTTGCTAATCACTAATCACTAGTGACTTCACTTCGTGATGCTAGCAGTTCCAACGATACGAATGAGCCCTACTGACCGGCGAGTGACTTATATACCGTCTTGAGGCAAGTTTCGTAATAGCGGTGCTACCCTCTTTAACAATTAATCATGGCAAACTTCACGCACCAAGTATTGAGAATGTTAAAAATACCCTCCAAAAGTACTGGCGATAACAATTACTGTTTAAAGATCAAAAAAATAGTTATAGATAGAAATAAGAATAAGTTACAGATATATAATAAAATTAAGTCATAAAATGTCATACTCATAGTAATTGTAAATTATGGGATGGGAAATCAACATGTAATGTTATTTTTTATCAGTAGTTGTATGTAAATTAAACTGTAAAGTTTGTAATAAGCAATAGAATTAATTAACAAAGAGCCTTGACGGCGTCAGGGGAGTAAAAAGCCACATCACCTTGCGAAGGCGGGTGCTTTTTTTTTTTAAAAAAAGAACCCACGATACAAAAACTAAACAATAATTAACAACTTAGAGAAAATTTATATTATTTAGATAAAATTATACGAAACTCATAATTGAAAAATCAATAACTAAAATAACATTCTATAAAACGAATAGAGGTGGGTAGTTATTGTAATAACTACCCACTTCTATTCTAATATCTTTAATATTGACGATATAATAATTTCAACGAATTCGGCAGAGGTAAAAAAAATTTTTACTGTAGTTAGAAACGAAAAATGGGCTATGAAGTTTGTTAAAATTTTATGTGAACCCGACACTTGCTGCTTAGCATTAAAGTACGCTTTAGTGTTGCTGTGTTATATTACGATACCAGTATGGAGAAGGATACGTGTTCATTCACCACACTTATTAGGCACGTCCACTATCACACTGCAATACTCTGCAGTTATAAAACAAAAATCATTTTATTATCTAGGGGAATATGAAAGAGCTCTTAGAACGATTGATTACATATTACATGTAACAGTTTTATGTTTTCTTGACCCTGGTATTTCTTTGAAATAAAATGGTAAAAGTTAATGTAGAATTATTAAGGAATGAAATATTATGCCATAAATATAATTTCAGCACATAAATTATTTGAATATGTGTAATATTTATGTGTCATAGTTTCAATGACGTTACATAAATACGTGGAATTATTTACATTTAATTGTTTTATCTTATATTTTATTTCATTCCAATTGGTATAATTTTTTATCACGTTCATTACACAAGTCATATATTTCTTATACAAGATTTATTTTTCGAAGGGTACATACACTTTAAAGCAATGGAATATGTTTTACAATTTTGTTTCTTTTTTAAGTTTATCTATCAGATATAGAATGAAGCTCGTCAGCAGTTTTGGGGGCTTAACATTGAAAGAGATATTAAAAACTTTATAGACAACTATCAAATATGCTCCGACAGTAGAGATAAATCTCCTCGTTCACCGCTAACCCCCTGGCCCTTTCCTGATAAGTCCTGGCATCCCGTTCATATCGATTTTTCGGGCCATTAGATTCAAAGGCATTTAATAACAGAAAATGGGTTGAGTGTTTTGAAATGTAAAATTGTTCGTCGACATTAGTAATGTATTACTGAATTTAATTTCTAGATTTAGTATCATTGAAACTATTGTTGCTGATAATGGAATTCCTTTTGTTTATAAGGAATTTATTTTGTTTTGCCAAAGTTATAACATTTCACATATAACTATACTCCCACTTGTTGTCCTTCGGGTAATGGACAGGCTGAAAATTTTGGCAAAGTTATTAAAAAGGGATATCTGTTAAACTTGATGTTTTTTTTATTATGCAATAAAAAAAATATCAAGTTAAACAGAAGTCAAACATTAAGAATACTTAATTATTCTTCTTAATAGATTATAGAACAACAACTGGTCAATCTCCAACTCAAACGGTGTTAGTGTCTATTTTGGTAAAAATAAACAAAAAAAATAAACGGTTCTGTTAAAGAAAACATTGCCAACACTGTGTATTTAGTTTTTGTACATAATTTAAATTTAACGATTAAGTAACATGTAAGTCAAATGTTAAAAAACAGGACCATAGCTTGTAATTCAGAATTTGATGTAAGAATGTTTACCGCGTCCTTATACACAACACAACCATTGAGTTCTGAAAACCCACAACTTGTCAATGTTTTCTTCGATGCTCAGCAGCATCTTAGAAAGCATCTGCTCGTACACTACGTGTAGCTGGCACACTTCTATTATGGGACAATAGTGTACATACTATATTTTGTAATTTATCCTATATTTATAAATATAAAGGGATTATTAAATATTGTTGTAACTTGTCACGATCGGTTATGAAGTAAATAAATCGGGCGCAAAGAATGCACATGATTAGAAAAAATCTAGATAATGAGGTAAGAATATTGTTGTTTGTAAAAATATTATGCACAGACGCAGTGAATCCATTAAAAATATATTCAACACAATGTTTTCAACTATATGGACGAAGTGATAATTGAGTTCTCTCGCTATTAAGCCATCTGTAACATTATTAGATTTTTTCAATTACAGTTATTTTACTTTATATTCATCAAATACGAACCTTTATAGAAACAAATGATATAAATTTGGCGGCCTTGTCGCTAAAGAGCAATATCTTCTATGGTTTCAACATTTATCTCTTAATCAGGAAAGCTTAGATGTTTGTAACTCAATCATTCAAAAGGACTTAAAGGATTTCATTTAAATAGAGTTCATAGAGATTTTACTCCGGATTATCTAAAGGCCATTTATAAAAAATCTACTCAGTTAATCTGTATCATAAAATAAATGGGTATAAATAATCGTTTTATTGGATACCAAGAAATAAAACTGTTCTAACTTTTTTATTTTTTTCAAACTTCTTTAATATAAATATTTTATACTGAATCACAGAATAAAAGTTTCTTATAAAATAAGTAATAATACTGAAACAAAAATAAAATAAAGGTTATTATATATTTTTGTAAAGGAAACACAAATAGATTTATGTCGTCTCATTTATCTCGTATAACATTTTCATCTACCTGCCCTTATTTTGGGCCGCAATATGTCAATTCCTTCCATGTTTTTTTATCATACTTCACCCTAAGGGAGACAAGCTTCTTCGTCCTATCTTGTCCTTGTCGGTTGGCCTCTCCTCTTATAATACTCCACATTTTTACTTAACTCTCCTCGTGAGACGCTTTTATATCTCAGAATTACGTGACTACACGTCCGGCGCTATGGGTTCTAAACTGGAGAGACTGTCGTAAATGCAGACTACTTATTCTATTTTCTTGATGTACTCTTTGTGGTGTTAAAACAAAACTGTTCCAGGATTCTATAAGAATTTTGTCTGTCTCATTTATATTATGATTCAAGAGAACTGCGGTAGATATTCCAACAAAAATAATTTTCGTATTTTGATTTAATAGAGATGAAAATATTAACATGATTGGACAAAAATTCTTAATTAAGAATTTTGTTTTGATTTGAACGATTTAAAACCAATTACAAAAAGTAATTGTTTTTTTATTTATTTATTTATAATTTATATATTTTTTTATTTAGCGACCTGTAGCACTCCTTGCCGCAGTACCGTCGACTCAGGTCGACGTCTATATCTACACCATATCAACTATTCGCCTTAGGAGTCTTATTTCCTAGTTGCTAATTTTCTTACTAATCTTGTTTAATTGTCTGTTGATTGTATATTATTTATTATGTTCTATTTTTCCTTATTACGGTGGTGGCTATTGTTTTTCAAAGTTCCTTAAAGATTATAATATTGTCAATCACTACGTATAGAATGTGTTTCACGATGCTTGCTCGTAGCTGAGTTTCGGTGTCGTTTTTTTGCTCTTTTAATTTAGGGCAATTAAGTATATGATATCTTCCTTGTGGCCGGAGTTGCATTGGATGATAAACTATTTTTGAGTTAGAATCTGTCCAGATAATTTGAAAAACCTTCGTGGCCTGTTAAGATCTGAGTGAGTTTATAATTTGTGGTTAGATTTGGTATAAATTTGTATGCCTATTTCAAACCGTAATTCACATGCACCGTTGCGTCTACTAGGTAGCTTCCTACTGACTTGTACAAGCTTCTGGGGCATTTATTTATTTTTAGTATTTCTGGCCAGTTGGTATTTAATGGCTGGCCACCATGCGCTATCGAAGACGCCCTCTATATTTAATGATATAAGTACCACAATCTCCTTGGCTCTCCGTCTATCTTTAATATAATTTATAAGGTCCTAGAAGGTGTCCTTCGTACTCCTCTGGGGCACGGACTTATAATGACGGTGATTTAGATTGGGGAACGTGCCATCTTAGGTGATGGATTAGCAACATCTCTAGTACCTTTCCCAAAATTTATTACAGTCCGATGGGTCTATAAGACTTGGCGTTGTTATAGTTTTTCTTGCCTGGTTTCGCTGGACGACTACTTCTTCAAAAATTGCAGACACTTATTTAGGGCCTCTAAAAATAGAATAGGGTCAGCATTCATGGTTTCTCTGCATATGTGGGCTGTACAACTATCAGGTCCCGTCGCTTTCCAAGCACTGAAGGAAGTTATGACTATTCTGAGTACTATCAGTGTGAACCACAGATCGTCGTACTCCAGAGTCGTGGTTCCCTTACTGCTCGGTATTGGGGTCTCTCTTTGGCTTCCTTATCTTGTGGGAAGAATTTCTAAGTAAAAGGTACGCCGATTCTCTAGAAGTCAAGATTTTAACATTCAGAATTAAGGCAGGTCATCTTGATTTTTTTGGGGTTCCTCTGTTGACTCTTTATATTAGGTCAGACACGGTGTTATTTTCTTATAGTAAACAAAACTCTTTCCAGCTTTGTGTTTTCATTTTACTTTTTAGTTAGTCGTCGATCACATATTTTTCATATCTCTTCTTTGCAGATGCGTTTTTTATTCTGTGTTTTTTGGTTAGCACATCGTTTTGCAGTTCAGTGACAAGAATCGTCCAACATGGGAAGGTTTGTTTACTTCTTAGCTTAATTGGAGGAATAGTTAGCTCGCAAGTCTTTATGATACCAGCTGTATATTTTTTTATCTTTTCTTCCAGGCCATGTAGAGTGCTGGTAAGCAAGCAAGCTCGCAAGCCTTCAAGTAAGTTCACCTGTACGTGTTTTCGTATTTCTGATCAGATGTTTTACCAGTTTGCGTTTCTGGTGTTGTAAAGCTTTGTTGTGCTCTTGATGGTCTTAAATGAATAATAACTCAACAGATATTGTCGCTGACAAAGAAAATTATGGTGTTGTGGTCAGAGCTTGTGTATCTGGTGTCCATGTGCCAGTTGACTATTTTGCTCAGAATTTCCACGCTGCAGTTGCTGATGGAAAGTTGGCATGTACCTTCCCGTTGCGAATGGTCTCAAATGTAGGTTTTTGACCTGTATTGAAGATATGGAGATCTTTTTCACTTAGTTATACAGCCAGTTCTGCATCCCGGTGGTTTTCTTTTCTACTAAACTACTACCAAGTGATATTACAAAAATTTCATTATCTCTAATATATTTATCTGTGTTATTTTAGAAGCAATTACATTTATAAATTAGTGACACGCAGTCTAGACTGTTTATTAAAACGCTTTGATCTAAATTAAGGTAGGGTTATAAAGGTTATATTGAAAATAAATTCGTCTCAAATTACAATCTTAAACTCAAATCAATAAAATTTATTAAAATGTATATTTTAGTTTGAAAATATGACTCCTAATTATCTAGTAAATGATAAAACTTATATCAAAAATTTGTCCGTGCGTTATTTAAAAGTCGTGGGATGTTAATTTGAATGTCGTAAGTATTCCAGATAGCTGCTTTTCAATGTTTAGTTACTTTATTTTATAGATGGATTTTTCATAACAAGGTCCTTCTTTTGTTACGATATGATGTTATTAGTAATATTTGAAAAAAAATAATGGTATTATAAATTATAGATGTAAAAGGCCATAACATTTACTAAAAATATAAATTTTCCAGCAGAAATGCTACAGGGAATATGAATACAATAAATAATTTGGTTTTCATTAATAAGCGGCGTCTATTAAATACACTATTATTCAGGCATACTAAATATAACAACATGGATTGGATTGTAGTGGTTTAGGAAGATTTGGAATGATTAGTTATACCAATATATTGATAATAGAGGGAATGTGGATCTTACTGTAACGACTTGCCTAATATACTTGTACAATTGTAGTAACCAATTACAGGAATATAATCAAACCCCTTATAATATAATTAAACAAATAATACTATAATTTTACGTATATTGTGAAAAAGTGTAAAAGTTGTTTCATTATATTGATTTAATTTTAGATGATTGATTTTTATTTCTTTAAAAAAAATGTTTTTCTTTTTATTTAACTAATTATTTTAACCAAGGATATTATACATCTGGACTAGATCAAATAAAATTAACTTTATGAAATTAACTGTAGTACTGGATATGGTATGAACGATTTTTAAGACCTCTTATACAGACAATTGCAATTAAAAAGTTTGAAATGAATGAGATCAGCTCGAAGGCAGACTTTCAAACTGAGTTTTAAAGTTAATCGCATTTTTAATAGTTAAGTTTTAAGATTATTTAATCGAAAAATATTTAAAATATAGAAAAATTTTATTTATACATAATTTTTTTTTATAAACACTTATAATTCAATAAATTTTATATCAAATTGATGCCTCGAGATCGGTTTTTGTTAGTACTTCAAGTATTACTTTTAAAAATACTATAATTTTTGAATCCATAAATCAAACTCTCCTCAAAATGTTACGTCTAAATTACAAAGTCGTTGTTGTGTTCAATGGTATCCGCTTAGAAACTTCATAGAAATTAATTTTTTGAAATTATTCCGGTCGACAGTTCTTATCGGTTTTATATAGGATTGATGTCGAGAGGTTCAAATTAAATTACTCCGCTCTGTGGCGGCGCTGCCCTCACCGCGTCGCTCTGTAATTTAATATGATTGCTCCTATATTTTTGGAGTCGGGGCTAGTGGCGGCATAATATTTCATATAAAATCGTTTTAAGCAATATTCTGAATATTACTTAAAATACAAATGAAATAGATATCCGGAGAAATTGTATAAGATGTGAAGTTCGAAGTAGATATTAATAATCAGTTAAAGTTCATATTATTATTATTGTACCTTATAATTATTTATACGAATTAACTAAAATAATTTATAAATTTTTTCCGATATCTGTGTCTTACATTTAAGTTCTATTTAGATTTAATGAATATATAACATGAACCATCATTTACTAGTAGGAGATCAATAAAATTTGTTTGCAAACGAGAGTATTAAGGTCCAAGTGAAGAAAGTTAAACGTTTTCAATATTATTTATATTAAACTAAAGTTAGATACTTTAAAACTTCAGTAGTATTTATATACACAATACCTAAACATCTTTGCAGCAGTGGACCGTTCCTTTTAATAATTATGCTCATACTTTAACTCTTACAAAAGAAATGTCTATGTCAATGTACTATAAGACATTGTAATAAATTTATCGATTCAAATATTTGTAATAAACCATACATCATCAAAGTTGGATACCAACCTCGATATATGCAAATTTTATTGATAATGTATTAATTTCAGAAAAGAAAGCCAAATA
The DNA here is from genome assembly GCA_918358865.1 of Melinaea marsaeus rileyi. Taxonomy (NCBI): domain Eukaryota; kingdom Metazoa; phylum Arthropoda; class Insecta; order Lepidoptera; family Nymphalidae; genus Melinaea; species Melinaea marsaeus. The sequence continues at coordinate 6,790,957 of OU911095.1, read as the reverse complement.
AAGTAATAGTCACTTACAAAATAAATACAAAGGTATAGTAGGAGCAGTTGACAACTTTTAAATAGGCATCGAGTAACGAGTACATACTCGTCACTCGATGCCGTGAGATAGAACTTACGTCCGCGGGGAGCGATGGGTACTTTCAGTAACAATTAATGAATAATGTATGTCAGATACATACATACTTTCAGGAACAACTGACAGGTCAAAGAGAAAGTTTTGTTTTGTATTAGATAATAAAGGTGTATGAAGTCTTGAAACTTGGAAACAGAATGTTACATGTCTATATATATACATGTCAATTTATGAGTATGCTAGGACCTGAAGTTCCAGTAACAAAAATAATTCTTAACCAACCTATATTTTAACTTATGAAGCTTCAGAGTTTTTACAATTTTATTCATTTATGTAGTTTTTCTAAACTGGCAATAACGATCAATACTATTTAAACATATAAAATTTTGTTTTACAAGAATTAAGTATAAAAATTTGATTCAGAATAGTAAGAATACAATATTGAATATTTTAATAAATAAAGTTCCATACACAACGCATTGAGATAAACGTCAGAAACACAAGGGGATATTAATTCAGTCATCGCAGTGCGAGTAGCGAAGCGAGGCATTGCGGTAGACACAGTGTGTCAGCGGCTCGGATCGTTACGGTCACATTAAATTTCTATGAATAATTTCTTGACTTTTTGTTATTAATATGAAAATGTTTACACAATTTTACTCTCCACGTTTTACTGAAAATTACAATAATATATCTATATATATAAGTATATATACATTTATCTGTACCTGTATCCGTGAGGAGCTCTTTAATATGATATTGTATATAATGTGCAAATTAAATATATATATTTTTTTATCTATATTGTTTTTATATTCTTTAAGAAATTTATATATTTTAATTAAAAATCAACAAAGAAAAGTATTTCTTAACAGCCAGTGAATGTTTATAATTTAAATGTTTTATAATTTTACCTAATGCTGAAAAATTATAAAATTACACGACAATTTTAGAACTAGGTTACATTTTCGCAGAAGGCTCTCAAAACTAATATGACCTCATACGCTCTACTTTTTACTCATTAACACGAACATTTTAATATAAATAATTAAATCTTGCTAAATTTATATTTCACGATATAAAAAAACTATAAGCACATTAATAATAATTACATATTAGGACTAAAGGTGATAAGGTAAAGTGGGATTAAGCAACTAAATTGTCTTTATATCTCAAAAAATCAGTTTTTGTTTCTTTACATGATATACCGACAGTAAAAGCGTGTATTTGTAATATATATTATTTTAAATTAGATATTTGTTCGTTGTAATAGAATATCTTTCAAGTATAGTCGGACAAAAAACTGTTAATTAACGACATTTCTATGTTATACTTTAGTCGACTTTTTTTATAATATATTAACACTTTAGGGGCAAGCAACTGCCTGCTTAGTTAATATAAAGTAAACAGTAACTAGTTGGTTATTTAGGCTTTACTTTAACAGTAAAAACCCGATCATTCATCATTTATATAAAAGTAACTAGCTGTTATCTACGATTCCGTGCCCTTGAACTACAGAAGGGCGTTAATTTTCGACGCATAGTTTCAAACGGCGCATAGTTTAGTGTATTGTATAGTAAGTTGTAGTAAATGGTAAATTGAGACTATAAATAATACAACTATTATATTCGATTGCTATATAGCAACCCTTTTCTTTATCTGTCGATAAAAAAAATATTGAAATGCGATACTTGAAATAAAAAGCTTTTACTTTGTTTTCACTTTAAAAATTATTTTCTTTTGGCAAAAATAGGAAAGCAAGTCTGATAATTTGGGGATTTATGGTATAAATTATGGAACCCTATAGTTTAGCAGCTAGACATGAAGTGACTTTTGATTAATTGATTGTCTCTTATTAAAAATAACAGTTGAGCTGGACAAAGATGGAGAATATTCTGTAAATTTTAATATAACATTTGTCTAAAATGTAAAACCACCTTTGTAAATGTTTGAACTCTTCTCACATTGTAAATTCATCACGTCTGCCGTTTCAACGTTTAATATCCATATTTTCATTATTTAAGTGCGCATACCATATCTGTATAGCAAACATGGAGCTTAGTTTAAAAATATAAGTATTTGAATTACAAGCAACTTGTAGGGGAGTAATTGATAAATAGCAATAAGTACATGTTACAAAATAAACGCTGAGCAATTGGAGCATACACAGATTCATAAATAAATTCTGTTAAAAGAAAACTCTTTACACGTTGCTGGAAGATAAGACATACAGCTCATTGAGCAAATGTTGAGGAGCAATTTACATTTAAATGAATGGTATCGATTTAATAACATTATCATCCTGGTTAGTTAGCTGTGCGAAGCTTAACATCTCGAGGACGAGCTTCAGTGTTTCAGACATACTTTTACTAGTGTTGCAGAATCAGTGAAGTGGTATCCAATACTACTGTCATAAGTGAAAGGGCTTACTGATAGAATTGACATCATCTTGAAGCTCTATAGCGACATTTTACAAGTGAACCACTTCAGAGTAATATTCCTTTACAAATGTCTAGCTGTGTATAAACTTGATTGTGATTGTGGCTTGCCATAAATCGATTAAACAATGATGACCATCGATAGTACAATTAGAGAACATATCTGCGATGTAACAACCGACAAGCACAAAGATATTCCAAAGATCCTTGTTCTTGAAGATATATGTGTATAGATACGAGTACATATATATATCTTTGTGAATAACTATAGGAATATATATATATATATATGTATATATATATATATACATATATTCCTATAGTTATTCACAAAGCAATGGAAATTAAAAACACTTTAATTTCAATAGTTGATAAATCACACCCACCCAGGGCAAAACTTATGTAAAACGTCCCTCTAATTATAAATTATACACATCTGTGAACACAATGCAAGACCCCAAGACACTGATAGTGTGTTTTGGAATTCTAACCTTGCCAATTAAGAAACCGTTGAAGGTAGATGAAAAGTCAACTGGCAGACTCATAAATTTTGTGTTCCTCTGAAAAGGATTAAAATTAATATGTTTATATTTAAGTGTAACCAATATAAATATAAACTACTTAAATATGTAATATACTTTTATTTTAATATGCATTAGTAGTGATTAATGTGGGCTTCTTTCGAAATGCACCCTAATACCTATCCTACCATCTTATATTTCCAAATTAGATTCCTGTAATAATTGTTTTTTCCATTTCAATCAAATAGTCTTATAAAATATGATGGAGTGGACGATAGGTCACACACAAACAATATTATTTATATATAAGTAGATGAATTTTATAATATTTATAATATGTAGTACGATGCAGCCACCGTACTGAGAATTACGGAGCAAGGCACTGCGGTGAACGCAGTGTGTTACTGTACCGGTTCTATGCGGTTACGTAAAAGCAGAAGTCGTAACTGATTTATTATTGTGGCTTGGAATGTTATAAATAATGTAAAGCGTTTAACATAATTCTACCACCATTTAATATTTTGTGAATAGATTAAATAGTGAATAACCTTCATGCCTACCACGGCTACAGTAACAACTCATACTTTTCCAAAAATTTAATACAGAATTCGAGTAATTAAAAACAGACGTATGGGTATTATTATGTTATATATAAATCCCTAAAAAAAATCATAAAATTAATTATCATATAGTTTGACTGTATTTACAAATTTTTCTTTGAACTCAAGCACTCAAGGACTCAAGCAGTGTCTACCACAAGCGGAGATTCATAGACCTCGACAGGAAATGATGCACACTAAGACACTCTTTATTTATAAGGTGCGTATCATCTTTGTGGCTGTTGATTTGTTCAGTAAATTACAGTCATATTACAAAACTTTAATATATGTATTTTAATCATTAGCGACATAGACTTTAAATAATTACTTTCAATCAATGAATATATTATCAAAATATACGAACAAAACATTTTAGTAAAATTTTAATTGTTATTTCACATTTGCTACTGTAATTCCTCTGTGATACGATGAATTCATGACATGACTATATCACTCGCTTTAACCACAATGCTCCAACTTCACTTTTTACATGCGATTTTGTTCGTTTCTGTGTTTAGGCACAGTTAAATTGTATCAAAGAATTGATAGTAGCATAACTGTATGATGGTTGAAATTTTATTATTTGTCTGAATTATTCACAGCATTGTAAAATAAGACTTTACAGAATTAAGAACTCCTTTTCATAGCTTTTGGCTATCTTGTGATAGTCATAAAATATTGTAACTTTGTTTTATTATTTTCATCCTCCAAATTACATTCAATGAAAAGTGGTGTCACCATCGCTAACATTTTCAACTGCCGGAATTTTGCAACTCTGTCTATTTTATTTTTATTTGACTAAAAATATATATAAAAAGATCAGTAAATTAATAAAAAACATATCTGTATCTGGTAAATATAATTAAAATTATATTTCTTTAGTGGTGCAAAAAATATTAAGTAACATATATATGTATTCATAAAACGAAGAAAAAACTTCAACAGGAGTTTTAAAACTGCTTAATACTATCTGTACTCGTGCCACGACTTCACATTCCAGCGAATATTCCTTCACAAATTACTTCTAGTTATTGTGTTTTTGATCAAAAATATTGTCTCATTATATTCGCTTGATCGCCTCTTCGCCGTAATAATAACTCTATACCATTTATTTCAGTATTAAAATTGCTGGAATTTATATTAAATTATTTCTTCGATTATCACCATAGTGATCCTAATTATTGTTAATAACTTAAATATTCTTAATTGCTTAATAATAATTTAATCTTTTTAACTTAAACGTTGTTCTTAAAAATTACATAGATTTCAAAGTAATAAAGTAATATTATTATATTTTCTTCAGAACAAACAAGAATAAAGTACAAATACGTTTATTACGAATAAAGAAAGAAAAAAAAACTACAATATTAATAATAGTTTGAAGTAATAAGTTCTTTAATTGAGTTCTTTTCACGACGATATCTGTAACTTTTAAGGGCAAGGAGGAACGGAGACGAAAACGGTACTGAAAAGGAAGAAAGTAATAACAAATTTTAAAGTAACCATAATTTTCATTCAAATTTATCAGGGTTCAATGATCTTTAAATGACTTTGTCTCTTTAAATTTTATCTAACTAATATAGTAACATAGCTTAGATTTTTGTCGATTTATTTCATATCACCCGCTTACAATTTGTACAAAACGATGTTAGTTCAACATTAGAAATAGAATATATTATTATACCAGACTTGAATCAAACTGTATTTAAACAATATTATTATACCACAATTCGTCGCCTTTACAGCAGAGATACACTTATATTAAAGTAAGTAAGGATCTTGAAACTATTGTACATATTATATTTCATTCAATTATGGAACTGGAGTAAATGGAGGTTATATAGAAGGGAGAAATGATATTTTAAAATAGACATTTAATAATTACACGTTTATAACAGAATAACTCAGTTATATTAACGACAATAGTATTTTAAAAGATGTTAGTTCTTGTATTTGTTTATGATGATGATATAAATATATTCTAAAAGTTTTTAATTTCAGTAGGATATATTTTTAAATAATGTTTATTTTGTTTGCATTCGATTTTGCATTTCGTGCCTTGAATATATTACTGTATTTATCTTAACGGCCTCTTAGTGAGTCTGGAACAGTTTATTTTTTTACATTTTTAGTCATGGTATTTTAAGTTAGCAGCATCTATCTATAATAATATTGAAAAGTAATATATAAATGGTGATAACTAAATAGGATAATATATTTTGAAATTTATTAATTTTATAATATCTTTGTTAGTTAGCCCAATAAAAATATATATTTAAACAAAATCAATAGATTAATAAAATAATGTTGGAAGAGAACAAAGGCTACACTTTTTTTATTTCTCCTGGTTCTTGGGCAAATATTTTTTATAATTACGTAGATTTTAACGTTAATATTTTATACTTAATAATCATTGTAATTTGATTTTCGTCTTCATAATTGAGGTCAGCTGTTAAGTGACCGCAGCAGGTAATATGATATACAGTATATAAATAATTAACACTTAGTTTTACATAATTTTTGTTGAAAAAAATTTGTAATAAAGTGTTCAATAACAATATTTACACCTATATGATAAAATATACATAGCACTAATATTTATATGAAACTACTGCGTTTGTTGTTACAAAATACTTTTTAGTTATTATAATGTAGTGGTGAAATACCCACTTAGGTTTTCCATCTGAATACTAGCCATTTAACTAACACTACACACAACTTGTCTGCTCGAGAGTAAACTCTTAAGGTAATTTGAAAGTTCTACACGAACAAGGAAACTCTTGTACTGAGAGCAGTTTAGATGAGGCTATAGTTTATAAATGTGTACGCTTATATTAAAAATATTTGATATGTATAAATTATTACTGATTTGCGTCTTATTCTAATAAGCCTGTTAGTACATATAAAGTATTGCTTAAAAATACTGTATATTATTCCTATTTCAATAACCTTAAAACTTTGAAGATAGGTTATACTATACCCACTGCCAAGTGGTAGTGTTACTAAGTCGTAATAAAAATAAATATAATGAGTGTGTAATCGTAATACTTAACGGTAATATAAAACAAATTTAAGTTTATTGTAATTATTTTTAAAAAAGACAGTAGAGTATATTACCTCATCTTCTCGGACAAAAACGAGATTTTCCGCTGCACTGGACTTCACATGGAATCTAATTCTCTACCATCAGAAACAGCTGAAGATTTTGACTTTAATCTAAACTAGATTCTGTTTAAAAATGTTAAAAATAATCATTTTAAATAATTTTTTTACATTTATTTATTTAAGAAATTACTTCTTTAAAATTGTTTCTTCGTTACTCCTACCTATATTGAAAGTAATGATATATATTAATACTGCTTAATGGTATTTGGTCATAATGTGGAATTTAAATGGTAAACTTAAAAACAATATTCCAATGTCCCAATTTAGGTGATAGTAACGCAGGACGGTTTTTAGAGTAATATTTTTCATAAATTAATACAAATTGTATTTACATTCACATTTTCGATAGAAAACCCATAATCCTGACTCCTAAACATACCTTACTAACTGGATAACAGATGTTAAGTAAGGAAAAATATATATGATGTTACGTAGATATTTCATTTTTGTAGTAATTTAAATAGTTAGTCACACATTCAAATTTTTATAATATTTGTCTGTAGATTAGGTTGATCAATTATCTGTTGACAGGTAATTCAAAAGGCTTTAATAGTCTATGACGTTTCGTACTATTTTAGAAATGTAATGTTGCCAGATTGAGGATGCTTTGGATTCCTAGATATTTAATAGTATTTTATCATTTACATTCAGTGTTTTTTTTATGTCATAAATTATATAAATTAATAGGATAGTGCCGCTTATTATTTAAAATTAGCTGTGTTTCGTTTCAGATTTTTAGGTGCTTGCTTATCTATTATCTTATTAGTGTTCTTAATAACCCCTATAAGGCGTAAATTTTTTAATTATACATATGTATTATTGCACGATTGATTAAATATTATAGTTATAGCTTAATCATTAATTCGTATTGCCGATATTTTCCGGTCAGTTTAATTATTCATTAAAGGGACATATGGTAAGTAATCTGAATTTTCTTTACCACCAATAAATCATTACGTACGTGTACCTTCGGGACGTCGACCTGTATGTCCTGCTTCCTGATCTGTTGTTGCGAGTGTAGCTGTATGTGAGGTTTGCTTTTAAATGCCTGATCCTCGTTAAAATATTAAAAAATAGATATATAATCACCAGATAATGATTATATATTAAGTAGTTACTTTATAACAAAGAGGCTGTGTATACACTTTTCCATTGTCTGAGTCTGGCTGGTATATTATCTATTGTATTCATTTAAATTAAGTTATAATAAATTGAGCATTAAATACTGAAGTGGATATTTGATTTAAAGCTACCCAATGGTCACACAAATACTAAGTTGGAAAGCTAAAATGAAACTGCAACATTATTTCAAGGATTTTTTTATTAAAACCGGTAATTATTAAAATTTTCGAACCGCAAAAGCAAACCATGATTGATTGGTGATTACACGAGTGACAAAGAGGTTTAAAGGGCAGAGGGAATTTTTTTTCCATAGCCATATCACAAATGATGCCGTCAAATGCCGCATCAATGCTTCCCGTTTTTTTTTATAAAAAAAATTGCAGCCTAGATATATAATGGGAGAAATGTTAAGCAATACGTTTATTGCTTATTTGATTAACAAAAAGTCTCAAATGTTTCAAGGGATCAGAGTTATATCCATGCGGCGGTACATAAAAATAAAACGAATTGATTCACAAAGTTAAACAAATTGAATCAAATTTATCCATCCCTTTGGGATTCAAGTAAATCAAACAAGTTTCTTTAATGGAGATAGCCGGAAAAAAAGTACTCGCCTTCCTGTATCAGACGTTATATCACTATTTTCACCAGCTTACACAATCAAGTACTAACTAAAATTTGATGTTGATATCAGTACATAATTAAAACAAAAGTAATTATAAATGAAATTTTTAAAGATTGACCTTTTTGACGTTTTTTTAAATTAATAATAATTTGATATTCGCTGTGAATATTATGTTTTTTGGTGAAACGTTAATTACTGTCACAATATATTTTTTGATGTTACAGTTGTCATTTTAACTCAACTTATTTCTTTATTACTGAATTTCAATTTTTTATGTTTAAATTACGTAAAAAATAACAGAAGTAATATCTAATTAAATTAAATTGGAATTTAATAGAAACTAATCAACAATTATTTATGAATAATAACCCGAAGTGTTTAAAAAAGAAACTTAAAATTTTAAGCCTATCAGTTTCAGAACTTACAGAGATGTTTACCCAGGATTTTTTCTTCAGAAACCCCTTGTAATTCCAAAATAGTAAAATCGCTTTTTTACTTCTCATTTAATACGATATCTCATCTAGTGCGTTGTTTGTGTTATGGATAAAATATTTAAATAACTTAGTTATTAATAAAGGAAATTATCTCAACTGTAATAAGTGACCAGTGCAAAAGATTAGAAATATGATAATGGAATTTGCAGGAATGCGTGTTAAATTACTAAACTGGGACTGAATCTGAATTAAAAATAAATAAGAGAACTCTTAACTATCGGCATTCAAAGTGTAAAAAGAGAGACAGGTCTCGGCGTGACTATTGTTGATAAATGAAAGAGTGAAGTATATACCTTTGGTTATCAAAAGCAAATTATACTAGGATCGGCTAACCATGCGCGGCGGTTGTTGAGCTGAGCCCCTGCTTGAATGGCTACACATTTTTCACATTTTTTCAATCTGTATATTCTGTGTTCGCTATAACATCCGCGTTCGGCTCAAACATACATGAGAAAATTTTTAGCTAATTATCTCGTCGCATTCTGGAGATAACTAAACACAAAAAAGGTCTCCTAAACGGTTAAGAGCTTCGCTTACGCTTACGCAATTATTTTAATCTAAAACGAGATGAAGGTGCCTGTCAGTGATCGATTAAAATATTTTTGAATTAATGTCTATCAGTCATAAAAATCTTAAAAATACTAAACTATTAGTAGATTTTTATTGTTTAATAGATTTTAAATAATAAAGACGAATAGATTCAAAAAGACAATGTTAATTAATTTATGAGGAATGTAAACGATACTGTTACTAAGACATGAATATTTTAACCGAAATTTGAACGAGAATACAATGCTTTACAGTACAAAGATATTATACAATATTAAGTCAATTTCATACTTTAAGTTAAATAAATAATGAATTGTAAATTAATCAAATTAAATTCAACTAAAGCAACAAAATTTTCGTAAACAAAGTTTTTTATTTTTCGTATAATTAAAATCATTAACTTAAATAACGTGTACTAAGGTTTAATATCCGACTTTGATCTCGGATTTCAAAAAAAAATATCTTTTGATAATTAAATACTTTTTTTTTGGGGTCAACCTAATTGTTTACCATTCCTCATGGAATGTCGCAACCGCAAGTTGCAACATTTCGTGAGTTCTTAGAAATAGGTTTTTTTTTTGTGTACAGAATATGCGATAATAATTGTAGTAACTATTTCCGTAAGTACTTAGATATTTTTTAAACTTTAAATTTACTTTAAGTGTTAACATTTTTAAAAACTTTTAAACATGTTAACACTTGCAGTTTCGTTGAAAAACGCTGATACTTTTTCCAAAAAAAAAACAAACAAAACAAAACCTTTTGTACGAAGCAAAAGGTTAAGAACTTGAAAATAAGACTTTTGGACACAATGTATATGTACATTCTTTCTAATCGGTTTCTTATTACACCTTTTAAACCATTGAAATAGGAAAGGTTTGTGTATCTGTTCACTACTAGTAGTGGTAGTAGTAGCCTTCAGAATGTATTTCTTTAATTTATTCCGGAACTTTATGAGAAACCTGAAAATATATTTCATCTACCTAGATTTGTGGTTACAGTCTCTGAATAATAAAATTGAACTATCCATGTATTCATGAAAGTTCTAATTACAGTTTGAAATGTTCTCCATCCGTACAACTTTAATTAATCGGTCAAGACTTGTTTACAGTAACTATATATGAATGAAATGTAATTAAACCTAGATAAAATTTGTTCACATTTATCATATTCGTTATTATTGAATTATTTTTTATCTTTATATCACTAACATTTCAATTGCATCGCAATTGGTAACCTATATCTGCCATGACGGTGACGTCATTCGTTCAACCACAGACTCTGGCTTTACTTTTTTCCTGGAAGTTTGTTCGTGTCGCTGTTTCGGCAAAGTTAAATTGGATCCGAGAATTTATAGTTGTATAGCTGTATGATAGTTGGAATTTTGTTATTCGGTTTGTATGTGAATTATGTACAGCTTTATGATAATATATTACTTCACACAATGCAAAAACTTGGTTTCAAAACTTTTCATTGAAGCACTCGCAAATTTATGAAATACAACAAATCTGTTTAATAATACCAGTGTATGATTGTTTCCTGCAGAGTATTAACAGCTGGCAATATCAATAATAATACAATTCAATAACTCATAGTCTTTTTTTTATATTACCATACCATATTACCATAAAATACCATAAAAAATTTAAACCTTAGAATAAATTGTAAAAACAACAATTAGTACTTAAAAAAATCTTTCGAGATTCAAAATGTTTTTTTTTTTTAAACTTTTTTTTTTAAAACAGTATTGTATAAAAAAGTCTGATCTTGTCTAATCCACCTCTAAAAAGGCAATCAATCCCAGATAGCTAAAATCATATTAGTATTATTTCCCTTCTTTTTAAAATAATTTAGAGTATTATGAACCGTTACTTCCTTGGGACATCTAGAGGATCGCAAGGTGATCAATGATCTCCTCCCGAAGGAAGTTTCTGGAATAGGGTAATTTGAATATTGTACAGTTCAATCCCTACAAGACACACAGTATCGTGTGTCCCCAATGCGTTTAGCAATTATCGGAATCTGAGCCTAGATAATTCGAGCGATTGTCATCTTCGCTACCATATAAAGAGCAAGGTCAAATTAGCCTTGAAAAACTAGGAGTAGTTAATGGTACGAGATAGGACTTTATGTCTGAGCGAAGGTCGTGTCGTGTTGTATAAAGTACAGATCCGACCACCCTGATGAGAGGCTCCCATCTCTGATCTAGATTTTCCCAATATCAGCATCCACCATTTCACCGGTAACACAATTATACTGTCAGTAAATTAAACTCATTACTACATGAAAGTTCATATTCTAACGCTACATATTCAGGATGTCAAATCTAATACACCAGATTGCAAGGTATTTTATTTACTATACTATTTTGAGCGCATGTAAATGAAATAAGTAATGCAATATAGGTAGGTATTGGTACGACTATCGTGGTTCGATAATTATCGCCATCTTACTTACTTGCACAATATCATACATCAACTTACTTATAAGATTACTGTAATGGAAATGTATTCATGGAAACTAAAACGATCAAAATCATCTGAGCCATAATAAAATCTTAAAAAAATCTTTCAAGTAAAGTTATATGTTAGGAACAGCATAAGTCTAAGATAGTATACTCTTAAAAGATAGATAGTATATATTAAAAACTTAACACTGGGGAATATTAAAAAACCATGATATAAAACTCAAATGCATTGAAATATTCAGATGCCTTGAACAGAGTTTAATACATATTTAGTGGGAGCAGGTGTGGACCATATTATTTTAAGATTATGTCTGTGGTCCATAGAAGTTTATTGTTTTAAAGATATTCTATAAAATGGTATAGTAATAATAAAAACGGTTTATTTAAACTGTAGTAAACTAAAGATGTTGGCGATTAAAAAATATTTGTGTAGAAAATATATGTTTAACTCATCTTCTTGTGTAAAATATTGTAAAAAAAAAAGAATTTTATATATAACACATTTATACTTCTGCGTCTGAATGCTCGGGTCGCAGAAGAATTAATGTGAAAAACAATAAACGAATATTACAAAATAAAGATAGCAGAGAGAACACCCAGATGCATATAAACTGCTCTCAATGAACTCGTTACCATCTGTTGTGAGATCGAACACACGTCCGCGGGGAGCGATCCGCGATCACATTCAAATGCAACGATTAATAAATAGTGTATTGGTTATCAGTTGTCAGGAACAACTGGCTAGAAACAGGATATTTTTACAACCTTTAAGGGGTTCGACAATTGGAATATATGAAATGTTTTTTTATTTTCCATTACTAAAAGTGAAACCTTTAAGCGGATTTTAATATTTCCATCGCTATAATAAAAAAAAAACTAGATTAAAATATTAATATTGAAATGAACTTAAATGCGATTCGTTAATCTGCTGTTACAAGTTTGCCAAAATGTTAATCTTGGTGATAATGTTTTTTATCAAAGTTAATCAAGGGCAGATATCATATTCTTATATTAGATAACACTTATTAAACGAAAAATTTATGTTGTTTATATATCAATTTATCAAATTTACCGGCATCTGGTAGACATATTGAAAGATGTACCCATATAAGTAACACCTAAAGTAAAATACGCAAGGATTATTATGATAATATCATTTTGTTACTGATAAAACTTTATCGAGCTGAATTTTCTATCTTATATTTTATTTATTTTTTTGTAAACAAACTAAAAAATGAATGAGAGAGGAAATGTAATTTAAGATATAAATTTGCTTGAGTTTTCTTCTATCACAATAAAAATAGCTGTTATATAATAAATTCATTTTTTAATCATCAGTTACGCATATAACAACTGCAATATTTTATCGGATGTTAAGCTTACATACTTACTGATTATTAATCGCAATATAGTAAAGAAGTTATAATAGTTTCTACGTATTAAATATGAATATAATACATAAAACTAAAAAAAACATCCCAGTATCATTATGGAATGGTGTTCTTTATAGCGACGTCTTTGTGGAAATCGAAAAAACGAACTCTTAGCAACCAAGATGACAATTGAACTAGACCAGCAAGGAAAAAAAAACAGTCCTATACGTATTATACCAAACATGAATCAATTTAATAAAACCCTCTGCGAATGCCGATTTATCGGTTTATATAATAACTTCGATTTAGATTTTCAATCATAATGTTGAAAAATATTTAAAAAAATATCTTAATGTAGGAATATAGTAAATTTAAACATTCGCTGACATTTTTTAATTTTTTGGCGTAGATTTAAAATGTAAATTATATTTCAGTTAAATAAACAATATCACTTGTCACATCTCGTTGCTTCTAATAGCAGAACGTATAGGCGTCAAGGTAAGTGCATACAACGTTGAAAATCAGTGGACCTTTGGTGACATGTGAAGCTCAGTGCGATAGAATTCCCCTCGTCAACAGAGATGACATGTCCTCTTGTACTGTTATGTCATTAACATACGAGTACTAATACTAAGTCATCAAATACAAGCTCGTATATTACTCTAGAGGTTTTTTGTTATGGTCAGCATATATTTTATAAGTATTTAAGGACAGTATATAAATAACATATTAAATTATATGTATTGCACTTTTCGATGTTCTAACAAATAAACTAAACTATAAGCACAGTTTTAACGTTAGCACTCCGGTTAACGTTTCTCAGTACAAGTGTATCTTTTAGTATCATAAGAGCTTTTCTGATAAGACAACTTCTGTTTAAAGAAATTATTAAATTATTAAGCCCATTTAATATATTAAAAAATATATTAAATGGGCTTTGTTAGTTCAAATGGCTTAGTCCACTACTACATAGGTAGAGCAGTCGTTAATATAATATATAGTTATCAAAGCTTTTGATCTAGAACCTTAACCAATATGTTTTAAATATTTTATTTCTAATTTCTCTACAATTTCATTTAAAGTTTCAAGGTTGTGAAAGCTAAATTTAATAGTTAATAAACCGCATAGCGATCGGGTCTCTGAATTCTTTATACTGTGAAATCATAAAGAATTCAAATATCTGACCTTTGACGTCCTGAATATTTAACATTGGAATATTGCGACTTTGTGGATATTGTTATAGCTTTCCAAAATTAAATCAAGTTTAAAAGGATTTCATTAAATGATTGATAGTAGTAATATTATTATTATTGAAATAATGTTAAATATAAATTATATTCTTCTAAGTTTTTCCTATTAATTAATAAATGTAACAACTACATTATTAATATTATGATATTATGTTCAGGTTTTAGTTAAATGAATTGCTAATTCAACAGAAAGAAATGACTCCTTTGACTTTCTTCACTTTTTTAATACTAATATTATTAATTCTAATGTTCTAGTATCGTAAAAGCAAATGAGAAACATAAAAAGATTAAGATAATTTTCTATTTTTACTTAAATAGAATATTATTATTAGAAATTAAGTACAAAATGTGGAATTATTACTTTATTTATTATTTAAATAATAGCAACGTTGAATCCAATGAAACTTTTTTTAATTTACTGAGCAATTTTTATTTAAACTAAATTAAATACAATTTTTGAATGCTTTTATGTAATTTTTTTCTTAAGTACAGTATGTATGGTATTTTTTATAACTTATAATTATATAGTAGGATAAAAGTATATGTCTATATTCTATATTAGTGAGATCTATAATTATAGCAAATTAACACAATTAATTTCTTATCAAAGCATTATACTCAGGTCTTATTCCGAATACTCATATCACAAATATAACACGTATATGTATATTATAATCCTCAATTATACAATAATTCTTTCTTCTATCTTTTAATTCTATTTTTGTGGTTGATTATAAAATGTGATTTTAAAACAAGTGACTATTATCATTACCAATATCATTTCATATCATTTTTATAAACTTGTAAATATAGACACAAAACGATTTCATGAAACTTTATAAATATATTATTATATGTTATAAAATATATATTCTCTAGAGTCATTGAGTTATCTTGAATGCTGATTACAACAATGTATTCATTACACGTGTTACAAATAAAGTCAGCATTACAGTATAGTAAACAACTAACAATTATAAGAATATAGTCACTGTTCTAATATGATAAAATAGAACATTTCCTCAATTATAATTGTAATTTATTTTAATTAAAGAATTCTCTCCTTCCTCTTAAATTAATCTGTGCTAACGAATCATAACTCGTTATGTATTAAATTTTAGTTATTTTTAACCGATGTTGTGAAAGCCGGTGTTTTTTCTCAGTATCGTCACCATTATCTTTTATTAAGCTAATTTTTTAAATAAGCTCAAAACTCTATGCATAGCTAGCTCAACATCAAAATATAGAGGAAGGGAAGGAAAGAATGAATAATAAAAAGAACGAACGTTAAACAACATAAATGTATTCAGTAATTCATAAAACTCACTAACAAGTATATGTAATATTCAATATGTGTCCTAATATTTGCCTTCTAAACCTGTTCACTTTATTCAATACATAAAAGTATTAGATGCTAACAATGCTTTTCAACTGAACAGGATAACCTTTAGAGCTATCAATCATTATGTTTTTATACATATAGTATATATTATAAATAATTTATTATAAAGCTGCTTTACACAAATGAAATGACAAAATGGCAATAGGTATGTTATTTAATTATAATTTAAGAGACACAATTTAATCTTTTCGAAATAATGATACAAACAAAATAGCAGTAAAAAGGAGACAAAGGTGAAGTCGAATCCTATGACGCAGAATATCATGTAACATTTTATCCTTGTCATGCATTTGTGGAAATTATTATACTTTTAAGCTTAAATTCACCCAAGTATACAGTTACTTAAGTTAACTATTAAATTATTAATAAGAAAAAGTTTATATTACAATATTTATTTAAAACTTTTTCATGTTTACGCAACCTTATATCATTACATATATTACGAGTATAAATGTTTTTTTTTTATTTTTTTATTTTTACTTACAAACTTTGAAAGTAGAGCACGTACTAGTTGCATAACGCTGGGAGATATTGTTACATTTTTTTATTTCCAAATATTAATGTTTCCAATTTCTTTGGATAGTTTTATTTTAAAATTTTAATAATTGTTGTTGTGCATCGGGGTTCAGATAATTGTTATAATGTATTGGAGTTAGCGCTATTATTTAGATGACGCCACGTACATAAATAATTCATACTATCTATACTAATATAAAAAAAACGAGCAAGTAACGCCGTCTATATATTTGCTATGGTTTAGCGGATAAGCAGACTTATGTTGCTTTTATCTCGTAATGAAATGCTATAATGTACCAGTTAGTAAAATTGAAATCCGCGGGTGGCAATAGCTAGTACATTAAAATTCTAAAGAAAATAAATGTAAGTTTTCAGAACATCGATGTCACTTTACGTCAAACAGAGGTTAATTTGCTTTTGAATTAGTTAAATAAAAACTGAACGTATGAAAGGTAAAATGTATCGACCAACGTTTGTGCTATTTTTAAAAACATCATAATCCTTTTTAAAAACATCATAATCCTTGGAATCCTTGGAACGTGGTAGAGCCTAGCTGTAGTTATTTGACTGCAGCTTGTATTGGGCTGGCTCGACCGGGGAAGGACCACCCTCTCACAGAAGACCGACGTGTAGTAACCAAATTCATTTGGTTATGTTACGTCGGTGAGTGAGAGAATCCGGAAGCCCAACCCCCACGCCAAACATGAAAGCGATGCCTAAAAGAAAAATACCCCAGGAGGGTACCGGCTTTGATGAAGCCGGGGACCCTCTCCCCGAGCAAAATCGGGGAAATGATTCTCGTATTTTGCTCGGGCTGCCCGTCGTATTTGGGGCGGGCAAAGTATCGCCTTTTGTGTTTTTTGAGGGCAAACGACGAGTCAACGCAGCGGCACCCCGACCCACTCTAAATGTGGACTTTTGCAACATCCGGGGACTTCATTCCAACTTGAACGCCGTCCACTATCATCTAGAGACGGCGCAGCCGGCCTTGTTGTTTCTGACGGAGACGCAGATATCTCAACCTAGCGACACAGCGTACCTATCATACCCCGGGTATAAACTAGAACATCATTTTATACCACACGCCGGGGTATCTGTGTTCGTAAGGGAGGATATCTGCTACCGTAGCCTTCAGGTTTTTGAAGGTCGGGACCTGTCTGTACTCTGGCTGCGCGTGGACATGGACGACCATGTCAGAGTCTACGCGTGCCTCTACAGGTCCCATAGTGGTAATGCAGAAACGGATCAACTCTTAGGCCATGTTCAGGCGAAGATTGACGATCTGCTTTCACAGACTCCCTCCGCCGAAGTCGTAGTCCTCGGGGACTTCAACGCGCACCATACCGATTGGCTAGGGTCACGTGCCACCGACTATGCGGGGAGATCTGTGTTTGAC
The DNA here is from genome assembly GCA_918358865.1 of Melinaea marsaeus rileyi. Taxonomy (NCBI): domain Eukaryota; kingdom Metazoa; phylum Arthropoda; class Insecta; order Lepidoptera; family Nymphalidae; genus Melinaea; species Melinaea marsaeus. The sequence continues at coordinate 6,772,965 of OU911095.1, read as the reverse complement.
TTTGCTCTGGCAAATGGTCTGTCCCAATTGGTAAAGACGCACACACGTCTACCGGACGTGGACAGCCATATGCCCTCTTTGTTGGATCTTCTGCTGACTACACATCCCGGAAAGTACCAGGTCACTGTCGAGGCTCCGTTAGGGTCCTCTGATCATTGTCTGGTACGGAGTGTAGTGCCCATTTAACGTTCGGCTCGCACAACACCTGCGACTCGACGCGTTTGGCACTACAAGTCAGCGGATTGAGATGGAATGCGGTCCTTTTTTGCATCCTACCCATGGGGGCCGATTTGTTTCCCTTCCGATGATCCTAGTGACTGCGCTGCGGCTGTAGCTGATGTGATACTACAGGGCATGGAACTATTTGTACCAAGCTCTGTGGTACCACTTGGTGGCAGATCGCGGCCTTGGTTTGATGCGTCTGTTAGGGCTGCAGCAGCTGGCAAACAGCAGGCTTATCAAGCTTGGGCCAATGTGTTAGTCACTAAGGATCCAAACTCTAGAGTTCTGAAGAGGAAATATAATCGTGCCTCCAGATTCTTCAAACGGCAAATCGCTAGAGCAAAGTTCAAGCATGTCGTCAAAATTGGGGATCAGCTGGCAAAATACCCACCTGGCACGCGCAAATTTTGGGCGCTTTCAAAGGCCACTCTGGGCAACTTTAGCCAGTCGTCCCTACCGCCGTTGCACATGGGGAATAACTCTCTGGCCCACACGGCAAAAGAGAAAGCCGATCTTTTGGGCACTCTTTTCGCCTCCAACTCGACTTTGGACGACCAGGGGAAGACACCGCCTATCATCCCGCGGTATCAGAGCTCAATGCCGGAAATAGTTTTTCAGCAGAAAACTATTAGGCAGTCTCTATTTTCCTTGGACGTTCATAAGTCGAGTGGGCCGAATGGTATTTCTCCGTTGGTGCTACGAACGTGTGCCCCTGAGTTGACTCCAGTGCTAACGCGTCTATTTCGGTACTCCTACCTTAAAGGCGTAGTCCCGGTCTCATGGTGCTGCTCGTGCCCTTGTCGATCCGATCCCTAAAAAAGGTGATAGCTCGGACCCAGCTAACTACAGACCTATAGCCATTACCTCTCTGCTCTCCAAAGTAATGGAGAGCATTATCAATAAACAGCTCCTAACCTACCTCGAGGATCACCAGTTGGTCAATGACCGGCAATATGGCTTTCGCCATGGTCGATCGGCTGGTGATCTTCTGTTGTATCTTACACACCGTTGGGCAGCTGTTATTGAAATCAAGGGAGAGGGTCTGTCAGTTAGTCTGGATATGGCGAAAGCCTTCGATCGTGTTTGGCACAAGGGGCTTCTTTCGAAGCTACCTTCCTATGGGCTTCCAAAGAGTTTAAGCAAGTGGATCACCAGCTTCCTCACTGGGCGGAGCATACAGGTCGTTCTCGACGGTTTTTGCTCGGACCCCAAGCCCGTGAACGCTGGTGTACCCCAAGGCTGCGTGCTATCCCCAACTCTGTTCCTCCTGCACATCAATGATATGTTGGATATCTCCAACATACATTATTATGCGAATGACAGTACTGGGGATGCGGTATATTCCGGCCGTGCATGTCTCTCTCGGGAAAACGTCGACGAGTGCCGAAAGAAACTTGTGTCTTCTATAGAGGCTTACTTAGGGATGATATCTGAGTGGTGTGAACTGAACCACGTTCAGTTTAATCCCATAAAGACACAAGTTTGCGCGTTTACCACTAAGAAAACCCCATTTGTCGTATCACCGCTCTTCGAGAGCACTCTCCTCATTGCCTCGCCAAGTATCAGAATACTGGGTCTCGACATTTCCAGCGATTGTCAGTTTCGTGGTCATCTGGAGAGCAAGGCCAAGTTGGCCTCGAAGAAATTGGGAGTGATTAATAGAGCGAGGCAGTACTTCAGTCCTGGCCAAAGACTTGCGCTCTATAAGGCGCAAGTCCGGCCACACATGGAGTACTGTTCTCATCTCTGGTCCGGATCACCCCAATATCAACTTCTACCATTTGACCGCGTACAATGGAGAGCCGCTCGGATTGTCGGAGACCCGGTGCTCTGCGAACGGCTGGACTCTTTGGCATTGCGTAGAGACGTGGCTTCTTTGTGCGTCTTCTACCGCATTTACAACGGGGAGTATTCCGAAGAACTATTCGATTTGATGCCTGCCGCCGAATTTCATCACCGCACAGCGCGCCATCGCCTCCAATACCATCCTTACCACCTGGATGCGTGGCGATCCTCTACTGGGCGGTTCTCAAGGACATTTTTTCCAGGTTCCACTCGCTTGTGGAATGAACTCCCTTCGACGGTATTTCCAGATCGGTACGACATGGGTACCTTCAAAAGAGGCGTCTACTCCTACCTACAAGGCTGGCAACACTCTTGTAAATCCTCGGATGTTGCAAGAGTTCATGGGCGGCGGAAATCACAAGTCATCTGTGACCCGCCAGCTCGTTTGCCCTCCTCTTCCATAAAAAAAAAAGACCAGATTTCTGTAGAATTATAATGGCCTATTTTAAATTTAGGAACAATACTTAACAAAAACACATCACATAAAGAAATTGAAACTAATATTATAACTTATGTATAGTTTCCGATAAATTTCCAACTACACTGTAAATACGTATTGGGTATATATGAAACTTCAAAATTTAGAATATTGCAATGCCAGTGACGTCACAGGCTACGTGACATGTGACCCGACGTGATGTCCATAATGCATGAATTTTATTACCGAATATTTTAAAGTTTATTTTCTTTGCATAATCTTATATTAAATATGTTTTTTTTTAATGTGAAATGTATGACAAAATAAAAAAAACCTTTTTAGAATTTCCTTAAATAATGCCATTCACTGTTGTTATAACAAGTATTTTATCAGATAAGAAATAAAAAAGAATAATTTTATAAATTATTAAGATATTATATAATTACATAGATAATTTAGTACCAAAACAATATGGTAACTAAGAAAATCTTTATACGATAATGTCTGATAGAAGATATCTACTTTTTGTATGGCGCTTTGTTTTTAAAGGCGATTAAAAAGAAATTAATTTTAAACTACGTCTATTTTAAAAACAAGTAGAATTGAAAACTAAACTAAAACTTATTAAGTACTCAATTTTGTATATAAAAAAATATATAAATATCTATATATAAGCGTTTTACCACTCATCACGAAATTTCCGAAAATATCTGTCCGATTAACTTAAAATTTTAGATAGTTATTTCTTTTGTGACGTAGTCTCTCTATCTACTAAGAACGGATTTTACGGAATTTCTATCCCAAAGAATTTCAACTTATTGCATTTAGCCAAGTTTTAAACCTGTAAGAGGTATACACTTAACGCGGGGATAAGAGTTACTATAGCAACGGTTACCATAGCTACGGTTACGATGATAATGGATAATATAACAAAGGTTACCATAGCAATCTAAGTTTACATTCAAATTAATAGTATTTTCAGCGAAGCGGGAGGGGATAAGCCAGTTTAATAATAAATGTCACTTATTATGGTTACAATTTTAAACCTGGACATGTTCATCGTGTCATCGATCACATTTATGAAATAAAACTAATGTTTTGTATCTAAAATGATATATTCAAAACAAATTTCAAAATTGTATTAAATATAAAACTAGTCGTAAATCTGAACTGCAAATACTTTAACAGAGTAGATACCAATGACATAGCGGCCGATTCTCTGAATACTTTATGGAGAAAACTACAAAGGATTCAAATGGGTGACCTTTAACGTCTGAATATTCAATACCGGAATATATTACTGTATTTTGTATCACTTTAAAACCAAATACTGAAAAATATAGTTTTACAATAGTAGGATCGTATTTATTGTTCAATATCTAATTCAAAATTACTCATTGAAATTATGAATAGTTAACAAGAATTTATGGCAATTAAAATACGTTCTTAAAAAAGCTATACTTTAGTTACGTTTTTAAAATTTAAAACTTTAATTTTATACAACTGATGTCTCTTTTTACATTTGTCGAATATTGTCTTATTAATATAAATAATTCTTATTTTTTATACTCACTATCAATATTATATGTTTAATTTTTAGTATTATATAAAAATTGATTAATGGACGGTATTTTACGATCTTTATTTGAAAGTATATATTGTTGTAAATATTTTATTTTATTATCTATATTAGAATGTAATAATAATGGACAAATTCTATAAATGTAGATTAATTATAATTTATTTTTAACAATGATATCACGTTATTATTTCATAATATCTTTGTACTGCAAAGCGTTGTATTCTTGTTATAATTCCATCTCAAATATTCATATCGCAGTTGCCGTACCTCCCATACACCGACACCGTTTCATATTAAATTCGTGTAACACTTTAGTAGAATTGTTAACAGGAATAGTTATAATATATGATTAATTATTAAAAGATATATCTAACTAAGATGAAGTTTTTAATTTAAGAATACAACAACATATAGTAGACTTAATAAGTTAGAAACCTAAGAAAATATGAAACATTTAGAAAACCGACGCAACGTTATGCACTTAGTTATTCTAGACTCATAGTGTTAGATACCTTAGAGATACATCCGGTAATATTTCCTAGACACGTGCTTGAGAGTTAGCTCCAAACGAAATAAACATAACTGAAAAATACTTCTCAGATTATAAAACATGTCTTACTGGGTAAAATATCGATATATTATTCATATTATTTTCCACGAATATAATAATTATTAAGCACAATCGATTAGAAAAGTTAAAACGATAGTATTAATCGTTTTAAAAGCTTATAATTAATCTATGATAGATATTTATTAAATAAAAAAAGAATTAAATGTATATTTCATATTATAACGCCATTAAAAACAGGTATACAATTTTACATAATAATTTAATTAACACCTACTGACACATAACCTACCATACAAATCTACAAAAGTTTCGGATCCAATTTAACTTAGTTGAAATTTCGGTGTTTACAGCTACGAGTGAAAGAAAAAAGAGTGACGTCACCATACCCCCGTTATAAAAACAAGAAATCATTATTTTAATTTTGTCACATGAACCCTTGAACTTTTTAGCATCCATGGAATTTTATGCCGATGTTTTTCCGGGCCTTTGTAACAATGCAGTTAGTCTTATGTGTCCTACAGTTGCTATTATATTACAATTTTAATTAAATTTATGTAGAGGTTATTAATAAAATAAACAATATTAAAAATGATACATAACAAAATTCAATTCAAATTAAATGTAAATTAATTATAATTTATTTTTAACTATAATATTACGTTATTATTTCATAATATCTTTGTACTGCAAAGCGTTGTATTCTTGTTATAATTCCATCTCAAATATTCATATCGCAGTTGCCGTACCTCCCATACACCGACACCGTTTCATATTAAATTCGTGTAACACTTTAGTAGAATTGTTAACAGGAATAGTTATAATATATGATTAATTATTAAAAGATATATCTAACTAAGATGAAGTTTTTAATTTAAGAATACAACAACATATAGTAGACTTAATAAGTTAGAAACCTAAGAAAATATGAAACATTTAGAAAACCGACGCAACGTTATGCACTTAGTTATTCTAGACTCATAGTGTTAGATACCTTAGAGATACATCCGGTAATATTTCCTAGACACGTGCTTGAGAGTTAGCTCCAAACGAAATAAACATAACTGAAAAATACTTCTCAGATTATAAAACATGTCTTACTGGGTAAAATATCGATATATTATTCATATTATTTTCCACGAATATAATAATTATTAAGCACAATCGATTAGAAAAGTTAAAACGATAGTATTAATCGTTTTAAAAGCTTATAATTAATCTATGAGAGATATTTATTAAATAAAAAAAGAATTAAATGTATATTTCATATTATAACGCCATTAAAAACAGGTATACAATTTTACATAATAATTTAATTAACACCTACTGACACATAACCTACCATACAAATCTACAAAAGTTTCGGATCCAATTTAACTTAGTTGAAATTTCGGTGTTTACAGCTACGAGTGAAAGAAAAAAGAGTGACGTCACCATACCCCCGTTATAAAAACAAGAAATCATTATTTTAATTTTGTCACATGAACCCTTGAACTTTTTAGCATCCATGGAATTTTATGCCGATGTTTTTCCGGGCCTTTGTAACAATGCAGTTAGTCTTATGTGTCCTACAGTTGCTATTATATTACAATTTTAATTAAATTTATGTAGAGGTTATTAATAAAATAAACAATATTAAAAATGATACATAACAAAATTCAATTCAAATTAAATGTAAATTAATTATAATTTATTTTTAACTATAATATTACGTTATTATTTCATAATATCTTTGTACTGCAAAGCGTTGTATTCTTGTTATAATTCCATCTCAAATATTCATATCGCAGTTGCCGTACCTCCCATACACCGACACCGTTTCATATTAAATTCGTGTAACACTTTAGTAGAATTGTTAACAGGAATAGTTATAATATATGATTAATTATTAAAGTCATTTATATAAATTATAACACTGAATTAATAAAATATATATTTATAATATGTAAATTAAGACTTAACAAAACCATTTCAAATCATATTATTTTGTTCGTGTGAAAATACATAATAACAAAAAATATGATACACATTACATACACATTTAGGTAATATAAGTTATAACAATAACTCTTTTAAAAATATTTACGGTAAAGCTTACATGGACGATAATTTCCTAGAAGTAATATTCAATCAATCTTAAACAGCTTACCAGTTATATTGTCACTTTAGTGGTGAAAGCATAACTAATCCTTTGGAGTTCCTCTAAAGCGATCTTTGAGGTTTAGTGTATGAAGCCTTCCCAATCCCACATAAGCGACTCAACCGATAGTTTCCTAATTGGGGTTTAGTATTTTCCATAAGGAATGGTGTTTAGTTCAGTGGCGCTTCTAATATAATGGTAAGGATCTGTAATGGTGAATATAGATTTTTAATAGTGAATTCGAGAATTCGAGAGAATTTACCAGTTAGAATATTTAGTAAATACTACAATACAGTTGTAAAACAAAACAGCATTATTTCTAGTTTTCAGTTCGTATTCTGTAAAATTGTTTTAGCATAAATCTATTTCACATATAAAACCGAGTAACAATATTTCAAATACAACTCACGAAATTAAATTTGATGAAACAATGACAGTATAACTCGATGACGTAAGTTCTTGTTGTTGAAACTAGTAAAGCCCTCGCATGAAGTCAACAGAATGAAGGCATCACCATGACGGTTATTGTGTCATAACGGGTGTAAGGTGTTAAGTTCGGTGCAATTGTGATATCAAGTGTTTGATATGTTGTTTCTATGAATTAAAATTTTATAATGGAGAAAGGACGAAGTAATTATTGTAATTTATCCTTTCAAAAATTGCTGTCTGTGCTACCTTATTTTTTCTGATAAAAATAGTATCAATATATATGATTATTATATTCATTGCATTGGCTGTACTCACGATGATAGCTTCGAGCTCATTCGGTATCCTTAATCATGATCTCGGAGCGTGACGAAATCGAAGCATGAACTGCATATTTAATACTCAGTGATTATCAAAACTTAATAATTATTTTCAATATTAATTATGATTTTCATCAAATATTTAAAATCAACAGTATAATATATATTTGTAATATTAATTATATAGTAATTTAGTTTTTATAGTCTCTGAATCCATTCTAGCCAATAAAACTAAAGTAACCTGTAAAAACATACGATAAAATAAAATAGTAAGTTTCAAATTAGTTTGAGGTGTTTAGAATAATAAACTCTCAATTATGCTGCAAAATCGAAAATTATATTTTTTTTCAAAACAGCTCAATTCTTTTTTTCATAAAATTTTTGGGTAATACTACACATAGTCACATTGTAGCGGCAGATATATAGAGCAAAATAATAACACTCTATACAGAGTGATAGTATTCTGTTGCATACTTTACATATCTATCTAATTAATATGTAATACATCTTTACATTTATAAATATAAATTGAAGTCTTTGTTTGTTACCCAAATTAACAGTTTTTCACTAAAGTATATACGGTACTTACATAAAAAAATAAATTTCAAAAAATTTGCTGGCTGTTGGTTTATTCTGATTAATCTTTGAAACGGCTTGACCGATTTTAACAAATTTTCACTGGCGGATAGCTGATTTTATCAGGAGTAACTTTGACTACTTTTTCTTAAAAAAATTAACAAAACATTACACGCGAACGAAGTCGGGGGCACAGCAAATATTCATATAAAAATTTAGCAAAACTGCCAAAAAAGAATATAAAAAATCGAATAACAGTTTCGGCTATCATACAACTATGCAGTTCCGAATACAATTGAACTTTGCTAATGTTAAAAGCTTTGTGGTTGAAATAAATGTATGATACCGAATTCATAGCACTTGATACTCATGTTTTGTAAAAATATAATTTTATTATTTTTTTATGTCGAAACTACTTATTCAACTGCAGTTATACATCGAACGATTAAAGTAAAACCATTGTGATAACTTCACAAATGAAATCTTTCATCAACGGACATATGACGTCAACGGACTTCACTCGACGTTCATGTCATGAACATAAAATGTTATAGAGTTGTCATCACTATCACATGACCAGGGTTCACGAATATAACTATTATAATCTAGACATCTTGCGTCATTGCGGTTTTTTTGTTAAAATATAAAAAGTACCTTACATTTTTTTTCCATAAGTATGCTTGCTATATATACCTTGCTTAATTTTATAAATAGAATAAAATTTAAAAGTATTGAATTTTTAATCGAAATTATTTCCCAATTTGTATTAAAGCATGTATATATAGGAATTTTATTATTATAAGAGATTATGAGAGTAGAGAGAGCTTATCAGACGACTTATATCTCATAAACTTAAGTATTATAAGCGTAATACAAATTCAATTAAACTAAAATACCGTATGGGAATTTTATTCCTCAACTATAATGAATATATATTTTTATATGTTCGATATAGTTGACGAAAAAACATGAAATAATGATATATGCAGTTAATATTATACACAATAGTTAACGCATATATTTTATATCAAACAAATATTTAATTACTGAAAAAAACAGTAATGAATAAAAGTATCCTTTTTTCTGTTGTTCTCTTAATGATTTCGTGTACTGTTGCAGTAAAAAGTATATTTAGCATTCACTGACAAGTTAAAAGGGTAACAAATAAACTTTAAAACCATTTATCATGGTCTCACGCCGGGCTCGAGTGCCTCGATCAAGACAAGGCACTTAGAGCTGAACATTTTAGATACCAATTGTACTTTAAAAGGAACATTTGAAAGTAACTACTACCTCGTGTATCTACCTATAGCTAGTTAGGTAGAATACGAATATATATAAAGGCTATAGGTATAATAGTGTACTTCTAGAATTCAATAAAATATATCTGTTTCGCTTCTAAGCAGTTTAAGTAATATGTTCTATATAATATTGAGGTTTGTTTTATTATACTCTAAGTAGTCAATGTCGCTATTATACATTTTTATACTATATACTTTAGATTTTGCAATTACACTTAAAGCTTCATTAATTAATTTAGGGTAAAGCTGAATTTATTTAGAAGAAGAAAAATAAAGATTATTTTCTGTAAATAGCAAAATTCTTGTTCAATTTTATTCCGTTCATTATGTGTTTTTTTATTAACTTCTGATGTGTTTAATAGTACCTGATAACAGCAATATTGCTATGAAAATAAGAAAGTTTTGCAAAGAAAAAGTATCCTATATGTCAATGTCGGCAAAACTAAATATATTAAATTTCGTCCAAATGCGTCTAACAAATTTCATACAAACAAACAGTGCAAACAAACATTTTTTTAATGATTATTTGGAATAATGCCCCCTGTACTGATTCAATAAAAATATATGTTCATAATTTTCAACCTTACATTAATATTATAAGTAAGAAAAAGAAAATGTTTCCTAAGAATAGTTTTTTGTATAGGTACATAGTGATTAAAAATCTGTTCTTTGTAATCAGTTGCTTTCTTTACATTTGATTAAGATTGCTCTTCCTAGGTTTCTTCTTTTACAATGAATTTTCAAACTATAGCTTTTAAAGACTTTAAGCTTAGAAGTAACACAAACTAAAGAAGCTTAAAAGTCAATCTTTGTTATTTTTCATTTTGTATTTTGCCTTCGTATTATATATTTAAAGGATAAATAAATTAAATGCATATTTTTTATTAACTGTTAAATACTTATTTTAGAAAATATACAATGTATAATACTACGATGTTTTAAATAACAATATTATCAATAGAATTTTATATTTTTTATTTCAATATCGAGACTTGGACTGAATCAAATGATTCAGGGCTCTGAATCCTTTATAGGAAAGGATCGTAAACCACGAAGAAATCAAATATGTACCTTTGACGTTTGAAGTATTCAACCCTGTAATACTTCTTTTTGTCAATACCAAAACAAATTAAGCTTAAAATATAACTATGCTGTCAGATTAGTGATTTTTGTTTATTAAAGGTAATTCATTAAAATTTAACATTTTTTATTTATTGTTAGGCTTACCACTGCTTCTGATAATTATTTATATATTCATTCAATTCATTCAATTTTTATATTTATATTAATTAAATTTTTATATTTATATTAATTAAATTTTTATATTTATATTCATTCAATTAATTTAATTTAATTTATTCAAATTACATTCTAATAATATTACAATGTATAAGAGCATCTTAATGGGTGAAGTAGAAATAAAAATCAGCGTTTCTTTCGATTCCTTTGCTCTTTGCAGTCGCTCGGGAGCAATTACAAAATGGGGCCTTTCTTTCAGTTATTTAAAAGATCTCTGGAAATCTCGGTCGGTGGAGTTTTAAAAGGAAAATTGAGTTCGAAAGATTTCGTATTGAAGAAGTAAGAATTGTTGCAGTTGCAAGTTCCATAGAACGACATTTATACTGACACAAGAGATATATTTTTGTAACTTTTTCCTGTAAAATATTAACTCAAATTTTTAGTTTCAGCTATATACATATTTGTATTTATCTATCCTAGAATTATAAATAACTATTTTAAACTTTTCTCAAGACAATTCGTTGTAAAACCATTGTATTCTTGTTTCAATCCGGGTGAAATATTCATAAGATAGTTACCATACTATTACATTCCTCATATAACTAGTCTCGTAACTGTTACTTAGTTCTTTCATAATTAAAGATGTACTTGATGATACATGTTACAATATCCATAATACAATATCCACCTATCCTATATATACAAATTATATTATGGTTATGTATAAATGACATATAGGATATATATATATATGTATATTAAAATTGTAAGATCACCAGCATGCGATTGACGTACTTATAGATTTCACTACAAAGTTCCTTAAATAAAACTCATTCAGATATACTATAATAAGATTAATAAACTCAAACCCTCAGTCTATCAGCAAATGTAATACACTGTTTCATACATATATCAGTCATGCCCAAATCTGAGCATCGTTAATAATAGCCATTGTATCTTTGATTGATAACTGCAGAGTATTGTATGCGAGTAAACGTATGTACTGTCACTGTTGATAACAAATTTAAAAATCTAGACTATCTATGGGATTTTTGTTTGCTATACATATTAATCTATCATGTAAAAAATTTAAAAATTATTTTCATTAATATAATCCCTATATTCAAATTGGCTCCATCCATACTTACCTTTAGCTAACAATATAGTAACTACTTTTAAGTTGTTATTCTCTCTGTTTCTCTCATCTCTCTGTCCATTCTCTCTTTCTCTACTCTCTCTGTACTCTAATATATTCCTTATACTAACGATAATTCAATTAATAAGCAATCCGAATATTTATTTACAACCAATAGGTAAAATTCCCAATTTATATCCAGAAAGATCGACATAAACAATCTTATTTCCACTTGTCATGTTCAGGTTGCACTGAAACATCGGAAATAAGCCGGAATGAGCCGGAGATATATTCTGAAATACACTATATTGTATGTTATGTGTACGTAATAATAATTAATAAGCTGAATGTATAACTAACACGGAATAGTTAGTTAGTGTTTGTTTAGATTAATTAAAGTAAATAAGTTTCAAAATGAATTATACTAAATAAAATTTATGCAAATTTAGTTTATAATATAATTCGAAAAAATAGCAAGGTCCTAAATCATAATAATATGCTGTGCTACATTTTAAATAACTTATTAGTATACATAATTAAAAAGTACCCATTATATCAATCATTTAGTATTGGGTACAGTTTATTAAATAGGCGAACAGACACGTAGGATACAGGTAAATTGAGAGTTTTGTGGTTAAACATGTACCCAGCAAGTGTGGTGTAATTGAAACTTGAGTTATGCTAAAATGTTTTGTTCCTGAAGCAATTTTATTATACACACATACACAAATGTATTTGATATTTAAGCCTACAATGCCAAAAAAAGTAAAATGTATAGTGTGAAAAATATAAAGAATTATAAGAGAGCTAATCCTAGTTCTCTCTATATCCATATATACCCAGAATTACACTTTTAAAATTTTAGTGATTATGTTAAAAGAATTTCCTTTTAAATTTTCCGTGAAGTAATTAAGTTCACACACATATAATAATTCCTTTAAAATATCTTAGTTTAACGTTATAATAATAAACAATAAACAAAAACGTTGTAAACTATGTAATTATATTATAACAGTTACAGATCAGAGTACTTATTTAATAATTATTGAAGCATTCACGAATTTAATGAATCCTATGCATCCATAAAGATAACGGACATTGTGCATTTACATATTAACGAGACTCAGAGGCCTGAACACAACGATATAACTTTTCAATAGATATTAGGTTTACATAGCGTATTATAAAGTTACTAGTATAGAATATTGTTACACTTTTGTATCTAATTTTAAAAGTTTTTCTATATAGTTCATAATTTTAGATTAAATTAAGAAGTATAAAAAATCCGTGAAAGTCCAATCTAAATCGGGTTGTAAGATTAGAAATAATAGGACAGTCCGCCGTCCTGTTTCTTATTTTTTCGAAATTACAAATGGACATCTCTGCTTTATTTGTTTTTATATATATATCCGTATTGCGGAGCGCGTAAGCATAGTATAATAAATCAGAGAGATAAGACGCGTCGTATAAACAGGGGTTGTCTTAGCGCGTCTCATTTCCTGTCGCGGTCTACGAATCTCCGCTTGTCATAGACACTTTGTCACTGGTTAAAGCCCTCGTAATATACAAAATAGGTCTATAAAGACAATATTGTACAGTTTATGGCTCTGATTTATGTTTAGCACTAGTAGCGAACCCAAGACTTACATAATAATAAAAGGCATTGTTCCGTCAGTTGTTTCTGATATCAGTTAAAGGACACTTAATTGGTTATTTATTAATCACTTCAAATCCATGATCTTCGCCCCCTACTATCTACATTTATATCTATTTCATTGGCGAGGAACTAATTAATTGTGACTATTTTACCTAGAACACTTGTTTAACCGCTATTATTGGCATTGAGGAGAGGAGGATAGCTGAGGAAATTAAATGTGTTATTGGATCTATAGTATTAATTAAAGTGGTTAAATTATATTATCACTAGGTTATTTTTAAATTTTAGTATGAAATTTATGAATGTAATCATAAACGCTTATTCTATGTTTTCAATGAATTTTTGATGTATAACAGACAAGGAAAAATATTAGAGGATAAGTGAAATGACAGACAAAAATATATATTTTTTCCAAACAATTGGTCAAACAGAATCTAAATCTAAAACACTTAATGTTAAATAAGTTTGAAAAGTTAGTATCATTATTTTTATTCTCTATTTAATATAGTGAATAATTAATCAAGAGAATACAGTTCTTAATTCATTATTTTGGTTTCAAATCTATTTTTTGAAAGTAACTCTCTCCATTCCTTTGAAAACAATGATTCTAGATTTACCCATGAATAAAAAAAAAGTTAACGAGTCTTCTCTTATATTTGTGATGGTTGATGATCAATGATGTATTAAAAAAACACTATGTTAGAGAAATTTAAACAATTTTAATATTTTATAATCTCCATCATAAAACTAAAGGTAATAAAATTTTTATCATTTATGGGCTATAAAATGCCACAATGAAGAAAATAATAGAAAAATTCCTAGAAAACATTTATATTACTGACTAACAAGTTATGTGACGTATCACAGTATTATACCGTATTTAGGACGTATCCTAAAGTAGGTGTTGTGACAGACTGTGGTCCACTTCTAATCGGTTCTTTGTAGCATAAAGGTAGAAACGTGTGTGTATTTTGTGGAGCTTTTATATATCTCATGAATTTACTGTGATTTATGCAGGACTGGTTATAATAAATAAAATAAAATAAAAATAAAAACATTTATTTAACAAGTACGTATTAATTTACATAATGGATCAAAATTCAGCTCAATTTCTTATAAACATTGTCGAACAGTAATTCAGATGTTTCTGTAGAAGAGTCACTAATACGCCTGGGTCAGGTGACAGCTGCGCTGAACTGAGCTTTACTGACAATCGACATTTGTTTAACTACGATGGATGCTTCTTCAATTTCACGTCCCATCTATTTTCACTGATCAGCAATTTACTGTTTCGTTTTTATTTTGATGTGATTTACTATGTTTACATGGATAGATATTAAGCATTTACTTATTCCTACTTTCAGGATACCTCTAATACTTTTTAAAATTGATATCACAGGCCTGTGTAATTTCTATTTTCAAAACAAATTATTTGTATATTTACGTCAACGGTGGATAATCAAAACTACTAAAATAGTAATATTGGGTCGTACAACATCCAAATATAAAATATATCTCAGCGATAACCTTATTATATAAAAGGTTATCGTTTTGTTTTCTGAATATAAGGAAATTCGTTGGAAACCTTTTAGGTACAGTGATCGTCTTCACTCCGGGAATTGATTTCATGTTTTCAAATATCTCATACCTACAGAAACACTATCCTTGCAAGATAATACACGTATCATCGGATATCAGCTGTAGCTTATCCAACATCAAATCATATTATCTGATTATATTTATCTTAAGAATTATTTTTGTTATATACCTCAGCGTATGTTATATTTTAATGTTTAATAGATTATAACCAAAAATACCTTTAATGCATAATGGATAATAGTAAGGGTGTAATTTTTTTCAAATAAATTATAACAGTAATTATTTAGTTAGTCAATTTAAATTCAAATGGACTTTATTACTATAATCAGTTTTAATCTATGGCCTCAGTTCAGCTTTTAAATTTAATTATCGT
Organism: Melinaea marsaeus rileyi; assembly: GCA_918358865.1. NCBI lineage: Eukaryota > Metazoa > Arthropoda > Insecta > Lepidoptera > Nymphalidae > Melinaea > Melinaea marsaeus. The sequence continues at coordinate 6,757,564 of OU911095.1, read as the reverse complement.
CATAATTTTTAACAAATCGGAATATATAAAAAAAATTAAGTAACAAAATATTTAAATCGATACGCTCCTTTTCTCTAAACGAATCTGTTTCATAATTAATAAATGCATTTAGCTTACAATATAAAGTAAAAGTAATAAAGAATTAAGTAACTTAAAAAAAAAACTGGCATTATTTTTTTATATATTACAACTGAAACGGACGAAGACTACATCACATAATAATATTATATTTAAATCATTTAAAAAAACTAACTTAATTCAAATAAACAAATACGATACCAAAGCCAAAAGTTAATCTACAATGATAACCTAAACAGCAAAACAATGGAGTTGTGGTAATTAGTTGTGGAGTTAAAACGTAAATTCAAATTCGTCGAGTCGTAAACTTAATTACAGCGATAGAAGCTCAGTCTCTTTAGTTGTTAGAGGTTCAACAACTACAAAGTTTGCTCTAGCCACTCAATAATTCAATAATTATCAACTTTACAAAATCTTTCAGTGCTTTTAGCTTGATGTAATGCTTTCGAACTTAGCAAAATATTGTTATTCCTGTTTACTTCATCGTTTAATGGCGTTTGTAATGAAAGTAATATCAATTATCTACAGATTTTTAAAATAGTGTAGTAATATTGTGTGTATTAAATATTTTTTACCTTTTTTAATTCGGTACTTTTTTCTTGAGCATTCGACATGTATCCTATCTAAATGTATGTAAAAACAAAACCCGTATGTTGATTATATTTACAATAATTTAAGTCGTGTCACGGACAAGAGGATTTCTTACCGAATTTATACTCGACAGAGCCGCCATAATGGATGTCGTCATTTTGAATGTTACTTTTGTAAATAGTACGGACGTTCGCTGACACTTTTTATCCTCTATGGGTCAAGCTTTATGTGAATTTATTATACAAAAGGGAAAACCGTTGTTATTTATATTCTTTTATATATTTTTGAAAATATTTTATAATATTAAAAATAAAAAAAATGTGCCAAGTGAATAGCTATTAAAATATTAAAGAAGAGTTTTAAGTAAATACCGTTAAAGTCCAGCTTACAATATAAGCTAATGTTATAAGCACTCCAACTGTAATATTTCTTTTCACACCATTACACATGTATATATTTATATAACTGTAAATACGTTATGCTTAATATTTCTTACATAATAGCTTTCCGTCCGAATGTCAGCGACAAGACAGATTGCGATGTGGGAGTCATCTATCGGCACACGCCCTATTCTCGTTTATATATATTATATATCTGTGTTTGCTCGTAGCTTTTATTATTCATATTTTTATGTTACCAGTCCGGGAAAAATTTACCATACCGATGTCCCCTCCGTAACATTAATATAATTAGGAAGCGGATTCAGAAGCAATTTAACTGTGTTTGGTGGTTCAAAGTTCGAGCTATAGCATACAAATTTGTTATATAGAACAAATTTGCTCTGTATGAATAAAATGGCTATATAAGGTCCATACAATGATTAAAATATCTATATAAGTTCGAAGTAATAAATACATTTTAACTTTGGTAAATTTTATAATTATTTATTTATTTATTTATTTATGTTCGGGAAACATACAATTATTATAACACTTATATAACAAAAATTACATAATGGTTAACTTAAAACAAAAAAGTTTCTCAAAATTAAAACAATTAATTGAAACTCAATACAAAAAAAAAACAGAAAGCAAAACTATGAAACAGTTAAGATATGACAATTTACGCAAAGTTTTCTTATAATTACAAATTTTCGTGTTGAATATATTTAAAAAAACACTGTAAAAGTTTATAGTGTTTATTATGACTCTTACAATCTTAAAATCATTTCTACAATTAAATTATAAATTATATATACGAGTATATAAAATATAAATCATAAATTTTTACTAAGGAGGCTTTTGAAATCAACAAGATTTTTGACAATTTTATAAAGAAATAATTGATCCCTCAAGCCTTTGCGTATACTTAATAAGGTAACACTAGCAAGAACTTTACTGTCTGAATGATCGGAACAGGCACCTCTAAATCGCAAATGATTTAAAAAATTTGATTGAATTTTAGATTTTATTTATATATTTTTTATAAAATGGGCTCCAAACCGTAGAACCATTTTCCAAGAGAGACCTTACATGTGGCATAAAAAAGTAGAATATGCCTAAGGCAATCCTTAAACTGCCTTGTAGATCTAAGAATAAATCTAAGCATTCGATAGGCCTTAGACGTTACATAATCAATATGATATGAATAACTTAACTTTTTATCCAAGAAAATACCCAAATCTCGAATTTCAGAAACTCTAGACCAAAACTGTATTCTGTAATTTGAAGTTGAATGGTATATATAGCCTTTCTCTTTCTTGTAAATGTTATATTTTTTCAAATTAAATTTTAAAAGGTTATGTTCACCGTAATTCTCCAAGTTTTTGAGATCATTCTGAAGCAAAACGCAGTCCTGATGAGATTCGATAACCTTAAAAACCGTCATATCGGTACCATAAGGTAAAACACTAGAATTATGAATGTATTCGGTCACATCATTGATAAAAAGTTTAAACAATAATGGTCCGAGATGAGAGCCCTGGGGCACCCCGGAAGTAACGGGCACAAATGACGAACAAAAACCCTTAACAGCTACAGCCTGACTGCGGACCCTCAAATAGCACTAAGTTTTTTGACAAACAGATCATGAGAAATCCTATCAAAGGCTTTCGAAAAGTCCGTGTACACAACGTCCACCTGCCCACCCATGTCCACTGTCATTGTAAATTGATGAGTCAATTCACAAAGGTTTGTTTCAGTCGATCTACCAACGATAAATCCATGCTGCTGATTATAAATGTTTCAGATATGGCTTAGTTTAGATATGGGTCTACAATTCTGTATATTCTGTTTGTCTCGGGTTTTGTGAACGGTGTTACGAAAGATTGTTTTCATATTTTAAGCATTTTACCTGTACGGAGAGAAATATTAAATAATATAGATAGAGGAACATCCAAATTACTGTAGCAAGATTTGAGAAAAAAGAGAGGGACACCATCAGGACCACTCCCTTTCCCCTATATCCAACCATTTCAAGTATTTTCTGACTAATATAGTGGAGAGAGAGAGATAAACTGAACCATTAAAAACTGTTTGAGTGTCACGGCTGTAGTTTACCATCAAAGCATAGCTGTAACAAAGTGAGTCTGATGTCCGTCCATGAACTTTTGTAACATCCGAAGATTCACAAGAGCGTTGCCGAGCATGGAGGTAAAAGTATACGCCTTTCTGAAAGGGACCCACGTCGTATTGATCTGGAAATAACGCCGACGAAAGTTCGTTTCATATTCAAGTGGTACGTGGAAGAAGTCCTGCAAAAACGCACAATGTAAGATCGCCACGCATCCAGGTGGTACGGATGGTAAAGGAAGCGATGATGTGTTGTGCGGTTATGAAATTCTCATTTTTTCAAGATGAAACTCCCAATTCTATCCAGGCCAACTAGACCTTACTTTCCAGATGACCACGAAAGTGACAATCGCTCAAAATGTCGAGGCATTAAGAATATTGATACTAGGCGACGCATTAAGAGGAGTTGATGAGGGGTGATACGATAAATGGGGTTTTCTTAGTGGTATACGCGCAAACTTGTTTTTTAGGTGATTAAACTGAACGTGGTTCAGTTCACCTCATTCTGAGACCATCTCCAAGAAGGTAAATATTCTGATATAAGCAGTAAGTATATAAGCAAAAAGTATATAAACAGTAAGTGTATAAGCATAAGTATATAAGCGGTAAGTATATAAGCAGTAAGTACATAAGCAATAAGTATATAAGCGGTAAGAACATAAGCAGTAAGTATAAAAGCGGTAAGCATATAAGCATAAGTTTATAAGCGGTAAGTATATAAGCTTATGCTTATATTTATGTATATTAGCAGTAAGTATATAAGCAGTAACTAAATAAGCAGTAAGTATATAATAAGTAAGTATATAAACATGAGTATATAAACAGTAAGTAAATAAGCGATAAGTATATAAGCGGTAAGTACATAAGCAGAAAGTATATAAGCGGTAAGTATACGAGCGGTTAATATGTAAGCAGTAAAGTATATAAGCAGTATGTATATAAGCGGTTAGTATATAATCATAAGTATATAACCCGGAAGTATATAAGCGTAACTATATAAGCGGTAAGTACATAAGCGGTTAGTATATAAGCATAAGTATATTGGCGGTAAGTAATTAAGCAGTAAATATTTAAGCGGTTAGTTTATAAGAAAAAGTTTATAAGCAGTTAGTTCATAAGCGATTGGTTTAGGTATATAAACATAAGTATATATGCGGTTAGCATATAAAGTTAGTATGTAAGTGGTAAGTATACTACAGACCTGTCCATGTCCGGCAGACGAGTATGCGTCTTAACCAGCTGGGACATAACTTTTGTCAGAGCAAACTTAAATACAGATCTCCCCGCGTAGTCGGTGGCACGTGACCATATCCAATCACTATTGATATACATTTTAATTATCATATTAGCAAAAGATATTTCTACTGTAAGCATTTGATTAATAAAATTTAAAGACCATTTGAAACAACCCTGAATTCAAAACTACTGGCGCTATTACACAAAGTCACACGCGGCGCCATGTCTCACATCCACAGACATTAGTCACCGAAAAGGAGAGAAAATGGAAGGAGAATTACAAATAGTGGACCGGTTCGAGGTAATTTGTGAGCATGAGTTGGCAACTCACGTGTTGCTCACTTTACAATCGATTGAATGCTTTCCTACACGTGCTAGTGACTGATAACATTTTGAATGCATTTCATTTCAATGCATAGAGCATTTAAATGTTCGAGGCTTTCATAGATATATTTTTGCTAACAAAATTTTTGATCATGTTAGCTGAAAGGCATATTTTATATCATCGTATTTTTGTTATTTGGTTTGATTATATAATGAAACATTAGAGAACACCTAAAACTAGAACGTTTTTTTCGGCTTCACTTATCTTGGTAGGGGAGTATAAAAGGCATAAAACAGAGTAGTACATTATGTCCGCTAACTACCCACACTGAATACGATTTACGGTGTTTAGTTAAGAAATATAGCCAATGCAATTAAGTTACCTGAATTATTATAGATCAGAACCTAGGGATAAAAATATATATTATAAAAGTCATTTTTCCAAGGCTTATAATTTTATTTCTAATTATATAAAAACAACAAAATCAAGCGAAATCCCTGCACTTCCTACTTGCCCTTATCATAATATATGTAGGCATGTGCACGGTAAAATAAACTAAATAATATAAAACATTACCCCACAAGACACACCAGCTCAGTAATCAAAACAAATGACATGCGTGTAAAATAACTCCACGTGAAATTACCAGCTAGTGTACACCGCGGGACACAATAAAGGCAAACACTATAATATGATCGAACTTACGCCTATATATCCGAACGCGAGTACTTACTTCATTACCACGACCACAGAATAAACCGCTAAAAAGTAAAATCTTATAAGTTATATTAATTAAGCAATCATCTTCTCTAAAAGTCATGGCGACAATATGGAGAATTTTAATGTTTTCTGTTATATAAAGATTTGGCAGCAACTTTTGTCTTCATTATGTTGTAATTGTAAAATAACTTCTACCACTGCAGTAATTATTTTATAATGCACAGAAGTTTAGTGGTATTTTTATTTTATTTACCAACGCTCCACCATTTTCACAGCCGACAATGTAACCCAGGTGTAACTCCCCGTCGTTTTTATTCGCTTTGTTCGTTGATTATGAACGATGCTATGTTTATTCTGGCCTTATTGCATTGCTTCTAGATAAATGTTTGTGTATTCCGTATAATACATCTTGTGTGTGCAATCAAATATGTTGGTTGTATAATCATATTTTGCGGTGAAAATATTGTTATAATTTGATAGTATTTTGCCTGTTCGTCATTTATTGCTTATTAATTAATTATAGGATGCAGAACCTACATTATGATGATACATAACGAGTTGTTTTAATAAATATTATATTTTTATGTTATAAAAAATATTCAATGCTTACAAAGAGATATTAAAATTTCTGTCTGTAATATGACAGTTTAATTTGAAACATGGACAAAAACTGGCAATATTTCTGGTGTAAAATATTTTTCGTTATAAGCTACCGCGCTGACGGTCCGGGATTACGCTAAATCCCGGGCCAATCCTGGGCTGTAGCGCTGAATTTGAACGGTATAACGCCTTACACCTCGGTAATTTATTTTAAACGAGCCTCATGTGTTGAATACGTAATTAATCTTAAAGATTGTCTTCTCTTCAAGGTCAAATACAGATTTTTTTACATTTAACAGAATTTGAAGTATACATAAAAAGTAATATATATTTTATACGCACATTCCAGTATATATGCCAATTATAAAATTATTTTTAGCGGGGTAAAGTTACCAAACCAGCTAAATATTTAATAAATGTTAAAAGAAATAACACGTTAGAATAATAATGCGAACTGTTTTATACACTGATATTGTCTTCTTAAACTGTTCCATCAATAGTCTCATCTTTTATTTGTTTAGCTCTTTTCCAAAAACTAAAACGTGATTTCTTTGGGAAAAGTAATATTTTATTGATGACCAATCAAACAAATAAACAAGACAAGATGGTATTAATATATATAAGTAATCTTCAGCAATTCTAAAAGCACCTGGAATTATTATTAACTTGTCTTAAATGTACAAATGTGTTTGTTACCAGTTGTTACTTTGATATAACTACAGATTTAATAATAGTTTCTATTCTTTAGTTTATAACTTTTACGTAATTAATACAAAATTTCATATACAAATGCATCGAAACAGTTTAAAGTTAGAGCGTAGCCACGTTCCTGAACAAAGCGCCACCAGTCGGTTAATTGTTAAAAACTTTTAATTGGCCGCAACTTTCTATACTATTTGGAGCCATTTGATAAGCGGATCTGTTTATTTATTTATTAAGTTTCAATAATATTTTCTATTAAAGTAAGTAATATAGAATTATTTCTACATCACGTCCTCAAATTTTAAAAGAGGTTATGTGGACGTTGCACATTCCTTTTTTAGGTTATAAAACAATACATATAAATATAATAATTTTCTATTTAATTTAAGTTTCTTCGAAAATTCTGTGTCTGTTACAATGAAAACATGTCAACTTTCTACTTAATATTTCACAATTAACTATATTCTAAGAATATAATAAGAAAAAATTAAAACTTGTTATAGTGTTGTACAATGTCAAAAATATCAGAGCGGTATAACCCATCGCCTAGAGCCACAAGGTTGTAGGTTGTAGGTTTCTCCATAAGAATACTGTATAAAATACTAAAATTTAATAATAATATGTGTATTTCATAATACTATACAATATACGAGTATCTACATTAAAAATACAATATTATTTACATTAAAAACCAATTTACTGGCCACAAAAGTGGACATTGGTACAGTGTTTGCATTAAACTTACTACCCTAAAACAAACAGTGTAAAGGCTAAATTTCTGAACCCTAAATAAATTAACTCACTAGGTGATAACTTCGATATTCAGCCATTGGCCGTTAACTAGACTTCAGGTTGGTTTACTATTTCAAATTATTATTCTTTGGCCTATTCTCGTATAATATTCGAAAAATTATTGCAAAATAAAATAAACTAAACTATTAAAATACGTTTAAACAAACATGGCTAGTTGTGCTTTAAAGCTCAAACTTATTTTGATATTTATTACTGATATTATAAAGAAAAAGCAAAATAATTATTTTAGTACTGTTATTGAAACATTCTAACTTAGTCTCCTAGACCTAGTATTTGGCACATCGGATCAGAGTAAGCTCCACAACGCACAAGGTTTTCCAAAATTAAGAACGTTTTTCCTGTTTATTCACTAGAATAAAACTCCTTTTCGAATACTTTTATAATATCCGTTAGAGCCATCATTCCCGGAACCGCATTCTTGAGGAAACCAGAACTAAAAGCAATAAAATGTAGAAAGAGGAAATGATGCGAATAAAATTCAAAGTTCCAGATAAGATTAGACTTTCTTATCACGTTAAAGTTTCAAACGGTGTATAAGTGTAAAATACAGTAAATAGCCCGCCAGCGTAATCAGAATTTATGATGGCGCTGACGACGACGTCAGCAAATGAATACTAAGTTTCCTTTATGAATGGCGCGTGTCAGGAATAAGACGCCACAAATCCCTAAAAATTGTTGTACGCTAGTGTGCTGTTACATTGTAGGAATTTTCTTATTTACTTAATAAACCCGGCGCTTTTTAAATATACTTTGTTACAAAATTGAAACCTGTTATAATATATAAAATATTTTTGTTAAAAGTAATTTTTTATTATAATTTAAATTACTATACTTTCACCCTAAGAAATGTATTGGGATTATATACAACCTATATAGGTATATAAATATATATATATATATATATATATACTTTAAATATTGTTAATTATCTACTTATTTATTGTTAATATAAAAACTTTAAAATCTACATGATTTACTTTACCCAATAAATAAATTTATTGAAGATACTCGTATTTAAAAATATTAAAATATCCCAGCTTATTAAATAAAAATGTAAGATGATTTCAAGATCCGAATTCCACATTCCTCATTTATATTTTAACAAGAATTTCAAATTTATAGTCTGCAACAGGAAAAATACTTTCAAAGGAAAATCAGTTTTAAAGAAACACTGTTTTTCTGGTATTAACACTATTCAGTTATTTATCAGTAGGTATTTCGGCTTTAGAGTTCCATAGTGTACTAGGAACCCTTATAGTTTTGTTATGTCTATTCGCCTCTTCGCCAGTCCGAAGCTTAGCTCAGAGACTCTTAGTATTAGAAAGCTGTTTTTGTATATTAACATAAATTGGACATAAAGATACACCGCTAAAGTAATAGAATAAAATGTTTTAAATATTTTTTAGGCTAACACCTCTACACATATAATGGATATATTATATATATCCTGACGAGCCACGGAGGCATAGCAAAATACCTACACCTATTTAAATTAAAAGACTCTCCGGGCTGTGAGTGTGACTCGTCCATCGAAGAGACAGTGTGGCACATAATACTAGACTGTCCGCGTTTTTCGTCAGCTCGATCGGACCTGGAAACTCAATTCCACACCAAACTGGAGAAAATCGGCATAAAAACCCTCATGGCCGATGATAAAAGACGCCCAGTTCTCTTAGATTTTCTAGAAGAAATTTTCCTGGTTGCCATGAGAAGAAATGGCAGTAAAATCGCTTTTAGGAAAAGACCTCTGGAAAACAAGAGTCTTATCAAGCTCACACCAAAAACACCTATCAAACCTACAGGGATACAAAAGTCGAACCTACAACGCTTTTTGGATAATGGACAACCTAGTACACCAGGGCTTCGGACTAAACCAGTAGCTCTATACATGAACAACGACCAAGAAAAAATAGGTTTCAGTTTCTGCATCGTAGGAACGAAAAACTGGGTATACATCTCACCCGGACTAGCTGCCCTCACTAAAGGAAGTACCGATAGGGCAACAATGAAGAGGTCAGTGTACGACAGCATGCCAAAAGTCACATTGGGGGACTGGGATTGCCGAATAGTGCGGAGGAAGAACAAAACCATCGCACTACGGAACGCTAATTACCCAGAGTCCCCTTACACAAATGCATGTAAGATGCTCGATCACCTGAGCACACTAGGAGCTGAAAATATTAACACAAGTCTAAAAACAATAAGCGTTGACGCTATGCGAGTTGGCTATGACAAAGGAACTGTAGCAAATCTCATAGGATCTATAAATGCTTCAAGGTACCACGACGTGGTTGTATATAAAGACCGCGGAGAAGACCTAACGTCCCTAAAATAAGAAAAACACCAAATAGGACTACGACCCCCGAAAACACCTGGGGCGAACCAAGCAACCAGAGCCTACAAAGCAGCGCCTCACGCCTTCAAGAGAAAATTGCCATCGAAATTCAATCCAACAACATAACACAGGACAAATTAAAAACTAAGAAATGATTTAATAAGATGATTACAAAGCTAAAACCGAAGCAAAAATATCATAAAAACAACAGAACTAGATCCGACATGGGACAAACAAGTGCACCCGATTTACCATCCGCCAGTGGTGCCAACGAACATATGCGAAACGCGTTTCTTGAGTACACAGCATCTATAAGGGAAACAATCAAAACCAACCTTGCGATCTGTGAAAAGAGCAGGCGGACCTTCGAACTTGAAAACGAAGGTCTTCTTATAGTATTACTCAAGGAAGAAAAAGCCGCCAATTTCAACAACACCACATCTGAATATGTACGGGGTAAAACACCTAAAATTCCACACATGGCGGCTTACAGCGTTAAAAATGGATTCGTTAAAATACTTGAAACCCCCAAAGGAGTAACTGGACCGCCCAAGTATTTAACACCCGCCGAAGACTCAATACTTGTAGTAGCCCGCTGCACGGAGGTCTCGCAGGAAGATAACATCCTCCAAATGGTTACAGCCGTAGAGGATTCAGCAAGACCCTGGGAAGAATGAGAAGCACCAATTTTCCACTGGGTCAACGGCGTTCCTGGATGTGGAAAATCAACTTGGGTAGTAAACAACTTCGTATTTGAAAGTGACTTGATAGCAACAACGACGACTGAGGCAGCATTAGAGCTCAGGAATAAACTCGCCCTCAGTTGTCCAAAGGACGGGAAGACCAAAGTCCGAACGATCGCTTCAATATTAATAAATGGCGTTAAAGAAAAGCCTGAACGACTTATCGTTGACGAGGCCTTGATGAACCATTTCGGAACGATCGTTATGGCTAACAGAGACCAAAGCAGTCACACTAATCGGAGACACAAACCAGATTCCTTATATAGACCGGCTAAATCTGTTCCGTATGAAATATAATAGCCCATATCTCGTGACATCTATCAGTTAAGAGCTCTGAAGAACCTACCGATGTCGCCTGGACGTAAGCTATGCTCTAAACGAGGTATACAACGGCATATACTCAGCCCATTCATTGACTCGCTCTCTGAGAACAGTCAGGTTTACAGGTGCTTCCATCGAAGCTGATTTCCCTAATACTCTGTACCTGGTCCACACACAGACTGAAAAAAGCGGACCTTACAAACCTAGGATACGGAAATGGGGAAAACTCGCGCATCCTCACCATCAATGAAGCTCAGGGATTAACATACGTAATAATCATCCAAACCAAAAAAAAAAAAAAAAATGGATATATTTAATTTTTAGACTGACTGATATATTTAATTTTAACATAACGAATTTAATTTTAAGGCTGTCACGACTAACTAGACTTTTTAAGTTTAAAAGTAGTAGTCGGTTTACTAAATATAAATATTTTTGAGCACTTATATTGCAAAACATTAGCTACATTTTAAAGGTAGATCATAATAATGTCTACAAAAAGTTCACGAGTCTGTACAACTATCCAATATTAGCCTTATTAACTATGTAGAGTACATTGATAGAGCCGATACATGTTTGGCCAGTTTTTCTCAATATAGTCTATTAATCTTACCGATAATATCTTCTATCATTTTGATACCTATAACAACATCTATACATCTATACATTGAACTCTTAAAAATTTTGGAATAAAGCAGTATACTCGTACATATACTTGCGCTCTAAAGGCGTAGGTTCGGCCACACATGGAGTACTGTTCTCATCTCTGGTCCGGATCACCCCAATATCAGCTTCTACCATTTGACCGCGTACAACGGAGAGCCATTCGAATTGTCAAGGACCCAGTGCTCTGCGAACGACTGGACTCTCTGGCATTGCGTAGAGACGTGGCTTCTTTGTGCGTCTTCTACCGCATTTACAACGGGGAGTGTTCCGAAGAACTATTCGATCTGATGCTTACCGCCAAATTTCACTACCGCACAGCTCGCCATCGCCTCCTCTATCATCCATACCACCTGGACGCGTGGCGATCTTCAACTGCGGTTTTCAAGGACTTTTTTCCCACGTACCACTCAAACGTGGAACGAACTTCCTTCGGCGGTATTTCCAGATCAATACGACATGGGTACCTTCAAAAAAGGCATATATTCCTTTCTCCAAGGCCGGCAACGCTCTTGTGAATCCTCGGATGTTGCAAGAGTTCATGGGCGGCGGTGATCACATACTAACGGTGACCCGCAAGCTCGTTTGCCCTCCTATAACATTAAAAAAAAAAAAAAACATATTCTCTTCTATAAGATACCAATCATTAAATTTTAATATATAAATTTTGGATCCAATTTTAAGAAATCTTTATACGTATATCTTACTGAATATGTCGATTTCAAAGTTGTCTTTTAGAATAGTTTGATATTTGTCCAAAATCAATTCTTTGCGATTATATTTTAACTATTTTCAATCCTTTTTTATACATTTCTTTCATTTTGTTAATTATTTAGATATCTTTACATATTAAATGGGTATTATATTATATTTTGAATGAGATAATAGATAAGTGAATATTGTAAATGTGTCGAATTTGTGTAGTGTGTAGTATAGAATTAATTAAAAGAATTAAAATTATTTACTGTTGCTTTTGAAATAAGGATAAATAATTAGTTGTATTCTAATTTCTCAAAAAGTAAGAAACAATACCTACGATGTTTAGTTTTTTGTTGTTTATATTTAATAAAAGCTAGAAATGTATCTTTTTAGACTTAAATTTTCTCGAGTTAATTAAAATTTTTAATACAAAGACCACCAAAACTCATAAAATCTTGAGACTTTCCAGCATCTATTTGCAAACATAAAATTGTCGCATTTAATATGTACCTTTGGTGGTATTTGAAGTATATATCGATCAATAAAATAAAACAGTAAAACGGGATAGATCTAAAACTAAAACTTCGCAAAACAAGTGATTTGGACCAACGAACTATTGACATCTGCGAGATTTGATTCTGTCCAATTGGTTGATGTCAATAACGTCGATCAATTGACAGATTGCTATCAAAATTGGCGAGCATTGTTCTTTCTACAGATATACATGTTTGTTTATATATTGAACCATTGATTGATTTTATGTTCAAAACAGTTTATGCTATCAATTCACATACAAACAATTCATTCTCTATAAAAAATATTATAAACCTTAAATAAATTCAACGGTTTGTACTAGCTTCCTTTGGTTTTTAAAAATTATTGAATATATTATTTTTTAATCAATGTATTAATAATTGTCTCCAAAGCCTTGTAGAAAACAGGTAATGGTATACACCTATTTTAAGTTCAGTAATTGTGTAAATACATAATGAATATAATATTGTAACATATTTAAAGATCTTTTTTATTCCGTATTTTGTAGTTGAATGAAATCCACCAAGTACAACAACGTCCTCGAATTTTATTGAAAAGTCGAAAAACCAATGCAAATTAAGTTTCTATTTCTCCGACCCTGAAGCAATTTCCTGTTTCCTATTTCATCGCTGAAAAACTAACGGAGGTGGAAATAATTCGTCGTTAAGATTAACACAGCTTAAATCCTTGAAATTATAGGTCGAGTAAAAGGTTACGTGAGGTTGAATTGATACTAATAACATCCTCCTATTTAACTCATCATACAATTAGTGAAATTTCTCGAATGAAATATTTTTAGTTATATCATCAAGAAAATCCGTGTAACAGAATCAGTTTTAAACGACAATTTCTTCGTCTCATTGAACTCAAGTAGTAAAAATGTGATGAGGTCTAATGACGAAGATTTGCCTCTCTTTTACGACGTCCCAAAATGACGGCGCATTGGGTTCTTGAAAATAAAGTTAGGAATTTTGTTTTAAAAGATTTTGTAATTTTATTCGAATAGAATTACGGTTTTTATGTAATTTCAAGAGTAGGTATTTACTATATAAAATAAAAAAAAAAATCTTTATTAATTAGCGTAATGACTATAACAAAGGCCTTTTATTGGAAATTTGCATAAGTATTTTCTACAATTGTTACATTTGATGTAACATGATGATAATAAAAGATTCCCTTGATAATATTTTGTTTTAAGTTCAATCCGTAATTGAGTATCCGATTTTTTTTAAACTAACTATGTATACCACAAAATACTTACATATTATAGTACTTTTATTATAATACTTATCTATAAGATATACGCTACTGCTTGGTTTTTTAGGTTTAAAAGCCCAAAAAAAATAATATTAAATTCGTTATTGTCGATAGATTTTAACGGGATCTTTATAAAATAAAAAATCTAAAGCTCACGCTAAAAAAAGATTCGCCTGGCCAAATTTATATCATATACATAAATACATTTTCCAGCAACTCATCCACCGAGTATCTATGAAGATATTCGGTGGATGAGTTGCTGGAAAAAAAAATAAAATTAAATAAAAAACCTAATCCCAACTACATAAACAAAATTACAACAGATCGAAGAAATAAAATTAAATCGTTGACGACACTTCGCACCTGCCCGAAAACCGATTAAAATGATAGAACGTTTCGAGGGTATTTTTTGACACAGAATACGCATTTCTGGAAGAGTGTTATTTTTTATAATTTATATTTACAATTAAGAATAAGGAGGACGAGGAATTCAAAGAGAAAGGAAGGTTTTAGATCTTTCCGTTCTCTCTAACTCTATGTATGATAAGTACATATAAATCGTATTGTATTTAGTCTGATATCTTGTAAATTATAGCATAGAAGGTGCATATTTATATACTAGCTGCAAACAAATTAGATTTTGGTTGTAGTAGATAGAACTTAACTTTACACCTAAGCTTAGACATTTTCAATAAATTTCACTTGCGCTTATAAGCAGCAACAGCTTCCTGAAGTTATAACAGTCTCTCGCAGAAAATCGTCCCCATGTAGCTGTTATAGCTATGTTTCGCATGATAAATAAGACAGCCAGAAGTTCAATAACCCTTCCAATTTCTTTCTTAATCATGAGATTAAAAAAGGAAGTGTAAGCGTGAAAGTGGAAAGTGGAAGGGTGAATGCACCCTTCCCTTTTTGAGGGTGACAACGTATTTACATTTTAAATATCCATAGTCAACAGTACCATTTTGAATTAGTTGGACTATCGGTTTATTTGAGTCCTTCACCAATCTAAAACAAAAAACGGATAATTAAAGCGCTGTTAAATTCATTTGTTTTTATAAAAAAATACTCGATTTTTTTATTGTTTTTATATCCATAAATATAACGCGTTATTTCTTGCAACAATACATCTAGGGTCTTGATTTAATCTTTCATTCCGTATTGGGCTGGAGATTTTTTTTAAACGTCACGGCTTTGACAAATGCTCAGGGACCGCGCCGCAAATTACAATCGTGCCGTTTTGCTCACTTTTTAAATTGCAATGTAGGTTTAGGATATTTGTTGTTAGTTTGATTCTACGCTGTTCCGCCATTTGTCTCATAATTTTGAATAATTTGTTAGATTATTATTATTTAAATTATATGACATCATATTTTAGCAAAACGCAGCAATACAGATATTGAGAGTAGCAACATATTTCGCTTTAAACATTTCATTTCTTAACAGCACTACAATTAGTGAATGTAAATAACTTATTAAGCGACAAGCCCTGAGGGTTTACTCTCATTCTTTGTTTGTTTATCATTATTTTAATTGATGAGAGTCAGTGAAGCAGAGTTGTTAATAATTGTAAGGGGACGAAATAATTGGCATTGATACTTACGATGTCCGTTGAGAGTGCTCTTATATAAGTTTTATGAAGTCGAAGCTTGTTATTATCGTGAACCAAATTATATGAAAAGTTGGAGAATGTATAAGAAGGAGGATTGTAAAGGATAATATCGTAATGATAGTGCTATGACAGTGATTTCAGCCTCCTAGAAAAATCTGTCAAAGTCAAGTATAATATTCCAAGTAAGTGGCATTTTAGTTACGAAAATGTATATCTGGCAATCTTTGTACCGAAAATAAATAAAGTAAAATAATTAAAAAATATATAAAAGTAAGTAGATGACCGTACCCACTTTGCAGGTAATCAAATATTTTGACTTTAAAAATTTATTTAGGTTTATTTAATTTTTTGTTTGTAGCGCTTTTTCCTACTTAGCTCGATACTACCAGAAATAGCTGAATAAAAAGTAGTCTATGTTATTTTCTGATATTTTATTTTATAGTCTATTCCATAGTATAGATAGTGTATGTTATATATAGCTTTCAATAAGTAAATCATTCCAACAGTTTTTTTAGTGATTTGTACATGCAAACATACAATAAAACCTTTACTCTTTATAAATTTACGATCATAACAGAATAGAATAGAGTGGAGCGAAGCGGAGCAGAGCGAAGTAGAGAAGAGTAGAGCAAAGAAAATCAGAATCGAACAGAATAGAAAGAATAGAATATAATGATTCTCTTCATGCCAAATCATAAGATTATAATCAGACACATAAATTTAGAAATTATTTTAAGGAATTACAATAGGACCACTTCTTAGGATTAATCATCAGGGCACTGTTGAAGCTACTATACGACATGCGACATGCGTAATGCGTCAGGAAGTACTTAAACTGCAAATATTAAACGATCATTGCAACTCACCAAAAATGTTAAAACAAAACTTTAAAGGGCTATATATATATAGAACGAATATAAATAATATTAAAATAAAAGAAATAGTACTAGTTTCGGGTAAGTAAAAATATCCAGAATAGAAAATACAAAACACTTTTGGGGATTCATATTATCTTATCCGCTTAACTTATAACATAGAAGTCAGGTGAATTACAGAAGCATAACAGTCATGCTAGACAGTAAATAAGCTGAATACAGTAGAGTTACAGGAGATAATAGACGAACAAATTAAATTTACAATTAGGAAATCGCCGGGAATAGATGAGACAAAAAAAAAATACAAATTGAAATATTTAACTAGTACAAACAATATATTTAGCAAAATCATACACAAAAAAAGTTAAAAGTTTAGAAATTCTATAAAAATGTATCACCACAGGTCATATTAATACCCAAACACTCGTACACCGAATATGCTCAAAACTTAAGACTAATCGTGTGTCTATCCAGTATTTTTAAACGTTTTTTTTTTTTTTATGTAAGAGGAGGGCAAACGAGCTGACAGGTCACAGATGACTTGTGATCACCGACGCCCATGAACTCTTGCAACATCCGAGGATTTACCGAAATGTCAAAGTCGGAACTACAAAATCATGTAATTGACATTTATTTGACAGATGACATTTTTCTACATGAGACAAGTTCAAAATACATTGATAAAACACTTTAAACTCTTAAAGATTGATTATTGGGAACGACGGACGACGGCGATCGCGTTGTGTCGAAAGACAACTCACTGAGTTTAAAATAAATTTAAATAAATAAATTTAAAAAAATAAATTTCAATATAAACTTCAGTCTTAGCCAAAATTTTATATAGTCATTATAGCAATAATAACAGCATATTGCTGTGGGGCACGAGGCTGTAAAAAATCATATGTTGGAAAATTCACATACCTTATAGAAAACTGAGTGCGACGTGGATTGACAATTATAAAGCCTCCGATAGTGTGTTCTAAGAATGGCTACTTAAAATCATCAAAACACTGTACCTTCGAATTATGAAATAAAAAAAATCTAAATGCCACCTTATAAAAGCGGAACTTAAGTGACACGCAAAACATACGTTATAGGTGCCACCGGTATAATAGCCAAAAGTTTCAGAGATATATTAGCAAACTAAATTGCACGATCGCCATAAAATATTACAATATGAAGCAGCCATTCATACAACAATTATAATGAGTAAAGTTCTATGAAATACCGTCTTTGTAATAAACAATCATGATTCAAAACAGATTGAAAGGATAGTCCAATCTCAATCATCAGGCGATACACAAATTTCATTCGTACAATTATCAAACACACAAAGTATACTATAATCAAAACATATTACATTTAGATGTAAAAGAGGAGAATAAGAAGTTGTATAAAGAGGAGGCTATAGATAGTTTTCCATCGGTTATGGGACAAAGGACTCTGTAGTAACCAGTAGACTCAAAAAATGGAATAAAATAATGAAACCACAAGAAGTTTTGATATGTATTGATATTGTTTTTCTTACAAAGTATATTGAATTTTTCTTGTTGAATTAAATTAGTGGAATAACAATTGTAAGTCAGGAAATAGAAAATACTTTGTCAGATTTCGTGTCAGTATTGTGTATTGAACACTAAATGTGTTCTAATGCACAAGTGGAAGCGGAATAATATTGCAATTTTAATAACCCCTTTTATAAATTGTTCATTATAAAAAATTCAAACGTTACTTAAAAATAAATAAAATGTTATAATTAAAAACCTCGGAATATTGTCTATAAAACAAATTGAAATATTATCCACAAAAACATATACATAAATAACAATTATATTAAGCATTCTGAATGTATTAGAATAAAATGCTACACAGAGGTGTCATGTGCTGCTGCTTATTGTTTCTAACCATAGCAACAAATAAATAACGTAACAAATAATAAAAATAATCTAACAGGTTTATTTAGAAGGAAATGAGAATCACATAATTATGCGTTCGGCTTAAAAATGTTTCAAAAAGATTTATGAATCCACTATCACCATTAAGCATATAATCCAATGCCCTAAACCTATCCCTTTCTTTTTGTGTATTCTAGTATCCTGCGTCTCTTCATGGTTCAAGGTTGAGAAGTGTATTTTTTTTTGTATCTGCAATTATTTATTTCCTTGTGGGATGAAATGACAGGCTCTTTTGTTACTTTATTCCTTCTAAAAAAAACCGCTACGTCTAATGCTATGAGTCAAAAAATCTGTGTAGTCGAGTCACGTGCTCGCAGCGGCTCCGTCACGCGGTGTCAACGATACTGATTCGCGGAGTTATTGTCGGAGTGTTCGGAGATAAAAGATTCCCTCCCTAATGTTTATATAACCCTCTTGGGTCTGTGAGGGGAATGCGAGATGTACCTACGTGTAAAATTTGTCTTTATTCTCACGTATTAATGGCTTGTTTGAATTGTTTTTAAAATGAATGTTCTTATCTCTATTCGGGGTAAAATGTATGTTATACTATCAATCAGATAAATATTATATTTAAAATGTTATTATCACACAACAAATTTTTTCACTAATCATAAAATAATAGCTATATATATATATTTATATGTATATATATATATATATATATACGATAATATGTTCTAAATTTCACGGATTTACCTTCAATTTAATCTTCTTCTTTCAACAAAATATAAAATATTTATATAATAATAGACATTATTTTATAAAAATGACGATACTTATGAATTGAAAAACAGTTTTTCTCGAGGTGAGTTAGCAAAAGCCGATCCAGAATTTGTAACAGAAAAAAAAAACAGTACGATTTACAGCATCTAACAGATTATTAGTTTTACTTTGAATGATGACTCGAGCTAGAAATTTTAGATAAATATTTATTTTGAATAAATATTTACTATAAAGTTTATTAGAATTATATAATAGTAGTCTAGTCCTTGAATCTTATAATTACGTATTTTTTAAAACAATACAGTAGCTAAAATTAATACAATTAATTAAGAAACTATTTGTGTTTCCTATTTCAGCTAATACCAAACCATGAAGGAGCGCCATAACTAACTCCATAATTCCCGTAACTTAACTGAACAACATCGTAAACTAAAATCAAGCATCATAACTCAATGATGTTAATAACATAGAACTGTGCTTTGTACTTAGATGACCACAGATCAAATTTTCTTGGAGGCTTTCATTATTAAATCTTCTTTATAAATCATTTAAATAAAAATTCAAACTAGCCTTATATAAGGCTCTTGAATTACGAGTAAATTTATTTAGAAATTTTAATTATCTATATATATATCTATTATTGTGCTAGCTTATATTATTTATAATGTAAGACTAAATAATAGAGAGGGCTTTGTGATTGCATAGTTGTTTTTTTTTCTCTATTATAAACTGTTAACAAACCATGTTATTTTGAAACTACACAAATCGGATTTTTTTCAGAATTTTTTAAAATTTCTTAACTTAAAGATTAGTTAAGAAATTTAAAAAAATCAAAAAGAAAGTGTCCTGAAGTTAAAAATATTATAAAAATATATAAAAATAATTAACAATAATAATTAATAAATAAACACACACTTTAAACAGTACAAATATGGCGATAATACATAATTACAATTCAGTCCATGGTGTTTATTTTAAATGAAGTCTCTGTAAAATTACAATCTATGACCATCGATATCAACCACCTCTTTACTGTGTCGCTCACACCCTAGTTATGTTATTGGCATCTTGGTTCTTGGTGTAGCAGTCTAATAATATATGCTAAAAAGCTATGTTTGACATGTTAACTAAATGGAGTTTGATAATATAAACCTATTTTTGATTAGATTAAAGACATTGTTTAAAAAGTAATATTATTCATCCACTAACAAAACTTTTCAAATAAATTAAAGTCTAAACATAAAAAAAAATATGAATACACTGAACACTGAAAAGATTTATGTGTCAGCTACCCACAAACAATATATTAAATATTATATATAGTCAATAGTTTTTCATTTCATTATTGACTATCTTACTACGCCAAAAATCACTTTATGATTCGCAAATAAAATCCAACACGTTAAAATACAAATAATCCTTTATTGGCATAATTCTTTATTTAACACGCAGAAATGCGTCCATAATAAAAAAATCAACAATAAAGTTATCTGTCCTCCTGTAGCTAGCCAATATACAGATCTATTTCTTGTCAATCCGATGTCTCAAATCTTCTTTGACTTGCTCTTTTTTCCTCAAGGGAGATATTTTGTTTTGTGTGGTACTTTTTAATATTTTAATTTATATATATTAATAGCGTACATATTTATAAAACATTTTTAATATAAAATTATGTCTTGTAAATAATTCATAAAATTCTTATACAATACAATACATACAATAGTCATATGAAATTATTAAGGGTTTTCAGTTAATGTTTTATTTATATTAAAAATAGTATCATTATCCACCAGCTCTTAATTTAAATATTTAAGGTTTGGAATCTAATGAATATGGCAATTTTTTCCATGTTTTCCTTTATACTTGTCATCGTAGTGTAGACATGCTTCTTTGCCATATCATATTTTACACACTCCGTCTATATCTTTTTTGGTACTACTCTTCTATAATAACTAGTTAAAACTAAGATAACTCTTAATCATTATATTATAATCGATGTCTCCAAGCTTCTTTGCGAGGTGAGTTTCATTCCTGGCAACTCTACCTTGGAGGAGTGGATAAGAAAAACTGAGTCAGATAAGTTTGTCTATAGCTTTTGTATGAAGAATATTTTGTAACAAGACAATTATTTTTCCTTTATTTTTTTATATAATTCCTTGGTTTATGTGATATTTGTGACACAATAGTATAAATTGATATTAAATTATGATATTATAATTAAAATCAACGCAACCGCAAATATTTGTTCCGTTCTGTTATATTTTATTTGCCGATCTCTTTCCAATAGCGGCATATTGTTATTGATATTGAATAAACAACCATTTAATGAAATACCGTTATTATTGAAAAGAAAGTTGCAAATAATTGTCAATAAACATAGTATGTACCTTGTATCCTATATATAATAAAAAAAAATTACAGACAACAAGTTGCCGTTTTGTCTTCGCATTCGTAAGTACAATGTATTTATTTAGAAAACAGCTATAAATTAATTGATATTATTTATTTTGATTATACGTTTGAACAATCATTTAGGGTTTCACCTCTGAGACTGAGTATTAAGATTTCCATGCAGTTTAAATAAAGTTTTTATGATCTCCTTCTTGGTTGTGAATACTAGTAGCGTTACCTCATAAAAATATTAAGAGGTAACGTTACCAGTATTTATTACGAATTTCAGTTATAACAACCAATTTGCCAACCATATTCTGAAAGAAGATGTTACCACGACTGTTAAATTGGTTTGTTGTTTGTTAAATACGGTCTTTCTAGTTAGGCTCATACGTTTTATATGTATACAGATTTATTTTTATTTGAACTTTGTCTTATTTTTCCCTCTATCCAACATAGCCTAATCCGGGGTCATAAGTACTGTTACAGTTAAATATAAACAAAATATTACATTTGAATTTGGAATCTGTCTTTCTTACAGGATTGTTCATTACTTTCTTATTTTCGCGCCAATATACTGTAAATTTATTTGTTATATATTGTGAGTGCTTTTATATTAATGTATTTAATTAACACACTGTACTAGTATATAATAACTGTTAAATACAAAAAAAAGATTTTTCTTTATAACAATATTTATGGTAAGATTATGTTTCCATAGAAAAAGATTTCTCTTAATAGATTGTCCTTAAAATTCCATTTACCTACAACGTAGAAGGGCAATCATTAAGCCAAAGAAAGATGAGTGGGTAAGCTAATAATTTATAATAATCAAAACATTTAAATTGAAATCTGTCGATTTTTTTTTTAAACTTTAGTATTAGAACTCCATTAATAACATTTTTATTATTTTTCATTACACCTTTCATAATTAGTATCGCAATTAATTTTAATTCTATACCTCCACTAATATTCCTAACAACATACATATACACACTTCACACACTTCATCCTCACAAACATATCTTTACACTTTATCACAGTCAGTATTGCAAATATTTATATATTGTTATTTCTTCGTTTATGGGTCAAAAATGCCATTATATTTTCCAATCACTTTGGATAGTACCTCAAAAGATAAGGTAATAAAAGATAAGATAACAAAAAGAAAAAGGAGTGACATGTGTCAAAAGTAGCTCCGAATAATTAATTAGTTTTTTATAAAAATAGGTAACATTTAAGTAAGGTAAACTGTTTTTAACCTATTCAATATGATATTAGATTTATAAATAATACCTAAAACTATATTTTACTAAGAAAATTTAATCTTTGAAGCTGTCAGTTCGTCAGCGGCATTATTTCTAAACTTCGAAAAACCCGGAGAATATATATATTATAAACATGAAACTGCACCATACCGATTTTATAATGGGTAACGTCCATCCACACACCCAGACATCTTTACTTACTCACTTTGCTTGACCAGTTGAAAATTACTAGAAATAATAACTATTATTGAAATTACCTAATATTAATACATTCTAATGAAACGTTCCCAATGAGAAAGCGAAAAAAAGCCAAATCTTTTAGCTAGATGGGAATTCGTTTAATTATTAGGCGTACCCGGTAAGGTAGGCGAAGCGCAGAGGTAGGTCTCTGAGGAATTTTTTTTTTATTGTTTCGATGAGAAATTAAAAGAGTATGTGACTGGGTTGAAGAGCTTGAATAATAGAATCATTAATAGCTGTTCTTCTTTTTCTTCTTCTTTTAGCTTCTTTCGAAATTACCTTCCTATGGGCTTCCCTAGAGTTTATGCAATTGGATCACCAGCTTTCTCACTGGGCGGAGCATAAAGGTCGTTTTTGACGGATTTTGCTCAGACCCCAAGTCCGTGAACTCTGATACACCCAAGACGAGGATGCGGATGATTCAGTATATTCCCGCCGTGCAGGGTTCTCTCGTTTAAACGTCGACGAGCACCGAAAGAAACTTGTGTCTTCTATAGACACCTTCTTAAAGATGGTCTCAAAATGGGGTGAAGTGAACATCGTTCATTTTAATTCCCAAAATACACGAGTTTACGCATTTACCACAAAAAGAAACCATTTGTCGTATCCCCGCTCTTCAAGAGTATCAAAAAACTGGATCTCGATATTTCGACTGTCAGTTTCATAGTCATCTAGAGAGGCCAAGGCCAAGTTGGCATCATGTAATTGGAAGGGACCAATAGAGCGAGGCAGTAATCGTACTTCAAATTTGGCCAAACACTTGGCCAAATTTGAAGGCGCAAGAGCGGTCACGCACGGAGTACTATTCCCATTTCTGGTCCAGATCACCCCAATATCATCTTCTATCATTTAACCAAGTACAACGGAAAGCCGTTTGGATTGTTGGGGACCTGATGCTCTGTGAATGGTTGGACTCTCTGGCATTGTGTAGAGACGTGGCCTCTTTGCGCGTCTTCTATCTCATTTACAACGGGGATTCGCAGAGCTCTTTAATCTGATGACTACCGCCGAATTTCATTACGGTACAGCAAGTCCTCGCCTGCAATATCATCCGTACCATCTGGATGCGTGGCAATCTTACACTATACAGTTTTAAAGGACTTTTTTTCACGTATCACTCGAATGTGGAACAAACTTCGATCGGCGGTGTTTCCAGATCAATACGACATGGGTATCTTCACAAAAGGCGTATACTCCTATCTCCATGGCCAAAAACGCTCTTGTAAATCCTCGGATGTTGAAAAAATTTTTTGGGCGGTGGTGATCATATATCACCGGTGACCCGCAAGCACGTTTGCCCTCCTCTAACTTAAAAAAATAAGTAAAATAATTTCCTTTAGGAAAGGGAAATTGTATTGGTACATTTTTTTTCTCTTAGTAAATATAAGTGTCCTGTATCATATTTTGCTCTAGATTTATTTTGTGTTTTCAGGAAATTAGGATTCGCTTAGAATGAGATCAAAGTCACGATGTTGAAATTCGTGTTGAATTTTAAGTTTGTCAAATGTCCGAAAACAATGGAGCCATTGTTGTTGAAACCGACCAAAATTCGTTTGCAATCCAGATACGACTCATTTGTTCGTTTAGAAACCAGATTCTGATATTTGATCTAAACATCTAATCTAACTGTCTGCTTAACAATTGTTATATTTTCTTTTAAAGCCAAAGTCTAAAGCTTTTTGTTTCAAATCTGTACACATTGCTCTCATGAAATACCCGATATTAGTAGCACATTTTCAAATGGTAAGCCCACTGAGACTGAGACTATTATAGTAGTGATACTTGGCTTACAATCATATTTGTTATGTGAGAACAAATTATAATGCAAGTAAACCGCAGTTCTAAAAGAAGGCGTTAAAAACTAATTACTTCTTTATTAATCAGTTAGTTGCTATGATGTTCTCACAATTGATTGATGTAATACATTATGTTTTACATCAATTCAACTTTTAACTATCTAAATAACGATATTTTTTGTCTTAGTTTTTAACTAAGAATACGTGGCTAAAATTAATAAACTTTCCTACCCACCGAAGATTGTTGCAGAATTAATTAAATATATGAATTATTTATATATTTCAATATACATATTAAAAAAGATGAATAGACAAATCATTTAGGCAGCTTAACAAAAAATTTGGTGTTAGGGTAGATATTATTTCGATGATAGAAAATTATACATAGACTCGCTATTACGATGAGTTCTGCTTGTAATACAGTAAATACTGTACAATATGATGTTTTTACTTACAGAAAAAGAATGTTTTTTTTTGGAAGTAACTCAAAGAGTTTTGAAACAACGCATGCAACGATATTGTATACATAAATAACTAAAAGATCGTAGTGTTATGAGATTTTATAAGATTTATCTAAAATGTTTGTTCACATTTCGAGTTACACGGTTATCACTCAATGAATGAGATGTCATGCCTTTCAATATCACATTTAGTTATAGAATAAATGAAAAAGGACTAGAAAACTAAAGTTGGAAGGGATAAAAGATAATTCGTAGAAACTGAAATTTATCGTTAGATACCGATATATTGGTATTGTAATATCGACTGTAATTTAATTTATTGAAATTAAATACTTGACGTAACTGTTGACAGTTTGTCAAACCAATATTTTATTAAATTATAATTAATAATATTAAAAATATTTATAATCATTGTCAATAGAAGACCAACTGTACTGGAGAGCGACATATGCTTTGTTTTTTATTAGTTATAGTTTTAAATAACTAAGGAAATTTATAACATAGTCAAAAAAAGTTATACAAAAAAAAATCTTTAAGGTAACCATTTAGGAACGATTTGAAATATATGATAATATCCAACGCAACAAGATCCTCGATGATTCTAAAAGTGAAGAGTTTATTATTTAATAAACCATGATTAATTCATTCGAATGCCTTTAAAAAGTCTATACTAGATACTTATAAGGCAAGTCTTAAAATGCTGCTTATATTGTCAGATTAATATGTTAATATCAACTACAGAATATAATTTTGCATAAATAAAGTGGTAATACACAATAGATTATGAATCATTATACATATGGGTACTTAATAAACTTGCTATTACCATTACCATTACGCATAAATAGTTTCAGTGTATGGTGTACATTTTGTAGGATATCTCTAGATATACTATACTATAGCTATGGCGCACCCTAGTTTGGTAATTGGCATCTTAGTACTTGGTGTACCTAAAAAGCTATATAATATATCCGAAGGTCTTGAGAAAAGCTTTGTTCGTTTAGCTACATACTCATCTAGCTTCAGTTCGCAGTATTCACTACGACAATAATTGAAAATACTAATGAACCAAATCTAGACCATAAATTCATTCTTATGACACAAAATTAATTGTTTCAAATATACAATATATATGATATTATAAATGAGTTTTATATCAATTGCCTTTTAATTTGTTGATAAACATATAACAAAATTTTCCAAGATCATCTTAGTTTCAGGGATATTTTGTTGTCAACCACGTTTGTTATTTCTCTATATTAACGTA
Source organism: Melinaea marsaeus rileyi (assembly GCA_918358865.1). NCBI lineage: Eukaryota > Metazoa > Arthropoda > Insecta > Lepidoptera > Nymphalidae > Melinaea > Melinaea marsaeus. The sequence continues at coordinate 6,730,849 of OU911095.1, read as the reverse complement.
AAAAGTTTCATAATAAAATGGGTTAAATGTAAAGGCCAATGTTTGTCATTTACATTCCAAATACCTCCATGTTCTGTTCGTACGGTCAGACAGATATGATGTACATAAAAGGATATTTAATTTTTTTGTAATATCTAGTATATTATAATTGAAAGTGTAATAAGTCAATCCAACGATTTTCAAATTAAAAGGAATGTTCCACATGTTATTGTAAAAGTAATAAATTTATTTTTAAAGGTGAACGCTGATTAGTCTCAAATATTATTATCAAGCTTAATTAGACGGAAACGTAATCTTCTTTACAGTTTTTTTTATTATTAATATATTTTATAACAATCATCACTATCGTAATTAGAAACATCAGTAAATAATTTGATTCTTAAATTTTATTTCAATTTTATTGGAAACTGTAAAATGGTGCGTCGCAATTCCACCAAGGTAATAAATTTTAAAATCTAACTCAAATATATTTGGATGGTTGTATTGCCCTGAGCGCTGTCACGACTGTGCATGTTATTTGCTGTTTGTTCTCGAGATTTATGCCGTCGTTTATCATCGGCCTCTGAATTTTTATCAATCTCTGTCTAATCTTATGAAATTGTTTGTTTCACTTTTTTTGTTTTAATAAATTACTTATTAATAAAATAAAAGGAAAAATGTAAATTTTAATGTAACTGGTTACGTTAGTTGAAAATTTTATTTTGTATAATAGTACGAAACAAATGTATACTATTAAACCTGAAATGGATACGTTGGTGAACTAAATTAATCCAACGTTAGGCGCAGAGTAAACTGCAACATTGTAGACAGTTCAAACACTGCACCCGCATACAGCCCGTATGGAACTCGGATAAATATCTATCTCTTATCTGCAGCTTGTTACTTGATGCATTTGGAACTGAGCCCCAGTAAATAGAATGTTATGTTATATGAATTAATTATATGGACCTTATTTTCATAGAAATAAAGAGCTTTTAGAACTCTTATGAAATACAATAAATAAAAAATAATAAATAACTAGTTTAAATTAAAAAGATAATACAGTAATGAGGAACCTTAAACAGACCTTAATTTTAATTATGTTATCATATACTATAATGGTTAAATTACCAAGTTTTTAAAAATTAATAACGTTATAAAAGGAAATGTTATTATAAATTAAATGATATCTCTAAATATTAAACTAGTTAGATAATAAAGTAATCCTCTAAGATCTATTGGAAGCAAGGTTATTCAAGTTGAAATTGGAGTAGAAGAGTTAATTAAAAGGTGTTCCACAACAAAGAGGAACTGTGAAAGTGAATTTATATAGAGAAGTAATTTTCGATTTTACGTAACTTGCTAACTTCTTGATAGTTTCATTAAATTTGCTTCATCGGCTTCAAATTTCAATTACTGTACTCATGCCAATTATACCAAAGCCAAATTAAAAACAGAAACCTAATAATTTTATTGGGATTATCCTTAGTTGATTTGAGTGCAATTAAATATTTTCCTAGTTTTATGATATTCTAACGAAATGAAACTTTTTAAGCTGAATATACAATGAGATTAATAATCAACTATACAACAATGAAATAACTGTAATACTTTTTGATACCAAACATCACAATGTAATAGAAAATGATTTCTGGAATATTTCTTATTCGAAATAGAAATTGCTATTTTAATATACCTACTACTATGTGTCGAAAGAAATACATTAAAAACTGCGGAGCACCATTTAGTTATTGATGTAATATAGCAACGTGGTCAGTTGTTAGTATAATCGTATTTTGCGGCGGTCATATCTAATTTTCGATCAGTATCGGCTTACGCTTTGATTGAAATCGAGTTATCCATCACGGTATCAGGTATCGATTATCGATCAATTAAATAAGGTTTGCTGTTCCTTTAAATTTACTTGCTGAGTGCCCTTCAGAGGGAACATTGTGTAAGTATTTTTAGTTACATGTTGTATTTAACACTAATACAATTTTGCATATATCAATAATATATTAAATTTATTTCTCTAAAAAATACGTATTAATGCTTGGAAAGCTTATTTAAATAAGTAGTATTAGTAATAAATGTATCAAGATAAGATAACCTTCCAACATTTTAAAGCTTTAGTATTTTACAATTATTGAAACTGATTGAAGATATAAGTAATTAACTTGAATGAAACTTTATTTTTCAAAGATCAGAAGAAATATTTGCTAAAAATATTTTTTTAGCAAATAAAATAATTATACACGTATTTGCTAGTAATTTGATATGTCACAAAAAACACAAAACATGCTTGTTTTTGAAATGTCAAGAGACATTCGATAATAAAAAAAGGAACGGAAAAAATAAATAAAAGTATATTAAAAGCAATAATACATTAACAAAGAAGGTAAACATATCTTGAAAATATTTTCTTATCAGTTCTTAACGGGACATAAATCTAACAACCAATCAAACGTGACCGTCCATAAACTATGTTTCCTCATCGGAGCAGGTCAAGTTGTATTTGACGTAATTCGACTGTCATTTTCTCGATTTGGCGTCCCATTACTGGAATTATTTATTTGTTCTCCGAATGAAGAATTGGACAAAGAATAATATGTGATAGACAGACCGTAAAAGGCTGGATGTAATATAATTTCGGGTTAATATAAAAATATGTGTATTACATAGTAAAAATAATCATAATATTACATTTTATATTTTTTTAATTAATTCTATTGCACTTCTGCTCTTTTTGCCTCTAAAAGAAAAAATGTTTAAAAGTTAAACATCTATACAAAAATACTTCAAGCTTAGACTTTAATAGAAATACAACAGCTTTATATAAAAATACTAGACACAAACAAAAATGTACTAATCTTTGTCCACGTTTTCTTATAATGGCCTCTGATGTTCTATGTCACAAATGGAATTACTTCATATACAAAAGGACAAACAAAGCAACGTTTAATTGGAACTGTCTCTATTTCTACATAACAAGACATCTTGATTTGTCTCTTTGATACGTAACATTGCGGTACTTAATTGTTTGTGAGGTCTGGTATTTATATTTTGGTCTGTTAACTTGTAACTCTTAATTATAATTTGAATAATGGTTGGAATATAATATGTAACGTAAACCAAACAAAAAATAGATGGATTTTGTAAAAGATATTTTAGTTAGACTTGGTATAAGTTCGTACAAGGCTGAAAGATATGTATTTATAGTAGCGCTTTCAAAGCTAGTGGTCTTAATGGCATAAACAAAAATGGTAAAGGTGAAACAAAACGCCATGATGGTAGTGGTATTGGCATTCGCCAATGTTATTAATATTGGCACATTAAGAATATTTGAATAAGTATTCTTATCGAGACGGCGATGGTTTATTTTGCTATTTCTGATTGAAAGTTAATTGTTAAATTTGTCTTTTTTTATTAATCTGTTAAGAATTTACTGAATTCAAACTTTACTTGTTTTAAAACTAAACGTACAAATAAACAGTAATAGAAACAAAACTTATAATTCTTAACCGTTAAATATTAAAACCAATTAATTTGTCTTGGATATATAATATACTGAAGAGTTATGAATGAATTAAAGTTTATCAAAATCTTGCATTTCAAATTAACTAAAGATAGGGTTTTTATATGTTATATGTGTGCAGATTGTCCTAATATTTTACTTTACTCTTAGCTTTTTATGTTACAACAACGATTAAGTCAGCAACATTTATCTTTTAAACTCTTAGCTGCAATTTGTTCTTCTATAAAATAAATTAACTCTGTCTGGATGGCTTGAAGTTAAAAGTTACATTATTGCTTGCGTTATTATTTTCTTTATTCTTTATATTTATGAGATCCCAAATTTAAAATTTAACAAACAAATACAAACGTAGAAGAAACGAAGTTTAAAATAAATGTATATCAATACAACATCTTAAATTACAATATAATGCAATTTGAAATTAACACTTTGTACTGAATACTGAAATGTTTTATGTTTTACTTATACAATTTTTTTTTATTTGCGTATGCCAAAAAAAAAAGTATCACGTTATAATGCTTGAGGGAACTCGTAGTAGTCGCTCCAAACTTTGTCGTGGCACACACGTCCTCGGCTCGCCGCTGCACCGTGTTGCTGTTGAATGTATAACAAATGAAAGACTTAAAATGACCAGTATTAAAATAACAACATCCCTTTATATATTATAACTACACCAGCTGTACTCAAAACATTTTTAATAATTATCTGTTAAATGCCTGCAGAGTAGAAAAATATTTTAATATAAAGCTTTTTTCAAATATCCGATATAATGTTATTTACTGCAACATAAAAACTTGTCTATGCGATGGGTGTAGCGCCGCGTTATCAACACACCAAGTCCCGAGGGTACTTAGTTGCTAACTAAATTTACCATTTGTATTGAAATTTATCCCCTGAAACGCCATCTTTGTTATTGCACTGCTTTCCCTTTGGTGTTAGAACTTATAAAACATATTCTGCGGTGTAAGGAGCTTAGAAGAAGTACTAGCTTTTATAGCTTCTCACCATTTCGTAAGAATATATATTTTTCAATTATGCAGCTGATACATCTGAACCTCCTAAGAGTCTTGAAATGTAAAATATGAATTCACATAATTTGTTAATACTTTACGTTCTATTTGCTTCAAATTTTCTGTAGGCGTAATCGAAAGCAAAAGATTATTGTTATAGATCATTCAGAGTCCATTAGTATATATTAATGGGATGCGTACACAAAAGGATTCACCAAACTTGAGAATCTGTTATAAGTAAGGGAGAAGATTTAGACAATTTGTTGAGTTTTTTAGAATACCAATTATGAATAATATATTCGTTATTAAATATTTTGTTTCATGCTGCTGTCTTATTTAAAATAGATATTATTATTTAAAGAAAAAAACTGAAAAAGCTTTTTAAAAATATACCAAATTAAAAATAACATTTAAATTAGTATCTATTAATCTATCCTATCATGTAGCAAAGTTCAAAACTACCCATAAATAAATAAACCTAAAGTTCATATAAAAGGTAACGATGTTTCAACATATTTAACCCTTAACAAAAGGTGAAGTCACGCCCTAAACTTACTGAGCACTTTCAGTGGCCGCACATTCTGACCGCCGTATGGCAACACATCGTTTACTTAGGCACTATGTCCATTACCCAACTTCTCACATTATCTACAATATATTTTAATAAATTACACCTTCACGATTGCTGTTTTAGTTAGCTAAAATATATTTGCTGTGGTTCTATTGCAGCAATGGATGTTGAATAAGAAAATACTTTAAATAATGCTTAGAAGAAATGGTTATATTGTAGGGGATTCCTTTATCGGGCCTTTTTGTTTCCCACATATAACGCTAATCCCACTAGATAGGACGGGACGGGATTGTGATTAGATTGCCGGGTAACTGTCTCGGTCAGTTTCATCGCATATTTGAATATTTTCCTCCCAAAAATGCGGTAAAAAAGTCAACGACGTGGAAAACTGTATGTTTCATGCTATCACAATTTTCTCTGTAGTTTATTTCTAGATATGAACTCTATGTTTACACCACCGTTTCAAATACAATAATAATTACTACCATAACTTTATGAGTATGATAATTATATATCAGGAAAAATAATAAATAAAGTGAGAAATGAAAATGTCTAACATACGAGTACATTTGAATATCTGGTATTTTATCCTTTTTTCTATCCGTTATATTGCAATATTTACTGATATATTAATATTATACTGCTACCAAATTTCACAAAGTAACTGTTAACTTCTGTTTTTGAATTCAGGAGAAAATTCTTTCCACATAAACTTCATTCGCATCAACTTGGAAGTTGATTACAATGCGCTTTGAAATGCGAATAGCAGCCCATCTGCATAATTTTCTATACGTTAAATCATTTGATGCCTTTGTTTCAATTTCAGTTGTTTGATATCAATACCACATATACTACTCTTGTATACCTTGTTTCATTTCGTCAGTATTGAAAAGTTGTAACTAGAATTTAATACTTTTAAAGAAACGAGACCGACTTTTATTAATATAAATAAAATTAATGTAATTATTATGACTCCAATTCTAATAATTATGTTATCTTATACACATGAGGTAACCATAATTAAATTAAAATTTCATATTCAAATTCTTCAGTTTAGTTATGTTCAAGTTTTGAACTTTGAAATTCATGTGATTACGTCTCTATGTACGGATTTAATAATTGAAAATTAGTTTATCAGATTTCCATGAACAATTATTCCATTAATTACGTTATATTAAATATATCACTGTTAAAATATCTGTCAGACGTTAATAAGATTTTACGTATATTACGATAAATATTAATTAGACAATGTTTCATGACTGTATTATTACAAAAAAAATTCGCGATGTATTTAGCGAACATTCAGAACAATAGCATGTCACCAATTAATTATATAGGGCTGCAGCTTATTTTAAGTTCATTGTTTTAAATTATAATGAAAATTTCGATTTTAATAATAATGCCATCATTTAAATAAAATGTGAGAACAAAAAGGATTTAAAATATAAAATTTGAATTGTTACCTTTAAATACTTGTACTGTCTGATTAAAAGTCACAATGTTATATTATTCATTTGGATTACTTTTTCAACCACAGTATACATTTATTTATTCATTTGAACTAGTGTTAGACTAATGCAACAATAAATACAAGGTCAAATTCATTTTAATGTTTCCTTTTTAAAGTAACCGTTAATTTTAATTTACACAAACGATAGTTCTAATTTGGGTACATTCAAAATAAATTTTATACAAATTTGAATAATTTTGTTATAATTAGGCAAATAATATCTTTAATTAAGTTACATAAAATAATTTTGAAACATAAATCCATGAACTTTGAAAATCACGTAACAAGATTAATAACTAACAAACAAAGTTCTAGTTTGTTTAAGTAATTTTAATTGTGTTCTTTGCTCAGCCCTGATTTGGTTACCGTTTGCGACGTTTTGACAATGTTGTTTGTTTAAGCATTTACTGACCCTTTGTGTTTATTTTAGTTGGTACTGAGCTGCTTATTCTGATTTTAGTACGAAATATATTTCGTTCCAACCGCAATACAATTTAAATTGTTGTTAAAGTTTCTAAGGATTTTTGTTTAATTTATATACAATTATATATTATATTTATTTTTGTTATAATTTTTTCGAACATCTATTATCTTATATTTTTTTACACAAATTGAATATTGAAATAAATAATCTCTTAACCTGAGAAACTTTTTATTCATTGAACTTTTTATTTCTTATTCACTATACTTCAATCGTCTTAGTTCAAGACTCAAAGTTATACAGAATAGGAGCGTGAGAAGTTAGCGGTGTAATTTAATTCACAGACTGCCTGATGTTTACAGCCGTGGTCTAACTTAAACGTTGTACCGTTCTTAATTTGTAACTTCACAATATTATTTTATTACTTCACTTAATTTTAGTATAAAATAATAATTTATACCTATAATATGAGGCTATTTCAAATAAAATTTAATTTTTAAAAATAAAACGCCAATCTGAATGCTACTACTGGTCGAGTACTGAAATCGAATATCGTGCACTCACTGAATACTTCAAATTAAGTTTGATAAGTTTATTCACGTATTGGACGCACTGGAGTGAAGGGCCCTAGAAGAATAAAAAATGGAAACTAAAAACGTACGTATAAAATAATACAAACTATCCAATATAACAAAACTCCACAATAAATTGTCGTCACACCGCCTTAGTGCAATAAGGAAACCCGCATGTCCCCATTCAAGTGATTTAAACACGTGTTACTAAACAGCTTGAAGATTGAACTGAATGCTATTCACGTAGTTATAGAACGAGTGCTCCCACGACTGTATGCCAAACGGAAATTGCGACACATATTGCCGATTCTTTAAACATGTCATAAATATGACAAAGCAAAATATAATTTTGTTGTGTCCTACGAAATAAATTTATAAACGTTATGTGAAAGGATTTCTAAGTATAATCTTATATTATTCATTTCTGGTTCTAAATAAACTTATCAAATATAATAAAATATCACAAGAAAATAAAGAAAAGAGACGTAAAAACTTTACCAAAATTTGATATTTGCTGATAAAGTCAGTAACACACAGTTGTCCACTTTTTGTGAACAATTTACCCGAAACTTGGGGCGAATGGAAAGAAAACACAAGTTTGTTTATATTATATTTTATAACAAAGTTTTAGCGACATGTTGTCGAGAGGCGAGTTGGGAATATTTTGTTTGTAAATTACAAATCAATATTACAGTTCTGTCAAGTTTACTTTGAGTAATTCGTAATTTTTATACATTCTAACTTATTTCGCTATTGTGATATTGAGTACTTTTTTTGGAAAATAAGTGTAGCTAAAGCTCTGATGAATAAAAAGGTAAAACTATGTTGTATTATTCTGTACTAATATTATAAAGAGAAAAGATTTGATTATAAATTTATACACTTTTATACGTATTGGATAATATCATAAACTACTAGACGATTTTTAATTTCCTTCCAACCTGTGGAAAAAATGCGCTATTAGCGAGTGCCATAGCTACATTTTATCGAAGAGAGTACGAAGAAAAAGTATATTTAAACAAGAAATAAAATATACATAAATAAAAGCCTAAACTCTCAACATTAACAATCACAAAATATAATATAAGTAAAATTGTTTGAAGACCAGCCAGCAAGTGCGCGTGATCTTTACTAGTAGTAGTAGTATTATTGTAATATTGATATTTGTTAACAGGCAAAAAGTGAAAAAAAGTACTCAGAAAACATTTTAAGATATATAATACCTACAAGTATTCTAATAAGATAGAATTATTTTTTAAAGTGGCCCTTATAAATAAATACCTATTTAAATGAAAATACAATTTCGAATCGAAATACAATGTTATTACTCAAAAAAAATATATAAAATTTTATTCAATTTTATAATTTGCAACGGATTTTATAATTTGATTGCATATTAGTGATTTTGATGTGACATATCCTATCCTCAACCGGATGGGATTATATGTCTTTAATGCTGATCATTAAGCAATTCATTCATACAAAGGATATAGGAACGCCATAATTGATTGATCGGAATTCAGTTCATATCAACCAAACAGAAGACTAACCTGACTCACAGATCTTTCCGAAATAATTCGCACCAGTGCAATCTGAGGGCTCAAACCGCACAAGCGTACATCAAAGCTAAGCGATTATCCCGAACAAGTCAGTGGATTTAATTAGGACAGGAAGCAAGCCTATGAGGAAACTTCGTTAGAGATTAATTAATTATCATTTTGTTTGTTGCCTCTATTACAAACAGGATATTATATACGTGCAAAGTTTTATTAAATAGAAGTATAATAATAACAATATCCAATTAATATAAATAAGTTATTTTTATTTTATTAGAAATACCCTTACAGACTTTATTGAAAGTGAATAGATGTATTTTTATTCAAATTTATATTTTACTTTACAAATAGATATGTTTTTTTATTATTGTCTATTCATATATTTTTAAATCTCTTAAGAACTATCTAAGTTATTAACATCTAGTTTTGCTGATGGAAAGTTTATAATTTTTATATTTAGAGTACAAATAGAAGTTAAAAAATTTGCAAAAAACTATTTATTTCTGTGACATCCTAATGTAAATGAAAACACGTCAAAGACAAAATATGGCTACTGTAGTACTGTATTGTAATATTGCACTATTAATTTACTAACAATTTAATAAATATTGATACTGATTTAGTAAATTTTGCCTACTGTTAAAATAATCAACAATGGTTTTATGTTATTGGTAGTTTTGTCGTTTATATAGTCCGAGGGCAAAGCAACGTCCTAGTTTTTTAACAGTATGTCAAAATGAAGTATAAATTACTTTAATAAAATATTTTGTCTCTATGGAATATCAAAGTAAGTAATGTTGTAAATTAGGGGTTAAACAAAAGTTAGCAACCTACCTTTATCACGGCATTGCTCCATCTAATGCTCACGATCCTCCCGAGGGCGACGTCCGCTAAACTCAGTAAAGCTTTATCTTTTATACTTGCCGCGGGATTAATATTCATCCCCCTTAAAAGCTAATAAAATGATTACAAAGTTTTGCTTGTCCCTGAGTAACATGAAGTGTGACGGCAACTCTGTTTAGTGACACTTAAATTACACTTCAGAGTGAAATAATTTATATTTCTTAAATATATGAACTTTATTTGTTTGATTTGTACAAGTATAGGAATGACACTTAAAACACAACCAATATTTTTTACTTTAATTCATTTGAAGAAGTTAGTACTTATAGTTTATTCAAATAAACGTTTATAAGTGCAATGTACGTTTATCTAGATGCTTTAGTTATACAAATAAATGTTTATAAGTGCAATGTACCTCGATATAAGAATTGACTTAACACTATTATTATTTCTACTACATAAATATAATAAGCCAGTCACTGTACCCGTTTTTCCATGCAACTATTTCTCATATTTCCAATATTGCGGTTCATATATATTGCATTTTGACATGGAATGTTAGAAACTAGACATTGACATCACTGTATATTAACGGAAACCTACATCTAGTACAAAAACCGGCCTTGTCACTAACAGTGATCTCTTACAGGCAATTTCCATTTAAAATTACATTTTACTAACTAGGCAGTAGTTGGTATATAATTAAGTAAATCAAATTACATACCCACGTACTACAGACCATATACAATATGACATACAAATTCTTTATGATTTGTTTGATATTATTGTATTATGCATACATAAATATTTGAATAGAGTATTGTTGCTATTCTAAATGCAAAAAAACGAATTATACACCACTTAATATAAATAATAACATATCTTAAACAAGGTAAAAACAGAAAAATATTTAGGTCTACTTTTAGATGAAAAACTTATATGAAATCGTTACATTGACAAAATATTATCAAATTATCATCACTGACGGGAACATTGTGAAAAAATTCTAATTGAATTCTTTACAAAATCTGGACTCCTATATACGAACCCTACCTAAAAAATTTTGAAGTATCTAGGAAAAATTTAGGGATTAACTGCACAATTACATCCTTATAAAAGGTAACGGATACATAATAAATTAATACAGTATTCCTTTATAAATACTTAACACCATATTAATAAATATATCGATAAACTAAATTCCTAAATATAAACCAAATATACAACACATGTCACATTACTTAAAAAGATAACTTGGTTAAAGTCGACCTAATTTTTAAATAAACTACCTAATATTCGCAGGAATTACTCATTTTAATGTTATTATTAGATTATTAGTTAATACAATATAGTATGAATTTATATTTAAATGTATTTACTTATTCTCTGTATAAGTGATAAGTATGTCCTTCAGGAGAAAAAAATAATATTATACATTTTTTCAATTATGTTTTTGAAATATGGTCTCTAAGTATAAAATTTCTTATATTTTGTATTTTATTTTAATAAGAAAATTCCGCAGTTCCAGCATTCAGTGAATAGTTCAGCTTTGTGGAGCACAAATTTCGTATCATATAGACACATTATCATACTAAGCATTTTACACAAAAGCCATATTCACCGTGGACATCCCGAAGTGAAGCATAAAAGAATGCCAAAGAGAACGTTTCAGTCAGGCGAGGCGGACGGTGATTCAGATATTCAGACAATGTGTGGGCAGAAATACTTTAACGTTTGTTTTACTAGGTGCTTCATTCAATTGAATTTTTGTTTAAATATTTAATAAAAAAAATTAATTTTAATCGAATTGGCAAGCTCAAGTTTTGTTCTCAGTGGAGCCAAATTTAGCGATACATAACTCCTGAAATTGCGGTTACCGCTATTCACGTCATATCTTTTTTTATAAAAAAATTATTTGTTTTCAAATACGAAAACATTAGTTATAAAATTTAGAAACTTAGTCAAGAGCTAGTAAAAAAGTTGAGTTTATAAAATTCTACTATTAGAAGAACTCCATTATATTCGATAACTGAGTAATCGTGCATAAAATACACTGATACACAATCTTCTTAGTAAAACTATTTTAATATGACTAAAACAATAGTTTAAGAAAATAATACCGTGCCTAACGTCGCCATTTTCTTTTTAATCCACTTTAATCAAATTAAAATTTTCACAATATTGTGTAGTTACTTATTAAACAGTTTATTTATGTATAAAATTCTTCAAAGTTGTTTTCAGTAAACTCCTCCTAAGGGTTGTTCTTATTTTTTATGGTTTTGTGGATTGGGTTGCTAGAAGAAGAATTGACCCCTAAAAATTGCTACTTTTCTTATCCTGAAATCCGTCTATGTAATGTGGATATATTATAAAAAGTAGACGAAGGGTAAATATGTCCATTTCATTAAATTATACTGAGCGTTCCAAATTCTACCACAAAAAAAGATTTTTTTTTTCTCAATTATAATACTAAAGAATGTTGATATCGAATACAGATAAAAAATTTAGATCAGGCAAAAAATCCAAACTCAAATCACGATGAAATAATTTAATCGCTAGTTTGATACCATTTTTAAAAATCACATCGGTTATAGGATATGACCAAAAGATTTAGTTTACTCAACATTCAAATGTATACTCTAATACCACGTCCGAAAGTATATTTTTAATGATAAATATATTAGATTTAAAAGGTTTCTAATTCTTATCCCAAGGTCGATTTACGGTTTTACCCGAATCTAGTAAGTTTATAAATAAAATTACATACCCTTGTCGATCAAGTTTTAATGAGTGAAGAAGGTTCCTAACTCTTTGATTAGATTACTGGAACAATTGTAACGTGGCGAAAGGTAAACATATTACAATATGTTATTTATTGTTGTTTCAGAGCTTGTAATTTGTTATGTGAATAAAATGTAACATTAATATTATTATTTTATATAAATTTTTTTAGGACTTACATTAAATATTATATCATAATAAACTTCAATTCAACATAGTTTTATTCACGATCCGAAAGATTCGATAATTGCAGCGAATTATTCTTATATAATAATTCTATGGGGCCTTAGAGGCGAATAAACAGATCACGGTTAACGGAACAATAAAACAAAACACTAAATTGTTGCGGCAACTCGAATAGAAGATACAAAAGCAACAATCAAGCTGAACTCAAGAACTCAATTTTCGACACTAACAAAACAATGACTTAACCAAAACAGTTAATGAAGTAAAACAATCAGATTTAAAGCACGCCATCCTTCGAAAACGGCTTTGATATTTGAGATGGGTATTATGATTGTATAAAATATAGGAAAAGCTTGAATTAAGGAATTATATTTATTGTTATGTGTAACATGTTATTTTATAATAGAGCACATTATTTAACGATTGACAAAAAAAAACCATTATACAAGTTGCATATACAAAAAAAAATACTTTATTAAACAAATTAATATTTTCAATTTTGTATTTTTTAAATATGAATGACTTACAATTTTTTCTTTTTGTTTGGTAATGGGTTAATCAGAAAATGTCATCTTGTTTTAAGTCCTTAGCACGAATAATGTTTTCAATGTAACAAAGTTAACTTGACTTCTCATTACCGTCCCGTCGTTGCGTCTGGTACCACCGCCAACAGTTAGTTTTAAGATCATTATTTAAAAACTTTGAATATGGGTCTTTTTAACATGATAATAACTAAAACACAATGGACATAATTCTCTCGTCCCTTGTTTACATTTAATTATCCAATAAAAATAGTCATCAATAGATAAATATAATTTCAACATTGATTAAACATTTAATGTTTTATAAAAATTACATTCTTTATTTAATGTAAATTACTGATTTAAGTTTTAAGTGTAATCAGCTTCTGTGGCACTGAGCTTGTAGATAGCTGTATTTTATTGCGTCCCCTAATGAGCAGAGTCGTATTATTTAGTCTGCGGCTAAACCGAGATATTGTATTATTACAATGGTTCGTTTTGCTTTTCTTTGTTAATTCATTATTCGCCATTCCCGCTGTATTCAGATAAGTAATGTAAAGAATATCATGAGAAAAATGTTATTATTTCTATGAAGAAAATTATTTGAATATATTAAATGAATATACGTTTATTAAAGAATGCCTCTCTGAGAACAGTACCTGAACATGATCGAGGTCAGGTTCGTGTTATACATAATATATAAGTCTAGTCGTCGTTGCATGGTGATGTGCTCAAACGACGTTACGTTGGTTTTCAAAATACCTACGGGAACGTTGGTTGAACGAGGGTCAAAGGTTTTCCGTGACGATTGTCACCCTTTATTTACCGCAGTCGTGATTAAATTTGTCAGTCTTCGAAATAAGTTTTATATTATATTTTTATATAACGTGATTAATTAAAGTGGTTAAAAAATAATCATATTTTTACTATTATTATCTTTTTGACTGTCAACTAATCTGACTAATATTATATATGTGCTAGTTAATTTGTTCGTTGTATTTACTAGGTTGATATAGATTATGACCTGAAAGTTTTACAGATATATTTAATGCTATGGAAAAACAAAAAAAACACCTCTATTTTGAAGGTAATTAAGATTTAAGAATCAAGCACTTATAATAAAACATTCAATAACCATTCCTTCCCGTCACTCTCGTTGTTAATTTGAAATCCTTCTTCAGGTGGGCGTAGTAAAAGCTAATAAAATATAATAGCAACCCGTCTAATTGGGTTTCAGAAATTAAATCTGCTTAAAAATCAATATTTTACCTTGTATCACTAAATTTGTTGAATAAATGTTTGTGTCGCCTTGAATAATACACAAGTCATCTTACTCAGTTATTGTAATAAAATAAGATATACAAGGATAACCATTAAGCATGATATAAAAGAGCAATAAACTTCACCGTTATGGTCACCTGTCCTCCTATATGAAAATAAAACATCATTTGTTCTCATAATATTCTTGTCTTGTCTATTTTTGGTGGACAATTTTAGTTTTCTTCCTGTTTTTAGATTATGATAGTATTAAGCAAACGTAAAAAATACTATGTGTAAGAATTGCCGTGTTTGCTAATGATGTGTTTTAAGCAATCTAATTATTCAGTAATTAAGAACAAAAAATATTGTAATAAAAATGTAAAAAATGTAACAATTACAATGTTATTTACAATTATTTATTTGTTATTTTGTTTGTGATTTATAAATGTAAGTTATACTTTTATAATTTATGTCAATATAATATGGTAAGTGAATTCAGATATTAATATCAACATGGTGATATGAGGTTAAGTTTACGAGCTTTCCATGTTGGGCTCATGTTAGTAGAATCAATAACTTTATTGGTCCCTGATATTTAGGGATCCGTTATTATTTTTGTATATGAGATAATATATTTTTGCAAGATTAATATTAAAAGATCTTAAATTAATATAATGAATGAATAAGTATTTTTTAATTTTGTATTAAATACTATAGAAATTAAAAAGCAGTCTTAAAAAGCAGACTTTCGAATCGATAAATTTTTAAGAGGACTAAATACTCGTACGAGCGCTGTTTTGAAAGGTTTATCTTAGCGGTGGAGTGTCCGCTTCGCATGCTGAATGTTCCGGGTTCAAATCCGAGCATCTCAAACAAAACTAATATTTTGTATTAAACATTATATGTTTTTATATATTTTTTTCCAAAAATTCAAATCGGACAGTGGCAAATCAAATAAATATTGTAACATCTAATTAAGTAGTTTTTTTCAGTAACAGATAAAATGTTAACTCTTAAAAGTAAATACGGAAACCTTCTATGTAATCTCCTTTATAACACTAGTACCTACTCCTACTCCTGTAACTTAGTAATATAGCTTTTTATATTCGCTTTATAAACTCCATAATATGGTCGCAAATTTTATTACTAAATACGTCGGATCGCTGGTAACATCTATTACTGATATTAAAAAACAAGTAACGATACTTTTATGTTACCATTACGAATACCATAATATTTATTTTTGGAACGGATGCAGTACATTCTCCTATTAATTCGGTATGTACATATTTTATGCCTATAACACGATTATTATGTAAACCTTTTAAATAAATACAGAAGGTGTATCATGGTTTATACAGATGAGCATAACATCTATTTACTCAATATCCAGGCTTTTTAAAATGGTTTGGTGTTTTAAAATAGAACATTTTTCAAGTTTTAAAATGACTAATAATATGCATTAGTTAGGGAGCGTGTACCAGGCAGGTATGAGTCAAGATAAGTTAATATTTTACACCCGACCGAGCGGGAACGTGATCGTCCTGTTAATGCAGCACCCAGACACACGTACATAGAATTTATATGAATAATACTTAAGCCAGATACACATTTTTATTTTTGAATTAAGAAAATATGTAGAGGAAAATTGAGCTTGAATTACTTAAGAGAAATTAAAGAAAACACTTAAATAAAAAAAATATAAAAATAATAGAAATATATATATAATAAAAATCAGTGTAACTGAATTATTATTAAATAGTTTTACTTAAGACTGAGCAAGCTATTGTAGGGCTTAAATTCGCTATTGTTAGGAATATTCAATTTTTGAGGAAAATCCACAAGTCACCTACTAGATCCTGCAGCGCTCGATTGGATTTTCAACGCTTTGGCTCAAAACGGACTAGTGAAAGGAATATACCAACAAATCTGATTTCTAAATTTCTCAAAGTATATATAAGTATTTTATAAGCCACTACGTATCTTTGTAATATCTACAGATTGCAATGGTAAGATATTAGTATATTATATAATAATAATATACTATGATATATATATTTCACATATTTAAATATATATATATATATATATATATTTATATATATATATATATATATATATATATTTAAACTACTATGTACTATGATGTTCTCTCATAAAATCTATATACTCGTACCATCATGCTTAAATATTAAAATACGTAATATACCAATTTAGTCTTCTCCCTATGTAACTTAAGTATGTTATGTATATCTTCTGGAACCACTGAAATTGTTTTATGTGGAAAAAATGTAGTTAAATAAGGTTGAAATCTATTTTTGAATTTTAATTCATTTGCAAAGTTATTAGAGATCATATCTGAAATTAATATATGTAAGTTTATCAGATGCTTCATTAAATATAATATATATAGGAACAATAAGTATATGTATTGGATATGTAAAGTAACAAAAATAATAATAAATACACAACCACATACATACATAATAGAGAACTATTTCATATTTTGTTGTTAAAAATTAACATATAATTTTGTTTATAAATAATTTAAACAATTGCTAACATATATTTTCTTAGTAAAGAATAAACACAGATTTCATATCCATAAAGGGAAATTCTTATCTCAGCTTCCAATATTACTTCGACCAAACTTTGTTATTACTTCACTAGACTTTATTTGGAAATGAACTGGAAACTGGCGTCCAGCGGCGACGCACACGATTTATAATCGTAACTTGTAGTTCACGCCGATATATACCTTAACTCCACTGTATAAGGTTGTTAATTGATGTTCTCACAAACTTCTAATATTTTAAAGTTTACATTTTCTCTAATATAATTTCAACTCTATAGTTTCGTAATAAGGTTTTTATTAAATTGAGGTTGCGTTTAGAAATTTCCCTTTTAGATTATAATTAGATGCATGTCAAAGTTTTAAGGGTGTAAGTGGGTGAGGGGTTTGTAATAAGTTTTTATGCAGCTGTGAAGCTGAGTTATGGTGAAGAGGTGTAAAACATTAGGCGGTATAAGACTTTATTAAACCTTGTTTATGAGTTTGTTTGTACATGATATTAGCTGTGATATTGAAGGAGAAAACTTTATGAATACTTGCCTCAATATTAATGTTTATTTCCTTTTACCTTCTCAATTGTTAAGAAAAAATATTACCTTTAATTATTTTGTAAGGACTAAGTATTAAAAAAAATATCTATAAATATATTACATATATATATATATCACAATTATCACAAAAAAAAAAATACGTAAATACCCCGACCTGATTTTTCTCCGTATTTCATAGCTGTGTACAATTTGTAAAACATAGTACATTCGTTAACAAATAATATTCACACTCACATTTTCCAGGATTGAGATTTTAGTTTTATTTGTTCAAACCACGTCCTCTAACAAGTAATACATCAAAAGTAAATGCGGCAAAAGTTTAATAAGTTCTACTTTACAGACCATTTATTATTCTAAAGTCATCGGGGGGCGGTGCGCCGAAAACATGAATTATGGTGTAGTGTTTAAGAGAATGAAATATTTTTAAAGTTCTGAGCTTTAAGTGAATTTACGGTAGGTCTCAACAGTTTACGTGTATATTTCATTTCGACTATCCACTTTTAAGTCCGAATGTTACTCTATTACTGAAATACGAGCAATTACGTATTTTTATTTATATTCAATACTTTTTTCAAGAAAATTACGAAGTGTTGTTATCATAATTTAAGGGACCAGGGAAGACTCACAGAATGACATTGGAATCTTCTGTGATGTTTCTAAGACGTTTGAAAGTCCTTATAAAAATAACTTAATTGATCAATGTCATTGTTACGGAGTTCATAACCCACTGCTGATCTTGTGCCCTTTTGTTTATTAAATAAACAACAGAAAGTTATAGTAAACGGTGTTGTTTCCTAAAGTACTTTAGTAAAACACTTAGAGATCCTTTCCCAATGGTTGAGGGTAAATTACCTTTTGTTTAATAACATAAAACCAAAAGTTAATGAAGTTAATGAAACCTTAGTTTTAGGTATACTTTTGATACATAATTGCAGAGTGCTTATATTAACATATAACTTTAGCAGCATATGGATTACAAAAATTCAACAACTAAATTATGTAATTTAGTTGATTAATTTTCCTAATCCATCCCAAGTCACTAACGTTAGTGTACTTTATATATTTTCATAGTATTCTTACGATACGAGTATGCTGCTATAGCTGGACCTATGACATTCTGCTGTATTTAGAATCTATTTATATTTTATAAAAGAGAGCAATTCGAGCTAAGCATATACAACCCGGGCGTCTTTGAAAATTGTTATCATGGATACTACTATATTTAATATTTTAGAAAATATATTGTAAGTCCGACAAAAACGGCGGACATTTAATGTAAATAGTGATATCTGTATTATTAAAACTAGAAATGATCATGAAATTAGTCAAAAATTTTGCCACATTAAGTTAAAAGAACAACGGCAAAGGAAATCGTTTTAAAAAATAAATTGCCCAAATATATCACCGAGCTCTTGGATAAAATATTTAAGACTATATTTAACGCGTTTTTGTACTTTATCATAAAACTTCATCTTTAAAGTAAAAAAATGTTTAAATGGCGATTATGATATTTCTGATATACTTTTGATAGCGTCTAATTGGCGAAGGGTAATATGATTAGGTCACATATATTTTTGTAAAAACGCCATACATGATAAATGATTATTTGATGCAAACATATGAAAGGCAGAATATATAATTTTATGTTTAATAGAATATTAATATCAAATATAACTTGTCAAACGCTATTCAAACTCATCCAAACTACGTCAAACTTACGCTGGGTAGCATTTCGACTACTACAAACTCTGTGTGATAAGAAAGTGTATATGTATTTTAAGTTCAATTATAATTAATGTATGATAATTGGATGTAAAATGTCTAAGGTAATTAATTTTTTTATAAATAACAACATTTGAAATAATTAACGATACTTTAATGTTGCCGTCACCATTATCACCGACGTAAATAACACGGGTTGTTGGTTTATATTATTACTAACAACATTTTTAAGGTTTAGTATTAAATATAAAGTTTTTACCGTAACTTCTGGTGGCTGAAGGTATGATTTAAGTAAAAATGACTTCGCAACACTGTCAAGATTGAAACCACTGAAATTGGGTCGATCAACCTATCAAAATCGCATGCCACTATTTCTATCTCTAACCGTAGTAATACCATCCTGTCCAACTTTAAACAAGCTGTTGTAACTGGGGCGCATGAAGTATTTTCATATTTTTTCCAGTCTTTGTTTCAATTTGCTCAAGATAATATATATATTTGCAGATATAATAAGGCATCGTCACCGTTACTTTTACACCGCCGACCATCAGATATACTAATAACATATAATTTTTATTTATCAAGACCTTAACATAATATTTGAATTATTTAAATATGTTTTTGTCATATTCAGTTAACTAATTTAAATCGAACATAACAAATCAAATCAGACACTGTAGTTTGTTAATTTCAATAAAATTAAGACCCTCTTGACAATATTTTAACAATTTAAATCAAGTAAAAGCATCACTAAACAACTATCATTGGATTATTCATAATTTTCATTTTCATTTCATTTTAATTTGAAATAATATTTATTCCACACTGAACCTGCAAAAGTATTATAAGTATCAAATCATCGATATTGTTTAGACAAGAATCTAAAGACAAATTAAGACCTTTTAGTTTAAATTATGAGAATCTATCAGATTACACCATTGTATGAAATTTTATTCAAACAATGGCAAGATGGTAAGATTAAAATCGCAATACCATTAAGATTACCTTAGATGGATTCCAAAATATTGAGACACTTTGCGATTTGAAAAATGCTATTGTTGCTATGATTACATTCTACAACTGCTTAAGTTACCATGAAAATATATAAAAATACTTAATATAATATATCGTAACTTGTAATTGTATAATGGACTTGTCTTATTCTATTTTTTTATAATATTGTAATATTTAATTTAAGATTATTTAAGTATAAATCCAATATCCATTGCACGAAGTTTTAAACTTGTTGCGACGAGTTACGATCAAACTTTTGATATAGTGTAGTTAAGTTTTTATTCTCCCCTCTGGTGCGAAATTCAGTTGAGCCATCTGTTACAGTTATTTATACTTAACGTCTTATAACATGCTTCGTTAAGAAATATTATTAATATTAGTGAAACATTTGGTAAAGTCGATATCGATGAAAGTAAAAGTTTTATCTATGCTGTGATCTGTTCCTTTTTAATATTATATTATCAATATATTTTATGTTTCAGGCTAAACGAATTGTTTATGATATATATATAATTTACTTACTAATGAGCTGTATACAGAAATATTCGTTTCTGCCAAGGTCCATAGTCGATGTTACATTTAGTACAGTCGCGTAGTATGTGGTCCCGAGGGTAGGGATAATGGCGTAACTCGATAAAAGATTTCCCGGGACAGCGATACCTCATAGTGTAAGAGCTTGTGATGTTGAAATGTTACTACAAGTGATTTATGATACTAATGACATATAACAACTTGAGAGCACAGTTATGTATTGTTAACTTTATTGTTGGCTAAAATAATTTAATATTTTATTATATAAGAATCATATCTATAATTGAAATAAGGCAATTTAAGGATAAATACAATATCACAGACTAAAATTAAAAAATATACATACATGTAATATAAATATATTATCACAACAGTGAACTAAGACCACAGGCTCTTAAACATTGCTGTCTCCATTAACTTCATGAAAGTGGAAAGTTGGGTTTTATACTTTTTGATGGTTATTGTTATCATAACTCGGATAGAACTTGTATCGTTGTCTTGAGGGAGTCGTGAGAGATTTAACTACAATGTGATACCTAACTTCCAATGTAGCGTGTATATACTTTTGTATGAATTTGTTTGTAAAAAAGTTGGTAAAACTTTGTTCTTATCTCTGTGACGTTAAAGCGCTATGGTGATAATGAATAGATATTTCAAAGTTTGAATTTCATATAAGTGCATATTGCTTAACTTTAGTTTAAATGATCATTAAATAGGTTTTTGCATTTTATAAAGCTAAGCAATGTCCTCCTATATTTCTTATTCAACATTTATCTATGAATGTTTTTTTATAAATATATTCTAACTAAAGAAATATTTTTTCTATGTTATAGTTTTCGTTTAAGAATGTGTTACGCGAGCATAGACAGGGCAAATTCGTTTATTAAAGACCAAGTCAATGCCCACGATAAAAGTGCAGAATTTTAAAATACTGACGCAGCACCTTCATGTGAAACGAAGACGACACCGCCCGCGTGCAGCAAGCGGTGGAAAACGAGCTAGAAACTACTGGCACTACAGGCATTCTTGGGTCAATCGCTGACCTTTAACACACACTTAACACTTCTCCAACCGCATAATTTCTTTACTATTAACATTGTCAATGACGCCTTGGATTTCACTCTTGCAGATTATCATTATAATACTTATTGGGTATAAGTATATGAGCGTTTACATCAAGTGTTCGCCGAGTCGAACCGGTACATTTCTTGTGTTAAATCTAAGTTTTATTTCTAGACATCATAATTACAAATCCAACAATTATAAATTCATAACGGTTATACGCATATAGTTCTGCATATATTAAATAAGGTATTCTAAGTAGGCAATATAATAGTACATTGAAACTGCTTTTGTCTATATTAAATCATGTACGGTACTAATTATAGTCCAAGCTATTAAAGGGATTGTATCCAATCAACTAGTAGCCGACAAATTAGATGGATTAGTTTACGAAATTGAATGGTCATAATGCGACCTGACTAACGTTATTCAAGTAATTGATATATTTTAATGACCGTTAAAAGATACTGTTGGTTCTGTTTTATATACAAGTATAAGTCATTATAAGTTTATTATAGTGTAGTTATTATATCTAAAGATTTCATCGAGGATTATCTGATTACACAGTTCAGTCTGTGGTTTAGACGTCTTCGTTCCATTCATTAAAATATACTATCATTATAATTCTATAATAATATACTATCATAATTTTTTCGCTATGATATGCAGAACTCTTCAAAATATCTTTGCTTCAAAACCAGATTCGGGCAAAAATTGTAGTATAGTACTAGCGTATAAAACCATGGCATCCAAATGGATACACTACGTAGAAGCCTCTCCGAATCAAATGGCTCCCTCCATTATGCGTAGACTTTTTTAACTTGGAGTTTACCTTACCCTCCATCCAAGAGCTACATAGAAGGATGCCGAAGCCGACAAGGGTAGAAGAGTAGAGGCTCAAGTCTCTGAGGACCTCTTCAAGCCAGTTGAATTACAAGGCTCACCAACTCAACAACTAGAATGTCTGGGAATCGTAGTCTCTCCCAAAGAAAATCATCTTTAAGATACCCTAATGTGCAGGAAACTAAGCACGAGCTAGCGGTTTGGCAGTTTCGGCCACCAACTCACCGCTTGGACTACTCCAAGGTAACTATTCAAAGAGAGGGTCAAAGCAGGATCACGACAGGATCAAGTACATTATCAATACAAACTATATTTTTATACCACAATACAGCTATTATTACATTACGATCGTCACCACAGTTATAGTGCTTAAGCAATCAATAAACTGCAGAGATTAAGAAAAATGTTTATTCTGATTATAGGTAACACATCCCACGGCTAAATGATATTTTTATATAAAATTATTGTAGTTTTATAGCATATTCGTAGCAGCGCATTTTCGTAAAACCATTTTTACATAATGAAAACACACACAAGCGAGTTTGGAGTCTGCGATCTGTTAGAGTCTAGACACTCCACTGATACTATTTTAACTTATTTTTTAAATTTTAAATTTTATATTGACTATTAAGTCACAGTCGTACTTGATATGTGAGCACAAATCAGAATCGAAGTAAAATTTTGTCCCAAAAGAGACTCCAATAAACGTCACTATTTTTCACTATAAGTCACTGATGCTTTAACGTCACTGCTATGATGTTTTATAACGGTTTAAAAATTCAAAAATAATAACGATTACTGAATGATATTTATTTTTGAGGTAAGAATACACACAACACATTGACAGTAGTTATAATGAAGCATCATGTGCAGAATTGTTTCGATGCAAAGATGTGATTAGAGTGAGATTTTATATTTTTCTTTATAGTCAGTGATATATATTTCCATTTTGTAAAAAAATCGTATCCTATAGTGTTATGATTTGTTTTATTAATTTTATGCATATTTATGTTTTCAGTGTGAAAAAAAGTGTTTTTTTTTTACATTAAATAGTTTTTTTTTACCATATTGTTTTGTAAGACAAAGTCATGTAAGAGATTATCCTGTGTTCTTATCGTCCTATTCAGTAATTGTATTTTTATAATATTACGAAGGAAAACGTGTATTATATAATTATTTTATATAAAATAATTTTCATAAAAACTATTTCTATTTAATGATTTAATTAATTAAAATTGGCACGCAGCATTGATCCCATGACAAAGCACTTTGAAATTTTTATTACAAATATTCGTGGCAAATATTTTTAATAATATTATTATATTCAATAACCACAATTGTTTTTGAATAAAATTTCTTATTAAAGATAGTATTTATTCAAAAATATATCAACACCGTGACAATTATCAAAGTCATGGAGGACCAAATTTTCACATATATTAAGTTGGACGATAAAATAAAGCTAATTTAGTAAACTTCCGAAAACAGTTTTATCATGTCCACTAGACCATTGAGGAAGTAATTGTACGAAACAAAGGACGAAAACGTTCAAGCAAAGGGGCGATCGTTGATAACGGAATTGGCTAAGTTGAGATGACCAGAGATATGCTTTGATAATTGTAATAATATATGGTGACTCTTTTATTTGTAATAGCAGTATAATATTATTTATTTATTTTGACAATTAATAGGTTTAACTATAATTTAATCTAATCTAAATTAAATTATAATTAATTATATTTCCATTTCACATATGAATGTGATAAAATTAACCAAATTCAATTGTCTTGAAGTTTATAATATAATATATATAAGTTCCAATTAAGCGATGAATCCGCCAGCGATATTTTCAAAATATTACTCTGTTCTAAAACAAACATGAGAAAACAAGACAATTGAGACAATTGAGATTTATCTTCGTGTGTTTAATTCGAATACAACAGAAACTTTAACTTTGGGTCTCCGATTTGTTTGAATGGGAATTTAGAAGCAAAGGCTGAGGCTCTTGAAGAATGTAAGCATTTCAGTGGCAAAAGTTTAAAGTGGCTTTAAACGTTCTAATTCCTCAGCTCCACCTGTAATAGGAAAGAAATAGTTTTAGTAGGAATTCTTCATAGAGTACATTATCATTTGTTATATATTGTATGTCACTTATTAAAGTTCGTTTCAGTAATCGTGTATTATTTATTTATGTTACTTATCTAGCTAACTAAGCTCGCTCTTTATTAGCAATACTCAGGATATTTTAATGCTTCAAGCTTACCTTATAGCAAGCACTACAGTTGTATTATAGATTGCTTTAATTAATACCTTAATAATATGAAGTAACAATTTTTATATTTTGTTTCTTCGATTCTGTTACTTAGTAGTAGTCTAGTCTAAGTCTAGTGTTCTTTAGATACTGATGGATAATTCTCTTATATTTTTTTGTTTATATGATATTGTAATATCATGTCTAAATTTTATTCTATTAGTAGTTAAGTGCAAATGAAAATGTTATTATTAGTTTTTTATACGTAAGAGTCTATTATGTTTATTTTAATATTATATTTGGTTATTGTTTTTATTAATTTTGTCACCCTCAAAACTTACTTTTAGTTTTATATAAAGATGATTATAATATATTTTATAGTAACAAAATAATTAATAAAAACATAGTGGGAATTTACTAATTATTGAGTAAGAAATTTACGTATTTAGTTATATGGGGAAAATTAATATCCATTATATTTTATTTGCATGCCTAATATCACTCATTTTTATGCAAAACGCAAAACAAGACATAAAATATGTCCTTCGATGAGCAAAGCAAATAATATGGACAACGTATGAACATATTAAATAAGCGGCAGCGGATATTTAACAATATTTTTTTTGTCGATAGTAATTTTTGTAATAATTAAAATAAAAAACCATTTAAAATTTTACAGACCAAAAACCTATTTTTTTTAAATTAATTTAAAACTCAATTAGAAACTGAACAAATGTTTTTTACATAATCAACACCTCTCATTAATTAAACCTAACCCTTATCAAAGTAACAGTGAAATGTGGCGTAAAAAGAATTCCTCGAGAGCCAATGTCGATCCTTATTTATGAGTCAGCGTATTATTATGACTCGCCAATTTTCCGAGAAATAAAATCTCCTAAAGTCTGTTCCACACGTTCGTCTAGAGAATCTTGAACAGATTTCAGGCCGAAAATTCCGAAAAAATCGTATGTTCGTATTTACGATGACTGTTAGGAGCTGTCCTTAGAAAAGCGCGCCTACGATTCAGGACGTGACTGGCGGATTGCTTTCCAATCTTTACGGGTGTTTTGTATGATAATATTCTGAATTTTATACCGTCTGGAATCTGGTAATCAAAAGCCTGTGACAAAGGTTTCAGACCTTTCTGACTGTAAAAAGATTGCATTCTTATCGCGGATTTTCTTTTATTTCCAGACACAAATCTTCTTTGTTAATGTGAAATACTTTAAAAGATTTTTCTATTATAAAAAAAGACGTTGCCCTAAAACGATAATATATAAAAAAAATCGATTTATATTTTTGAAAGTCTTTATTTATGAAAATGTTGATAAGACATTATTTCTCTATCATACAAGTCTACAATGACATATACAAGAGGATCGTCTGTTTTATATATAAAGCTATATTGCTGTCAGTGTCGCTGTCCGGATAACGCGTCGCAAATATCTGCAAGTGGGGTCGATGGTCATAAACGGACAGGCAATAGCCATTTGATGTCCTTGAGCCAAGATGGAGTTTTGGCTGGAATGTTTTATTTTTCTTACGACTCAAATAACTTAACGATCTAATATGTGAGGATAACTGTTAGTTCTAGAAAATTATTTTCTAATTATTTGAAACTTTGGTTTAGTGTATATATGGTAGAGATTTTTTTATTATAACAATGAACTTTATTGTTTTAAGAATAATATGAAATATTTTAGTTAAAAATTGCTTGTTACTTTAAAGTTATGATAATCAGGTGTTAGACATTATTTTATTTTATTTTTCAATTTATTAGTTCAATATATCTTATAAAGTTTGCAAAAGTTTTTTTTTCTCAAAATTGGCGAAAATGTACGAAACCTTATAAAATTCATAATATTAGTAATATTCCATTTAAGACAAAAATAATGAATTTGAGTGAGATACATTAAACATTAAAAATAGCTAAGAAAGTATGTAAAAGAAGAAAATTGTGGGTCATAATAATACAAATCTGATGCCCGGGGTACATGAATGGTAAAAGAAAAAATTACAAACATATATAACTATTTTTTTTAACAATAAATATAAATAATGAAATATATTTTCGGACTAAATAAAGAAACAACTTCCTCACGGAGGAAAATTTAATGCTCTTCGCAGAAAATTTTTCAGTTGACCACATTTCAAACATTTTTGAAATAACATTTTCAAAAATATTCCCCTTAGTAACAAATGCCTTTCAAATATTTGAAATATTGATTTTATCAGATAAATAATTTATTATTATTTATTAAGGTCAAATACTTTGTGTCTAATAACAAAACAATAAGTTACAATGAAAAAGTGTTTTGGTATTTTTTTTATTTAAGTTAGTAATATTTAAATATAAAACCATTGGCTTATAGTATTTAAGATAACATAAACTTTTCTTATTCATTATTAGTTTTACATATATTTTACCTACTTTTATATATAGTGTTACGAAGTATGTTAATACAATTATAATTTAATAGACTAGTTTCAGAATCACTCGGAGTCTTTAATCATGGGCTTGGAATATGACAAAAGCTCGGCTTCGACTACTGTAGCAACCATCTCGAGGGTGGCTACGGCCGAGGGTAGGAAGTATGTATTTTTCAAAAGTCTTATGCAGGTCTTTTACTCTCCTGTTTGTAAACAATTTTGTACTGACTCATTGAACTATCACTTTTCTTTAAAGTTGTTTCTGAACTTTATGTTATTAACAAATGGGTTTCTCGGCGATGAAGATACTCGAGTTTCCCTTTTCTAGATTTTTTATATTCAGTGATTCTTATATTATTAGGGTGTTATTAGGGTGATATTTTGCAAGGTTTCCGAATGAATTTTAAATTAGAAAAGCTTGATTTGATAATGGACAATTTAGTAGAACCGGGTAGACTCGGTTCTACTAAATAGATATTTATACCTATAATATTTTAAACAACTATTAACTGTTATTCTTAACTGTTACATTTCTTAATGGAGTCGAAATAAAAAGTATAATATTGTCAATATGCGAGAATTTAGCTGAATACATACATATTCAAATTGGTGGAGCTGCTTCAGACGGCTTCAGTCAATCAATCAATACAAGTGATGAAAAAGGGTTGGAACAATTTTCGTTTTTATGGTATTAGTTGGTTTGATTGACTTAATATGCTGTAAATGTATTTAAATAAATTTTGGTATGAAATGCAGTTATTTACATAAATTATAATTTACTTTTATTCTTAAAATATAAATGCTTTGCAGACTAAAGGTATTTTTAAAGAAATACCAAAGTCAAAGATTGTAAATGCTACATATAAAGTGCTCGGACGAACAGAACTTCTATTATTTTCGTATAAATTGATGGTTTCTTTTACGAGCTGAAATGAAATATGGCCGCCGTAACAATACGATATAAACCGCTGGTTTAGTGCCGTCCGCTGAAATAATATCCTGTATCAAATCGTTTCCACTGTTATATGTGATTCAAAGTAATTTTTTAAATTGTATAGATTTTTTACTTGTAACCATGTCAAATAAGTGTATCTTTTAAAAATTTCACGTATGTATTTAGGATGTAGTATTATTTACCTGTATCTCTTTGTGTCTGTGGCAGATTTATTATATTATAATAATTTTATATAACATAATATTATATAATTTGCAACATTAATTATACAACAATATATATTTTTTATGTTATGTTTGCCAATGATAAAATGACGGATTGTGAAAATGGAAAATACCACAAGCTTCTATCTTTGCTCAATTCCTCAGGAAAAGTTTTTAAATAAAATCCTATTTATGATGTAGAATAGATTTCCGTGCCAATAAATTTCACCAACCTCTTTCTCTACAATTTTTAATTTTAAATAAAGTACGTGGCTCGTTAAACAAACCATGATATCGTTCGTTCTGTCTTCAGTTGAGTAACCAGCGATTTCAAACTTCTAGCTTCCTATACTTATAATTCATTCTTTTTTGCCATCATTAAGAAATGCAGAGTTATGAAGGAAATTAGGAAAGAGAGGGGCTTAGGCAGCCGGTTCTTACTACCAACTCAGCTTTTTAGCTTGAGCTTCCCTTACTCGGAAAGGGTTACTAGGAGTAGATAAATAAAAAATAAAAATAAACAATTACAATGTTCTCACATCTCAATGATGATTTGTGGTGGGGATGCATTTTTTTCCTTTGAATTTTCGTCGATAGAAAGTAGATTTCTATGTATATGTTCAGAAATCACATATTAATTTAGTACAATATATGTGACTTTCGAACTTATATTAAAAAATCTTAATAAATGTACTTTAATTATCAATCCGTGTGTATTGTAACTATTATATACAAGATTCTTTAAGAATATAGGACTGTTCCTAAATATTATATTTGTTAGATCCTTTGGCTATAAGATATAATAAAGATAAACAAATTATAAATGCATATAAGAAAATCGTTTAACAATTTATACTAATATTACTAGGACAACTATTATATTTTTATTTTGTGTTGTGAATTATCTTTTTGGCACATCGTTATTACGTGACAATAATCTCAAGAACTATATTATAACATTAGACATTAAAGCAGTGTTTAATGGGTTTACGCGCATCTTAACAACTTTTTAGGTGATAAATCCGCTGCGGTGACTTAATAATATTTAATGTTTAAAAATATTATCTACATCTTGTTATGCATATGTTTCTACCACAAAATTAATTTCATAGTTTAACTAATTTTTGAGTTATAGATAAAAATACAGATGAATAAAAGATTTAAATTAGATGAATGAAAAAACAACACAAAAGTTTTAAAATAGTAAGACAAGACAAAATTCACAAATATTTAGATAAAAATGTTATAAATACATTAAAATCACTTACGAAGCTGCAGTAAAACCAAATATGGTTGCGTAACGTAAATCCAAAAAAACTATATGCTGTTGGCGTGACGAGACTAACGCGGTATTTTTGTCTGACATAGTATTAATTATTATCCAAAGAAAAACTATACAGGTTGAAAATACATACTTATATAAAAGCGATAAGCGGTACGCAAATAAAAACATAATATTTACAATAAACTTATTTTACCACCTACTGAAGTTACTACCTTACTTTGAAGTTACTAATTGATAGACTAATTATATAAATGACACCAATATGAAAAAGAGCAAATTAAATCTTAATTCATGGTAGTTAATAATAATGGATTCTGTAAATCAGTACTAAAGTTAGCAGAAAGCATATATGTTTTTGCTATTTTAAAAAGTTTGTCTTCCTAACTTGGCATGTGCAAATCGATGTAGTTGAATAACAAAATAAGTATACACGTCAAAGAAGAAATCTTACCTTTACCAAAGGAAATTTACATTTTTAACACACCTTCAAAGTTTTTAGAGAGCTAAGTTCAGAATATGCAGTAAAGTTTTCTAAGAAAATAGCAAAAGGAATCTGCGATGAAGATCTCCTGAGGTCCAGGTCCATGAGAATATAAATGAAGCGTGTGCCTTGGAGGATCAAGACTTGCAACAAACATAAATATTACATCTCGCTCAAATGTATATAATATTATGTTAACAAAAATTCTTTGTTCTTAGAACGTTCATTCCTCAGAGACTAATCTTTCTTTATTATTAAAAGAAATCTATCAATATGTTTGTACAAAAACTGTAAAGCCATAAGGTTTTAGCTCCAAGCATCCCTTAAGCCCATAAGCGCAATTTACAGCCAATATAAAACTGTTACGTGCGTCCCCGTCGGGGTATAACCTAATTTTCTGCTTCAGGAAGTAACTTGTCGGGAGACTTATTAATTGATGGTAGCCAAAGATCCCGTGAGCGACTCTTTAATAGTTAAGATTCATAATGACGTATTATTAGAACTCTTTATTAGAATAATTAGCGGACATTAAGAAAAAATTGTTTTAAGTTTCTTTTTAACATTGTCTTCAGAATCTAAATTATTTTTCGAGTTTTTGTTCTAAGGTCAAATTTTCATATGACTAATTTAAGAAAAATACAGGTTTGTTTAGAAAATCTATCATATGTGTTCAGAATGAGTATATAAAAACAATTTCAAAAAGGTAATTTGTGCGGTTTTAGATAGGTGTTGTTTACATAATAGTCTTTGGGAATTAGAGAACGTGAGAAACGTCGTCTACACTCGGCTTTATATAGTTTCACAGACAACATCTTACACAGATATATATAATAGGGTATTATTGTTTTTTTAATAAGATATAGTCCAAGTATAATAACATGATTTAATTTAAATAAAATAGCTTCTTAGTTTCAAGTTAACTAAGAGCAAAAGATAAAAAGTTGTTATAAACCTACCTCTATTTGTACCCAGTCTGTGCACGTTCTGCATTCGCGGAGTGGTCTCACTCATGCTTCGTTACATCGCTCGAGATCTCAAGCTACAAGGGTTTTGTCTCCAAAGGAAACGAGAATCTACAGATTCTTCCGAGTTTTGTTTATTTTACGATCCGCTCCATTTAGCTCTCGTTAAGTGACAAATATGTTCAAACTTTTAATAACAACAATTTGTTTCATTAAGTAATGTTATTATTTTTATGCTTATTATAGTATATATCTTATGTCAAAAATATTATTTGTATCGATGACTAAATATGTTTATACTACTATAGCTTAAAAACATTTGTTTATTGCTTACATCAACTTAAATGATTTTTTCTAAAACACCCCTATATTATCTTTTATAGCTAGAATCGCACCATAAATGTTATTAAATGCTTTCTAAATCTAAAAGTAGTTTAAGTAAAACAAATTTTTAAACTTCATTGTCATAATAAACTTACATAACAATGTAAATAGTTGATATGCTTTTGGATCAACGCCAACCATATCGCTTACATTTTCCGACATACTGTAATTTTTTGGCCCTTACAAATCCCTAGTGCGATATTTATTTTGTGCTAAACGATTATGCTGGTGACATTTGATTTTAGACAATGTTATTAGATATATTATGTTATATAGGATGACTATTTCGAAATATATCTCAAAATAAACAAATATTCAAAAAGTAAATAATTTTATCCTAAAACACTAATGTACCCAAAATTACACAATAATTCAAAATTTTTAAACTGTAATACATCATAGTTAGTAAAGGTAACAAGGGTCATCTCCGGGGTAATTTCACCATCTTGATGATAAATTTTAGTTTACAGTTGGAAATTAAATATATTAAAGTAAAATATATTGTCGCTATATTGCTGCTAGTAAATAAGAATTAATTTGGGACTTCGCCGGCGGTCGTTTGCTGTAATTCAGCTTGTTTCTATAACGACTCCTCTATATACAGTGTTTGAATAATGTGTAATAAATGTTTATTATAAATTATTGTACATTCTCATATATTAAGTTGCTGAGATTATAAGCAAGGTAAAAATTTTTCTTTATTTTACGAAGATGGGTTTTACAGAGATAAAAAGAAGACTTATATTAATTTTTCACATTGAAAAATATTTCCTTTTAAAATTGTGAGATACCAACTTTATTTAACTATTTTCCATCAATGTTCTATGACATAATAAGTCATGAACCCACAGTCAATGACAATAAAACCAAATTCGATATATTTTATAAATGTATAAAGATATTATCTGATATAAATTTTGACCAAGAGCACATTTTTACAACTAGTAGGTACAAATTTGGCACTAAATCAACAAGGAAGTAAATAAAAAAAATCTCACCTAAGTGAAAAGTAGTATTGAACTTCCAGAGGTAATAAGAAGGTTAATGTGAATGAAAGTGATACGTCCCTCTGCAACTATTACACCTAATGCGAGAGGACAATATAGTTTCTATCTCCAGTTCCAAGCGTTGGTCTAATATGTACAAACAATACACGGTCTCAATCCCTTCAACATTGGCTTACTTGGCCCCAAGCTACATCGGCTGTTACCGTGATGTGAATCACACTTTCGTTTCACGTTACAACGATAATGAACGCGAAAAATCTCTGCGGACACTTAAACTTTTACTTCTGCAGCGATAAAAAACTAAAGGTTTAAAAAACATTATATCAAAAGTATTTTTTTTATCGTTGGAGCGAAATTAGTAAAATAATATTTTAATTTTATTAACTCTAAAATACTATAGTGTAGATAGTTAGTTGCTACAAAATACAGGAAACAACAGTCATTACTACTTTTATTTTTTGTAGAATAAAAAGTCTTATAGGATTTAGTAAGTGATTTTAGCCATTTATATTTAAACAAAAACAAACATTGTCATCAAAACATGTTATGTGCCTCGCGGGTAACGTGACGGGAACGTATCCTTCTCTAAAATAATAATGTACCTTTGTTATAGTAGGTTATATTGTTTTATGCGACATAAACATTTACCTACAATTTGGTTGGGTTTAATATTTTATATATTTGTTATATAAACAACATTCGTAATTAATATTTTATAAGCAATATAATGCAAGAAAAATCCTAATTCTATAAATGAAAATTACAACAAGAATATTACATACATTTTCTTTAACTAATAATTAATTAATTAGATTATGTAACAACTAAATGTATTAAAATATAGAGAATAGGAAATAGTGAAATGTATTAATATAGAAAATAAGAATAGTACACATAGTAGACTTTACGGTACATTAAGATCGGAGGTACCAAACCTCCTCTTAAAAATAAAATTAATTCTATATTTAAATACATTTTCAACAAGGAGCCATCAAATCAAATTATGATTTGAACCCTCAATAACTTTATTTAGTCACTATTATTGACGTTCTTCAAAATAATTGAATTGAATTTGGTAAAGGGTTGAGCGTAGTTGAAACACATAATATAATTTTTATTTTTATTCGAATTTCAAGGAAAAAGGCAATCTCGATTCCGTTTTCAATAGGAATCAACTACAGAATGTCCGACTCTGCACTGCAATCAAATTCGCTGCTCTTAAGAGTATGTTGCAAGTCACAAGGGACTTCGGTACAACTACAATTTACAATTTCATTTTTAATGAATATATAAATAATTGACTATGACGGTGAAGGTGACTTTGAAGGTGTTAAAACGATTTTTAATATCTGGTTGCATATTATTATCATCAAACAAATTTATACATACATAATAATATTTTTCATTCGGCTAACAATAGTTTAATAAAAATATAAACATGTATAAACACTTAAACATAGTTAACGTCACGAGAGAATATTTCACTTTCGAAAGTTGTAATAAGTTGACACCTCGATTTACTTTTGGGCCAAACAAAATCACTCACTTGAAGTAAATAAGATTTTCTATACAAAAAGTCCCACGGGGTTATTTCTCGAATTAATCTTTTAATGCCTCCCCTATCCTGTTCATTAATGTGATGATCTGAGAAGTAATTAATCCGGTATTTCTGTTTTAATTCTTTTAAGAATAATCAACAATTTTAAATTCTTAATTAATTACTTTTAATAAATGATGTTGCTATAATTATATTTTAATATTATGTTTTATAAAATAAATAAAATAGTCATAAATATGTTTTTTTAATATATCCCACCAGAAAAATCATTCTTATTATAGAAACTATATCCTAGAAATCAAAATATATATTCTTACGTATAATTGCTTAAACTCTTAATGCACTTTAGGTTATTTATAATTTTTACCGTCCAGTTTTGAGTTGGGAAAACAGGAGTCACAAATTAACCCCGTGACCTGCCGTCATTTCATCCGCGTTGCATTGATCCAATTGTTCCTGTAGTTCGACACATTTCGCCATCATTCGTTAATGACTGATCCAAGCTAACGAAAGTCAAACCAACAAATAAAGAAGCACCGTTGAACGCTATTGACAAAAAACTGGAAAGGTCAAACTAAATGACAAAACCTGTACTCAGTTTTTATTCTACTGATACTGTCACCCAATGCATTATTGTTGCTGCCTGTTCTGAAAATTAAAGTGACCAAAAAAGTGTGTACTTATCCAGGGTAACCTGTATGTGCATTGTTCGAGCACCCAATGACAACCTACAAAAAAAGGTAAGATCTTAATGACAACTCTTGATGCTAGCCTAGCCAGTTTTGTGAGGGGTGGAAAAAAATTATGACTTTTTTTGTTAATTACAGCTATATCGAATGCTAAAGATAAGATTAACCGTCAGTTTTGAGATTTTTTGTACTTACCACCCCCATGTATTCTCCCATATCCTTCATTGTCCATTACTACATTTCCATTATAATCTCTACCTACACATACCTACTCACTCCCTGGAAGATGCATCACCATATCATTAAACACTTCCCCAAAATACTCTTTCATATTCTCGTCAGTACCCAATTGCACCACGCATACATCCTAACTACATTTCTAATTAAAAACCTTTTGAATTCACTGTTACTTTTATGTTAGCGCTTACATTTATAACACATTCCTTCATATCACCATTTTCACTACACTGCAGCATTTTTCCCTTACCATTTTGTCTTCTACCGCCACACAGTAATTTATCTTGTATCTTTTACCATCCTCTTTTTAATTATATTAAATATATATTAAAGAGAAGTAGTTCTCTTTCTTTTAATATCATCGTTTTATTTGGATAAGTCGCCAGCTGCCAGCCTGACGTTAATTCCGTTGGGAATACGTGTTCATGGGCTTTTAGACACATGATATCCGGCTGGTGTTCTCTCTAGATATGGAGTCTATTAATTTTAAGCCCCGACTGAACAGCTTGTTTAATATATCTATTACTATTATTTATTATATCAAAAACTACAATTTACTCTATGTTCAGTACTTAGCAAAAAAATATTTGAAGCATATTTGCGTGGCGTTCTCTAACTGGAATTAAATCATTTTATTTACCTGAATTATTTTATGATGATTTTTCTGATTTTTTTAGTACATGTAAATAAATAATCCAGTTTTTTAAATAAATAAATAAAAAATATTTCTGGTATTATCCAAAATGCCGTAATTGGAAAATGATTATTGTAATATTAGTTCTACAAAAACTATAAATATTATTTTACACTAAAAAGACTTTAATATTTTTTTAATCATTCTATGTTTAGTTAATATATTTTTACAATCATAGTAAAGCTAACTAAAACTAGATATAAAACTAGAAACCTGCTTAAATTTCACTATTTATTAATAAATTTACCTCAGTTCATAAACTCTTTTAAGTAACAAAATAACCCCGATATAAGCTTTTATATTATAATATTAGCTTTTGCCCGCCATAGTTTAATTATAAAAAGTAAGAGTACATACGAATACAAAAACATTCATTAACTCAATTATGTGCAATTAGTGCTACAATTTTCAAACACGTTTTAAATATATTATGATTCCAAGGCGTCAGGTCAAAATTATCCGGAGGCTACTGATGATTGTTTATTCTAGAAACAGGGTATATTATTTTTAATTATAAATACACGATTGTGATCTATAATGCCATGCAATAAAAGGCATTTTAAAGTGACTGGGGTTTTCGAAAACCGTATCAATGTATAAGACTGATTGAAGTTCGAGTTCGCCTCCGAACATCTTTGTTAGGGTCTTGTTATATTAAATAAGCTTTCCACCGTGACGTATATTGAGTTTGATTTAAATATTTTACACAGAAACGATACGGATACGAAACGTTTTATTTATGATGTCGATGTCGGTTTTGTTAGTTTCAATATTGAATTTCATACATTCATATAAAATTAAAATCAAAAAGGATTCGAATATCTTTCTTTGGTTTTAAATCAAAGTAACATTTTTTATTGACCATGCGACATATAACATTTTTACTGGTGATTTTTTTTTATTATTCTGTATTTTTATTATTTTTCTGTATTTTAGTAAAATTCTACTCTCCCAAAGAAAGCCAATACTTGATGCTTAAATTAAACTAAGAGTGATATTGTTTCTCGTTAGCACTAAACAATTTTTTAGGGTAAAACATAAAACACATACCATGTAGTGCGGTGGACGAGGTAACGAAGCGCAAATTGAAATAGACTTCTGAACACATAAGAAATTCTTGGTTATTTTACCAGGCCGGGTCTCTTATCACTCTTATTGCCATGTAATAAGACTCAATATAACATTTATGTGCAAATGTTGCAAAACTTTGAGTTAGTTTAGGATCTGTTGGCGTCTGCGAGCTTTGTTGGTGTGGAAAATGTTTCTTTTGACGAGTTTCAAGGATTTCCGTATTCGTGGTCTTTGAATAAACGGTAATAAGTACTTCCAAAACAACAGTTTTGTACCTCTATTATTATATCGTTGTTTAAATAATACTTTTTATCGTTGTTTAAATAATCTTTTATATTTTATTGGTAGAAATATTAATTGTGCAGCTAACACAATTATCGTTCATAACGGATACTTTTTAGTTGATTATATTAGTTAATTATATGTTACGTAAGGTCAAGTTAGTGACTAATCAATCATGAATGATTTGTTTTTCTAATTGCTTATTTTACGAAGGACGCCTTAAAGAAGTTACCAGAATATTACAAATTATGAGGAAATGAAAAAGCTGAAGTATGTAAAGGAAAAATATTTGGCCGGTCCGAAAATATTGGCAATAAATATTTCTACAGCAATTCATAGTATGAAATATGAATCACATAAAGATAAGATGGGATTTAATGAAAAAATAAAACCAATATTAATAACGTAAGATACGGATTCTATCGAAAGGACAGCACGTATTGAATGAGAATGAACTAAAAAGGGGACTATTTTGTGCTAATACGAAAATTTGTTCACCAGATCATTCGATTTTGGAAAAGTATAAATAGTTGACTACTAAAAAAGTTAAGAAGAAACATATTTTGACCTCGGATTGGTTTAGAGTAGATTAAAAGAATAAAAATGTATTGAATAATTTGTAGTAAAAAATAAATTCGTGTGCATAATAAAATATATCGTCTACTTTTAGAATATAACACTTAACTAATATTAGATAAGTTAGTTTTTCTCCTGATTGCTATACAGACGGGTTCCAATATATTGCATTGTTGTTTCGAATACTAATACAACATCGCGATTAAATATGTTGCTATGACGGCAATCTTGCCTGATTCGGTGGAAACATTCGTGACTCACAAGATAAACATGTTGGCCTTTTTATTTTATGTCCAGCAAAAGTTCGGTCTTGATTAATCAATTCTATTTTGCAAAATTGAACTTAAAATGAATATGATTGTTTTTATAATTTGTTATATATTTGTAGAATTTGGATCTAAATGTTGGTATTTTCTTTTTTTTGTAAATCTGAAATTTGATTCAAACTACAAACTACCAACTAAACTCCATCAGATTTAGTTCATAATTAACCTAATAAAAAAAAGGAAGCTTGTAGTTTTGTAAAGCACTCAATTATGAATAAAATTCTCATAATAATAGCGCCTAAAGCTTTAATTTGTAAAACAATAAAAAAGTTTACCTTAAAGTAATTAACATTTATTTTTAAGTGTAAAATTGAATTTTTGAATTTTGGTTTCAATTCCATTAAATATAGTTTATGTGAAACTTGAAATATAATTGATTTTAATAAAAATAATTAAAAAGGAAAAACAATTCTACATTTAATTTACTCTAGCAGAGTTTTCAGTTCAATATTGATTCATTGAAAAAAGCCAACCAAGAATACGACGAATAAATCTTAAAGTTTGAAATCTTACTTTTTTCGTATTGTTTCCGTCCGCAGAAGGCTTTCCTGCAATTTATCAACGATGAAAGAGAAAAGCGAAAATGCATTTTGAAAATCCTTTGTATAAATCACAATGCCTTGGTTTCCTGAGACTAAGATGATTATTAAACGTCTGTCAAGAAATTAAAAGTTTCATAAAAAAACACTCTCGAAAACAATGATGAAGGAATATCGACCTATAAACTGTTATTTTAGTGCAGACGTAAGAAAGAG
Organism: Melinaea marsaeus rileyi; assembly: GCA_918358865.1. Lineage (NCBI taxonomy): Eukaryota > Metazoa > Arthropoda > Insecta > Lepidoptera > Nymphalidae > Melinaea > Melinaea marsaeus. The sequence continues at coordinate 6,691,660 of OU911095.1, read as the reverse complement.
AATGTATTTATTTTGTATTTCTTGAAACTCGATATACGTAAATTTTTTTACATAATTAAGTATTTAAAGTGTATAAAAAATATGGATTTTAACAAGAACTTTAACGCAAAATTTGTCTTTACTTTTTTAGATATAACCTAATAAGTCATAACACGGTTAGGTCTGTGTAAAATTATACGATGCAATAAGTGATGTGAACGAAAAAGTGGCTAAATATGACTTAAACTCCGATAACCTACGTTCGTATTTTATAATACTGTCAATTTATATTTAAGAATAGTGTTTACAAATGTATCTTGAAAAACACTCTTTTTAGCATAAAAATCTCTAGAGAAGAAGCGTGAAGCTTTCAAAATGTATTTGAAATATTACTCTAGCACTAAAAATAAATGTTATATAAAATATAAATATTTTCATCTTTGAGTTACATTTCTGCTGGCTATATTAAATATCACGTAGTTACAAAAGGAGTACTTAAGCTGCCTCTAGAGCGACAATACCATTATCGTTGATCTAGACCTGACGTATACAGCATGTTTATTAAAAAGAAGTTAGAAATATACCAAAAAATTCAAACCGTCTTTGTTCTTCAATATAACTAATTTGTATAGTAAAACAATTTGATATAATAAAATGTGAACAGTATTATATATATTTATTTAGCTTCACGCCATATCCCTTGCGGGGTAGCTAAAGACGACGGAGCGGCAAACGCTACGGTCCCTGCATACCTCTTTCGCCTCGGCCACAGACATCAACCTCTTCATACATGCCCTCCGGGGGGTCCTCGTGCTTTTTACGTGACCTTCCTCCAGTATCATAGATACTGTGTTTTCGAAGGTCACTCGAGGCCTCCCTCTGTCTCTCTTACCGCTCACTTTTCCTATATAAATCTTTTTTACCATTCTTTCATCACTCATTCGTTCGACGTGCTCAAACCACCTGAACACGTTTTTCTTCATTCTCACAGTGACATCTTCGAAGATGTGAACAGTATTTCTAATTAATAATTTATACTTTTTTGTTTTGGTCTTATACGTATAAAAGGTATTTAATTACGATTTTAATTAAATACAGTCTTCGAAAAAGTCGGCATAATAATATCGAGGAATAAGGGTTTATTAAAGATTATTTTTTTTTGTATTCAAAAAAAGAAAGTAAACAAAAAAATCAGCCTGTGTATAGGATAATATTTGTCGTTCGTCCTAACCGTATAAACGTTTGCCTTGTCGCGGCGCTGATCCGCTGAATCTAACACGTTACTCTGTTTACTTACTAACTCGGCTAGACTGGATGAGGTTCGATGGAAATATGGAGATGTTTAAGTAGAGGGTAGATGATAGGTAATTATCGTGTTTAACATTTATTATCTACATATTAAAAATATTATCTTTTCATTTACTGTTTTATTTGTCGCCAATAATTTGGATACTTTTGTTTATTATAAAGTGTAATTTATAAAGTAAAAAGTAAAAAGAACCACAATGAAAACCATGGGAACTTTTTAATTGAAATAGAATTTATGAAACTTATATAATATTTTATGATGTTTTTTTTTTATATTTTTAATGTTAAATTATTTTTAATGAGAAAACTTTAAGCCTTCATTTCTTATTTTTTATGAGCTGCGTTAGTTAAAAGTTTAATTTTGAAAACATTATTTATGTTGTTTGCTTTTTTGTGAATCTACATTTATAACAAGATGGTATGGTCAAACATTTTATCTTTGGTAAAACAATGATAGTTGTTGAGTTTGTATATTTATCCATATTCCATTAAATCAATAAATATTAAACAATATTGTAATGTTTTTGTAGATCAAATGTTCGCTTATCGTTACAGTATTGTTTTATAATAAAAAATATTTAATAATTAATGAAGTCTATATTACTTCGAATTCAACCTACCATTAATGTAATGTAAGTTTCGTAGTACGTTAATTAAGATAGTAGTTTCCTTTAACATTAACAATGTTTTATTAAAATATGCAATAAACGTATTTCATACTTAGTTCTGCATTATTGTGAAATATAATGTACTTTACATTACTTTTTATATTACTTAGCATAATAATACGAGTATAAGTGCCGCCGTGTGTTGGAACATGTTTTAGAATTAGAGTCATCTAGATTATCGATTTTAGTAAAATATAATACTTTCAATATTTTATATTCTCGTTTTATTTTATTATTTATTTCTTCTAGAATGTATTTATTATAACGGTATCGGGAGAAAAACATCCAACAAGTTTATGGTTTGTTTCATCTGTAACCGTAATTTCAATTGTATTTTATATGATTTCTATCCACAGATATTGTTTCAAGAATTGAAACAATATTTGTGAAAAATAAACTATACAATGAAAAAATAACATAATTAAAAGAGGCTTGAATCACTTGATGAAAATAGAACACAATAATGTTTTTTTATTTTATATAAATGACCGAATATTTCATATTTAAATTATTTATTCTAATTCCATCAGTTTTACTAACCCAATAGTAAATATTGCTAATATATCATATCAAAGAATAGACAGGTTTTAATTTGAACGATTTATTACGAGTAATAAATGTGGTAATTCGTCGTAATTCGTAGCGGGGAATATTAAGCGAGATTTAATAAGTTAATCACACATGAAGAACAAACTAAATTTTTATAATAAAAATATGTTTCCTGGAAAACTGCTACAACCGTAGATAATAACTACAAACCTACGATAAGCGCTCCTGTAGTTATTATCTTGTATTAAACTCATCATACAATCTCCATAGGATATTACCAACAAAACAAATTCTACATGCTGCGGACTCTTTAATATCCTCTCAGGGAATAATTATTAAATTGTATTAAAAAAATATAATTGTCATATATTATAATGAATAAATAATTAATATTTTGGGTTGCGTAATAATTAATAAATTGTCTATTTTAATCTACGATTTTTTCTTCTTGATAAATAGAAGTGTAGTAGTATTGTCTTAAACGACAGATTATAAACAAGCTACTTTCAAAAATCTTCCTGATTTTTTTGCTATAGTCACATGTGTGTTTAAAAAAATGTATATAATACGACAACAGAATATATTGGCGATATAAATAATTAAATATTCATAAAATAGAATACATACTAATATCATAATTTCAATAATCATCAATAACAATTATTGTATTATTTTTATTACTTAAAAAATTCGTTACTATCATGTAAATATTTAAATATATTTATTCCCAAAACAAAAAATTATAAAATAATATAAGCCTTACATAAAATTCATGTTTATAAATGAGCGTTTACGTATCGTTGCCAAATGATACCGCAGTTAAAAGGTTTTGCTTGTTAGTGAATTTTCTTTTAATGGTAATATATAAATAGCGATAAATAATGTTGTCAGTGTCGGAAGTTCTACTTTCAAATACACATAATTTATTTTCATTTTAAGTATATACAAGAAGTGTATAGAAACAGATATAAATTATATCGTCTAGAGAGTCCAATGGAGATTGTACGAGTTGAGCTGAGTGGAATGTTTCATTATTAAATAGCGACTATAACGTCACATGTGTTTTGATGTTCGGTGAAAAATAAATGCAAATTGAAATAAGTGCATGTCGAAAATCCTGAGCGAAGTTAAAATATATTTTGTTGCGTGGAGTAAAATAATGGGAGACAAAGATTTTATTTAGATTGTTATTATGTATATTGCTCGTTCTTAATCCTTCCACTCTCAGTTGAAATACTTTTTATAACTTTCGTGATGGCCAATTTTCTTAAATTGTATATTATTGAATGATAAAAAGATTCATAATTTTTATGCCATAATAATAAATATTTCACACTATTGAATTTATGTTACTTTAAATAATAAACGCTTTAAATATTTATGCTTCATTTTTATTATTACTTTCTGACACTTTCAGTACTCTAGAAAACAGCATTTTAAATTCATAAGAAATTCAACTATTCCTTGCTTTCATAACGGGATTTAGCTTTAATTATTGTGTTACTTAGATTTAAAAAAGAGTTTCATATCATTATTAATTTCCATAATAAAAATAACACTAGTATGCATAATATCTCCTTCAGGATACTGTGTGACAGAAAGATACAGTTTCCGATTAATGTAAATATTTTAGTTAAAGTTACCGCCTTTTTGACCATAGGTAAGTTTCACTTGGTAATAAGGTAAAAGCTAATAGCATAAACCGTTTCTTATTCTTCCTTGTTATTTAAATCAATATTCAACTTCACCGCTACTTCTATAGAAGACCATGTTCACTAATCATCCAGGAGACTATTCTAATTTTTACAAATATTCTCATTCTCATTTTTATAAATATATGGCTCCAAAACGGTCACAGTCTTAAATTCCAAAATATTTAGCTAGTAACAAATAAAATGGTATTTACATACATTTACGTTTAACCCCGACCAAAGTCCTTATTATTGTAATATTTGTTAAATTTACTGCCTTTGTTCAAATGGACACATATTTCCTTTAGTGATCGAATGAGAGCAGCATTAAGACTTTTAGTTTTAAGTTAATCTATTTTATTTCAGGGGATTCAATAATAATACTGTGACAATGTAGTTACAACGATTTAAACGAGTTTTTGACTCTAAAGAACTTAGAAATATGTCGGTCAACTTTAACATTTTTAAATGTTTGTTTAGGTAAAACTTCACGTCGTTATTCTGGATAACAGATTGTATTAAATAAAGTAATTAATTTGCCAAAGTAGTTAGTTTAATACAAGTGATTTCCTTACCGTAAAAATTATTACCGTATCATATTCCAACTATATACGTATCAGGCATTTTAAAATTACAAATATGAATACAAAACTTTATTATTAAATTAATATGATGCAAGAAATTATCAACCTAATCACATAGACCCAATGTAAATAGCTTGTATTAATCTATAGGGTTTATAGTTTCGTAGATTAGCTGACTTTGCTAATCTCAGAAAGCTAAGCTATTGTCTGTGCTTGCGACAATATGTAATTAACATATAGGATTTACATAACTATAGTGCTCAGCGTATATTGTTGAATATAAAAAGTTAAGTTGAAAAGACCAGTACAGGAAATAAACACGCATAGAAATTTATTGTAATTATAATATTAAAAGACATATAATTTTGTATTACAAAACGTCTTAAAATTTTAAATACGTAAGCGAAAATACACAAAACGTTTTTATCTCTACAAAAATATTTAACTAACTATAGTGTTATGTATAAATTAATACATGATATGAGACGTATGATGAAATATGATGTCATTGAAAACCATTTATAAATGTTAAAATAACGTTTTATTTCTGTGAATTTATAATAGTGAAATAATATATGTACAATAAATTGAATTCGGTCTAATGTACGTCCGTGTATCTCAGTTGCCAAATGACAGTGAAGTTAAAAGGTTTTACTTGTTAGTCTCAGTACATTTTATTGCATTTGAGTCAAACGTATTATATAAACTATTAAATTTAAAATTAGGCAAATTAGTTCTTTACTACTAGTATTTGAATTTCTAGAAGTTCAAGTAAAAAGTCAGTTTTGTTGTCTGTCTTCGACTGTTTATTTTTAAAAAATCTGGAATAAGAATAAAAGTATAGAAAAAGAATGAATTAAAATTATTTTAATAATAATGCACATACCTTAATGATGAATATAATAAATATCTGAAGTAGGTATTTTTTAAAATGACTTTATAATTATAACTGAGAAGGTAGACTTTATAAAATTTTATAATGTTCAGTTTCAGAGCGGATATAAATAAAGGATGTCATAAAAAATTGGTGAATGACGGTTGCATCATATATCTTTTTAAGATTTTTATATGAAATGAAATGCAAATTAAACTAAGTGAATATCGGAAATCCTGAGCGAGCTCAAATTGTATTTTGCTGCAGAGTAGTAGTTTCCTGTAATATGAGAGAACTATTTTATTTTGGTTGTGTTTTTAGTAGAATTAATATTGGGTCGCAAAATCCATTGTGCTTTTAATTACTCAAATGTGAATATATTTATGTTTTATATCATGTAAAATAGTTTTTTTCTGTGAAAATTCTATATTTTTAAAATAGATATTATCAACTAACCAACTACATCGGAAACCTAATTTCAAGCTCCCCATAATATCTTATGTGATAAGTGAATACACAGGTAGTTATAATTGCATTAAATTTATATAATAATATAATAATGAAATAGTCCAGTGTATATAGTTTTTAATTTTTTTTAATTAAATATTCGAATATATTTTTAGATTTTTTTCATATTTGTTCACTTCATTCTATAAATTAGGATATCACGACCGATTGGAGAGTTGTTAATTATAAATTAGCAGGTAAAATAGTAAAAATTCTTTCCAATTGCTAAGAATTTATTTATTCAAAAGATGTTGGAAAAATAGAGGAGCTACAAAACATCTAAGTTTACAGAAAGTCATCAAAAAATCGTCTCAAAGCACTCCCTTCTTAAGACGAAAAAAATAGTACCTTTAGTTAATATCAAGTATTAAGCTACATTAATTAACAACTAATCATGCAATATTTGTATATATTAAATCGGCTTTATAATTAAACATAATATACTTAAAATACGTTCATTTTTAGATACAAGATATACTTAATTACTTTGAGATAAGATTGCTATATGCTAAATGCACTAATCTATTAGGTTTATAGTTTTCAAGATAAACTGACTTAGCTAATCTCAGAAAGCTAAGCTATTGTTTGTGCTTCCAACAATATGCAATTAACATACAGGATTTACATAATTATTATACTGCGCTCTGTCTACTATGTAGAATTCAAGATGAGAAAAGTTTGTTAAAGACAAACTTACTATGCATCTACTACAGTAGAAAGCACTTACATAATACATTGTTTAAGTGCAGTTATTGACGTTGTACTAATTTTGATTTTTCGAAAGTTTCATAACATACAGTCATGTTTCCCAAAATACCTTACACAGGAAATGTAACCAAATAATTCTTGAAATATAACAATAAAAACTCAAGCTTGCATAGTATTCGTGCACTATACAAATTAATGGGTTATTTATAATAAATAAATGAGTAGTAAATGAATAGTAAAGTTTAATCATGTTTATGCCTAATAAAACTCATAAAATACTAGAAATCATCTGTATTAAGTGTTCCATTACACTTATAACTATGATAGATAATGTAGACTACATTATCTATCTCTACTACACTACACTCTATAGTGAAGTTAAAATTATCGCTATTAGTTTTATAATTTATATATACCATATGTATAAAAGTTGTGAACTCAATTAATATTGTAATAATACACTATACCAACTGTGCTAAGCAAACTATATTATTTATTCACTTCCGTGTAAAAGTTGATGCACTAGTGATTACTTTATGTGAACTTTTGAATCCCAATAATTATGAGTACTATTTACAAAACAGCGTATAATTTAATATCTTTTTTTTAAATAAGCTTATTTAGAAATTTAAAAATTAAAGATTTTTTTTTTTCTTACAGTATTCGAAATTATCAATCATCGTTCAGATTTCCAATACCAGATAGAGTGATTTGAAATTAAAAATATTATGTTTCTGACATATACGAGTAAATAGAGCGTATGCTTAAACTGGTATATTGATAAAGTTTAATTTTAAAAATCTTTTCTGCTGTCATGTTTTATAATTTTAGTGAATATCAAAGGCTTTACGTGTAAATACAATCAGCAAAGTAGATACCGGCGATTCAATTAAAAACTTTTATTGAATACTAAATACTTAAAAACATTTACTGGAGCTTAAGGTAAGTTCAATATAATTTCTAGTTTGTTTTAAAATAAAAACAAGTTGATTTGTTTAGTGCGAATGGAGGCATTAATTAATTGAATAATGGAAACCAATTAACATGTTACCTCAAGGTTGAAAGTATAAGAGTAAACAGAAACATAAAATATAATGTATATACAAAATAAATTATATTGACTGTAACATTTACATCAAGAAAAAGTAACTCGCAAAGATAATAGGAGTAAATAGGAAAATATGCGTGGACGAACCTCAGAATCCAGGGCAGCTCCATATAGATAATCCAAAAAGGTCGACGGCACGTAACAGTTACAGTTTAAACACAAAGGTTGGTTCCATAGACGTTCAATAAGACTCATGGTTAAGATTTGGCAGTACCACTTAATAGCACGATCATCATCCTGTAGTGCAATACTCAAAGATCAGGCGGTGAGCTGGAGTCGAAGACGGAGTTGTAGGGCTTCGTCCTCTGCCGATATGATCTATTTCGTATGCAATATTTGTCTGCTCGGGTGCCTTAGTTGGCGCTGATGTCCACGGTTTTAAGGAAGAGTGAAGGAAATGGATTGCGATGTCACATATAATTAATTCAATGACTATTATGAATAAAAAGCTACAAGTTGACGTTACCAACTACCTTAATATAAAGGCTACACTTGATGGTTTTTATTATAAAGTTTTGTAATAACCTAGCTTTCATATTTTTTCATATTTTTTATCTAAAGCACATAGATTGTTATATATTTCCTTAAAATAAATTGCCTTCCCTTGCGTCTCAAAAGAATAAATAGTTATTAATCACCATATCGTAACTATAATATAATATGATACATATGCAATCATGTTAATACATTGTGAATTCTATTAAGTACCAAACAAGAAAACAAAGAGAATATAAGTTATTATTTTGGATAAACAAATATATTATTATTAACTTATTTATATTATATGTAAATATTTGTCTCATAAAGTTGTCTCTATAACTAATATGTTTCTTTTCGGTCAAGACATTCTGTGATAACACTTACTGGTTGACGAACTGATTGTAGCAAAACGCACAGTTATAGTAACGCTGAATCTGATAAAAATAACGTTTATTTATAGTAACAAATAAGACCTAACTTCAAAAAACCTTTAATAAGACGAATTTTCATAAATACAATTTACGTTGTATGCTTAAAATTTTATGCTGTTTTTCGGACTTTTGTATATAAAAATAAACCCATTCTATTAATAATATTATATTAAAATTACATAAATATACTTTATTGTTATTTAAATCTAAAATTAAATAATATATATATTTTTTATATTCTATGGTTAAGTGAAAGTAAAAATACTTGATAAATTTTGAGTTAGTTTTATATGGTTTAGAGAAAAGATGTGTCGCGTGGGATGCTTATGTCTCGTTATGTTCAATATAAAACTACTTTACAACCGTCCAGCAAAGGAAAACTCGTAAAACTGAAAGCTGAATAATAAATACAACGTTTGTTAAGTTTATATTTTGGTTTTAAAGAAACATAACGTGGTCACATACGAGTACATACAATTTAAATTGTCACTTTTATTTTATCACTCAAATGTCTTCAAATATTATAAATATTTATTATAAAATAACTTATGAGCACTGTTATTTTGTTGTTTATACATATATATGTCGTATTTTATGTAATAAATTTAACATAACTATTTCTTAATAGCAACAAACAGACCTAAAAACAAACAAATGGTTTGGTAAATTGAGAACCAATTGAAATTGATATATTTTTCAACTCTCAGAACATTTCTATTAAAAGTAAACAAATAATTATATAACGGTTTTAATTATAACTTAATTTTGGGAGGTTTCTTCCTGTTTTCTAGAAAATTATATTGAATCTGTATATTAAACTTGTAGTGTTTAATAATCATTAAAGTGAGAATATTAAAAACATTTTTATATAATTTTGGAATAGCGACAAGATATATCATTGAATAAAATGTTTATAGTTTTTTTTTATTAAGCAAGAATAAATAATATTTATCTTATAAAATTTAAAAATAATTGATTTTTATAATTAAAAATGTTTAAAAAAAGCTTACTAAGAATAAGTTGAATAAATATTAAATTTGGAAACCTTACTTTTTTTGTACGGTTTCCGGCAATTTATCAACGATGAAACACGTTCCAGTTATCACCTAAAAACACGGTTAGGTGTTTTTAGGTGATGACTGGCACGTGTTAACTTATGTCTGTGTACAGAATATACGTGATGCACATATACAAATGCAATAAAATGTGAACGAAAAAAATTGCTAAATATGAGTTTTAATCCGACAAACTTTTTTCGTGTTGTATATTACTGTTAAACAATATTTAATAATTATATAAATGTAGCCTAACAAAAACACTTATTAACACAAAAATCTGCAGAGAAGGAGTACTTTATAAATATACTCGAAATATTGCTGTTGTAATAAAAATATATTACAAAAAAAATCCTTCTTTGATTTACATTTTCGTTGTCTCTTAAAAAAATATCACGTAGTTACAAAGGGAGTACTTAAGCTGCCTCTAGAGCGACAATACCATTATAGTTGATCTAGACCTGACGTATACAGCGTCTTTGTTAATAAGAAATTAGAAATATACCACAAAATTTTAACGATCCTGGTTTTATATTATTACTTATTTCTGTCATAATACAATATGATATAATTATATTAAATAAGAACAATATTTTTAATGTATAATATGTACTATTTTTCTTGTTGTGCAATGTTTTTATTTATATACAATTTAAACAAAGTCTGTAACAAAGTATACAGGAAAAAGGGTTTGCAAAAGATTGATAATTTTTATTTTTTCTAGATATTTAGAGAAATAAAGTAAACAAAATATCAGCCTGTGTGTAGGGTAATGTTTGTCGTTCATTCTAACCGTATAAACATTTGCCTTGTCGCTGCGCTGATCCGCCGAATCTAACACGTTACTCTGTTTACTTACTAATTCGGCTAGACTGGATGAGGTTCGATGGAAATATAGGGATGTTTAACTACCTGATGATCTACATCTACACTGATGGTAGATAATTGTCGTGCTTAACATTATATTATTATATAACATATTATCTCCCTATTAAAAATATTATTCCTTCATTTGCTTCTTTATTGGTCGGCAATAATTTGGGTACTTTTATTTACTTTATCTTATAAAGTATGGTAACTATAATAAAAAAAACGAGAACTTTGTAAGTGCAACTAAATTTATTGAAGCCAAAAAAATATCTTTGATAATTTATGATAGGTGATCAAACAAATAAAGCAGGGTTAGGATCAAGTAGGAAACAACAAGACTTAGAAATAACAAAATGTTTTATTCGGCACGATGAAAACGATAATTACAGGTTGCACGCGATGAGCCTAGAATTGCAAATTGAATGGGTGACCATATGAGATTTTTGTATTCCACTAGCTTTGAGATGGCGCACCCTGCTTCATGATTGGTCTCCAGCATTATTAGAAATGCATTCCAAATGACTCTCCCAGATCAAAGTAACTTAGTAAGATGGGGCAAAGCCACCGAAAAATCTTGCAATATCTATGGGGAGGCAGTAGGAACCGCGAAACACTTGCTAGTAGGGTGTAGGGTACTTTTAAGTAGAGGTAAATACTCCCGTTGCCACGATAAAGTATTAGAAATCTGTTTATTTCTGTAGCAAGAGCGCAGAGGCGTATAACAACCACCTAAATATCAGTGGAGTTCGTAAAGGCAGGTTCGTCCAAAAACTCAAAATTAAAACTTATTCCATCTTGGAGGCGTCTCCTGATTGGACTCTCATGATGGACACGTATGAAAGGCAATACAAAATCTCCGGGGATGTTTGTGTTTCGTCATCTAGGCCGGACTTATTCCTTTACTCAAAACAACTAAGGCGCGTTATACTTGTGGAGCTTACTGTACCCTGGGAAACAAACATACCCAAAGATCATACATTTAAGCTTAACAAGTATTACGAACTATGTAACGAACTGATCAGGAAAAAGTTTATAGTTAATTTGTACGCTGTTGAATTAGGAGCGACAGGTATAACAGCAAAATCTCTCTACAATTTATTTAAGGATCTCGGCCTTTCTAGAACGACCGTAGGTTTATTTCTGGAACGTATTTCAAAGGCGGCTTTAGTAGGTTCTTACGATATTTGGTTAGGTAGGGAGAGGAGCGTGAACAGTGAAGGTGAGCATGTATGCGCATAGTAAAGGGGTCCCTTAAACCTACACCTGGGTTGCAAGTCCCAAGCATTGTTTGCACTCCTCTTCTTGCAACGCGATGGACCCGGCACCCACACGGTGAATCCTTGGAATGCTAAGAAGCTTCGTCTCTCTTTAATTAAGGAAGTCTATATAACTTAGGATTCAACTTACCATTAGTATAATGTAAGTTTTGTAGTACCTTAATTAAGAGAGTACTTGAATTTCCTTTAACATTAACAATGTTTTATTAAAATATGAATAATATTAAACCTGTTTCATACTTAGTTCTGCATTGTTGTGAAGTATAATGTAACGAGCGTAATATTACGAGTGTTTCGGCATGATTTTAAAGTTAGAGTCGCCTAGATTATCTTTTTCTATAAAATATATAACAATATCAATATTTTGTGTAGATTTGTTTTATTTTATAGTTATTTCTTCTAGAATCCATTATAAAGGTCGCCAAAGCTGAACATTCAACAAGTTTATTGCTTTATTGGTCAGTGTAACCGGAACTTCGATTGTTTTGAAAAAAAATGGGATAGTCAATTCTTTAAACAATGTTTGTGGATAGTTACTTTTATGTAAAAAGTAAATAAGTATTTACATAAATAAAAGAGGCTTCGATCAATCGGTGAAAACATAAGAGAAAAATGTTTTTTTTACTTTTTATTAATGATCAATTTAAAGAATGGCGAGATATTATGTTGGACAATTTATTACAAGTAATAAATGTGGCCATTCCTCGCAACTTGTCACAGGAAATATTAAGCGAGCTTTAATGAGGCCATCAACATAAAATAAAAGGAAATTTTATGTCCTGTAATAAATATGTAATGTATTACATTATAATTCAATAATTTTTAAAAATATTGAGAATGAAATGAAATTAGTTAATAAAAATTACGTTATAACTAATTTAATAAAAAATTATAAGTACTATGATGCTAATTGGATTACTTTCATCGTTTTTACTATAATGGCATATTGCAAGAGTTAATCCCTGAATAATACAGAAGCAAGGAGGCGGAGATATGATCCGTTTTATGGTACTTTCACGTCATTAGACAGTATTTACGATTCTCCCTCAAGTGAAGCAGTATGTATATCCATTGTTGGAAAAATAACCTTTATTTGAATACAAATTATATACAAGCAATGTTTTAATAGTAACATGAACAAATGTATATATTTGAGTAATGTAATGATTTTAAATATTGATGAATATGGAACCACCTCATAAAGCATTTTCTTAGCACAGATTGTTCTTGAGCTGTTCGTTGCTTTGATTCTAGCTAGAAATATAAGATTCAAGTTAATTTTAAGACATGGAATTATAAGCTTTTAAATGCCAAGAGTTTGAATAATACACTTTCTGTTATGTGATCATGTTTTATATATATTCTTATTTTTTTTCTATTTCAAATTAAAGATAGCGCTGAAAAATAAATAAGAATTATTACACAAGAAGAATAAAGGTAAGTTTAATTATAAAAAACTTTTTATAAACTGACGAGGAGCGTTCTTTTATTTATTATCTTATATTCAACTCCTACATACATTTCATACAATCATTAAAGATATAATTAAAGTAATAATTAATAATTGGGGTGTATAATTAATAAATCGTTTATTTCCATCTAGGACATTATCATCTTTATCAATCTGTAGTATTTTAAGTGGCAGATTATAAAAAAGCTACTTTCAGAAACCTAATTTTATTTTTTTTGTGTTACACGTGTGCTTAAAAAATAATGTTATATATGCCAAGAAAAGTAACTTACAATAACACGTTAACAGAATGTTTTGGTGTTAGAAATAAATAAAATAAGATAAATGCTTCTAATATTATAATTTGAATATTAATCAATAACAATTATTGTATTCGTTGCTATCACATTATGTCTATCTACATAGATATTTGAATATTTTAATTCCTAAAACAAATATTAATGAAATAATATCATATATTCCTTACCTTAGATACATATTTATAAATAAAAGTTTTGGTATCCTTACCAAACGATACAGCAGTTATAGTTAAGTTGATGTCTGTATAATATATAAATAGCCATAAATAATGTTGTGAGTGTAGGAAATTGATTTTCAAATACAAATAAAATTTATTTATTTTAAATATATACAAGAAATTATATTGTCTAGAGAGTCCAATGGAGAGTCTACGAGTTGAGCTGAGTAGAATGTTTCACGTGTTTTTAATGTTCAGTGAAAAACATATGCAAATTGAAATAAGTGCATATCGGAAATCCTGAGCGAAATTAAAATGTATTTTGTTGCGTCGAGTAAAATTTTACTTTGATTGTTATTTGTATATTGCTCGCGCTTAATCCTCTTTAAGTTGGAATACTTTTTATAAATATTTTTTTTTAAGTTGTGTTTGAATGGTAATAATGATATAATAATATAAATCGTAATAAACCCTAAAAAAAATTATTACATATTATTTAAATGTAATTAATATCTTTAAAAAAGTTTTATGTAATATTACTATAAATAATCAAAGCTTTAAAAGAAAATAAAAACATTATAAATAGGGTTAAAATAATATTAATACATCATTAAAATTTTATTATAACAATAATTTTCACCACTGAATATAATATTCCAACATCTGTAACATAAGATGGAAAATGGTTCTCACTGTTCAATTTAGTTCATGGTTTATGAGATATGCTAAGTCAGCCTTCAGTTCATTATAATTATTAGATTCTGCGTACAATGTAGAACTCAAGATGGTAGAAGTTTTAATAGACAATTATATACTCGTATTTGTAGTATTCATACACATATTGTTTTATTTTCTCTTTAAAATTTACTTTAATAATATATATTTCTATTGGATGATATGAAGTCCAAGTTGTAGAACCTTGCTAAATAAACATATTTTTAATTTATTTATATACTGTCAAATTAATTGTATTTTTGTGTAAAAATGTATGTTTAGTCTTGCTATATAACTATTTGTCTTACAATTTCAGTTCTCTAATTAGAATAGGTATGCATTTTAAATTCATAAGAAATAATTATTATTTTAAATTTGAATTAATCTTTGCTTTCATAAAGGGATTTAGCTCTTATTATTGTTTTAAATAGATATGAAACATACATTCAAGACAGAGGTCTATTGTATTTGTACAAATATTCCAGAACGGTCGCAGTGCTAGGCTTCAAAATATTTAGCAAGTGACGAAAATATATATAAGATATACATATCTTTATCTAATAGCACTGAACATACGTTTATTTTCCTAAATAGAAATAAAAGAGATAGTACTATACTTGTCAGATATGCGTTCTCTAACTGGAGAGTTATTTATGTCAGTGGTCAAATAAGAGCAAAATTAAAAGGTTTTGCTCATCATCACCGGACGTATTTTATTTTATCATATTCTCTAACAATATTTTTACAATGTAAGCACCTAAACGTGTTTCTGAATCTAAAGAAAAAAATATTTGGCTATTTATAAATCCATAAATGTTTGTTTAAATAAAGCTGCCCGTCGCTATTTTAAGTAAAAGATTATTTCTAAGTAACATAATTATCTTGCTAAAGGAAAGTTTTTAGTTACTTACTACAAGTGATTTCCTTACATTAAAACTAACCTAAAAATCATTACTGTATCAAATTTCATATCATGCATAAAATTATGACGTATTGACAAAACTTTTTAAAATTAATATGATGCCAAAAATTATCAACCTAATCACATTGATACAGACATGTGTTGATCTATCAGGTTAGCTAAGATCTCAGAAAGCTAAGTTACTGTCAGTGTTTGTAACAATATGTAATTAACATACAGGATTTACATAACTTTATTGCTCTGAACACATTGTAGAATATAAAAAGTGAAGAAGTTAACAAGACCAGTACAATAATTTAATATACGTATTAACTAATTAAAGTTGTAATTTTAAAAGAGCACAATCTTGTACTACAAAACATCTTCAAATTGTAAATACTGAAACGAAAAGACATAAAAGTTTTTTATTTCTACAACAATATTATACTACTACGATTTCTTTCACTAATTAAAACGTGATCTGATGTGTGATGTCATATGGATTCTTATTTCAAAGCATTTATAAACGAAAAAATAAGTGTATACAATAAATTTAATTTGTTTTAATGTACGTCCATGTATCTCAGTTGCCAAATGCCAGTGAAGTTAAAAGGTTTTACTTGTTTTTCGTGATACATTTTATTTCATTCTACTCAACTGTATTATCTAAACTATTGTATATAAAATCAGCCAACTTAGTAATAGAAATTCAAGTGAAAACTCATATACGTTCAAAATAGTATTACATTGTTTGTTATGGTATTGAGTAAAATCAATACAATGGTCTTCGACTGTTTAAATGTTTTTAAATTCTGGAAAAAGTTATTAATAATAAAAGAATACATTGAAATAATTTAATAATCAGAAATATAATAAATATTTACAGTAGTTATCTGTTAAAATAGCTTGGTATTGATAACTAAGAAGGTAGTCTTTATTTAATTCTGTAATGTTCAATTTTAAATCGGAAATGAAGTGTCATTAAAAATTTGTCAATCATATATATCTCTTTCTTAGTTTTTTATATGAAATGAATTGGAATGCAAATTAAACTAAGAGAATATCGAAAATCCTGAAATTGTGTTTTGTTTCAGAGTAGTGGTTTCTTGTAATAGAAGAGAACTATTTTATTTTGGTTATTTATTTAATTGAACTAATGTTAGATTCGCAATGTCGGTTGTGTTTTTAATTATTTAAATATTCCCTTTTATGATAATTATACACTAGTACATTGTTATAATATATAATAGTGTAAAAGACAAAATTAGTTGAATATGCGATCATAATTTTATATTCGCACTCATTTTGGAAAAGATGTTATATTTGTTCCTTTCCATTCTAGAGGATTTGATGTAATAATGACTGAAAAGTCGTTTAAAATAAAATGCCAACAATAATACGGACAATTTACTAACGATTCCGTAAAATATATTTATGCCTATGAAATTAATAAAATTGAGAAGCTACAAAGTAACTATTACAGGAAATTAGATGAAAAATCGCGAAGAATCGTTAAATCCTTAACGTGTTATTCAGCTAACGGGGTTAGTACTGTTAGTTAATTTCAACATTAAAAAAACACATTGTGTGTATTAATTTTTTTTTAGAAATAAGCGTGTTATACATAAAATATGTAAAGATTTTACATAGATTTGAGATATTCTTAACTACTTTGAAATAATATCGCGATTAAATCCGCTAATCTATTAGGTTTATAACTTTCAAAGTAAACTGACTTAGCTAATCTCTGACAGTTAAGCTATTGTTTGTACTTCCAACAATATGCAATTAACATACAGGATTTACATAATTATTATACTGCGCTCTGTCTACTATGTAGAATTCAAGATGAGAAAAGTTTGTTAAAGACAAACTTACTATGATTTTGCTGTATTATTTAAGTACAATTACTGCCGAAACAATTGACGTTCAACTCGTATTGATTTTCGAAAATTTTATAAGACTTTTTTGAATTAAAATTTTATAAGACATTTATGAAAATCTTACAAAAAAAATTTTCACGAAATACCTAACATAGGAAATGTAACCAAACAATTATTTATATAGGTATAACAACAAAAAGTATATAGTAACAATATCTGAATAACCTACGCGAAGTTAAGAAACAAATCATTGTAGTGTCAGAATTCTTAGTGATATAGGGAGTGGAATTTCGCTTTTAAATATAAATAATAAATATAAATCTATGTGTTTTGATAAATAAAGTAGAAGTGTAGCTCCTGTTTTGTCTTTATTTTAAAGTACAAATATTACAAAAATTGCAAAAAACTCCTTACTTTTGTTAATTATGTAAAACGTTTTGAAATTTCTAACATGATTACTCGGATTTTTTTTTTGCATAAATATTAATCCATTTCTTGAACCTAAATACATTAAGTAAAATAAGTAACCGTAGATGTAGATTATTATTTATTTATTGTCTCATTATTTATTTTTAAAATATAAGAATAAAATTACTCCTAAACTGCAGCAGAATAAGAGAGATAATAATAATAATTGGATCCAATATTTAAAGGAATATTTTGAGCTGATTAATTCTTGTAAATCGGGAGAATCAAGATGGTCAGTTTTTTGACAGTTTTTTGTTGTTTCAAATATCATTAATTTATACATGAAATACTGCACTTGATATTACTATGGATTTTGTATTATTGTATGGTATTTTTGTTTTCGAATTGATTGCGACGAAAATATATCTTAATACCACTTTTATCATCTAAACATAAAGGATACACTCACTGGTTATTATTATAAAGTGTTGTAATACATAACCAAGCTGTCATATTTATCATAAGCACAGATCTTCTTACACATTTCCTTTAAATAAACTAGCGTTTTCGCTCTCAAGCACAAATGGTTATTAATAACCGGGTCATTTTGCTACTATATTATATTTGTAATATTTAAATAAAATAAAATTGTAACTTGCTGTTAAGTACCATATAAAAACATACAGAGAATATTATTGCCAATAAATAGAAAATTTAGTTGAGCATATTCCATATGAAAAATAGTGTTTATCAAATTAGTGTTTAATTCCAACACAAAAAATATTAATAAAGAATAAACATATAAAGTTAAACATTTAGAAAAGGTAAATCATTACAAGTTCTGTCTATTTATCTGAAAACTATTCCACCGGTTCAAATCTGATTTTCGTTGAAAGCTTAATGTTTAAGCTGATCGTTTAGATTCGTGGTTAATTTATTTATTTTATTTATTTTTTAATTAAACCTAAAATCCATAAAAATAAATTTATTTATTTTCTATTGTTAAGCGTTAACTAATATACTTCACGAATATTGAAGAATTCACGATTTCATGGAGTTGCTTTTATATGGTTTAGAAAAAAGATAAATAATTAAAAAAATATGTTGCATGGGATGTTTCTGTCTCGTTATGTTCAACATAAAACTACTTTACAACTGTCCAGAAAAGAAAAACTCGTAAAACTTGAAGCTGGATAATAAATGTGACATTTTTTAAGTTTTTATTTTGGTTTTATACAAATAGCGTGGTTAAACATACTATTTAAATCTTCTAATCCTTACAAAGACTATATATTTCATAAAATGACTATATTTAATTCCTCCAATGTAATAAAACATTCCTCAAACATTATAAATATTTCTTCTTATTTTATGTAGGAAATTTAACACAATATTTTTTTAATAGCAATAAATATACCTAAAAACAAACAAATGATTAGTTAAATACAGAACCAATTTAATTTGTTTTTTCTTTTCAATTTCAACAACGTTTCTGTTAAAAGTAAACAATTAATTATAAAGCGATTTTAATTACAACTGAATTTTGCGAAATTTATTCCCGTTTACAAGAAAATTAAATCGAATATATCATCAAACTTTTAGAATAGTTTGATAAATATTAAAGAAAAAAAGTTAAAAACATTTTATATCATATTAAATATTATTAAAAATACGTATACAGTTTATTAAAAGCAAGAACAAAGAATATTTATTTTATAAAACTTGATCCATAATTGATTTGAATAATTATCTATTTTTTTTTAATTAATCCGAAAGATATTTCTATTACCGGTTGGCCTTTTCAATATTGATTCATTGAAAAAAGCCAACCAAGAATACGACGAATAAAACTTAAAGTTTGAAACTTTACTTTTTTCGTATTGTTTCCGTCCGCAGACGGCTTTCCTGCAATTTATCAACGACGAAAGAGAAAAGCGAAAATGTATTTTGACAATACTTTGTATAAATCCCAATATTGTGGTTTTCTGAGACTAAGATTATAAAATGTCTTTCAAGAAATAAAAAGTTTAATTAAAGAAAACACAAAAAGAAATATTTGTATAGTCTCAAACTGTGATTTTAAAAGAAAGAATATGGGAGATAAATAAATATAATAAAATATATACGAGAACTATTATAAATAATAAAGTGATTAAAGTGTTTAAAAATATGTACTATGAATTTTAACAAGCACTTTAAGAATTTTAAAATTACTGTACAATGAATGTAACATAATAAATATATTTCCTTTTTTGAGTTACATTTCTGTTGGTGCTATCAAATATCACAAAAGGAGTACTTAAGCTGCCTCTAGAGCGACAATACCATTAACGTTGATCTAGACCTGATGTATACAGCGTGTTTATTTATGGGTTAAAATATACTAAAAAATTCGAACGATCCGTGATTTGTTATTTTACTTATTTGTAAAGTAATACAATATGATAGATTAAATGAGAACAGTACTTATTATAAATAAAATAAACTTTTCAGTTTTAGTTTTGTACAATGTTTTTAGTTAAATACAATCTTTCACCCAATAAAGCAAGGCCTGTAATAAAATATCGAGAAATTAGCATTTGCAAAAGATGGATATTTTTTATTTTTTTGTTGCGTACGTGGAAAAATAAACAAAGAACAGCCCATATATAGTGTAATATTTGTTGTTCATTCGAACCGTATAAACGTTTGCTTTGTCGCTGCCCTGATCCGCCGAATCTAACACGTTACTCTGTTTACTTACTAATTCGGCTAGACTGGATGAGGTTCGATGAAAATATGGGGATGTTTAAGTAGAGAGTAGATATTAGGTAATTATCGTAATTTACGTAATACTATCTCTCCCTTTCTTTTCTTCTTTATTTGTCAATGTTTTGGGTGTTATGTTTATTATAAAGGGTACCTTTTAAAGTGTATTTTTTTTAAAAAAAAGAACCACATTGAAAGAAATAAGAACTTTGAAATTGCAACATAATATATTCATTCTTAATAATATGTTAAAGAATAATTAAATCATCAATAACTTTTAGATAATCTAAAGTATTATTTTTAAATAAGCTACGATAGTTAAATATTATTTGTGTGGTGTCCGTGTTAACATATGGTCTTTATTTATTCCAAGATGTTACGACCAAAAATTTTTTTTAATAAAAAGCTATTGAATATAACATATGTGTAATTTTATATAGAAAGTAAACAAGCATTTACATACCAAAAAAAGCTTGGGTCAATTTTTATAACATCGAAATGAAAAAAAATCGATTAAATTAATAATATATATTAAAAGAGTGTAATATTACATTTATTTTTTAAATAGTTTATTAAAGTGTACAGTTAGTTTTATTAAGAAAATAGTGAACTTGCTAATATTAATATCAAAGAATGGAGAGGTATTACGTTAGATTAACGATTACGTACGATTTATTACAAGTAATAAATGTGGCCATTCCTCGCAACTTGTCACAGGAAATATTAAGCGAGCTTTAATGAGACTATCAATACTAAATAAAAGGAAATTTTATGACCGGTAATGTATATGTAATGTTAATTCAATTTAATAATTATTAATACGTCAAACATGATTAGGTAATAAAAATCAGGTTATAATTAATTTAATAATAAAGTATAACTATTATTATGTTAATTGGATTACTTCGACCGTTTTGCACTATAACGGCATATTGCAAGAGTTAATCCCTGAATAAAACAGGAGGAAGGTGGCGGAGATATGATCCGTTTTATGGTACTTTCACGTCATTAGACAGTATTTACGGTTCTTTCTGAAGTAAAGTGCGGAGAGCAGTATGTATATCTATTGTTGGAGTAGTAACCTTTATTAGAATATAAATTATATACAAGCATTATTTTAAACGAAATATGTACACATTGAAGTAATGAAGTGTTTGTAAATGTAGGTAAAATTGAAACTAACTGGATATTATACTTTGTACGTTGACTTGGTCATTAGAAAAAGAAATGCAGATTCTCTTTAATTCAACCAACTAGGAAAGCACTTACTTGGTCCTTAGTGTTCTTAAGCTATATATTGTTTTAATTTTAGTTAGAAATACCAGATTTTTAACCAGAAGTTTATTCTAGGATAAGATAACATGAAACTTTAAATGTCAAAATAGTTTTAAAATACACTTTCTTTTATCCGAAGCTGTCTTATACACACTCTCATTTTTCTTAATTTAATTTAAAGATAAAGCTGCAATATAAATCAGAAGAATAAAGGCAACTTTAATAATAAAAATAATTTTCCTGGCTAACTGCTACAATCGCAGATAACAACTATAAACTTACGATAAGCGCTCCTGTAGTTATTTTGTTGCTCCTGATGTGATAAGCGCTGCTGTAGTTGTGTTATCTTATATTCAACTCATTCTACAATCACCTAAAGATATTACAAACGAAACAACTTCTACAAGCTGCGGATTCACGCAGAATGTCTATTTTATTCTAGGACGTAATAATCTTGGTCGATAGCTTCTGTAGTAACATCTTGCATGAATACATACACACAACCTAATTTCAAATACCTAAATTAAATCTTTTTCTTGGTTTAGTCAAACGAGTGTTTTAAAAATTTTTATAATGTATGTCATACAAAATAATTTACCCAAATATATTTGTGATTGAAGTAAATAAATAAAAATAAATAAACAAAATACATACTTCTAATATCTTAATTCAATATTTATCACCGAAAATTCATGTATTATTTACTGATATTTATAGAATTCATTTCTATAATGTAGATATTTAAATATTTTTATTTCTAAAACAAGCATTAATGGAGTAATGTATGACATACATAAAAAATTTGTTTATAAATAAACGTTTACATATCGTTACCAAATCATACCGCAGTTAAAAGGTTTTTCTTGTTAGTGATTTTTCTTTTAATGGTAACTATATAAAATATAAAGTCAACTCGACTTTGGACGACTTAGGGAAGACACCGCCTACCAAAAAACCATCCAAAAGTCTCTATTTTCCTTAGACGTTTATAAGTCGAGTATTTATTTTTGGGACTCGGGATGTTTTATCTAGTGTTACTAAGAAAGTAGGGCTGCCAAAGGACCTATAAAGTTAAAAATTTATGAAATTTTAAATCAATACATATACAAATGTAGCAGCTATTTTTGAGACTTTTTTTACTGAAATTCCAAAAACAGTTAGAGTAATTTAAATTCTTTAACATTTGATCCAACCGCCGAATTGAATAATAACAGAGTTAGTTAGTTAGGTCAGTTATAATTTTTTTGATTTGAAACCTGTTTCATCAGATGAAATTGTTAAAACATTTTGAACCTTAAATCCGAAAAAAAAACGGTGATTTTGGGGTATGTCAGTTTAATTATTTAGCACTATTATAAAACATTTAATGAAAAACAGCAAAGTAGTTCCTCTGTTTAAAAGTGGCGATAGATTTGAAACCGAAAGTTGTAGACCTATCTCATATCGGTTTTACTGACTTTAAGTAGGTAGGTAGGAAAAAATTAATATAAACCAAGTAACAAAGTTTGTGTATAACAATAAAATCACGTATAGTGAACGACAGGGTTTCATCAAAAGTAAATCTACAACTAATGGGGGTGCCATGTTTTTTAAGTACATTTATGACTCATAGGTGAAGTAGGACAATGTAATCTAGGTGTTTTGCGATTTGAACAAAACCTTTGATTGCGTTTACCATCAAACATTGCTGAGCAAACTTAACCACTATGGTGTACGTAGCGCTGCGCTTGATCTTATTGACTCTTACCTGAATCAAAAAGTTCTGACGGTTTACGTTAATAATTCTAAATTGGCTGGTTCTCACATAAATATAGGTGTTCCACAAGAATTTATTCTTGGCCTTTTTTTACTTTTACTTTATATTAAAGGACAAGCATTTCTCGTTAATGGCCTTAGTGATATTATACTTTTTGCTGATGAAACCTCGCTTATTTTTAAAGTTGAGCGTGATGGGACTAATAATGAGGAAGTAAAAGTACTGTTTCACGTTTTCTTCATTGAATCGAAGTTAATAATTTAGTCTTAAATGTTAAAAAACTAAATACATAGAATTAACACATAATAATCCTAATATAAAAAGAAAAAATTGTAGCGTGCTCCTTAACAAGGAAGTATTAGAAGTGATTGACTCAACAAATTTCTTAAGTATAACTTTGAATATAAAGTTCCAGTAGAACCCCCCTCTCTCAGCACTTACAAGCAAACTGAGCTCGGTTGTCTTAGCAATAAGAAACGTTACTTACATAGAATAGGACATAGAATATACTTTATTGTACACCACACAGAGAGAAAAAAATAATGTAAAACGTAAAATGATATTTAAAAAAATATAAAAGAACGAAACATATACGTGGATACATAGAGTACAAAAAGGCGATCTTGTCACTAATTGGCGATTTATTCCAGGCAACGTTTAAGAATGGAGCACGTGTGTCAAATATGGCAGAGTGGTGCAAAAATAAATATAAAAAAATATAATAATTTATATTAAATGAAGCAAGCGATGTGGATTTCCTTATGTCCAACGGCAAACTGTTCTAAAGTTGAATTGCCTGAATTGTTAAAGAGTTG
Organism: Melinaea marsaeus rileyi; assembly: GCA_918358865.1. Taxonomy (NCBI): domain Eukaryota; kingdom Metazoa; phylum Arthropoda; class Insecta; order Lepidoptera; family Nymphalidae; genus Melinaea; species Melinaea marsaeus. The sequence goes on along the minus strand of OU911095.1, from coordinate 6,667,143 downwards.
TTAAAGAATTTAGTTTTGTGAACTGGCGTGTATAAGGTCAAGTTTTCAAGGGATCTTAAAGATTTATTATGTGTACCTGAGAATTGGATTTTTTTTTCCAAATACGGTGTGAAAGAGGAATTAAATAGCACACAGTACAGAAATTGAAGTATATGAATTTTACGGCGAAATCTAATTGGTAACTACTTGAACTGTGAACGAAACAGAAATACGGCAAAATTTGCGTAATCCAAATATAAACCGTCATAATATAGTATTTTGTCTAACGGTACTTTAACATGGGGCAGCGCTGTCAAAATTAATTCCATATTTTGTTATTAAATAGAGCTGTGAGGGCTATTTAAACTTTGCTAGACATTTCCTGAGGAATGTTTTAAAAGAAATTGGTATTCTTGCGGTCAATTCTAAATATGCCGTGCGAGTCTGGGCCCATCCCGTTGCAAGGAGAGGAGTGCAAACAAGGCCTGCCAACTTGCAACCCAGGTTTAAGGGGTTGTTGGACCCCCAATACTCCCGCAAGTAATGACTTCTAAGGTATTATATCAATAGATTTAACAAGAGTAACAAACAGTGTTGGAAAAAATACGTAGGATAGTAATTAATCGCTAAAATACAATTAATTCCCAAGCCATATCGTCGTTAAAATAATCGTTTACACTATAATAACTTTTTTTTAGTAAATTCCTTTTAGGGAATTATTTGAATTTATTCAGTGACAAATTTAACGCTTAACTGGGAGGTTTATAAAGGCAACCGTTTCCGTAAAAGCTTTAACACCACAGATTATACAGAAGATGGAAGAGTATAATCGAACATTGTGCTTGGCATTTGTAGATTATGATAAAGCCTTCGATTCAGTCGAGATTGGCGCTGTATTTCAGTCTCTCTTAAGGTGACAGATTGACTGTCAATACATCCAAGTGCTCAAGGGCTGGTATGTAAATGCAACAACCATGTGAATGCGACCCCAGAGCCAGAGTTCAAAACTTATACAGTTGCAGAGTGGTGTTAGATAGGAAGACGTTTTCTCTTCAAAACTGTAAACAGCTGCTCTGGAATATGTCACTCGAAGAATTGCTTGCCTGAAGAGGCAGTAGACGGGATACATGCAAATGGGGCTGAAAGCTCCTCGAGTGATGACCACGACTCTGTAGACGTGCAGCGTGCACTTAGATTTTGGTAAAACAATGATAATTGTTGACTTTATATAACTATCCTTATTCTATTCAAGTAATAAATATTAAATAATATTGTAATTATTGTACAGTTGGAATGTTTTTTTTCCATTATAATATTATATTTCAACAAAAAATATAAAAAAGCCTTATTAATTCATTATTAATTACCGAAGTCTATATTACTTACATTTATTTCAATCCACCGCTAGTAAAATGTCAGTTACCTTAATTAATAGATTATTTAAGTTTCCTTTACCATTAACAATGTTTTATTAAAATTTGTATAATATTAAGCATGTTTCATACTTAGTTCTGCATTACTGTGAAGTATAATGTAACACAAGATGCTTTTTATGTTACTGTTGCCACCTGAGCGTTATAATACGAGTGCCGCGCTGCCTTGCAAAGTTGTTTTAAAGGCAGAGTTACCAAGATCTCTGCAGTTTTAGGAAAAATAATATAATTTCAATATTTTATGGTCTTGATTTATTTGGTCGTTTATTTAGAATCTATTTTAGGGGTCTGTGATTAAAAAAAATTAACAAGTTTGTGATTAATTCGTCTCTACTAACCGTAATTCGAATTGGATTTTGTATGTTTTTTTTTGATAAGTGAATCCTTGAATATTTGTGGATAATAAACTATAATAACTTACATATAAAAAGTAAATATGTATTTACATAGTTAAAATAGGAAAAATTTGTGAAAATAGAAGGCAAATCTGTACTTCGGACTTTATATTAGTCACCGAATAAATAAACATTTATTTATTAAAACGATGTAATAATAATAAGTTTATTTGCTCTCACAATGCTTTAAGATTACAAATCATATTAACAAAAAATATGTAGGTTTAAAAATAACAATTAAAAGTAGTAGGGGAGACCGGGGCTGGTTGACTTAGGCGCAGGTAGACTAATTGTCAAAAACGCGAGTTAGGCAAACTTTTTGCAAAGATCGACTAGGTGAGCGTATCCATTATTCCCCCGTGCACAATCATCAGAAAAACCGCGGAGCAGACCCAAACCGTTTGTCAGCTAGAGCCTATTTTTCAAAAACAAGACACTTAAGTAACTATTTTTGCCTTAATTCTATTTGTTATAACTCTTTTCATTTTGTTTTGATTGCTTGTCAAACTGTTTAATACGAATGTTTGATTTCCGAACTTTGTATGCTTCCTTATTATTTTTAATTACGACACCATTTTAAGGTTTTGGCACGTAGTTAAAAATTACTAGGTCGTTTGGGGCTGGTTGACTCTTTTATAAAGGGGTTGGTTGACTATCTAGTCAACCTGCCCCATACAATTTTGGATATACTAGATATAAATTGGTATAAAAATTATTGTTCTTAACCTAACATTTCCAGTTTAGAACGATGCGAATCTATAGACGAAAGTCAAATCGACGTAAAGACATACTGGAGAGAGTATGTCGATAAGTTATTTTCGCCGAAGTATCAATTCCGGCAAAAGAATTTGCTATACCATATAAAATATCGCCATGTAGTAAATATGAAAAAAAAAAAGAATGCAATCCCGGACTGTCTAGATCTGAATTGACCTTGGAAAGCGTTGGCTACATAAAAAACAGACAAATATTCAGTGACGAGGAAGAGCATGCATCAGAAAATTGCTCATAAGGGAGCTGATGATGTTTATTATGGATTAACGCCTTACGAGTCCCGAAAATTTGCATATGAATTTGCAAAAAAAAAAATCTATTCCTGAATCATGGGATAAAAAACAGATTGCTGATGAAGATTGGGTAGGGAGTTTGCTTAAACGTCATCCTATTCTCTCTATTCGATCTCCTCAAGCTACTATTCCGAGCCAATTCTATCAAAAAAACAACGTGTAGTTGTTCTTTGATTACCTAAGAACCGTTTACCTACGTTTAAATGTAAGCCCTGGGTATATTTAGAATGTCGATCAAACAGGACTGACAACGGTTCACATTCCTGATAGAGTAATAGCTCATCTTGGCACCAAAAAATTGGGAAAAATGACGTCTGCTGACCGAGGTTTCGCTGGTGAGAGTCGCAGTTGCTACCTCGGCCTCGGCAATATGGTCCTTCCGTTCTTCGTTTTCCCACGTGTTAACTATAAATACTATTTTGACTATTTTAGACTAAAGGACGATCAAAGACTATTTTAGACTGGAGGTGGACCGACAGGTTCTTAACGGTGTTTAATGTTGTTGTAGATGTTCTTAAAAATGATGATTCCATTTACTTTAGTATTTAAATCTTGTTCCTTCGTCGTCTTGGTACTCATTACTTCTTAGGTCAACTTACCCCTAGTGACAAGTCAACCTGCCCCAGGCACGGGGTAGGTTGACTCGTTTTTCCCGTTCTATAAAATCGAGCCTATATACTATGTTTTAATAGGTATCGAGCTTATTGTAATTTCTTTCTAGAGCTGAATAGTGTCACTATCAATGGAATTGCTTTTCACAAAAATAATCATTAAAGCAATAAAAATATTAACTTTTAAACTGAAAATTGGTCAACTTTATTATTATACTAAAGAATTTATGACTTTGAGAGCCTGGTGTCAGTACTAGAAAATCTGAATAACCAGGCCCTTGTGTGTGTGAGTTCTTGTTACACTTACGTTTTAAATTATATCAAAGTTTAAAGTAAGTTTTATTAAGCCAATAGTAAATATAGCTAACATTTTATATCAAAAAGTTGAGAGGTAATACGTTGGACTATTTATTACAAGTAATAAATGTGGCAATTCCTCTTAACTTGTCACAGGAAATATTAAGAGGGGTTTAATGAGGTTATCAACACTAAATAAAAGGTGATTTTATGGCCGGTAATAAATAATCTTAATTTATCAATAATTATTAAACGTATAAAAATATGAAATTTGCAAATGAAAATCAGATTGTAACGAAGTTAATAGTCATAACTATGATGCTAATTGGATTACTTCGACTGTTAGTAGTATAACGGCATTTGCAAGAGTTTATTCCTGAATAATACCAGAGAAATGCGGTAGAAATATCATCCATGTTATGGCACTAGACGTCATTAGATTAGTATTCACGGTTCTTCTTCAAGTGAAGTGCGGAGAGCAGTTCCGATGTATATCCATTGTTGTAAAAGTATCTTTTATTTAGATATAAATGTTATACAATTAACGATAAATCAATTTTTAATAAGCATGTAATGTGATTAAATGTTGATAAATATGGAAATAATTATTAATATTATATTTTGTACGTTGACGCTGTCATACGAAAAAGAAATGCAAATTCTCCTTAATGCAACCCACTGATAAAGCACTTACTTTGTACTGAGTGTTCTTGAGCTGTACGTTGCTTTAATTCTTCTTAGAAATATAAGATTCAAGTTAATTCTGAGATAAGGAAACATGAACATTTAAATGTTAAAAGAGTTTTAAAGTACACTTTCCTTTATGTGAAGATGTTTTATATACACTCACATTTTTTATATTTCAATTAAAATACTGAAGATGAAGCTGAAAAATACGATATAATAATAATATAAAATATAATAATAAAAAGTTCATCACACAAAAAATAAAAGCAACTTTAATGTTTAGCAACAAGCAACAACTTTAAGTTATAAATATATACATATATTTATAACTTTTACAATCGTAGATACAGAATAACCGGTCGCATAAAATGTCTACTATATCCTCTAAAGTAACCAATAATAAATTGTAATGTAATAATATAATTGTAATATATTAGACATGGATAGCTTAAAAAGAGGATTATACTCCCACCTGCAATGCCCACAATGTTCTTGTGATTCCCGGGATGTTGCAAGAGCTTCTGGGCGGTGGTGATCTCTTGTCATCATTGACTCACGCTCTTTTCCTTCTTCTGCCAAAAAAAAAAGAAATTAGAAAATATTTTACGAAATACCCTTGATAGGAAATTAATGAGAATTACACTTTAATTAAAACAATGAAAAGTCAAGTCTTAGTCTTCGTACACTATACAGATTAATTACATAAATATTTTTTGTATCACTGCCATTACGTAAATATTTGTAGTCGTATTAACACCTATTCATAATTTTGAAACAAGTCAGAGTTTGTAGTGAGATAGAGAGAGAGATCCCGCCTTTAAATGTACTCGTAAATAAATAAAATAAACATAATGTGCGTGTTTTGAAAAACAAATTGAAATGTATTTGAAATGTCATATTTTTACAGTACACATATTATGTAATTTATACACGACTCATTACTTTTGTTAATTATGTATAGACACGAATATTATATTAAATTCATTTAGTATTGCGGTGGGGTAAATATTTTGAAACGGTGATATTTGATTATTTAATGTTTTTATGTTACATTACTTACTCATATAAGTTTTAACAATATATTTATTTCTTGAATTTAAACACGATTCCTGAAGTTTTTTTTCGTTATAGACGTATTTCTCCTAACACTTTTAGTTATAAGACGGTCATCTAGATTTCATAACTATATTTAAACTCAAATGTTGCATGTGTTAAAAAAAACTAGTAAATTTTAATAGGTTATTTTTATGTTTAACGAATCTCTGTTGTTCTATTGTAACTAAATAACGCAGTCTCATTCTATAGTGATGTTACAATTATGGTCATTAGTTTTTTTAATTTTTATCCATTATATGTATAAAAGTTGTGAACTCAATTAATATTAAAATAATAAACGGTTCCAAATCTGCTAAGTTATTTGTTTAAAAGTTGATGTAAAAGTTGATGCACTAATGATTACTTTATATACGAGTAAACTTTTGTAATACAGTAAGTGTTAGTACTAAAACAACGTACATTTACAATATATATTTTTTATTTAAGCTTATTTGGGATGTTGAAAAATAAAAAGAAATATCTGACATAAATTTGGAACTATGAAACAAGTGAGAACTAATGCTTATTCTGCATCTTATATTTCAATAAATAATTTAGTATAATACCGTTTCCGTTATGACAAGATTTTATAATGCTTTTGTCACATAACAAAAGTTTTACATTGGTTATGTTTAGATTAATAATAGAATTTGTAATAAGTACTTGACTTTGACATAATATAATTAAAAAATCTCATAAATTATCAGTAGCAAAATTAAGTAAGTAACTTTCTTAAAACTGTGGATTATTTTAATAGTAACTAACGATAGTTTGCTTTTATAACTAGTGGGGACTTTAGATGTATTTTGTTGAATCCTAACTAAAAATTCAAGCTTCAGATTTCTGCTGAGATAAAATAACATGACATTAAAATATTAAAAACACTTTTAAAAGTAACATTTGATTACAAAAGAATGCAGTTACATTTAATATCCAAATTTCTGTATCTTTCCATTAACATTACATTTTAAACATAAAAAATAAATAAATTTATTAAAAAACTTTTTAATCCCGTCACGATATATGTTTGAGGCCTCGGCCAAATGGCCTTGTGCGTGATTAAGAATTATATTAATATATTCTCAAATACACTTTATATTAAACAAAACAAAAAAATATATAAAGAGAGAATATTAAAGTTCTGAGGATGTAAACATATGGATTGGCTCGTTTCATTTGATTCATCAATTTCATTCATATTAATCACGTCTACATAGACGTGATTAATATAGATTTTCGTATATTTTTTTTACAATAATCCGAAAATGAAGACAAGACAAAACACGTCCAAGCAAATAGCTGTCAAAAATTAACTGGACATTTAAAAAAGTAAAATTTGTTGGCGTAAATAATGTGAAGAAGTCGATACATGAGCACCAATAGAACGCTACGGAAATCCGATATATGTAAACTTATTTTAATTATTGTTTCCCACTACAATGCCCTCAGTAATGTTAAAAAATTACGGCAGAAAATGATATAATTATCTATATATATGTATACATATAAATGTGTATACCACTTACTGAGTAGTCCTAAAATACAAGAAGATACAAACCTAACAAAATTTGACCCTAAGGGGTTAAACCATAGGCTGAAAGATTGTGGGTCAGTTTTCGAAACTAGTTACATGGCGATACAACATGGTGGTAAAAGTAGCCTGGTGGGTTTCTATTGTAACGAGTTTACTATCCGCGTAACATAGCAGCAGGAGCAGCCTCCGGGGAAGGAGTGCCCATTAAGACAGTAAGTCGTAAAAGAGTTATAACAGAAGTGTTCCAAGCATGTAACCCTGTGGAACTACACAGCTACCACTACATCCAACGTCGCACTTTCACAGGGCCTTTCTATAGCATACGTAATTCCCTTGCTAGGAAGGATTTATAAATCATGTTTTGGGTCAAGTGCCCTGAGATTCTTAAGTAATGCCGTCAATTCTCAAAAGATACGTTCTTAAGCCAAACTGAGCCTCTGAAAGATAGGTTTCACCAACTCCAGGGCGGAGAACATGTGGTGCAAGAGCTTATTTTTTCTCATCTAGTAATACGATTGCTCCGATTGCAGAAAAAGTCATCAGATTGACCGTCTTTATGCAAGTCACCTACCCGGCTTGTAAGATCCTTAGATCTTACAAGCCGGGTAGTCTTAACTAGTCTTAACTAAGGTCTCCCCGTCTGGAATTTCAAAAATGGTGGTTCTTGTTGGAATACCAGAGTAATGACTTAGACCTAGAATATATTAACGGCGGTTTATGTTATGTACATGAAAATAATAGACACAAAAATAATGACAACGTCATGTTTATGATTTCTGTACTTCATGTAGCTATAATAAATGAAAAGTAATATAATTATTACAAAAATTATATAAAATATTACTGCTAGTTAGACAATTGTAGTATTATAGGATCTAACATAATAAAACACAATTAATTAAAAAGAATTTTATGTAAACGTACGATAATATAAAAAAAGTATAGCCAAGAAACAACATTGTTTTAAGATTTGAGATAGCTTGCGTTATTAACTGACCTATATGAAATAAACATACGACACTTACATAGTTATTGTACTGCGAAAAATAAATAATTCAAAATAAAAATTTGCTACATATACACTTGTTATGCATATAAGATTAAAGATTTTTAGATAACTTTCACAAACGTTACTGAATAATTAATTGTTATTAAATATTAATTTAGTTGTTAAACTGGTATTCACAGTATTGTAAGGACGTTAATATTTATTCAAAATGTTTATTTTTTAAACGGGAAGACATGAACAACTGCAACAGAGCAGCTCTACTTATATCGCAGTTTTATCTACATTTATCGCAACTATATCTTATATCTCACTTAGAATGTCACTCTTTTTATATATTATATATTATTTTGTAAATGTAAAGAATAATTATTAATGTAAAATAAACAGTTACATAATATTGCTTTAAATGCTAACTAGTTTTGAATAAAAAACATACATATAATTTATATACACAAATAACTTTGCACCTGCACCTCGTATTTAGCAATGTCTAAATAAACGCATAGTTCCTAATAATGTGTAAATCCCTTCTAATAGACTGAAACTCGCTTTAAAGGTATGGTAAATGAACTTAAACCGCCAATTGAGCGCACAATGCCGTTTTGTGGTATACTGTTTATTAGAATTAGGTACTGTGAGCATGCAAAATGTTATATTTTGACATCATAGGTTTTACTGCAAAAGACATTGTGGAACTATTGGTTCAACCATTTTGTTGGATTCTACAGTTAAGTAGTTGTATTATATCGTCTACTCAGAAATTATGTTTAAGTGTGGTAATACTAAACTCGTAAGTTTTTTCATTTATATATAATATTAGACAAGATTTATTAGAACAAAATATGATAAGGTTCTATTGCTCTTAAGATGGTTTTTATGGAAACTTTTTTTTTCAATCCGTACAAGCATTGCAATTTCCGTATAGTAGTCGATTTACAGTGCTTTAGCGATGTTATTAATTTATTTTCCTATAAGAACCCACATTTGCGTCCTTCAATTTCTTATATGGGTGCAAAAATCAAATATAATTATAAAAATATCCATTCTTCTCTCTTTATGTGGAACATTTTTCTCGTATATCTTATATCGTTCTAAGTTACCTTAGTAGTTAGCGTTAATATTTGATTATAAAGTACACATGTATTTGATTATATTGCCGTCTTACTAAATTCCAGTGAAGCTAGTAGTAAAATAGTAGGTTTGGAAACGACAAAAAAGTATATTTAGGTATTGAAATAAATTCAAAATGTGATTGGTACTATCAAAAATACATTGTACGAAAAATTAAATATTTATTATACTTTTACTCCAAATAACAAAAATAATAAAAAAGGTATAGAAGCCGGTGAAATTATATATATATATCATAGTTATTGTAAATAATAAATGACATTAATTACGGTAATATTATTATAGTTATAATTTATTGAAGTACGTACTTTAAAATATTTCCATTGGATATTAAAATATATATTTAATTTATATTATCACATGATATTCATTATATTTATTTAATGAAAGCTAATTTTATGTTGTAATGATTCTTTAATTTTATCATTTTACGATTTCTTTTATTGTCATACAAATAAGTTAATTTCTATAAACGAATGTTATAAAAGGGATTTGGTCTGCCAAAAAAGACAAGCATATTATTTTTAAATTATGTTAAATTTATATTGGAACTATTTTTGTTACTAAGTTCACTACTATTTGTATTAATTAAAAAGAATGAAGCTTAAACCATGAAAATCTATTGTCATGATGATGTTCCATTTATCTTACGAGTATAAAGCAATTACATTATTATATATTTTTCGAAAATATGTATTTCCATTTATCCTAAGCATTTAAATTCATATTGGTTTTATAACCCTTAAAGTCTTTATTTTTTCCCAAAACACTTGACCTTTTTTAATTTATATAATTCAATAGCGATGCTTAATTCCACATGTTTTATACAGACTCTTTCAATTAATATTTTAAAACTAATCATGGAAGGTACGCATGTACCAGGTAGATATTCATAGTCATAAATTTATACGGGTATTTATTTGCACTCAAAGGGACTACTACTAAATAGATATCAAAAGCCCGTGGTGTCAAAGGATCCCAGAGTAATTACTACTCTGAAAACCATAGGTGGTCATATATATTCACCTTTCGTGTTTGTTACCTGTTTCGTCTGTTGATAATAAGTCAGTTATAACATATATTATATTTAGATATTACTGTTGATGGATGTTTTTTAACTTATTAATATATATGTAAGTTATAGACAAACAACATCTCATATATTTGTGTATATATTATATTGCGTGAGATATTCTCACAAAAAGAAAGAATACTACTGTTTTATAGAATAATGTAATCAGCGGTTATCAAAATCATCTCTATAACTAAGAAATTTTATTTTATTTATTAGTGAATTCTTTGTTGTTTAAAGTTTGCTTACTAGTTCAAAATAATTGATATATATAATGAAATATTATATTTTTTTAAAGACAAAGTAATCAATTGGTGAAAACTTTATAAAAAAAGTTACCATCTGTTAGTTGTCATTTAATTGTGGAAAGCGTTTAGGTTGAAAAGTGTTTAATAGAGTCGATGTTGTTGTGCAACACGCTGTCAGCTTCTAAATATAATATAAAATATTGACATATCCTACTTTTTTAATAAAATGCCGGAAATTTTGAATTAAATAAAATGCTGTAATAGTTTTTGTACATTAAAATGCATAGTTTCGAAGCTAAATAATTTAAAGCCACATAATTACATATATACATGTAAATAGGTTTAAGCTGATATTTCACATAACATACTCGAATGGCCAGGGATAAAGCCATATCACGTTGATTTTAACATTATTAAGCTATAATTGGGTTCTAACCGGCGTTGGATATTATCTGTTGCCGATGACATCATAATTTTCATCGGATTCTGTCAAGGCAAATATTATGATAAGGTAAATATTGTTTACTCTTAATTCAATTTTCTCGTTTGCACTCTCCAGATATTTTTTGACTGTTCATACTTCTCTGTCACTGATTGTAAAAAGTGTACGAAGATTTTACTTCACGTATTAATGTGATTATAAAATATTGTATAAAATCCTTTCTTAAATATTTAAAACATTAAATATTTTAAAGTCTAACTTAACTAGACAATTTTGATATAATTATATAATATAAACCTCTAGCTTAAATAATTTATAAATGGATAGCACTTGTAACTGTCATTTATAAATTATCGTATATAGTGTTCATGGTGCGAGCCAATTCCACCAATTAACGGTCAGCGTGTATCTAAGACCCGGGAGCAACAAGTAATGTGGTGCTGGTGCCTGTCCAAGTACATTTTAAGCTTTAACCTACTTAACTTTAGCTTAATTGTTAGTACATCATACATTGTGGTTATACCAATAAGTTACACCTTTATCCAATATTACATATGAGGGCATTAATACTATGTTCTCAATTGTGTTTAACAATTCTGTGTTGAAAATTGTATTATAAAATTCGTAACTGCTAAACTAATCAATTATAGCTTAGCACTTAATTATTTATGACTAAGTTTAGAAGAAGCTAGCATATAGCATTAACTCTGTCTGAACTAACTCTTAATAAAAAACATAATATTAACAAACTTAGCCAAAGTTTACTTTAATTTATTAATAACCACAGCTCATTTTAAAGTTAAAGTTTAAATTCATAACTGCTCGAATTTCGCGCTGAAACTTTAAGATAGTTCGGTCCCGTCAAAGTTAGTTAGCGGTGCATAAGGCCTATCTAATTATCAGTTAAGTCAGTTATGCATTTATAAAATTCTTCTACCTTAATTTATATTTTGGCTTTTTTTTAACTAAATTTAATGCTGCTATTAAAAAAAGTCTCAAAAATAAATAAATTAATAACACTTTGCCTCGAAAAAGTTTGGGAAACTAATAACACGTCTACTTGCATTGAAAGAAAATTGTCTTCGTTCATCTGTGAACTCATAAACTGTGTAACATTCAACAAAGAACTTAACTTCAATTAAAACATTTTTTACAATAATTTAAATTATATCATTAACTTTTAAACTCTTAATTTTGTTTTGTTAAATGAAATAAATTATTTAAATCAGCAACATTAGGCTAGCAATAGGTATGAGGGTATCAAATCTAATTCATTATCCATCTCTAAAGTGGTTTCTTGACTTATAGCATATGTTAACCCAGGTTCCCGTATTATGGTAACTATTTTTACCCTGAATGAGTAATCGTATGTAGTATATGCGAATAAAATCATGCGAAATCTAATATAATTTCCCATATTTGACTGTTTACCTAGACATCATTTTCTTACATTATTATCATAATTAATTGATCCTCACTTAAATATTTGCTTTTTATTTTTCTTTGAGTAAAAAACACTTTATTAAAAATAGCCGGCCATCCTTTTAAATATAAACTACTCCAGTTATAAAAAAGTTACAATACTTACCCTGATTGCTTATCTTAACTTTTACCATCAAAAATTTATTCACTAGCCCTATTTCAAAGCTAATTTAATTTTATGAGTCTTCATCCACCTGAGACCTAAGCGTTCTGTATACCGCAACAAAACTTTTTTGGGATTAAAAAGCTATTGCGGATTTCGTGCTCGAATCGCGCCTTGCCTTTATATTGCTTTGCAAAAGTAAAACAATACAGACTTAAAATCGGGCCGGGAATGGTGACACTGTTTTAATAAAATTTTTAAGTATTAAAACATTTAAATAAATCAATATTATTCACAATCAAAAAATATTAAATAAATAAATTCACATTTACAAAGCGAAAAAAAAACAAAGAAATCAATATACATGGATATTTTAATAAAATATTAGATTCAATATAATGCGTGCAGTTTCGTTGGGGTTCTAAAATTATTAATTTATACGATTACATATTAATTACAAACAATTTGATGGTAAGACTTCTAAGAATTTGTTTCTTACGTGTGAAGAGATTTTTGAATAGAAGTAGAAATAAAGTTAATAAATATTAAACGAATCTAATTCTTATCATATCAATAAAACATACCTCAATAAAGTTAATAGAAAATAAACGAAATTGCAACAGTATAACTTTGTAATATACGCCTGTATGTTTTCACTAAACTGTCGCATTGTTATGTTAATCTGTAATCGGTAGCATTTGCCCGAGACCCGGCCAGGGATAAAGACGATTAGACTGCTTCAATTTTGATGGACGATTGAAACCATTCTCAATACAGATTATAGTTGACACTCAGTCTTGAAAAAACTGATTCACAGAAACTAAATACATATTGAAAAAAATATTAATTCGTTCACAATTAAATTATCTAAACACATGGCCGTTACCTATTTGACATCATTGTTAAACTTCAAATTAAACAAATAAAGAAAATGTTGCATATGCTTACTCAATGACTGTTAACAGCGAGTATATTCGCTAATAAATCAGGCAAAGAATGTGTTTAATTAGGAAATGTAAATGAACTGACGAGGACGATGCAGCGAATTATTCATTCCGAATACATTTTGTTTGCTGCTAGACGCTGATTAACTGGCGCCTAATCGAGTAACGAACTCTCCTAGACTTGCTAAACAGTCGGCACTACTAGCGGATGGAGGTAGCACTGTCTTGAGTCTTAAGAAATCGGCGTATATAGAAACATAATAAAAAAAGTTATCCATTGTTCTATATTTTTGCCGTAATACAATGTATTGTTACTTTCGTAATATATTATTTTTCATGGGGAGAAAAGTTGCCTTAAACTATGAGAATCAAAATACAACTGCTATTTTTTTATAGTTAAAATGAATCAGATTTGATGAAACTTTTATCTTATTTATGTTTTAGGCGAATCGCTTATATCTTGACTGTTATAAAGTAAGTAACTATTCGCGACTCTGTGTAAATTCGTTATCACAGCTATTCTTGCTAAATATATTCTACTACTAATTGTGATTATGCCACACAAACTACGCCGACAGTTTATTCAATTAATATTAAAATTCAGTTCCGTTTATATTTCGTGTTATTGTCTTCGTTAAGGCGCAAGATTGTACGAACATACGAGATATTTATGCTTTTATTCGCCGTTCTAATTCGTTCGTTCATTAGGACCAAGTAACATTAACATATATGATAAAACATACATAAATTAAACTCATTCATCATTTATATCTAAAAGCATATAATACAATGGTTAATAATAAATTATTTAATATGTACTCATAAGAAATGTTATATAAAATAGGAGCCTGAAAATGTTTCACGTGTTGAAATAGGTATGTTGAATATCAAAGGTAGCGGATGTGACGTTTCTTTGTACGAACCTGACAAGGTATCTTCGTCTCTTGCTTCGTGTGTTACGGATGAGAGCGCTATGATTTCAGTACTAGATTTTACTTCGAGACTGTTATAACATACAAAATATGGGTAACTGTAAAATTTTAATTTTTATAAAATTAAATTATTTAATTAGTAGAAAATAAGATTTACTAATGGAATTCAGCATTTAGTTATGGCTTGAAAAAATAACATAACACAAGCCCGCTGAGTTTCTGTCGGCAGGTCTTCTTAAGATTGTTGCAATTAATTTTTGGTGGTTACTTTGACAGTTACTTTATATACATTTTAATAGTAAAATTCTAAATATTTTAATTTATTAATAAACATAAATACGAAAATTCGTATTTCGAAATTAGGTTTATGTTACATAATTAAAAATATTTGATAATATATACTATAATCTAGTTATATAAAAAGATACATAGTGTAAAAGTCAAAATCTTGAATTAAAATTTAATGTTTGTATTAAACATATTTGCATAAAACATAAGACGATTAAAGTCCAAGAAGTGGTGTTCCAGATAATGTCATCTACCTATTCAGGGGATTTAAGTTCTGATGCATTTCACTTCAGTACTTCCGAGTTTAAGGACTGTAAGTAATAGTTTACTTCGATTTTCGATAATCGCAAATGCTTTAGTATTCATAAGTTTAAGTATTTCTAGTATATAAAAATAAAATAATATTAATTTTGAGTGTAGGTAGAATAAAGCTCAATCAATATAGAGTTTTTAGTATTTTATACTATAAAATATAATTTATGATTAATTTTAAGGTAAATTGGTTCTTTACTGCAAAAATTTTAAAACAAATTCGATAAATAACGTAAATAAAAAACTTTACATAAACTACCAAGTATCAAATTCCACGAGTGCTATTTCAAAACAATCTAGTTCGTTATACTATAATGAGTTCGATAAGTATAAAACTTGAAAGAAATGAGTTTGGCAGTATAATTAAATAAAGTAAAATAGAAATCTTACTTGAAATTTATACCGGTGTGTTAATATAAGTTACATTATTCAAAATATATATTTAAGGTTTTTTTTTAATAATTTACAACTTTTGGACCTACATTAGTACTATATACACAGTTTGCATGAAATTTATATAAGGTCACACGTTTTGGTACACCTGGGAAATCTAGTTCATGTCTCCTTAATATTTATATGCTGTCTTCGTCATTTTGTAAAGTAAACGACAAAATGTGAGCCCGCGGAAATGATTATGAAAATTTTTGTTACCTTCTAAGATATTTTAATAAAAAGTAAATAATAAATATGATAAACATTCAACCAAGTATAAAAAACAACTCGCAATACTTTTATAAATAAATTAATAAATACTATTTGTTTTAGTAAGAGATTTAAATAAGTGCTACCTAAATTTTCTTATACACAAGTACACTCGGAAAGTTTTTGAAAAAAAAATCCTTTATTCTTTTGAAAATTATCGA
The DNA here is from genome assembly GCA_918358865.1 of Melinaea marsaeus rileyi. Classification (NCBI taxonomy): domain Eukaryota; kingdom Metazoa; phylum Arthropoda; class Insecta; order Lepidoptera; family Nymphalidae; genus Melinaea; species Melinaea marsaeus. The sequence continues at coordinate 6,651,219 of OU911095.1, read as the reverse complement.
GATGCGTTTATACAAGTTGTCATGTATCTGAACCAATTTTTAAAGTGCATTTTCTCGTTTGGAACTGAACAACTTCCTGCACGACAACTTTTGGCAGTGAGAGCATCTTCTAGCATAATAATTAAATAATATTTTTTTGTTTATTAATAATCAGGGCAAGGACTTGGTTATTAAGTTAAAAAATATATATAAAATTATATTAATAAAATTTAAAGAGTCTTCTTCTCAGTTAGTAAATCAGAGAAATTTGTCATATGCAGATTGTCTTTTTCTACTTCAAATAACTCAAAAGTTTTTATGGATAAAAAAAGTTCTAAATAGGCAGGTTTGTGATGAAGAACTGGCAAGAAAGTCAACAACTTGCTTCAAAATCGAATCTCAGCAGCAAAACTAATTTGTATTTCTAAACTTAATAAATCGTTGAAGATATAAAATTGGCAAACAAAAATTTTTCCTGTGCTTCTAGATCGTTTCACTTTTGTTGAGAGTGGTTCGTTATGAACAACCATGTTATTGAATGAAGTTGTTTGAGTAATAATTATTAGTCATCTGTTATAATATGAAAAACATGGCGAAAAAAATCTACGTCGCATTTAACAATCATATCATGACACTTTCTTCTGAGATATTGTAGAGTACCCAGCGTTAAACATGAATGAATGAACTCTTTCCGAGCCAATCTGCAGATTTTGCTGGATTGTCAGTTCTGTGATTTGTCGGTTTTGTTGAATACGAACGTTTAACTACCGAAGTTAAATTCATTAAAAAAGAGGTAACAAGTTGTTTTAGAATGCCCCTTGTCCGTAAAAGTGAATTGATCTCGATTAAACGATTTATAAGTTGTTAGAATGGCATTGAAGTCGACAATAATCTTCCTAACGCAATCTATTTTTTATAATACACAATAGTTTTATGTGTTAAGCTGTTAATAAAAATTGAGGCACATTTGAATATATAATAAATATATTTCAACTTCAAAGTATAAATAACTTGCCTCCATATAATAATTCTATATACAGAATATTTCGTAAAAATTTCTGAGTTCCTTATACTCGTATATATAGAAAAAAAACCAGTATACTTTGATAACTGAATGTTGGAATAATTTGTACTTAATAAGTTTTAATATCCACAACTAAATATTTAGTAAATTAGACACAAAACAAAAATATTTTCATAAATTACATGTATAAAAAAATACAGTAAAAAGATAAATAATAGATAATAAAAATAATACATTTTATATTTTCTTACTCCATATAAAAAAATACTATATATCTTAAAACAACAATGTATAATTATTGAATATACTCCCTTCCTTTTAGTGGAACTGACGAGCCGAAATGTTTTAAAAGTTCTCGATGTATCGACTTACGTGTACACGTACACGTACACGTACACATTCAAGATGTCCGCAAGTTATTGCAAATGTTACACAACCCTTGTGTTAGAAAGTTAAATTTATGGCCTCCTTTTCAAATTCTAAAAAATTGTTTACCGTTCAGGATTGTTTGGCAGGTTTTAACGTTTATAATTTATTTTATATAATATATTTTTAAATTTAATGTAAAAGCCAAGGTTTATGTTAACTTGTTTTTATTTTATTATTCTAAGAAATATTTGTTGGGGTGAACAATAATTATTTAAATATTATACTATGTTTATGTTAATAATATATCGGATATCAACATCATATCATCATCATTGAGTCTCATAGTAATTTTCAATTGCAAATATTTATCTATTCTAACAACCGGCTACAAATATGTTTCGTAAAGTCAAGCAGTTTACTAAAGTTATATGTGTCATTTTGCTACGGAACATGTAACGAGGCTCATCTCAAGTTATGCCAAGTGTTCAAGTCTTAGTTCTACCGAGTTGGTACCAACTGTACTGTATGTGGGACTAGTCACAACTTAGTGTATGTAAGGGCAGAAGCAATAATTTAAGAGTGCTTATATATATTACTTTGTTGATTATATTTTTAATGAATGTATCGCGTATATAATAATCACAGACAACACCAATTATAGATAAAAAAATAAAATTGCGCCTAATATCAAAATAAGACGATTATAATATTTAATTTCAATTAACAATTTCAAGTGGGGACAAATTAGATGTTTATATAAAATATTTTAATAACCAACCTAACACTTATTTTCTTGAAGTATTTCATAAAGCAGTATAATGTTTAAAGCATTACGTACAAATCAAAGTCAAAGTTTCATCCAACTTCATATTCGAATACCATTTCAAGCATATGCTTATTGAAGTTGTTAAGCCGGATAGAATATTATAACCCATTGTTAAAGTTAGTAGTTTCTGGAATATGTTTGATTGTAAATTTAAATCTGTATATATTTTTTTAGTTTTACAGAAAGAAATAGTCAATTTTGGGTCTCATTTAGAACATAAACATGAAAATGCTAAAATATGAAATGATCTAGTTTGTATGTAGGAAAAAATCTTCAAATTGCTTAACCATTTTAAGACATTATAAAGAGTGAAATATTTAAAATACATATAATCCTATTTATAGTTCCTTAGCGAGAAAATAAAAAAAAACATCCGTTTTCTAAAAGGATGATAATAAAAAAATATAAATTGGTTGAGTCTTTCTGGTTCCGTGATTGGCTGCTGTCAAGATGGATAGCAATTAGAAATCTTGATGGTGATGCCAAATCTGCACTTCGATCGTGTCTGCATACTTTATGCTGATACTACTAATTTTTCAATTACGTATCTCTATAAGGATTTGTATTTTAAGTAGATAAGATATAAATTACAAAAGTAACCATTATAAAAATTTATGACGCAAAATTTTTATTACATATTTTTGCATATAAATAATGCAACTAAGGTAAATTTATAATAAAAAATATATTAGAATTTTTAAATAGTACACACAAAAATGTATATATAATTTATAAAGTTTTGAAGAAATTAATCCGAATTGAATAAATATCTTCTTAAATATATAACTTATAGAACTTTATTTATTAACTTATTTTATCTTAATTAATCTAAGCCAAAATAACTGAAGACTTCTTATGACCTATTATAACTTGATACTATTATTTAAAGTGTATAAATATGTTTAACTAAATGTTCAAGCATGTATTCTATTGGGAATATAGAAACAAAATAACTTAGTTCAATCGAAACGTTCTGCAAAGAGGTCAACCAGCTTTAGTCGTTTTTAAGCTTAAACAAAAGTAGACAATAGCAATACAATTTAAGTTTAAAATAGCTGGAAATTGCTGAACAACTTTACATACAGTTGGGGTGCAGCTGCTTACAGAGAACAACTTTAGGCAACTTGGATACTGTAATTAAATGTATATTACATACTTCATATTGCAGATGTAACTTGGAAATGAAATGAAACAATTATCAAATAAAATAATGTAATACATTTTTATGATATTATATTTATATAATTTTCTTAAGAACGTATTACTTGTATTTATTAATTATCGTATTGTTACCTTATTAAAACACGTAATTAAAATTTATTGTTGCAATATGAATATTCTAAAATGTACTATACAAAACCACATCAAAACGCACGAACAAATAATATTGCACTGGAATAAAATATAGTATAATTTGCATTATTTCATAGATTTTTAACTCTACAAAGGCTGGCAAAGCTCCTAAAGAGGCAGTTTTTTAGAACTCAAATGACAAAATTTACAAAGGAAACTTTCCACATACAATGGGAGCCAGCGAGATATTTTTTCATATGGCCCAAATTATAAACGTGGTGTTGACAGCATTGAAAAATTAGCCTCCAGCAAAGCGGCAAAAAGCATTACCCTCTTTTCGTCTAACTGTCGAGTAAATAGGCTGGACAGAGAAAGAAATTTGTTTCATAACTTTAAAAAAGGATTGGAGCTGAACATATAGATTAAAAATTATGCTAATTAAAAAATTGATTATTATAATCAAAAATAACTAGTGGTTCAAATACATAACAAATCAAAATCGGGAAGCTAAAAACTTGCCGATTTGATTTGTAAGACAATTTTCGATTTTTAAACCATTTTCCATCCCGCCACCCGGTCCATTACAGTTTATTAATAAAAGAAATTCTTTATGGAAACAATAAATAGAATTTATTAAAATTACTTAAGTATATATATATATATACTTAAGTAATTTTAATATATATTTTTTTAAACCTCATATATGAGATAAATAATGTTAGAGGTTTTACTGGCGGCAATGAAATAACGCAAACACTCAACATTAGTTTCAAACGGTTTATTTATTTTAACAAAGGAAAAGAAAGCGTAGTTGCCCGAATGGCGTTACAAAAGGGACTGATTGAGGAACAAAAGGATCTTAAGCGGGCGCCGATGTGCCCGGTACAAAGATGGCGGTCGCATGGCGGTAAAGTGCCAAATCTCCAACACTTCCCCTCGACCAACAGCTTGTCCTCGGAGTCATCCTTTCTTGTTTGAGTCCAAACCAAGGCTCTGTGAGCACTTCTCGTGCTTCATTCTCGGCAGACCTTTGGTCAGCACGTCGGCAGGCATCTCATCCGTCGGGGTATACTCGACCCGAATCGTCTGTTTCTCCACGTGATCCCGAATCATATGATGTCTCGTGTCGATGTGCTTGGTCCGCGAATGGTACATCTCGTTCGTCGTCAGTTTTTGTGCTCCCAAGTTGTCATTTCTCATGACCATCGTGTCCAGGTTGATCCCGAACTCTTTCAGGAGTCTCTTCTTCTGGATGGCCTCTCTCGTAGCATCCGACAAGGCCATATACTCGGCCTCTGTAGATGACAATGCTACGGTTTGCTGCTTCCTGCACTCCCAGCTCACAGCCGCTCCACTCATGACGAAAGCGTACCCTGTATAGGACCTACGATCGACTATACAGCTTGCCCAGTCGGCGTCGACGAACATCTCAGGAGGATTGGGAGAGTTGGAGTAGACGAGCCCCAGGTTGCGTGTCTTGGCCAGGTATCGCAGCACTCGTTTTGCGGCTTGCCAATGTGCTTCGCCATAACAATCGTTGAACTGGGAAAGATGACTAACCGTGAATGCGATGTCCGGCCTCGTCGCCACTGCCAAGTACATCAGGGCGCCAATCAGCTGTCTGTAAGGGACGTCGGCGAGTTCTCCTCCGTTCTTCACGTCCACTTTCTCCAGTTTCATCCCTGGCTCCATTGGCGTAGAAACTGGCCTACATTCAGCCATCCCAAATCTCTCCAGCACTTCTTCCGTGTAACCCGTCTGACTTATCTTCACCTTCCCGTTGCTCCTCTCGAACTCAAGACCCAAACAGTATTGCACCTCTCCCAGATCTTTGATCTCGAATCTTGAATTCAGGGCGTCTCTCACCTTGTTGATTTCGGCGTCGTCTCGCGACAGAATCAGGATGTCGTCAACATAGGTAATGACGAATGTCCTGTTTTCGGCCGGTCCAAGAAAATACATGCAGGGGTCTGCATTTGATAGCGTAGCCTTCATCCTCTTCATTTCCGCGTCCAGACAACGGTGCCAAGCGCGTCCAGCTTGACGCAGCCCGTACAGGGCCTTGTCGAGCAAGCACACGACGTCCTCACTTCTCAGCACTTTTAGCATCTCCTCGGCCTTCTCTCGCACAACCTTGTCGATCTCATCGTCCTTGACCAAGTTAGTCAAAACCTCCACGAAGTACTTCGGAACTTCCATGTGGATCTCCTCGTCCACTTCTCCGTTCAGGTATACTGTTTTGACGTCCAGTTGGCGGATCTTCAAGCCTTGTTTGACGGCCACTGCCACAGCTGTCCTAATGGTGCTAAGTCGGGCGACGGGTGCGAACGTATCGTGGAATTCAATTCCTGGTCTCTGGGCGAAACCTCGAGCGACCAGCCGTGCCTTTCGCTTGTTGATAGTGCCGTCCGGGTTGTGCTTGTTGCGAAGTACAAACCTACTGCCTATCACTCGCTTGCCTCTGGGACGCTGAACTAGGTTCCACGTACCGTTCTTTATGAGCGAGACCGCTTCGTCAGTCATCGCGTCGATCCACTCCACTGAATCGGGTCCAGTAAAGGCTTGGGACACGGAGATTTCCGCCACATTCACTTCCTCTCCTTGTTGGACAGGATACGACTTTCGAGGTCGGCCGCGTCTTCCAGTTCGCTCGATCCGTGGTCGTCCACGCCCTCGTCTTGTCAGAGGTGTCGGTTCGTCGGCCTCTCGCGGCTGTTGGAGATCATCGTGGGGCTCCGGTGAATAACTACCGATTGGAGAAAAGCCTCTGAAGGGGAAATCCCACTCGTAGTCATCTTCTTGCTTCACCTGACCTGGTCGGATCTCGTTGTTCGCCGCGCCGATGGATTCTGGTTCGAACTCAACTTCGATCAAGTTCTCTGTCGACCTTGAGAGATCTTCCCCCGAACCGCTAGAGGGAGGAGTAAAATCCTCGACCTCGCCTTCAGGTGTTTTCAGATCCTCTCTGAAGATAACATCTCTGGTTACCTCAGTCTTCTTGGTGTCCGGAAGCCAAATTCGGTAGCCCTTTGACTCCTCCGAATACCCAACGAGGACTCCTTCTCTCGAACGTGGGCTGAACTTGTCCCTGTTTGGCGTCCTGTCGAGGCAAAACACTTTGCACCCGAAGTCCCTCAGATAGTTAACCGCTGGAGTTTGGTTGTGCCAGAACTCGAATGGAGTCTTCCCCTCCAGCTTCCTCGTGGGACATCTGTTCCTCAGGTAGTTGGCGGTGTTCATTGCCTCTGCCCAGAATTGCAACGGTAATCCAGACTGCAGGAGCAAACATCGGGCTGCCTCAACGAGAGTCCGATTCTTCCGCTCGGCAACGCCGTTTTGTTCCGGAGTGTATGGAGTGGTGAGTCGACGCTGGATTCCCTCAGATTTCAGGTACACGTCGAACGCCTGGTTTATGTACTCACGTCCGTTGTCGGATTGAAGATATTTTATCTTCAGTCCGTGCATCTTTTCAGCTGAGGCTTTGAACTCCTGGAACGCGGATAAGGCCTCACTTTTCGCCTTCAGGAACTTGACCTGAGTCCATCGTGTACAGTCATCTGTGAAGGTGATGACGTACCTCGACCCGGAGTTTGACGCGACTCGCATGGGGCCGCAAACATCCGTATGGACAAGCTCCAGCTTTTCATAGCTCCGGTCGGATTCCTTGGGAAAAGGTTGACGGGTCATTTTCCCTTTCGCGCACACGTCACAGGTCAAATCCTCGATTTTGTCGTCCAGATCTACGCCACGGATGTGGCCGTTCTTCACCGCTGCCGCAAGGTCCCGGAAGTTGACATGACCCATCCGACGATGCCAGAGTTGAGCCTCTGCTCCTCCCTTGTCCACCTTTGAGGCGATGCTGCATCCCTCAGGCACGGCGTTCTCGACGAAATAGAGGTTGTCCTTACGTTTCGCTACCAACATTGTCTCTCCGTTCTGATCGACGATCTCAGCCCTGTCCTTTTCAAAAACAACCGAATATCCGTAATCCGTGAACTTGGAGACGGACAACAGGTTGGTTCGGACCTCTGGAACGTGCAAGGTGTCCTTGAGAATGACATTGCACGTGTCTCCATCCAGGCTTGTGGTGAGCTTCACGGTTCCTCTGGCCTTTATCTTCGCGGTCGCGTCACTTGCCAGTCTCAGCTCGGCTCCCTCTTCTTTCTCGATTGTCACGAACGTTGACTTGTCGCCGCACAGGTGACTCGTGCATCCGCTGTCCAGACACCACTGCTCTCCGATGCCGCTAATGGCAACTTGACAAGAGTCGCGTTCTTCGACTGCCAGCACTGACACGTCCTTCGTACGCCCCTTGTTGCCATCGGCCTTACAATCCGCCGCCTTGTGTCCCTTGATGCCACACTTTCCGCACTTGTAAGGAAAACGCCCCTTCTCCGTCTCGCCTTTCCCGTTGGAGTTGTTGTTCTTCGATTGGGACCTGTTATACTTTTTGTGCGGGCCCTTTCGTTTGACAAACATCGCGCCTTGATCCGACGCCGATGAAGAGGCAGCGCTTCTCGCGTCACTTTCCTCGACTATCTTGATACGAAGGTTCTCAGGCGTTGGCAACTCATCACGGCTTTCAATGGCGATTCTGAAGTTCTCAAAACTTGGCGGCAGGCTCTGCAACATCAAGATGGTAAGCAGACTGGGGTTGATTGTCACTTCCATGTCTGCCAACTTACGCAGTCAAAGTAGTTGCTCAGGTGTTCGCGTGCGTCGCCGCCTTCGCCCATCTTTTGCAGCGTAAGACTCTTTAGCAATGTGGCCTTGCGAGCTGGCCCTCGTGACTGGAACGTTTGCTCGAGTTTCTGCCAAACCTCACGCGATGTTCTGCAGCTTTTGACTAATTTCAGTTGGGTGGGACTAATTGACAGGATCAGGTCAGACATCGCCTTTTCATCCTTGGTCACCCACTCTGCAATATCGGCTGCGTTCGCGTCTGCGGCAGCTGGTTCGGGCTTGGTGGTGGCGCCACTGACGTAACCCCAAGCGTCGTTTTTCACCAAAATGGCGCGCATTTGCATCTTCCACGTGTCGTAATTTTCACGCCCCAATGCCTCAATGCGCACAACACCACTAGAACTCATTGTTTATGTTTTTCAGTCACGTGCTATTTTCCGAAACACTGATGACTTCGCGGTATCAATCGTGTCGCGTGTTGATGTCCGAAACACTCACGATTTTCCACTTTGTTGCGCCGCGTGTTAATGTCCGAAACACTCGCAACTAGCCTAATTTGTGCCGCGTGTTAAATTGTCCGGAACACTCACAAATTTGACTTTACACTCTCTCGTAAGATCACCCGCGGGTTCCTGGAAAGACGCGCCTTTGTGTCGTTCGAAGCTTCTCGAGACAAAATGGCGCTCGCACACACGCGTTCTTTCCTACAGCCTCGATCTCACGATTTTCGCTTTTTGTTTAAACTCGCGTTGTATGCCTGGGCCCATAACCTGTTAGAGGTTTTACTGGCGGCAATGAAATAACGCAAACACTCAACATTAGTTTCAAACGGTTTATTTATTTTAACAAAGGAAAAGAAAGCGTAGTTGCCCGAATGGCGTTACAAAAGGGACTGATTGAGGAACAAAAGGATCTTAAGCGGGCGCCGATGTGCCCGGTACAAAGATGGCGGTCGCATGGCGGTAAAGTGCCAAATCTCCAACAAATAATAAATAATAATATGAAATAAAATCAATAAAAAATACCATATATTTATCGGATCTGCTCACAAAATTCAAAAGAATCATTTGAGAAGTCAAACTACGAGTATAGACGAGAAAATCTGACAATTTGGACAAATGCCAGTCATAATGAAAACGAATTTAATCCTTAGATTGGGGTTACAAATTGTATAAATTACAATATAGTAATTATACTAATAAAGTGTATTTTAAACTATAATATGTTTTTTATGACTATTGAGTAATATAATAACCTAAATTCACAAATTCCGGAACAAAGTAAAAAGGCCTTAAGCTAGTTTCGAAGTATAAAATTTTAATGTGGATTCGAAGTTTTGTTTGTAATGTATTGTTTTGTGCAAGTTAAAACATAACAAGTCAATTTATTTATAAACTTTGGCTATTTCTTCTAAAATCTAGTTTAATGCCATATAGTACGATGATTTTGTTAGTTTATTGGTATTGTGTGAGTTATTTTACAAATACGTTTACGTTGTAAAGATATACTATCAGACTTTAAGTGATTTCTTTAGTTTATGAAACGTTCGAGTGAATTATAACTTATATATTACATAACTTTGTAGTTATTAATTTTCCATACATATCACTAACATTGTTTAGCTTAATGAAAAGGCAATTTTCAATAGCCCTATTTTATACCTAGTCTCTCTGAATAACATGTTCCATGATCCAGGATTATTTGGAGTAAGTATTTCTGTGAAGCGATAATGTAACAGAGACCGACTTGGCACAAGGTGACTGCATTTGATCCGACACAGATTACCCCTACAGTGGAATATAAAAGCACTATACGAAGCTCGTCGTTTGATGAATGAGTCTTCTGGTACGCTTACTAAGAACTACACGGTTGCAAATTTGTTGCACATTTGATTGTGGTTACTCTACCTTATTCCTTTATTTGGTGTCGGACTTCCTCGTTTTAAAGTAAAATAGACAGTTTTTATTTGTTTACCGACATATTCGTTTCTGTTGGCCGTGGTTCTGGCTATCGTTTGCTCACCACATAACCTTTACTTTTATGTTGTTTTTTAATATTCGACCATTCAGCGACATAGAGTATAACCGATATGACTGCAGTTTTGTGAACTTTAACTTAACTTAGCGCAGATAGTCTTTTTGGTATTAGACACTACTCCCAAAATGGTTCTCAGACGTTACAATGACTTTAGGGTAAGGACTACGTTAGTTGATTCTCCATAGATACGTAAGAATGGACATTTTAATTTATGATATCGTAGTCGGTCACAAAAATTCTTCATTGGTTTCTTTATAAGCCAGCTAAAATTAAATACATAAGAAAATTCTGCTTCATGTATGTTAAATATTTTGTCGCAATCCGCCACTTTAAGGTTTCAAATATTAATATTCAAAATTTGATGTTAAAAGAAATCTAAACAAAATTGAATTCAAAATTATACAATAGATACATATATAGTGAATAAGTCAATACGCCTCAGGGCGTAAACTAATAGTTAAAAGCTTGTATCGGTCGCTAGCTAAAACTTAATTGCTTTGAAACTAATTTTATTGCTCTAAACTCAGACGATAAACGAGTTAGTTTTTTCTAGCCATCTATCTTCATCTTGATTTAAAGGTCTGGCTGCACTCCAAAGAGGTGGTTTCTGCTATCTAAGATTTGTGGAGGATATAATCTTAATTACAATGTAGCAGCTGCAGTGTGATGTATAATATAATTTAAAATTTTATGAAAATGAACAAGCTTTTTTTATAATTATTAATAAGTTTATCATTAAATAAAAATTAGTAATAAACGTTTAAATGACATTTTTAAAAATTTCTATAACCTTTATTTTATAAAGTTTTAATATCAATAGCTGATGAAGATTAAGATTCTTTACTTTATTAGTTACCTTTAAATCCGATTTGCTTTTCACGGACATGAGCCATAGTTTAAATAAATATCAAAATGCATGGTAAGTAAGGTAGGAGAAAATATATTATTTATTATTTTATTAAACAAACTTTTAAATAGATATTTCCTTCTAAGACTCAGTTACAAATGAAAACGAAATAGTTTTTTTATTAGCTTATCGTTACAGCTTCAATCTAAGTATTGAATAGTAATAATAAGTAGAAAAAAAAATCACTTTATAAATATATTTTTCCGAAATTAATAAATATCTTATAATCTGTGACATCTAACATCACTAGAATCAATTAGCAGCGGTATTAACCGGAGATTATCGATGGGGGCTTTCAAGATATTAATATTGTAGGACGAGAATGAGCTCATCTTATCGGCCCAATTAACTTAGGGGAAATGATTGTTTAATCCTTTTAACACGGGTACATTTATACTAACTTAATAAGGATCATTCAACCAAAAATATAATTTGTACAATAAATACGCAAAGAGTTTATTGAATTAAACAAGTTCCTTTTTTTAAATTTAAATATGGTGTCAATTTGTATTTAATACATTCCTTTTATTAATTGTTCTGATAAATGATTTAAAACATTATTTTAAATATACCAAAGTAATCATAATTTAGTAATTGATAAAATCGTTCCACATTTTCAGTCTAATCATCATTTTTATCAGTGTTTATAAAAAAAACCTTTAAAAGCAAAATCAACACTACTGCTCAGAAAATAGTGCCTAAATTTATTTTCATTTGGAAATTAGCCGAATTTTTCGGCGTCGGAGCCCAATTAACTCGTCCTCTTGCAAAGGAGTGCTTAATTAAGGCATACGATCCAATCTCTGAATTTTCGAATGCAATATTCATTACCTTTGACTGCTTTTGCTTAATACAGTATTATGTAAACTGCTCCATGTGAGCTGCTACCGAGTAAGTACATACTTATGTAATAATTAAAACGTATTTTGTAATTTTCAAATGAAGCTCATTCTCAACAGTGGAACATGTATGAGCAAAATTACTAAAAGTATTTTAATACTTGTTTAATCGCATAAAATATTTATTTAATAAAATAATTTCAAAGTTTTTTCACAACCTACCTATCTATTTAAATAATGAAATTTGAATTCTCAAAATATATTTTGCCTTTACCCAAAAGCTTAGACTTTAAATATTCATATGAATAAAAAGCTATAACTCGGTTACAGTACTACAAAATTCCATTTATTCAGACCAAGAGTTAAAAATGCAAAAGACCGCATCATTTTTTCTGTATTTTATATTTTTGTAATATTATTTTGATTTACTTCATAGCGTTGAAATTTTTATATCTGTTATGAGTTTTAGGAAATATATTTTATTTTCAAGTAGATGTAAATGGTAAAATTATCTCTCACTTTTTCAATTAAGATATATTTTTTTCTTTCTATGTTTTCACTTCACCGCTTTCCTTATTTTCCACAAAGTGTAAGCGCTGGTCTTTGAATTGGATTTTCGTAAATTAATACTCATCATCTGCAGGGGATCTTTCATAAAATTCATTTGAGTTTCGTAGATAGATTCAGTAAGTACCGGTGAAAAAGTGTTCATAGAATTATACTTTTTGCTAACCAAGGGAAGTACGCGGACACTGCGTTATTCATTATGCATGTTTCATATCTACAATGATATAAAAATAATCTCTTTGTACAGTTTTTATTAACATAACGTCAATTATAATTATAATTTAAATTTTATACGTTGTTTGTAATAAATTATGATTAAAAACATAAAATACGATTGTTCTAGAGCGCTCTGCATTAAGAAGAGGCCATAACAAAACTTTCTTTTTAAAAATACCCTAATTTTAGTTTTATAATTAAAGCTTAATTGTAATTTGAAATATTATAACCGTATACACTATAGTAAGTATTTTTTAACAATACAAAAACCGTCTGGAAGCCTTAGAGTTTTAAATGAGCATAATATGCCTGACTGTTTATAGAAAATTTGAAATTAAAATGATCTTAAACCCTTATTTTGATAATGAATGAACCTGAAGAAAAGCTTAATATTAAGGTTATTTTTTAAGTAGAACATAATCAATAGCCGTAGAAGGAAAATATCTTAAAAAACTAAGCGGCTTGAAATATATTTGGTATTAACTCTGTGGTGTTGATGAGATCCTTTTTATAAAACAGGTGTTAAAAATTCAATTCTAACAAGCTGTGAATACTGAAATTTTCTATTTAATATTGATAATACGTTGTAATACTTATCATACATTATGAAATATAAGTTTCTAAGTAAGCAGATAATATCAAAACACATGATAGCTCAAATATTAATTGTACTTTCCACTCAATTAATCCATATCAAAATGAACTAACACTGTGTAGCAGAATTAATGCAGGTGCCGAGAGGCTGTAAATCGCCGTAAATGAATTTACCTGCTGTTTGACGGCAGCGCCGGTTATAAATTGAAGTGGAGTTACGTTGGCCTCTCAACCGACCCTTACCAGTCATACACCAGCTTATACAGACAAATTGTTTAGTCAAACGATAAAATTTTTAATCTGGTATTTTATTATTATTTTAAAAAATTTACAGTTAATAATTAATTTTATGTCCTCCAAAACACTGAACTGGGTGTTATATATTTTTTCTGATATTGAATATAAATATACGTAACTTCTGTATCATTATTTTGTAATGTGCTTATTATAATTAGAGTGGACTTAGATTCATAATATCATTATAGCATAAGAATATGTTTAAGAGAAAAAATAAGTGTATAGCAAGATATCATAGAAATACGTGTCTGAGATTTACATACATACATCAAATGGAAAAACAATATTAGACATTTCTTAAAACAACTAAGCGATAAGACATATTTTTATAATATATTCTATTATTGACTTGTTACAGAGAAAATCATTAAATTGAAATAAATCACAGACATAATTGCCAATTTATTATTGAGACGTTAACATAACGTACATTTTACTAATAAAATTTATTCAAAAAACAAATTCATTTTCATTGGTGGATAAATATTCTCTGAAGTCTTCAATTCACTTTAGACAATCTAAGTCTTTCCACTATGTCAAAGTGTATGAAATGTTGTATTTTAAATATTTGCTTATATTTTACTTGATACTAAATATATAATATTACATAACTAAAATATCTGTAATAATATCATATCTCCAATTTAAGTCTTATTATATTTTTGTTATATATTTAAAATGTGTCAATTAAAATTAAAGTTTTATCACTATACTTCAAGTAACTACTACAAATTAAATAGCCAAATAACTTCCAAGACCGGTAATAAAGAAATCGTTCTGGTTTAAATTTCTAAGACATATCTACACATAATAAGATTTCATATTATAAAGAAATAATGCATAAGCATCACAAAATAAAATGCCAGACAACAAACACTAAAATGCATTTGCGAATAAAAAAAAATAATAAGATCCAACCAACACTGCATAAATTTAAATTCTAAACAGCTTATAATATCGTAGCTCTAAAAAAATTAGTAACAAAATACGAGACTTATAATATCTAAAATTCAATTATTTATTGTTTTATTTGTGCAATCGTTATAAAAGATCTGTAGCTAAAATATTTAGTTAACCATTGTGGTTCACATTGTGCATTAAATATCTATTTTTAAATATAATGTAAAGTGGCAATCAGTAACAGGTAGAGAGATAATTGTATTTTATTCATTAACACTAATCACCAAACTTTATTCCGAAAGTGATTCTAATTACACGGTAATTTTCAATTACCTTCAGCTAACCGTTTCAGATTAAAATACACAACCGCCCTATAAAATACACAAACCCATTTCCTTTCCGGAATCTTAAAGGTGTTTCCAAAGAGAGGTTAGCGTCCCTTAATAGGTTACTGAGAAAACATTGCCTACATAATTTAACGCGTGGAAATTACGAACGTTATTGCACTGTATACGTTAAAAGATCTATTTATTAAGAATTCAGCGATTTTAAATAGGATCCAAAGCGTGCCAACTTGCCTGCTAGCTGGTTTGCAGAGAGACTTGCTAGTTGTCATTTTATATTAATGTTGCGGTCTTATTCCAAAAAACAATGCCCAATATACAGATGTATTTTTAGATAATTTTCTGGTTGAATTTGAGATCACAAATTTATATGTTCTCTAAATGAAAACCTTTGATGGTTAGCCGAGCTAAAAAGGTAATAACAAAACATTTTGTAAACTATATTACATTTTTTTTCTTTTGACTGTATTTGCAGAATACAATTTTACACTATACAGCTAGGTAAAGGCTATACACTATACAGCTAAAGTTAAAACCGAATGGATATTTCTTTTAAAAAAAGCATGTCTTCTTTTAATATCTTAACTCTATCTCATTTACATCGCCGTATTTATCCAGAATCCTCCCCAACTTCTCACATATGAAGGTATAAGACGTGCCATACTCTGTTAGCCATAAATTTAAAAATGCATGTAGCAACGTGCTAGGTATGGAATTTTATTGCAGACCATTTTCCATATACATTTGTTAACATTTTTATGTTGTTCTATAAGATTAGGTTACAAGTGGTTATATAAGAAGTGCAAAATATGTCAAGAGGTGGTTGAATATACTTTTGAGTCTTGAAAGTCGCAATTCTCTTTTGTTTGTTTCAAAGGTTTGAATTTTTGTACGTATTCTTAAATAGAATATTATTTATTTAATATAATATTTTGAACCATAATTACAAATTATCATCTATAGTCAATAAATATATTTATATTTAGAACTATATATTTTTGTTAAATAAAAGGAAATAAAATTTCCAATTGTCAAATGAACGAGTCAATGCGGCTTGCTGCAAAGTTATAAAATTTTATTTTCACATTTTCTTTTATTTGAAGTAACGACCGCTTTTAGAGCTTAGATACCATTTTTGTTATAAATAATTTAAAGTGTCTTACGATTTGTATACATAGATAAGGGTCTTAAAAGAAGAAAAAAATAATAAACTCTGTTATAAAGTAAATTAATATGTATTTACTTTAATAAATTCAATTAATACAATTCGTCTATAACTACTTTAGTGGCATAAGTTAAGTCTCAAATGACGATTTATTTACAATAAAAATGTAACTGTGAGTAAAGTATTGTTAAAAGTAAATGACCCAAGGGCTCGTAAAAATAACTGTATATCACGAACATACATGTTTATACCGCAAAACTACTTCATCGATTGTAATTTAATCTTTAAGTATTCAAGCTTAGATTATGTAAATTTATGTTGTACTAATATAGATTTATATAGGGCATTATATAAATTTAAAAAACTGTATAAATGTATTATTAATTTTTAATTTAATTTAATTGATTTTGAATTATCATACCTTTTATTAAAATCCTATATTTAATTGTTTTGTCTGTTAAAATTTTCCTTGACAATTTCATTGTTGTTATTGGGCGAAGTCCATCCAGATCAAAGGTATTAACTAATAGTATGTATTATATAAAAATATTTTCAAATTAAGATTTTTTTAAAGCCATGTAATTTGTGTAATATAACACGAAGAATAGCGTAACGGCTCTAAACTTTACGTAGTCTTAACTTATTGCGAGTAACATAAAATTCGAGAGCGCATGTATAAGGCTTATAAGACATCGTAGGAGTCTTCATGTACCTATCTGTACCTCAACAACAGTAACTTTCATGAAAAAAAAAGTTTATTCTGGCTTGCCAATTGGCGAATCCAGTACCAAATATATTTGAATTATATAAACGCTCGATTTTTTATATCTACCCAGAACTAATTTTAGTCAGCTGTTTGTAGATATAAATTGACTAATTTCGTATAAAGGAAATTTAACAAACATATCGTATAAATTTGAGGAACATATATAGATTTTTATGAAAATGACAATCAACTATCAAATAGTGTTGCAATAATAGTATTAGAGAGGCTTTGTGACAGGTTTCCTCATTCGAGACTACAGCGCGATCATATTGAAATACCGTAGTCAATAGGAAGTAATAGACTAGTTCTATAAACGACGATATCATGTTGACGTATACTAGTGATAACGAAACAAATTTGAAGTAAGGTCTAAATTTATTATGGATGTATCTATTTAAAAATAATTTAGTTCTGACAGTGATCGCAGAGCAAAAGATAATGGTCAAATATTTCATTTATTAATGTTTAAATGGAAATTTCACTTAACAATTCCACTGGACTAACTAACATCATTAAAAAAAATAAAGACACAAAGAAAGTCTGCCCCATTTTAGTCGTTTGAAGTACCAGGGGAGTATAAAGGAATAGGAGTTCCGAATAAAAATGTTTTATTTGCAAATAAGAAAAGTGAAGTACTGCTGAATTTCTTAGGAATGAGTTCTTTAAATTTACAATTATAGGTTTCTTTAATATATATTTTGATTTAATCCTAAAAATATGTAATAATAATAATAATTTTTAATTGTATAAATATGGGAAAAAAATACAACGAATCTTCCTTTGAAATAGAAAATCTTTTGTAAAAGTTTGTCAATTTAAACTATATGTTCTGTAACTTCTAAGATTTGTTACATTGTAAAGAATATTCTAAGAAAATCTTCAAGAATTCAAAAACCAATATGCAATATAGTACAATAAATCACTTTATCAGAATGATTCTAGTAGCAATAAAGAAGATGAAACTATCAAATACGTTTTTACTTATCTCAAGAACAATTCATGGAAAATTTATTAAAGCCCAAGACGAGCTTAATCGGGCTTTATCGTTGTTTCTGTAATGGCTTCCCTACGTCGCTCGCGTGAACGATACGATCTTACAATGCTATTTCAAATGTCTCGCAAAACTAACATATAACAACATTTTATTTGTAAACAGCAACAATATAAGTGATACAATTTAATGAAATAATGTTTATTTCATATTAAATATTTCATAAAAATGTAATAATTTTTAGGCTTCAGTTTGTACCTTGATGATGAAAAGCTTTATAAAAATACTCATTTTAAATACCGCGTCCTTTATTACATTTACTTTTTAATTGTAGATTATAGTGATTCGATAACTAAGCAAATATTATATAAATTTTTTATATTTTTTATTTGTGCGTAAAATAATATATAACAGAAGAAGGTAATGTAATGCTAATAGGATATAAATAAATAAGAAATGTATTTTATTTACGTTTATTTGCTGCCATTAAGAATATATTTGATGTAATACTTAATTACATAAGTCTGCTCAACCATCTGATAATGTGCTGTTACATTATACAGCTACCAGACTATAATATATATATGCAATGGACTATAAACTGTAGACCATAACCCATGATGAATACATAAACATGTGACATTTTATTAGCAAATGGTTGAATAGTACATATTATATACAAACTAATAAACACATGTATCACAGAACAATTTGATAGTGCTAGAAATTGACCATACGCTTCAAAGGACAATCACATGATTAAACGAAATACGATACACACAAAGAAGAACACAACATTTAGGAGAGATAAATTACTAAAGTAATTAATATAATTTGTACTTTAATATAATATATTACATCAAATTGAGAATATAAATAGAAACACAATATGAAATGTAAAACGGAGGCATACATAGAGTTCAGAGCAAATATTTCAGGACATGATAAATATTTTGTCTTGGATCCGGACCTGAAATAACCACAGTCAACCTTCCTAAATCTTGAATTATGTTACCTAATAAGACTGTTTTTCACTGTCATAATAATATGTCGTTCGATAACCAAAAGTTATTTATTGTTAAAAAATAAAATTTTACATTTTCAGTTACTATTTTTGTATATTTTTGTTAAAGACTATACCATACAAATACAATATATTATAATTATTAATACCGTCATTATTTTTTGTTTATGTTATTCAATAATTATTTTTTAATACACATAATTGGGACTGAGTTGTTGAATTGGTGTCAATGTTTATATTAAAATAACTTATTAATTGCTAATTAGTTTCAAACTAATTAACAAGTAATAACATCGTGTCGATTTTATTATGAATTCCCTTTCAAATTTAAAATATTAAATTAATGGAAAAGAATAATAAATTAACAGTAATAATAAATTAGTATATCTATCGTCATCAATATTATTCAATTACAATTATTTTAGTAATTAATCTCTTTCTACAAAGTCAAACATATATTTTATTCTTATATTAGTTTAGACATATACTCGTAATTACCTATATTAATAGATTTACATAAATAGTATGTACACAGATAATATGCATATTTTTTTATTTATAAATGTTGGCATGACTTTAACTCGATCCATGTATTACGATTCAAATCAATGAAAATATTAAAGTTCTTTGCATTTTAAAAAGTGTTGTAGCATAACTTACAAAAACACATTTTTGTTGGCTTTTTGAAATGTGAGTTTCCTTTTGGTTTTGACATAGAATATTTTTTTGTGTGATGATTGTCATAACCTTGAATGTACTTTTTATCCGTTACTTATAAATCTTTGTAATATAGAGAGATACAGGAGTTATTTTTAAATGTTTTATTGTTTTTTTAAGAGAAAATTTTGTATGTTTAAGGTTTTCAAGGAAGTGTGATATATTATATATACATATTTATAAATATTATGAATCATTAAACACAGGGCTAGAGATTGTATTAAATATAAATAATTGAATAAATATCTGTGTGCTGTCCGTACATTTGTGAACTGGTTCGTAGTATCATCATAGTACTTCTTTAATGCTGAAATAATTGTTTATCAACAATAGCATATCATACCTAATATAAAGATATATAATTATTTTTCCACCAAACAGAACTGATTTCTTACATAAATCATAGTTAAGTAACTAGTACTAGTGCTATATTAGTTGACTAGTGACATAATTATCTTCATAGAATATGATAATGCTATTTCGCTGTAATTCTGTGGGTTGAAAATAAATGATCATAAAATGAAATTTCTTCATTATTCAGCATTTGCACAGCGGTGCATTCTGTTGGTTTAACATTTTCATAGTGCTGTGAAGGTCGGTTTATATTATAAAACTTGATTACATAAAAAACTTGTTATCGAATCAAGTTTTATAAGGTAAGAAAACTTTCTTACTATGCTCAATACTTTGTCACTATTTTGATATATTCAATTTGAAAAATCTGTGTGTTAGAGAGTGAATGTTTATGTGTGCTATAGAAGAATTATTAGTGACAAAGTGACCCTTAATTATAACATTCAGTTTAAATTAATTACCGTGAATATGTTGAGTACTTCAATTAACAGTCGACCGCAATTGCAAATCGAAAGGTCAAAGTAACGTATATATCAACAATTATTTTATGTTAGATTTAATATGGTTTAGAAAATGATTACTAGAATATAATTTATATAAATTTTTGTAAAGTAATAAAAATTCAAGTAATAATTTACCTTAAATATTATGAAGAAGACAAAATCGTGTTTTATTATTTTGACTTGTAAAGAATACATTAAATAACAATTGAAACTTAACATTGTATTCTAAATCGAATATATATGAGGGACCGTTTCTGAACTTTTAAATGCATTGTGTTGTAACAATATCAAGAAAGTATGCTTTAAAACCCAAAATGCTTGCCTTTCTGCATTTATGACAGAAATTTTCTTTTCAGTCAGCAATTTCTTGCTTGGTTTGGCTTTATACATCGTATATTCAAAGCAAGTGCTTATATACTATCAATGCAATCGGACTAAAATTTATAAAACATTACAATAATTAAGTTGTTATAAAATACTAACATAAGATGAATTTCATGTAAATTGATGCAAATATAATAAAATAGAAACATTAGAAGTATACCTGAATCTAGGAGTACCATGAGACAACCACATTACTATTAAAAGCGTAATGCGACTTTTGGTTTCGATATTAGGTAAATATTATAATAAGAAAATACTATGTGGTTGCTTTAAGTTAATTGATAATTATATCATTATTTTTACTATTCTAAAGTAGTGCAATATAAGTTCAATATGCCAAATGTGGAAATGCCAAACATGAAATCCCATATTGCCGAAGGTAGTAGTGTGTTGTGGTCGGACGGATACATTCAATGCTATAAAATGTGAATGTAATATTTTTATGTACGAGCAGAGGGTCCATCTGATGAAAAGTGGTGAATATAAACTGGTCTTCTACGACGTAAGACAAATTGCGGGTACATCAAACCAATATCAAAAAGTTTCGAAAGGTTCAAGAGGCGATGACATGCTTCTAGCTCTTGTGCTTTTTCAATATAGCTTCGTTCGTTTAATTTTACGTAGGATAGCATAAAGGTAGAATAAGGTATTAAATATAAGACTGATAGACATTAACACATGCATCGAGTCATTTAACAGTTAGAATTTTGAAGCTACAATAATAAGTGAGATCCTATACCTAAAAATTATTGACATTAAATAACATACAGACTAAGGATTTAAATTGCTAACATATTAAAAACAAAATGTTTCTATAGTAAGAATATTAAAATCAATTTATAAATATGAAGCCATTTTTCACTTCATTATAATTATTAAATTACAAATCAAATTTGAAACAAATTTTTATATACATTAGCTTAAAACAATAATTAAGTGAAGATTTCGTTGCAAATTAGAATTAGCACATTAAAACATTATTTTTTTTATATTACAATAATTTCAACACCGGCTCATCGCAACATATGTAAATATAATTACAAAATTTACGTGTAATAAAACATCGAAATTCAGTGCTTGCTATATTTATAGAATAATTCATTTTTATATGTTTTTTCTGACTTTATTTCCACCCACGCCAAGATAATACAAATTAATAAATATAATTTTGAAACATGGATCATCACCATTACGGTATTTACTTAATATAAATTGTTCAAATAGATCCTGTAATAATACAACTGTTATTAAAAATACAACTAAATGAATTTCATTTATAAATATCAAAAACGAATTAACAACGAAAAATTATGGCAACATTTGGCTCGAGTTGATCTTAATAGAGTTTCTTTTGTACGAGCCCGGGGCTTTAGACCAAAGGCTTTTGATCGCAATGAAAAGAAACAAAACAGATAATTTAAAAAGAAAAAGCGCGTGACTCTTTATAAGATCATTTAAGAACTAGAATGTTTTTTTTCTTATTGTTTCTTGTTTTCTATTTTACAGTCGAATTATATATTTCCCCCAAGCCAACTTGCGATACTACATATATACATAAAATATAATAAAAATACATGCTTAATAGTTATTTAGCTTACATTTTATCAATAGTACTACGTTTTTACCAGACCACGGTGAAGCAAAGAAATTAATTACATTCTATATCGTAAGAATACAATGTTTTGCTTCAATGTTCTATTCCAAAAACAGTTTTTTTACTGTGCTTTTTCTGTTTGCAATATTATATTTATATTTTGTTCGATTCGTATTAGAATTATTTTTTTATAAACGTATTTCGTTTCTTGAGACAATATAGTATCGAATAATATAATGCATTTGACCAGTAAACTTCTTGGTGTGGATGAAAATTGCCAACCGCTATCTTCGATTACACTTTACTCAAGGCACTGAATGTTGAAAATATATGTAGTGACATACCTACAGTTATAACTATGATAGCTTGTGAGAAACTCGACCCTGCGAACAAATGTGTCATAATTAGTCATTAAATGCCACATGGTTTCTGCAAAGTGAACAATTATTTGATATTATACAATTTCTTCCCAAAGAAATGAGTCAATAAAAAATAAAATGAAAGCCTTAATAGAAGAAGTACATACCAGATGCAGTATACATAGACAAATGAGGAGAACGTGCAATGTTTAAAGTTGCATTCGACGAACGTATGTAAAGTGGTCTAGTAGGCTGCGTGGCTTCACATTGCACTGTTATGTATCCTTTAACTGAAGTCACCCTGACCCTTAAGGGTCGCCAGCTGGAGCGGAGGCCAAAGTCATCAGCTGAGGATACTTCAGTGTTGTCGCTCATCCATGGTTCGTTCTGAATAAATAATTGGAAATGTTTTCATTGAGGGTAACGATAATTTAAAGTAGTAAAAATAAAAAAAATACGAAAGATAGATAAAAGCCTTGCTGCTGAAATACGAATGCTAAGATGGATGTATTACATAATTAGAAATGACAATGTAAGACATGAGTATGTAAGAGTCACTTTGAATGTATCTGCAATTATTAAAAAGATGAGCAATGAACACTTAATATGGTTACGTATGGTTACATAATGCAATGCGATATATACAAAGCTTGCTTGCAGAGACGTAAATGTATATTTGAATGATGATATGAAAAAGGAGGCAAACTGATAAGGCAAAGACGTAAGTCTTTACTTAGAGAACGTATAATAATATATTTTAAAGAAAGTAATATATGCATCAACGGCAAATAGTTGGAATTACAGCATGAATGGTGAAAAAAATAATTTTACATAAAAAACCCCAAAATCAGAAAATAATTCTGACTGTTAATTTTCATATTATGAAGGTAAAAAATTAATTTAGTAATTTTACTGTAAAGGTATATTTCAACAACGTAACGAAGTTTATAACTTTTGCGGCCACAATGTTTATTAACTGTTCAAACATTTTGTTACCGATCGAAAAAAAAGTATGAATAAAAATGTTTTCAGTAATTAAATAAAATACTTTCAAAACTTAAAACAGAGAAATAAAATTCAAATCTGCTTATTCTTTACTGATAACTAACTACTGGCGTACCTTCTCAGGTCTTCCATCAATATACCAAACAATATTTGCTGGCGGCATAGCAGGTTTTGTAGAGCAGTTCAGTAGAACGTCTTCACCTAGTTGTACGCTGCCAGAAGCACCAGTAATTACTGGATCCTCCTTTAGCGTTACTGATAACACAAAAAAAAAATTAAAATGGTATTACAAAAAAAAGTATTGAACTTATGAATACAATTAAAGATGGTTTCAATTACGATATTTACTTGGATCGTGATGAACTTACCAGCGACTGTCAAATACTTGGTCTGATTGACCACAGCAAACCTCGGGCCCTCAGTGGATACTTCGCATGTAAAAGAGATTCTAGTGTTGTACTTTCTCGGCAGCTCCACATTTATAGAACAGCTGTTCATGTTGCAGGAGCCGCGGGTCACACCACCAGCCGTTGTGTTAAATGTCCGGGTCGGAGGCTAGTTGAAAATAAGGTTTAAATTAAATTCATTATTTGTAATCTTTCTATATTGTATTGTGAATTACCTAAAAAACTATTATAAATAAAATTTATTAAAAAATACAGATAAAATACAGTAGTAGTAGTAGTAAATACTTGTACTCCACGAGTAGTAAATACGAGTACTGGTACTCCACTTGATAACGGTAAAAATGAATAAAGATAAATAGAATGTTCCTCACATCAATATCAAAATCACTATTAATAAGCTTTTTAACTATATCAAAGTAATATTGTTTCAACAAATTCTTCCAATTTCACATTAGAATTATTACAGGTAGTTAAAATATCGTATATTATACATTATAACTATTACAGATAGTTAACTATGTAGTCTCAATAACTTTGAAAAAACAATTTTAGTGAACATCATTTTAAAATTACTGAAATTTTTCAATAACCAAAATTATCTTATGCTTTCTGACGTATTTTAATCATGACGCAGCATTGTACAATAACATAAATGATATCTTTTGTTCTTAATAATAATAACAAAATATTTACTATCTGTTGCTTTATTATTTGCATTTCGAATAAAATAAACTCATGCTATATTAAAAATTCAACAAATGGAGGTTTGATCAGATTGATCAGATTAATACTGTAGTTAAAATGAACATGTTAAAATGAACATGTTTGTTAATATACTGAGCTGTAGTTAATATTAAAAACACGTTCGACATCTGTGTTAATTTCAAGATCGATAAATAAATATAACTTAAAATCTCGCTATATTAGAACTAAGCAGATCTAAACAAACAAATGGTCAAATCATTTAATAATACTTCATATAAAGTGCAGGAAAAAAGTAAGAGATCACTCTTAATATACAAAGCCTGCATTTTATTTCCCCCATTTCAGTTTATTGCATTTATAAATAGCAATCTTCCTTTGTTCAAGCGCAGTTGTGACAAGCTGAAATAATAAAGTCGACACAGTTGATAATAATCGTTTCATATTGTATTTATATTTATTTAAGGTGAAGTTATATTGTATTGCATTGTAAATAATCTCGCATAGGTTTTTTATTATATTACATTCTCAATTTTTATGAAATTTTTCAATATTTTCATGTCATTTTTAAATATTAAGACATACACAATAATGAAAAATACTAAAAAAATATATATTTTGTATTAATTTTACACACGCTGACACAGATCAATAACTTTTTACCAATCAATTAGGAACGAAATAAATTTATTTGTAAAATTTAAATTAATTTGTACTTTATTGATGGTTTTATGTACATACAGAATATCATCTGAAGTTAACATGATAGGTTACAAACCAATTAAATTTTGTTTTTTATATAAAAAAAATATTTTCATTTATTTGTAAAATAATCAAATAACATTTTGGAATCTATTTATCTCCCAATATAATTTTGTATTAATATCATAATATGAGTTGTCATTAGCTGAACCACGATTCAACGAAGGTACGTAATGATATTCAAATATGTAATCTAAAAACCAAACATTACGTCATAAATTCATTACATTTACATATTAATATGGATGATATTGACACATAAATCAGTGATTATTCATATATTCTTTTATTGTACGCTAATTAAAATTGTTATCAATATTTCGCATTCGAGGTTTTTATTTATTTTTTATGTATTATTTCTTAAGGGAAAATATTGTCAACAAATCTTAAATCATACCAATAAGAAATAGTGATATAAGATTATTTATGATAAAGATAAATTATTTATTATCCTCTCACCCTTATTTCAGACCTTTATGTAATAAAATTTTTTCAAGTACCTACATTTCTTTGTGTTGTTTTTTACGATGTATGGGGTCCGCCTTCCTTAGACTCACACTTTGTTTTATACACATCTGTTATATAAGAATAACCCAGTAAAATGTTTAGAAAAAATAAGAAACGCATTTCTAGCTTTGTTATTCCAAAAATGACGCTATCTCACATCCCGTCACTGATTATTTTAGTAAATTACCCACCTGTTGTCCGGGCGTGAAGCGAAATATCTCATTGTTATCTCTATACCACTTGACGGAGTGGAGTGGTGGGTCACCCTTCTCGTTTATGTAGTGGCACACGATCCCCGCATCTCGTCGCGGGTCTCCATACTGAGGTACTTCGAGGTAGGTTATTTTGTGGGCTGTTACTATCACTGAAAAACAGTCAATCTATTAACTTATGAACTATTCATTGTCTATGAAAATATTAATTTAATTACAATAAAATGAAATCTACAGTTATAAGCAAGTAATACAACAACGTTATATAATTGATGTTAAATTTAGTATAAGTTGAACTAGACTAACTAAAAACATGTAAATTTACCAAACTGTGTACAGAATCTGCAACACGTTGCAGCATATTGATGAGCCAACTCCGAACTGTTTTTATCAGTGAGTGCTCCACTTAAAATGGACCGCAAAACTAATTTAATCATAGTATTCAGTCACGGATTATTTAGTTTATGCATCAACATTATTGAGTAATGATATATGGAATGTGTGTCGAATTATTATAAAATATTTTCACAAATTCCTAATAAACATCTTTACTTCATATGTTGTACAAAAAAATTGATATTTTTTTATATATAGGTACCATAGAAGATTTATTTCATATTACACAATATTTCTTCTTGAGATAAATCCACCTTAAATAGAGCATTAAAATCAGCATTATACTCACAACTTACTAATTGATAGTGTATATAACTTATAAAACATTTATTTTCTGATTTATTCAGCTTTCGCAATATTAATTTTTCCATTTATTATACTAAACCATTAATATTTGTCTAAAATAATTTTCATGGGGTTTAATTTACCATATTCATTGAAAACAAGAAAATGATTAAATGATTTCTTAAAATTATAATGGATTAGTGATAGTGATATACCCCTAATGTTATCTGATAAGTTAATATGACGAAAGAGTCTTGTCTTAGAGTGTTTCTCGAAGACACTTATCACGAGCTTAGTAATTATGTGTAAAACAATTTCCTTACCAAACAACCTATGTAGGGCATATCTTAAATTCTAATTTAAACAACAAAATAATAATAATAATTTAGATTTGATTACCATATTTCAATAAGTATTATAAAAGGTTGGATTCTAATAAACATATTTGTGTTTGAGGTCATCGAAGATAGTTATCATATATATTGGTGAAGATGATGATGCTGGCATCTATAATAAATTTCGTTAATTATATTATTTTTTTCATGGGCTTAATAAGCCAATAACAAAACAATAAAAATCGAGACAAAAGAAAATAATATATAAGCAATAAATAAAAATCAAATTTCATTTATTTCATTATACATTATATATAAATATATTAATGTTCAATTTAAAACTTGTACGAAAATATGAAAAAAATTTAATACTGTTAAAATATTTATTATGTTATCGTCGTATGTATTAGCAGTGTTCTTTTTGTCCCATTAAAGTAGTTTCCTTAGAATAATGTATAGTAAAGTTTCCATATAAAATAATATATGTTTATTAATATATTTGTTTTCTTATAGTAGGTACTAAATAATAACAACACAAAGATACTAAATAATAACAACGCATTACTAAAACAAATAAACTTAGTATGAAACTTACACAATGTCACTATAAAATACAAAACAAACCAGCGTCTCTATTTCAATTACTCTCAGTAAACAAACGAAAATTTAACAAGACATCTGAGATAACACAAGAGCGAACATGAGTCTAGAGCAAGTAAGAGCCTTATTAGGATTTTATTTAAACCGTCTATTTGCATATTTATTATTTAGTTCAAAGTCTTGTTGAAATAAGTATTTGAAAATTTTAGTGATAGTTTGATTTTACTTTTAATTTCGATTAGGATTTTTTTTAAAATTATTATATGATTTAATTAGGATTTATTCTTTACTTTTTGTCAGTTATTTTTATAAGCACCTTATACTTAATTTGTTAATGCAGGTGTGTGACATATATACTTAAATATAATCAATTAAAAATAAATATTTGATAGTTACTAGATAATTATAATTAAAAGTATAAATGTATAAATTCCTCTTATAAAAGTTTAAAGTTCATGCGGTCAACGCCGATGCAAAAGGCTAGTTACAACCTGCAATTAAGGAAAAATTCAAAGGCAGTATTCACATATAAACTCTCGTATAAAAGTAATGCCTATGTGAACACTAAGCTTAACCTAGATCACAGTTTGAGATGAATTCATATTTTACTTTAAACAAATGTTGTCATGTTTTTTTATGAAATATATTTTTAGTAACTTTCATTCAGTAATATTTTTTTTGTTAAATTTGTTTGCAAAAAAAAATATTTTTTTGGTCGAAGTATAACAACTTCTAAACATAACTTTGTTATAATCAATATATGCAATAATTTGTGTTAGTGCCTATCAATAACAAACGTTCATGAGTAAATTGATTTTTAATTTGAAATGGAATTAGTATTTTACGAATTCCACTCGAATTCATGTTTTGATATCCTATGTCGAACTTTTTGCAAAGCTGTAAGACAATCGTATTTAGAAAAATGGCGTCGCAATACAGGTTGAAGTGAAAGAGCTTAAAAACATTTTTTCATAAGAATGTTTTTTCTATATTAATACTCGATTCCATTATCATAAAACTTATTGTATTTTAAAGTAACGTTCATAAAAGTTACATTAAGAAGTATGAAGCCCCATTTCCTTCAGACCCTTTTCTAAAGCAATATCTCATCCCATAGGAACATTGCGTCTTGTATATTTAATGTCTTCTTCAAATATATTGAGAGTTTATGTCCTTATAACATTTAATATTTTTTTATTAATTAATTCAAATAGGCGGTAAGTTAAAAGTAATATTTTTTATTTAATGTATTATTGTACAGTTATAATTAAACTTTGGTCTGTTTCTGTATTGACACATTTAATCATCAGAACAAATAGGATTGAAATTTTAATTTCTATTTACTTTGTTTCAATATATTAATCAGTCGAATTTATAAAGCCATTTTAGTTAAATCTGACTTATGAACAGAAAATACAATAAAATATTAGAATTAGAATGTATATTAAATAATAAAACTTGATTTTATAAAATATTCACAGTATATTATATGGATAAGAAAAATTACAATTGCATGGTTGAAAAAACACCTTAAAATTGACAATTAAAAATCACATGGAAAAGCTTTTCTAATTTTCTCAAGTAATAAGTTTCAAAGTCGAAGTGCAGTTACAGCAACGGGCTGAACAAGTAACTAGAACCATGAATACAGTACAGAGCAATAAATTTCTAGACCAACCAAGAGATATGTATGAGATAAAAAAGAGAATTTTTCATTTAAAATATGCTGAATTTTAAGATTATTTTGTTCACATATTAAAAGTAATTTTAGTTTTGAAAATAAATATAAAACCAGCGTTAAGTATGGTCCAAAAATAAATCTAAAACAAGTGTTAAGAAGACGATCAAGTTTATCACGAAATACCTCATCAGCATCTAAATAGACTATATTGTTATATTTAACAACGGTTAGCTAAAATATTTTTTTATAAAAGTTTTATAGGCGTTTATCATAAAGCGATCAAGGTATTGTAAAATTAAGGTGATACTATATTATTTCATTTATAAAGTATTGAAAATTATTGAAGCTCAACTTAAGACAGCGAATAAATATACTCGATGTATAAATTAAGATACATACTCGTATATGAAAAATCGAACTCTTAAAAAGCAAAATAATGGGAGTCAGTCAGTTTTTAATATTATGATAATAAATTGTAAAAATCTCAATCCCGTTATTTATAAGATTCTATAAATATAAAATGTCATATATTTTGATCTGAACATTTTTTTTTAAAAGGCAGTTAGAAATAGACGTTTCGAACTGATGGTCAATTTTTATTATTTTTTAATAAATTTTATATCAAAATTCAGAAAGTTCAAAGAGAATAAACAAAAACACAGTTTGCAAAAACCTTGTTAAAATTGCAATCCAAAACACGCGTTCTTTTAAACCAAATAAAATTACACATAAATGTATTCCAGGTATCTTTTATTTGGAACAAAAAACATCAAAAAGGAAAAACAGGTGAAAAAACATGTTCATTTGAAATGAATCCATTTAACGTTTCCTCGTTTTAATAGATTCAAGTGAAAAACAGTATAATAATTATCTGCATAGAAGATTACATTATTTTGTTTTTAGATATAAAATATTACTCTAACTCTACACCATTTTTAATAAACGACGCTACTTTCAAAACGCAGAAGATATGGAACATGGAAACTAAAATACTTTTAGTACTTTTTACTTTTATCTATTTAATATTTTAAATTATAGCTGAGTTTTCATGATTACAACACTTTTATATACTATTTACCTCAAAGCGTGACAATAATATAAGGTCTACAAACTCAAATAATACTGTGTTACATTATATGTCTAATAGAATATTTCTTTCAACATTCTAAGTGGGATAAAGTATACTGACCTACATCTTAAGTCGTTAAAACACCTCTATTTAGCTCCATGTAATATGCAAGAGGCTGTTTGCTCCTTCGGCTTTTAACGCTCATACAAAAATAAAGAATTCATAAAGCATCATAGTACAGATAAGACGTAATGAAAATTCACTTCTTACTTAATCAGAAGCATGACTGTATATAGTACATACGTATCTTATTTGAATAAGTATATATAAGTATATTTTATATTGTTATACTTTTATATTTTCGAGATAATGTGACAAAAAAAAATTATTTGCATCTTAATAATATCATCCACCTTCTGTTTATGATAATCATTAATAAATGAGAATACCCAATTATTAACAGTCGTCATCACCTCATACGTCACCTCAGTGAAAAGGTTTCTTTGGTTTTTTTTCATAACACTCTATCTACAACTCCTTCCATTAACTACACAGTAAAACTATATGTATTTATTATAAAACTACCCTGTAAATCCAAACGCATAGACTGTCTACTGACATATGGTAGGGGAGCAGTACAAAGTCATAACCTTCGTTCAGTTACAAACATCATAATTTTATTGAAGTATTATCCAAAATTTCGCATTTAATCTGCAGTTTTTTTTATTATAATTATAAACAAAAACAGTGTTTGTATTTTTTTACAAAATTAATAGAATTTTCCGTGTTTTTGTTTTAAAGTAACTTTTATATTGATTCTGACGATAAACTAGCAATTACATTTTTCAAAAAGTTTTATGTACAGATTCGAACTCCTTATTTATATGGAATATATTAAAATACTTTTTAATCCGACTAATTGAAAATATCCGATTACACGCCATTATTCTACCACTTCAATATACCTTCGGATCGGATACTTTTTTTTACAAATATAATTAACCATAATTGTTGTTACGCAAAGGCAGAACGCTTTAAACTTCTGAAGTTGATTTTACATGTGCCCATTCATGGTAACAAAATATTTTAAATACGACAATCCGCTAACAACGTTGAAACTCGGGTAGAATTTTGAATTCAGAATTATTTAAGTCTCTTGAATGTAACTGTTAGAGTTTGTTTAAGCTGGCTTGTTTAATCATAATGGCAAATGGCATTCACGTCTTTTATCGAATAAAACTTGGCATTAACTATTAAAGTGAAGATGATTTGAATAGATTTCTACAAAATTGTTGTTTTGTTTTATGTATTAATATAAATTATTTTTGTAATATACCTAAGGTATCTGTTTAGGTGAAATTACTGTAATTTTTTTTCACAATGTGACAAATCTTCATATTTCTTTTAACAAGATACCTTGTAATTCCTTATTGATGCAGTTTTTATATTATATTTTTACCTACATTTTTAACTTTCATGATATAGTATTTTGTAATATAGGTAATGTAAAAATACCAGTGTTTATATAATTACTGGCTTACTTTCTTCCGTTTCGTTGGGCACGCTATTAATTAGGATGTGAGCTTAGGTTGCTATAGTAACCGTTGCTATAGTAACTCCTACAGATATAAAATTTGCAAAACGCAAAAAGTTGAAATCCGTTGGGATTCTACGGATTCTACGTTCTTAGTAGAAAATCCGTTCTTAGTAGACGTCTACGTCACAAAAGAAGTAACTATGTAAAATTTTAAGTTAATCAGACAGATAGTTTCGGAGATTTCGTGACGAGTCAGTGAGTGGTAAATCGCTTATATATATAAATTTAAAGACTTAAAGTGTATTTTTGTTGTATTAATTAAATTTAAGAATTTACAATTACTGAGAATAATAGTTATTATTAAACTTGTTATATATATTATACTTTTATTGTTTAATTATTTTTGTGTGTATTTAAATTTATTGTGTTAAGAATTATGAACTTTAATATTCCTTTATTGAGTATATTTTAAACATATTAAATTTTATTTGTAATAAATTTATTTTCTTTCAAATAAAACCCAAAAAATGTACTTTCATACAATTTCTATTTACTAGACAGTGTGATATAGATTTTCTTATTTCTTTGGCCATCTTTATTTGTAGTCTTAATTAATCTAACACAGGCAATAATTCATGAAGCAAGATAATACGACTATTAAAACAACAATTTATTTCTTGTAATAAAATGTAGCCAGTAATTATATTATGACTAATAATTTATTTTATTAACAAGACTTTAATTCCAGAATCATGAGCATAAAAATAGACATTCTAATTTCTAAGTCATTAAAATTATTGTGTCTTTTACATATCAATGATAAATTATTTAAGTATTCTTTATGATGAACTTATCTTTAGAAGATAAATCTATAAACTTATCCTTAGAAGATATAAATCGTCGAAATAAATTTCATCTCATTGGATATCCCGCAGTTTTGGCAAAAACGCCTAAACTTTCTCGTCTAATGGGTTCATTGTGGAACTTTGACAAAAAATTAGGGTCTATTCACAATTATAATTAAGGGGACATTATTAGGAACTTTGAATGAACATTGAAGTTTCTCTTTAAGGTCAAATCAGTATTTTAATCTCAATGATAAAGACAAAACGATTTGGAATGCCATTGTGACATAAAAAAACTTATCTCAAAAGTGCTAGATAGATGAATAGCAACAAAGCTCGGATATTCTGAACTTCTTTTAAGAAATATATCTTTAAAAATAACCAATAAATTATTCACACTCGAAGTCGTTATTCGAAGTCGGAATCAGAAAAAAAAAGATAAAAATGGAAAAGCATCTATGAATAGATTCAAACGACTCTTATAATATATGCGATATCTGTATAGAATTTAGTTTTTTTCTAAGTTTGATATTAAGGCAGTAAGAAAAGACTGTTCATATAGATACGGATAACTTAGGTATTATTAAAAACACAATGTACCTGTAGGTGACTGATTGATAATGAAATGACATTAAAATCAAATGTTATTTTAACCCTTTAGAGGAGGCGCTCGCAATAATTTATCATCTAACAATGAAATGTATCCAATTATAAAATTATATATATATTTTTTAACTTTCATATTTAGTTAATGAATGATATTTCTTTTATATATTTTTTACTTTAGGTTACATAGTGTAAAGTAATGAACAATTATTTTAATGATCTTATTAAATATAAAAAATTATTATAAATATTGAACATTTTAAATAATTGAACGATTTCTTTATGTACCGGAATATAATTATAGTATGTATGTAAAAAAAAAATTACAAAATATTGATATTTTGTAATTTTTTTTTTGTTTAATTGAGAGTTGTTACTTTGTGTATTTGATGTAAAAATGTTTTAACTGAACACCTGCATATTATGAAACAAATAGATTTTATCTCTTAATGGATTTTCACAGATCTTATTTTATTAGAATAAAATTTTACATATGACCTTTAAGTGAATTTAGAGAACAAATTTAACTATACAAAATAATTACAGTTACAGTCACGTAATTTCTTTTTTACAATAAACCGATTACCTAAGTAAGATGGTATTATCATTTCTTTTCTGTTTTAAATAAACGGAGGCCATTGCTAATCTAGGTTTACATGAGATTCAGGATCTTGAGAGCATGTCTTGCTGCGTAAGCTGGTTTTGCATAACAAATATACTTGCATTTCAAAGACTATTATTGTCTCATATACTTTGAGGTAAAAGTTTGTACCTTTGTACCTTAACAGTGTGTTAGTTCTTTAATATATTACTATAATTAAGTCATAAATAAATAACTGGCCAGAAATAAATGAATAGATTTTTAAACTATTTTCATTTGACGTAAAACGTTTTTTTTTTTGTTGTAAAATGTTAAAAATTTCTAGAATAATTACATCATTTAAATGTTGCAATTTTTTAAACAAACGAAAATAAAATTGATAAACCTCTTTTGCTACTACAATATCCATTTTATCCATTCTTTTTCATTTCCATTTCTTACAGCTAAAGAAGTGTTTAGGCGTAATATTCTGCAAAAAATAATCATACGAATATCAAAGCGATATTATTTTTGTTCTGAATTTTCTTCAATCTAATCTGACTGACAATAATAACAAAATAAAAATTATTACATGTTAAAAAATATATGACAACCAACTCGAACAGTGTTGTTGATATACAATAAAAACTTATTTGTCTTAGACGATACCTGTAATAGTATATATATTTTTTTTATCATAAAATTGAAAACATAATAAATTCAATAACGGCTTAATTACGTAGCCGATTGAAATTAAATTTGAAAACGAATATTTAAAATGACGTCTATAATAAAAACATTTGTTTTTTTAAACCTCTTTGTATTTTTAGATAATTCACCGTGCGTTTGTTGAGTGTTGTTAAACGAAATTTCAAAGAAAATCATTCTTCAGTTTACTTTGAAGACGGGGAATTAATTTGGACCCGACGTTTGTACGCATTTGTAACAATTTGTTTCGCTTTATTTTTCTTGGACCTCAAAACTTTAACTTTCATCCAAGGGAAATGAATATTTAAGGGAAATAGGATTTCAATTTACTTAATAATGTTTTTTATATCAATGACTACGCAAGATGAAGAGTAAAAACAGTTTTCTTGCTGC
Organism: Melinaea marsaeus rileyi; assembly: GCA_918358865.1. Taxonomy (NCBI): domain Eukaryota; kingdom Metazoa; phylum Arthropoda; class Insecta; order Lepidoptera; family Nymphalidae; genus Melinaea; species Melinaea marsaeus. Next base: position 6,615,857 of record OU911095.1, on the reverse strand, counting down.
AATAATTAATAGCAAATGTTATTATAAAATTATATATAAAAATACCATATTTTGTATGTTCAATAGATTTATACAGTACTTCAAAGAAGCAAAGACCTCGTGATGATATTATTTTGGAAGCTACGTCGAGGATAACCTATTACATGTTCCGTAAGAAGTCGATATCCGTAGTATTCAAGCCACGAACAAAGCTAAAAGCCAATTCAGCTGCAAAAGGTCACTCTTATCGGATTTTTAAAGCGGGATGTTTCATGAAATATCTTATCTCATGTCTTATCTGTTGTGATTTTATTACGTTGCTAACAAAATATCTTCAGTTTATTATGTATAAATATTTTATTTAAAAATCGTTCTGTTTTATTTACTTCAACACAACAAATATTACTCAAATCATTTTGAACATTTATCAAAATCGAGTTGCACGTACAACGATTAAGTACGCGAATTCTCTCAACTTGCAATCTTCATAACTAAATCTTGAAGTTTCATCAATATCATAAATTTGTTAGTAATCAAATCTGAGATCTAGACTGTAACCTAGTTTCTCGAAGCCATATCCAAGACCTCAAATCTTCACGATGCTTTCATTTCTCTGGCTCAGATTCAATGAAATTTTCTAGATTTATTTAATAAATATATGAAAATTAATGTTCAATATGACTAACACAATGCACTTAATGTAATATATACAAATAAAGCTATACATTTTGAAATGCAAACTGGCAAGAGTATATATTGTTTAAATCAATTTTTTTAATCTTATCCACGCTAGGTCCATAGGAATGAAGATACCAAAGTAGAAGCCTTATGTTAAAAAAAAACAAATATCTATAAATAACTAACAACTTGTGTAAATATGCATTGTTGTTTTATAAAAAAAAGACAGATTTTCCCAGTTATTATAATAAAAGTTAAGTAAACACTAATATGAAACAAACTCTTACAGAGGCTTGTCTATGAAAGTAGGCTTACAATTTTGCATTAGTATTAGATCTTACTCGCTTTTAAGACAGCTCTCTGTGAACATTTAAGATAATTCAAAACAATGTGGTTAGCTATTTATAGATATATTGCATTCTTCTTACAATATTATCTTATTGTGATATTCCAATTATTCAGAAACCGAAATACTAATGACATGATATTCCATATCAATTAACACAATTTATCTCTAGAATACAGTAGAAAATTAGTTAACAAAGTAAATTCCATCATAATGCTTATTGGCGTATGTTCTGTCACGTAAACATTTCAACAACCTCTTCGGAATCCTGGTACTAACGTAAGGTAATATCTACTTTATTAACAGATTTAATTATAACCGTAGTTAAATAGGATATATCGAGAAATCTATAATTGCAGTACCGTTCCAGTAAATTCAAAAGGAATATTAATTCGTATTTAAGTTTTGATACAGAGACATAGTTACATAGTTTTGACTAATGAGTACTTGGAAAGAGTTCACGTAGCTAATACAATTTAAAAAAATATATAAATAAAATGTTTAGTGTCTTAAGCTAGAGAAATACAAAGGGTATTCAACCTAAACCCAAGATGGAGAGTTGTAATTACCGCGGTTGGACCAAATCGCATCCTGCAGTATAATTAGTAGGCACTATTAGTAAACAGCATTAGACTGCATTATTTTGATTGCAATATTGTATTGAGAGCTTTGGGGCTTCTTACTTATAAAAAGTTCAAAATGTTTACCCAAATTACTGTAAATAATGTAAATCTTTTCATAATTTTAAGTACACTGCGTGTATAATAATTGCGAAATAAAGTTTAAAAAACAAAAAACCTATTAAAAATAAAAGATAGGCTATCGATCTATTATAGTTCTAGGTACTGAACATTTTTAATTTCTTCAAAAATTCTTAAACAAAAAGTGCATAAATTAGATAATTATTTGTAACATTTTCCAGTTCCAAAAAGGTCCTAATATCTTCTCATCTAACTGTTAATTAAAATAAGAAATACTGACATCTCGATGTGCTATCGACTGAAGATAAAATCAATACAAATGTAGTAGATATTATATAAGTAAGAATTCGAAAGAAATATTACAAGTACAAATATTGTATGAATGTCAAACCTATTATTATTTTATAAAATGAATTTACTAATCTAATAGAATCAAACAGATGGTACAATAAAAATAAAATGAATGTTCCTTTGATATAATATAAAAAAATCAATTATAAAAAAACCATCATCATTATTTCCTTGTCGTTATCCCAATTTTGGGGTCGGCTCAGTATGTTTTATCTTTCCACACTCCCCTGTTACTCCATTTATACTCCTTTTTCCTCCCTATAATTAATTACATATTATTTGTACCCTAAAATTTAAATACTTATATTAAAAAACAGTGACACAATAAATAAATAAATACAAGAAATAAAAATAAACTCGTAACACCTAAAATTCATCTTCAAAAAGTTAATACTTAATAAATAGTTAAATAATTAAATAGTTAATCCTTCATGGGCTTGTGTATACGAATATATAATAAAGTTCTACAAGATATTATAGACATTCATTTGCTTAGTTTTAAATCTAAAATTAAAAGTTTAATTTTAAATAAATCATCGTATATAGTATATATCAAAGTAATCAGTTTCATTTAAAACGAGCAACTATAGGATGTATGTATGGCCAGTTCTTCTTCTGCATTCCGAGTTAGTGGTAGTTTTCCCAGCGACTGACTACTCTAACCTTTATGTAAAGTGATAATTGACGATTCGATTCGAATTTGAATTAGATTATTCTTTTTTATACAAGCCATCTTTTGTACTGCTGTCCCTTACTTTTGTATCCCTCCAGTTTCATAGCTAATACTCTTCTGACTAAATATCTTTCATCCAGCCTCATAACATGCCCATACCATGACAGAAGACTGGCACATAATATTTTACTATCCTTACTTTTCCCTCGACACATCTTAGCATACGCATCTCCGTTGCATTCATATGCTTTTCCTCCATTGTCTTTGTTGTCCAGCATTCAGATCCATATACGACGACAGACCTAATGAAGGTTTTGTAGATTTTCCCCATTAGTTTGATGGCAATTTGTGCATTGCATATTCTCCTCGTGACCAGTCAGCATTTAAACCATTCCATGTTGGTTCTGCGCGTTACCGTTGACCGGGACAACACTGCCATCGCTTTGTATGAGGGAACCAAGTTAGCGAAAATCACAACGAAATAAAAACGAAACGGAAGACATCACCGAAATCGAAACAAGTGCAAATCTGGTTTGGTAAAAAATTGTGGTTCAGTGGAGAGCTTTTGTTGCCAAATTCCCAGTCTGCTCTGTACCTTGAGGCACATAGTAGACTGGACTTGAGTCCATCCTCAACGATGCGAACAATGTCATAATCGAACACCATGCAACAGAGAGTAATGATGCTTGCAATATGCTAAATACACATAACATATTAAAAAAACATCTATTTTATATATATATTTTTAATATAAATAAAAATAAATATTTGAAAGTTATTTAGTTAGTTAAAAAGCTCGTAAATTAGTTTATTACAACGTTTATTATTTAGTCTAATAATAAACATCGTAACAAACTAATGATGATTATAAAAATACTAAATTATCTACTTCATTAATTTATAATTCAATTATCTTTCGCACACCGTACTTTAATTAAGAAGAATTGATTGATTAAGTTAAATAAATAATTATTATACTAAAATTACATAAAAATCAATTCTGGGGTTACATATCATATATGGTCTTACAGCGAAGATTCTTATTGGCTACGACTTAAAATTGTAGACAACAGAAAATATTAAAAATTTACATAAAAATATAGTATAAAGATCAATCGATTTATACTCTGTCTTGACTTACATTAACAAAGAATAAAAAATTAAATTAGAATCATATTATTATAATACATACTAAAAATTTATCATATATGAACATAACATTCATGAACAACTTTTAATCGCTACAAAAATCGCTTCGCTTGATCGCTTGACAAAAAATGTGATTGTCTTTAAATATATTTCAATTGTAAGTTCTATATAACTTGCTATGTTTTTGACCTAGTTGCGATATGATCTTTATATGAAACATATCTAAGTTTATATAAGATTAGTGTAAGATTACTGTTTTTGGAATTTAGAATATCCATAACAAAATGTTGCTTGCAAAATGTTGCTACTTACACATAACAAAAGAAAGTTTATAATATATGTGGTTTCCCTGCCGAGCTTTTCTTTGTGAATAATTTTGATACAGCTTTGTTCGAACCCAAATATTATTATTTCTTACCTGTTTAATAAATACCGATTAAATAACATTTTTCTTATATAATAAGTTTTAACTTATTATATAAGAAAAATATAAACGGTTTTCTGTATGAAAATCTTACCAGCAAAAAGTCCAAAAACAAGAAGAACGGTCATCTTGATGTATTGAGTCATTCACTAAAACCACATCACAGTATCAATAATTAATCCATATCCAAGAATTTATTCACTTTTCACAGCCATTCGAAATTCGCGGCAACTTTAAAAGAGCTTCAATCTTACGAGAGCTCATAGACGTCTGATCCTAACAGATGCTGTGAGCCGACTGCGTCCCAGCTTCACTGCGCCCCTTCCCCTTCCCCTTTACATCCCTTATCACGATCCCGTAATTAGATAAATGTCATTGTTGTTGTCTGCTTTTATACTTTTTCGTATTTCGTACGTAACAGTTCGCAGTCGAGCCGTTTTAGGTTATACGTCCTAAATGTACCATGTTACAAGTTAAAATATGTTAGGAAACTGTGTTTTATGGGCATCCAAAATGTTCTTGTTCTGAGGTTCTAAGATTCCTGTGTGTGTTGGTTTTGTGTTATTGTGTGTTTATTTTTAAATTGTATGTATGTTTATTTATTAAATTAAAAGGCTTCGATTGATATTAACAATTTAATATAAGAATAGCAAGTCTGATTTTATTTAAACTTATATCGATTGTAATATTATGTTTTTATGCATAATTATCTAAATAACCTATTTATTATCTTTAATACTAACGTCTTTAATAAATATATAATTAATAATGTGAATAAAATGTGATATTCTATTTTTAATTGATAATGTTAGTAAAAATGTAACATTTGCTTTTTTTTCAGAATATTTTTTTAGAACCTATAATATTTTGAGTGCGTATTAATAGTTGAAAAAGGCGTTAATTATATATTTTTAACACATATATTTTAAGATTATCATAATATTTTAAATTAATATTATAGTCATACACCAATACCAATCTTTTTTACACTTTTATCTACATGCTGGTAGTAAAATAAGTACTAACATTTTTTTTGCGATTATGTATTGGAATTGAAAATACGCTTTGTTAATGTGCTTTCGTTGACTAAAAACGACACGTGACAATTGATATTAAAAAATATTATTTTCAATATTTTAATTAATTATAATCTAATAACAGTTTTTAACTATAACTCATAAATTTTGTCCATAAATATATTATTCCTAACAAAAATAAGTTACAGTAAAAAAATGTATGAATATAGCATATTTTTATTATTTTTATTAATCCAAATAAAACAGAAAAGTTTAGGAATAGGAACTTAACAATATTATAAAGTATTTACTTTTCATTAAACAGTAATAAAGTAAAATAAAAATGGGAGTTAAAAAAATAATAATAACTTGTAATAAACCAAAATATATTTTTAGTATCCAGCGGGTATGTAATAGTGTCGTTTTTATTAAAATAGTATCGTTTTTGATATCGCCTATCATTAAATATACGATCGTCGATTAAACAAATTTTAATTCGGCCTAACTCAAGCGACTGTTCGATATTGGAATAATTTTTGGAAATATTTTTTATGTAAAGAATGTGGTTGAATATACCTATTTTCATTAATTTATTTGTAAGTTATAAATACACGCTATGAATTCGCCTTGAAAAATTAAAATAACTCTCAGAAATAATGAATTCAAAAAAACTAAAGTGGTTGTAGAAACATAACTTATTTAAAGAAAGTGTGAATAATAGATCAAATAACAGTATTGACTGAAACTCTGTCAAATCTGCACCAAATCAGGAGCTCGACACTTGAAATCGTCACGAACGTTGCAGTGAATACGTAATCAGCGTAATTGTAAGCGCATTGTAGCGAGGACGCTCGCGGAGCATGCGCTATCTTTTGTTTTATGCGCAATCATTTGAGGGACACCGAGTCCGAGATCGAGTTTGAACTTGCTTTAAGGTTTACACAATTTAGTTATTTCGATATATGTTTTAAAATGATGCCTTGTAAACAGTTTCAATTAATGTAACAAGTTACTTAGAAGAAATTAGATATATAAGAGGCAGAAAACGTATGGTAGCAACTTTTTTTAAATTCTACCAGAATTAAGGTTGACTTATACTGTTATCATTTGTACAGTACATGGTTGTTATAAATATTGGCAATAAGTCGGTTTTTGGGAATGTTAAATATAATATTTCAATTTTAAAACTATTTAACTAATAATAGGCTACACTGTTCCCGTGGTATAATCTGCCTTTTTATAGTATAAAACAGTATTAGTTTAAGTAGTTTGAATGTTAAATAAGTATAAAGATATGATTTCATATTTAGAAATACTAATAATTTGTTTATATTAAACAAATAATACAAACAAATAAGTATTTTTTAATAAAAGATAAACAAATAAAGAACCAAACTTTAATCAAAAAAATGTAATTAAGACTTCTACTACTAAAAAATATTTTTGTTGACAGCAAATAAGTTATTTATTAGGCTTCGTGAAATCAGATGTCAGTAAGGTCAAACTGAAGAAGTGCCCTCTAACTGATCCAGCAAGCAAGTTAAGGTTATAAAGTTAAAAATAAAAAATGAAAAAAAAACACGTTTAATAATAAGTTTAATAATGTGAATAAGATTTTAGAAGTAACGAGACATTTTATTAGAATTTTTATTATTCTGTTTATCTATAAGGAAAAGCAGGGACCAAAAGAAAATTATAAACTAGTCTTCTAGTCTTCTTAGTTCCTCGCTTTTCCACATAACGTATTTAAACAACTTAAATTGCTTTCATGCTCTTAGATCTATCAGTCGTTAATCTGTTTCTTTCTTCAAACTAAAAATATAATTCATTTATAGTAACGTTTAAGTAAAAAAAAATCTTGTAAAGTAAGACTTAGCTATATTAACTTACAAAGTTATTTTTTTTATGATAAATATAATTTACAGCTATTATCACGTCTTATCAAGTGTTAACTAATTGTTTTTTTGTTTGTAAATATTTAATTATATTTTTATATTAATTATTGAATTCAGTAAAGAAGATGAATCTTTTATTACTTTATCTCAATAAATACGAGTGTACATCTCGATGATCAATTGTGATAAACAGATTGCCGCACTAAGTAATAAGCATTTCACGTCTCACTGACTTGAAATCGTAGTTTTTCAAGTACTCTTTCATATTCGCATTGGAAAAAATTCTTACTACTTGTTATTACTTATATTTCAGTATCAATGTTATCAATTCAATAGGTTTTATACGTACTTATTTACTATGGGTCGATAATTGTTTAATCGTTAAACTTAGTGGATCGATCAGTTTTTGGTGGATAGTGTGTAGCTATATTATGTTTTATACAAGATACAGCGACGCTATTTATAAGGGATTTTACCATTTTCTATAGTTAATTTTATAAAATTTTGCACTATGTTTTATGCTTTAACAATATAAAAATATTTTTAACTTTAAATATTCTGTATTCTTATTATTTCATTTTTTTCTTTGCCAATTTGTATTATTATACTTCATTTTAAAATTTTTATTTTTTGAATTTTTTTTCTAGTTTCTTTCTTGATTGCGACACATTTAGAATATTGATATAAATTTTTTAATTAATTATTTATTTACTTTCAGGCAATTTGAAGTTTTCAACTTATTTCTAGATTTCATTGAAGGATTATATGCATTTTTTTCAGTATTTTTAGGAGGGATTACAATTTAGGACTGGAGTTATTTTTTATGACAGAAAATATAGCTTTTAGGTTGATTATACTTTTTGACCATACTCCTCACTTCATTGAGCTAATAATTCACCATTTTATAAAACCTGAGGAAGTTTTTAGGGATTCCGTTATTAGTTCATGTATATTTTACTTTTTGAGAGATACAATTAGGGGATTTTGATCCCGTATTTCACGCTGACGGGTTGAGTTGATTGTTTTGTACGAGATGCCGTTTGATTTTGTTTTTTGATTTAGTGGGGTTACTTGTGATTCCTGTACAATGTGATAAAGAGTGTGATTGTGATTTTTTTACGATTTTTTTTATTCTAATTATTGTTCTACTAGGTTTTTCTTTTTTACTTACAGTGTTATACATAGTTTATAGTGTTACTTTATCTATTTATTTTGAAATTCATGGCATTGGGTCTTTTAGATATTTACTGCCATTAGGTGTAATAAAATAAATAAACTTTAAAATACAGATTTAAATAAAATCTATAATTATCTATAAAGATGTTATTTATGCGATGCTTAATTAAAAATATATATTATGAACAAATTATTGACAATGGAAATAGCTTAGAACTAAGAGCTCTGGACCGCTCTCTCGCTGTGCTTTCCTATCATCACCTACCACAGCGAATTTAGCATACAAATACCCCGATCCTGCAACCTCTTTAGACGGTATTTCGGTTAGACAGACAGACAGTTTTTTGCAGATCATAGGGTCCAGTTATAAACGTTATGATAAATTTTCTATTTTTTATTTTTATTATGTATATAAGATGAATGTAACTTAAAAAAGGCGATATCAAAAAGGCTTTTATTTTTCACAATTTTAATTATTTAGAAAATTATATATAAATTTAAAATTGAAAATACACTTGTGTTATTTTTATAAGCATATAAATAAAATGTCAACCCGAAGAATCATAAATCAGTATAGAGTAATAAAATTGGAGACAAGTTCACCTTAATACATTTTGATGAAATAATTTTAAATAAATATAAAAATAAGTTTTGTGCTTATTAATAGGTCCGAAACAATCATTTTACAAACCAAAGTAACGTATTTCTAATAAATAAATTATTACAATGCCTACTAATATACAATGAAGTATCTACTTAATTTACAAAAAAATATTTATTTTGAAACTTACAAGAAATTTGTTTTTATATAAGTATAATCAATTTTTAAATGACCTACAAACACCTAATGTCAAACTACTTATAATTATATTATAAAATATAATATATTGTAGATAAATATGTTATATGCGATTACCACCGAGTGTTCTCCTGGCAAGCATTCTCTTACTTGCACCTGTTTTGTCTCTATCTTAAAACTTTGTAACTTGTACAGGAATTAAATTATAGTATAAATATATTACTGTGTTCTTAAGTTGGCTCTGATACATAGAAATGTATGCCGAATACTCCTATAGGAATTTGAACCTAAAGTATCTGATAATAAGGTAGGATATTCTACCGCCTAAACAAATAATAAAACTGCAAGTCAGTTAACTAAGCGGTCTTTACAGAGTTACTAGAGATTTATTTTATGTTAATTACTACTGGATCTGCTGAATTTGGTGTGTCAAGGTTTCACATTTTATGTTATAAAATGCTTAGCCCCTACAAATGAATTTATAGTAGGTAATAAACTTTTTAATTTTACAAATCAATTTATATTCTTTTTAGACGATAATTTTAAATTTAATTATTTCAACCCTTCGTTATAAAAAATATTATAAAATTATGAAATATAATAGTAATAAAAGACCATCTTAGTAATTTCAAAGCCTTTATACCTGAAAGTCCTAACTAAATCTTAGTGCAGTTAGGGGTTAGTTGCAGGGGTTTTTATAACTTGCCTAAAATAGTATTACATACACATAATATGAAATAGTAATTATCAATAGATACTAGTTAGCAGTTTAGCAAAATTAGATACATATATGCTAAGGGGATAAACCCTTCAATCACTCTGTAATATTAGGTGACTTATACCATTAGTCAAATAATTTGAGACGAGGCAATCCTATACTAGTAAAGACATGCCAGCAAAGTCACACTATATTATCATCACAAACACAAAACAACGTATCAACAACAATAAATCTCTTTATAATTATATCACATGTAACATGAATTTAATACTAAATACTTAAACATGTTTAAATTATAATTTTGAAAACAATAATACAAGCGAAACATTTTTTTTGTCATTTCGTTTTAAACAATATATTGATGTTTGTAATACTATATACGCTTCTGAATAATGAATAATGATTCAGAAGCGTATATAGGACATACATATAAATATACCATATATATATACAGTGCAGTATGTATGTTCAAGTACTGATAACACTTACGGTTGTCGGATCATCAAGGGTACACTACAGTCATATATCGCATTCAAACATACTCTCAATTGATTTGCCCTTAACAATTTATATTTAATTTTAAAGCTATAAAAATAAATTTAAAAAATAATTTAATGAATAAATTTATTTCTAAATTGGTAAGAGGCAATATTATCTTAATACTGTAAAATATATAAAAGAGATTTTAATATTATAATACGTTGATAAGAGATTAGTAAAATATAATAATTACAATATATATAAGATGAAGGTACTTTTGTAAATATATTTTTTAAAATATAGTAGTTATTTTTGTAAACCGAATAAATAATTAACAATAATTACATAAGACGATTATATACTTAAGTACTTTACTTCAATACTGAACACAAAAGATCGTGGGTAAAGTAGGTGTTATAGATACATTTCGTACGGTAAGTCAAAGAACCGGATGTTTAAACTCTCTGCCTCAGTTTCTTATGTCATTTATCCCTATGAGCGACAATGCGTATAAAAAACTCCAGTTTTGCAAATATCTATAACCCGCATCACTTTCCGTGAGTAACGTTTGCTCGCTTATCACCAAAGATAAGCAAAAATAATTGATTTAAAATACTTTAATTAAAAAAAAATGATATAATATATTTTGAGCATAAGAAAATATTTTGGACAGTTCTGCTAATTATAAAGAAATATTGCTTGTATAAAATGTAAAACAATGGAATTAAGTCATAATTTTAAAAAAGATTAAAAGTTTTATTTTAATCACTGTATATACCATAAAATATCCATTAAAAATTGTTGGCTTTCTTACTCATTGTTTAAAAAATAAATAAAAAGAGATTGTTTTAAAAAATGAAACAATATTTAACACTACTGACAATTTTACGTTAATTCGTTTTTATTTATGCAAAAATAAGATTCGGAATTTCAATATACCTCACTCTTAATATGTATGTAATGCGGTTACCCAATTAGCAACAAGTCAAGTATAGATTCCTCTAGAATAATTTTATTTCAATGGTGTTGTTATTTAAAAGCTACTAAATATAAGAAAGCAAATAATACATCAATTAATATCCTGAAGTCAAGGAATATATTACCTCCTAGGGAGAGACCAAAAATAAAATAAAGAATAATAATAGCGATATTGAAATATATATATATAAATATATACAAAACGGTAATTTTTTAAATATTTACTTTTTTTTAATCCAGACTATTTCTTTAGTACATCAAGTACATGTAAATGTGATATATAAAGGTCATTTAAAGCTTATGTTCATAAAATCATTTATTCATATGTTTCAACTAAACATATTGTAACCAAAATAAAATTAATTAACCTCATGCCTGGCAATCACAACGTAGTTCAATTTACTTTTATAATTAATTAGTAACACCGTCTCTGTATATTCAAACAAAAATATATAAATATTTTTTTTCAAAATATAAATATGTATCAGTAGCTTTATGACAAGGAAAACATATTTTTAAACATTCTAATATATATTGTTTTGTGTATACAAGCTCCTTAATTATATAACTTATAATCATTTCTATACAAATTTCTAAAGATAAAAGTAAAAGATAGAAAATATTAAGTTTTTAATCTTATGGTACCATTTACATATTATATTTGCATATGACACTGTAATCGTATATAATATAATCACTTCTGTACACATTTGACAGTTATAGTATATGTAGATTTGAGAACTTCACGACGGCATTAAATTTAGTATGCGCTTTCCACTCTATATACTTAGTAGGTCAGACTTTTGGCCTTAAGTATTTTGGTTATATCTTTTAAGGTGACGATAGTATGAAAATTACAATATATAATGTTATATTCTATTTAGTAGACTATGAGAAGGCACATTTGAAAATAATAATTTTGCAAGTCATTTAATTAAGCAGTCTTTACACGGTCTCTGAATTCTTACTATTTTATTCTTACTATATGTAATTAGTAACGAATCTTTTTATCTTTTTATATTATTTTATCATTGACAAATGTTGTATTAATAAATATTGTATGACACAAAATACGCCTTTTTTTTTTATCACAGACTGTATTATGAGGCAATGTATATACCTTTTCAACAAACCGTCGGTAAACGTTCAAATATTTCCCTTTAACAAATTCAAAAAGCAATTAAGGAACGTTTGTGTGCTAACGGATATTACAGTATTACAAAGATTACGATCATGATGCACCAGGATTATGAAGCGATCGTTTCAAGATTAACTATAAATGTACTTTAGGCTTAGATTATAAATATACTTATGTTGTAAAAAAAATATTTTATTTCTCGCACCAGACAGAAAAATTATACCTTAGCACTAAAGTGAAAGATTATGAATGGGGGAATGATTTTTTAAATTAGTAGCAACAATTGTTTGATTTGTCAATATTTTATTGACTAGGTTATAAAAAACAAATTAGAAAAAAATCACAAAAATATTTCTGATAACAATGTTAATTTGAAATTAAATAAATTAAGTCCCTGCCTTACTAAAACCCTAAGATGTACGGTATATTTAGTTTTTCTAGTTAAATAGTAGCTGTTACTGAAGTCTTTTGAGAATGATGAGAATTAATTAATTTCAAGAGCATCAATACTGTTACTAGAAATCAAATATCAACTAAAATAACATCTGCAGTAAGAAATAATATATATATATATATATATATATATATATATATATATATATATATATATTATTTCTTATATTTTTTTTTAATTATCAAAATGACTATTCAATCATGTTCTCGGGAATAAAGTTGTATTATTTAATAAATTCTGAAATGCGTTCATCAAGACACTTTTCTAATAATTCTCAAAAGAAATTTGATCGCCTTACTTTATAAAAGTAATTATAACATTAATTGTCTGTATATTTAGGTGTTATTTTAATTATATTAATAGTTAACTAAATACCATTGCGTACTATTTCTCCTTTGTACTTCATAGTTTATATTTTAAAAATTCCCAGTAAAATAATAGTTTAGTTGTAGTAGACATTAGAAACAACTAATTGACCAGATTATTACCCGGTTTTACAGAAGGTCACCTAAAAATCTATTCTATTATAATATCTATCTATTATAATACAATACATATTATATTATTTGATGATACCTAACACTATTACTTAATTTTAATTATATAAACAGCACAAAATATATAATAAAATATAAAGAAAAACGAAACAGCTACCAAAATTGTACTCACTTCTAAGGTCAAAAAGAGAATAAAGTTTTAAATCGTTCAATTAGAAAGTACGTCCGCTACTAATTCGGTTCATGATTGATCGTGTGGCGTCCAGCCTCGTGACGTCTCACCATCTGTCCCCGTCACACTGTCGTGTCGTAGTCGCACACCAGCCGTTCTCCTGTGTTTGTCACTGCTATTGTTAATGTCACTGATTTATAGTCAGAAGAAAATTACATATTTTTGTTTCATGGGTTTTATAAGTTTGTCTCAGGTATATATATAATCTTGATAACTGTCAGGACAAAATACTGTTGAACTATTGATTAAAAGAAGGAAAACGCAATGGCAGCTCAGATATCGCAAGTTTGTATTATGTCGGTGATTGTTTGTTTCTGTCTAAATTTACTTAAATTTTAAGTATTTTTACATCTGCTCATATAACTTTTACATTAACAAACTATAATTTTAACCATAAGCTTGAACTGTTAAAAATCGTTAAATATTGTTTCGTAACCGTACGTTAACGTAAGAATTGTTTTAAAATTTTTTAACACATGATTGTGAAACACTATTTCAAACTCAAAATGAAAAAATAAGTAAAACCGCCTTCTATAAAAAATTAAGCAATCCGATGAGGGAAACTTTAGCCTTTAGACTAGATCAATTAAAAAATCTGGCACTGACTTCCTAAACAGTTTCCCTTATCAATTTTTTTTTAAAAAGGTTGTTTCACTTATTTCTTAGAAGTTTTTAGATATTCTTTCCATTATGCGTATATAGGTATAGGCGTGATGTTATGTTATAAAATGGTGTAGACAATACAAACCATTACTGCAACTGTTAGACATCTGCTGTAATTTTTTGAAGAGTTTCGTTGTTTATCTCAGAAAATATTGATCAGAGCTTCACTAAATTAAAATAAGACTAATCTGAAAGCTTACACTTTTAAAACATAAAAAGATTCTTCAAAATTGGTTCATAAACGATGAAGTTATTCGCGAACACACATAATATGTATATATAATAATAATAATACTAGATGGAGATGCGATCTCTTCGCAGAATATGCGGAATCAGTCTAGCTGATCGAATCCGCAATGAAGAGATCCACAGAATGGCAGGTACTAGCGAAGATGTCACGGTGAGAATGAAGAAGAACGTGCTGAGGTGGTTTGGACACGTCGAACGAATGAGTGATGAAAGAATGGTAAAAAAGATTTATAGAGGAAAAGTGAGCGGTAAGAGAGACAGGGAGAGGCCTCGAGTGACCTTCGAAAACACAGTATCTATGATACTGGAGGAAGGTTACGTAAAAAGCACGAGGACCCCCCGGAGGGCATGTATGAAGAGGTTGATGTCTGTGGGCGAGGCAAAAGAGGTATGCAGGGACCGTAGCGTTTGGCGCTCCGTCGTCTCTGGCTACCCCGCAACGAATATGGCGTGACGCTAAATAAATAAATAAATAAATAATACTATATACTGTATTTGATTTTTAATTTTATTATGGAGTCGACTGATCTGGATTATGACAAATCTGGAGGACGTCGAATTAGGAACACCTTGTCTGTCCTGTCGAAAGTCTTTCATCAGATTCAAAAGCTAAAAAATTATTGAATACCACCTGAAGATAGATCGTTGACAGAGAAATCGAGACTACTAAATTTCTCTTCCATCAAGGAAGATCCAATACATCTCAAGTAACGCAGTTAGAACGCGAACAAATCAGTATACGTTGACGATATCATTTTGACGATATTTTACGAATTATCTAAAGTGTTTCCAAAGTCAAGAATTGGATTCTTGAACAATGAATCTTTTATGGGACCATACAGGAAACCTCAGTTTTCAAATCCAAGAAAGGGTCATAAAAATTGGTTCACCCAGTAATAAGTTCTGAGGTAACAAATATATAAAAAAAACAGTCAAAATAAGAACCTCCTTTTTTGAAGTAGGTTATCAACAACAAGTGGGGTAAAATTTAAATAACTATACTTATCAATTATAAGTATCAGAAGTATTTTTAAAAGTTCTTACAAAACAAATTCAAAACCAGATCGTTAAAATTATCAAAACAAAAATTCGACAATTTTTATTTTTGAAATGTACAGTAAAAAGTAACTTGACATCGTCACGAATATCGCAGTGAATGCGTAATTCGAGTGATTGTGAATAGCATATCGTAGTGATGACGCTCGCGAAGCACGCTTTGAACATCCTTGCTTTGTTTAAAGACACGTCATGAGTATGAAATGGGTGCATGTGTGCATAAAAAGTTTCCCAGGTGCAATAATAAATATAGGCTATGTAATTTATTGCCGTAAATAGTATTATAAAATACGTAGCTATTTAGTACGCAAAATAAACAAATAAAAGTCCATGTCAACTATATTTTAAAGTGATTTATTTTAAATGCACTCGGAAATCATATTTATTAAAGATATATTACATATATTTTACACTCTTTACAACTTAGAAAATATTTTATCAATGCTATTTAATATGGTAGCTTAAAATATCTCAGATTATAAAGAATATATTACGAACATTGAATGCTGTAGACAAACCACGACCACAAAATTGGAGGTCCAATTTATCTCACCATAAATATTTATAGATTAATGACATTTGCAAAAAGTTTTTTTTTTATTAACTAATTTGTCTATTTTATATTACAGATTTCTTATAACAATCAAGGATGGTTAAATTAAGTTTGCAGTTTTATTATTATTAATTATTGGCACAAGAATCTAAATGAAAGAATAATATTTAACAGAACAATTGAATAAATATAATAATAAAGATTTATCAGCTTTCCTTAGCTAAGTCTCGACATAGGCCATGAATGAGGAATTATATCGCGCTCTCTCGAGATTATCATAAAATACCATTTAAACGAGACATAAATTGGATTATATTTGTATTAAATCCCGCCGCTCGCTATCCAGTCAAATCTTTGTTGTTTGTATGAAAATAATTTGATTTGATAAACAACAAGTATAATAAAGAAAGGAACCCACATTTATTACAAATTGACAGTATCTTTATAAGAATATTACGAAATATCTGAAAGTACTAATGTTACCAGTCAGAAATTATAAGATCTTTTAAGTTCGTGTGTAAGTCAATATATATTTAAGCAAAATATAAAGTAGTATATGTATAGTATATTTGGCTTGTACTTTTGTGTTCCAAATCAAATTCTTCCAAATCAAATTCTTGATTTATATAAAATTTATAGACAAAATTTTAATTTAAAAGTAAACCTTTAATTATTTTATAAATTTCAGTGAATGGTATGCAAATAATGAATACCTCAAAATTTTCATAATGTTAAAGGAAACGACATGAAAGGAGAAAAAATGTTTATTAATCATTGTAACTTCATCGGCAATAAATATTTCCAAATTAAAGAAAACATTACATATTAAGGTTTGTCCCTTTACATTATATAAAACAAATTGTAAATGGGAAAATCTAAAAAAAACTGATTAAGTATTAATCTGATGTTATATCAAATATCTTTCTTATATCAAATTCTAAGAAGTTAATGTTTTCTTTCCATTTGATCTGTTTGTTCCATCTCGTATACAATGTTTGAGTGGCTCGGCTAGCGGCTTAATTTCCGTCCGTCTGTTGAGATCATTGACAGCTTGGTATTAATATTTTCTTAACATCAAATCTACTGGATGGCTATGCTATAACTTATTTTGCAAATACTTTCATTAAATATTAAAAAAACAATAATCGTAAGTTACCTAAATATAAATTTTTTACAAAATTAACGGCATGGAATTTGAATCAGTATTTGAGTTTGACAATAAAGTTATTAAGATACCGCATCGTTTTAAAAAATATATATATGGGTCTACGGAAGCTCTGCAACTGTGCGTTTTCAGTTAGCTTAAGCTAATTTGTCCAGGGGAGTGCCTTTATTTAATTTAACTGTTTTAATTTGTCAAGGGAATGTTTTCACTAAACATTTTCCTAATTCAAAAAATTACTATGGGCAAAATTGAAACAGCACAAAACTATGTAGTGAAATATATAATACTAAAGAGTGTCAGCCTATAAACATACAACATTTAGATATAAATGCTTAATTCAAATTATATTATGTTATGATTAATAACATTTTATATCACCAAAAACTTTTTCTACATTAATGAGTATAAAAAGTTGCCATTGTTAACTAGATATAAATATTTAAACTTTAATCCATATAAGGTTTTAAGCACTATACTCTGAGAAAATCAACATAGTATTTATTCCTTGAAAGGTATTTTTGCTCTGCGTTATATTTAAGTAAAACTATTGCCTAACGCCTTATTTAATAACTAGTACGTTAAAATATGATACTTTAAACATACTGATATCTTACCTTTATAAATTTGGATAGTGATAGAGAACTACTCACTATAATCACAGCAATAAAACATAAGTCGTAACTCAAATTGAAAATCTTATTAATAATATAACAAATTTATAACGCCATCTAGCTATATTTGTATGTACTTCTTGCACTTTAATGCTTAGTAAAAGCTCACGAAGTACTCTATAAATATGTTATGTATTTACTTACTTTTTTACTTTTCGTTATAATTTTAATAATATTATTATATTATTACGTTATTTAAAAAACACAGAATTTATTTATGAGTTTGTTGAAATGTTAAAAAGGAAGTAGTTTAATTTTACTTTTTTATCATAAATGATTTAGGTCTATTTTAACGCCCATATTTATTTAATAATAGTCGAAGCAAAATTTAAACAGGTGGGTACATAAATGAAACCACATTTCGATTAATTACCAAATTTTAAATGCACCCACGTAATATATGTATACAGTAGGGAAAAAAATATACACTATCCATTTTTAAATTAATTGAAATGATAAAACGAACTTTCCTCACATATTAACGACGGTTCGACTTAGAGCATTTGTTGGTTGTGAAGATATTTCTGATTGTTGCCACTCTACAAAGAAGATGATCTGTAATAACAGATTTTTATCCTTGTATGTTTTTATAACCATGTATTTTTATTTTGTAGCAATAAATTTACTGTTCATCTTATATAAGTATATTGTGTGCAATAAAGTGTAATAAATAAATAAATGTTTTTTGACTCTTGCGCTTATACTGCGTTTTGGTCGGCTAATACAAAACTATCCAAAGCTGCATTAAATCTTATATACTTTGAAGTGGAAGTACTTTAAAATATAAATAGATTACGTAAATAAGATAGTTAGACTTTCTTTTATAGAATAATTAGTGAACAATGATATCACATCGAAACTGACCACAACTACCTCTAGTTCTAATCTAATGACCTCCGCTATTTTTTATGAAATTACCTATTAATATAATACCGTACCTATTACTATGCCTGATGTATTTAGGTAAATAAATTTTGCTCACGATGGGTTGCAAAGGTACATTAAACTAATGCACCTTAGTGCTCGCGAATAGACAAAAATAATTTATATTCAAAAGTTTACATATTAATAAAACAAAATTTCATTCGCATTTTGTATGTTGTAACAATATTTGAATTTTCAACTAATACTATCACGGCCATAGAACGCTTCTGTGAACACTTGACGGCTAGTGTTTATACATTGGAGACCTCTACGAGGCGATTAAACTCAATGTTCGAATTACTTAATACTGCAGACTTTGTGCAATGGTATTAGCTTGTAATATATATCTAATAATATTTGTGAACATTTTGTTTAATTTCTTGACTCCTAGTAATTAGCAACAAGTTAGTTGCATAGTAGATTATTTCATTTTATCATTAACATTGGCTATATTAGCCTTTGGTCAAACAATGTCAGCTTATTTAACGATGTGTAGGCAACATATATTTTTTTTAACCAAAACAACCTGTCAACATTTTTGATATGGAGAACTGGAACAAGAACGACATTGGTATAATAATTTTGTTGCTCGATATATATTAAAATTGGGTGTAGTAAAAAATGTTTGCCTTATCCATTTTATCTGTGTATCTAATATGTTTCATTTGGCGTGTGTTGCTTTAGAGTTGACGGATCTTGAATTCAATATTCAGCCGACAAAGTAAATTCTTTAAAAACTCGCAGAATAGAATACTTGATTAGATGTGAAAGTTTCACACAAATTATATTAAATTTGTTCACATATTGTAGTTAACCATTGAATATTCTAAGAAAATAATATTTTCCGCCTCGACTTTATGTCTAAAAGCAATAAATAAAAAGTTGAAAATTCAACCAACCGCAGCTATATTAAAATGCTCTATTGTAACTCTCATATTCATATTTTTCAAATTCAAAGATACATTTGATAAGTATAAATATATGATACTCTGCTATATTTTGATAATATTAAATATATAACATAATTCTATTAAATTAAATGCAGGCTCAAAAACAAATAGAAATCACACACATTATTCTGCAACTAATAGAACGACAAAAATCTAAATATTCTCGTGTGTAAAATAGCAATATTTCAAACATCGGAGCGATTCTCGCTATCTCCCGCCATTAATTACTCTATTCGATATTTCGCAATTAAAGCGCTCCAAATGTTTCACATGTTACTTTGTCGTCCGATGTGTACACAATCGCTATCGTGACTTTACTTTTATTTAATATGTATTTATAATCTTTTATTAGAAAAGTTATATTTTTTGACCCTTTTAAAATTTAAATGTTTTCTGTATTAACTTCAAATGTTATTTTTAATTAAAATGCGACTGCCAAATGACGGTTATTTATAATACCCCAATCGGGACTTGTAATGGGAATTTCAACTCATTATATATGTATAAGTTCTATTTAAAATATATTTTATAAATAATATTTTTATTGTATAAATGTCACAAATATTGGTTAAAAGAATTACTTATTTAAGCACTCACTTAAATATAATTTTGGCTATATAATTAAAAGGAATTAGTTAGTTATTGATACATATTTTAGTTATTTTAAAATTATCTCCTCTATGTCTTGTACTGTATTCTCGTGTTGACTGGTAGGAAATGCTCCAAACATTAAGTTCTATTGTACTTTTTATGGGGCAATAAATATCGTCTTTCTCTTTTGCCGTGTGGGCTAATGTAATGACGGTAGGGATAACTGGCAAAAGTTTCTCGGAGTGGCCTTAAAAAGTGCTCAGAATTTGCGCTTGCTAGGTACCTTGCCAGGTGATCCGTAGTTTTGACGAGATGCTTGAAATGTTGTTCTACGGGTTTGCTGTTTGAAAAATCTGGAGTCACAGTTATATTTCTTCTACAGAACTCTAGAGTTAGAATCCTTAATGACTAACACATTAACCCAAGCTTGCTGTAATATCCCACCAGATACACAGCGCACAGCGCAGTCGCTGGGATCATTAGAAGGGAAACAAAGCGGACCCCATGGTTAGGATGCAAGGCTGCAAGTCTTATGCGAGCTGGACGTTGAATGGGCAATATACTATATAATATAGATATATAGAGAAGGATCACTGTCGAGATGCTCAGGGACCTGGTATTTTCTTGGATGTGTAGTAAGCAAAAGATCCAACCAAAAGAGCATGTGACTGTCCACGTCCGGTAGCAAAGTGCGCGTCTCAACCAGCTCGAACTACTATTTTGCCAGAACAAAGTTAATTATAGACCTTCCCAAATAGTCAATGGTACGTGACCATGGCCAATCGGTACTGGTCACGTTGAAGTGGATTATGGCTTAGGCGTAGAGAGGTCTTTAAAATAAGGTCGTCAATCTTCACCTGGTCGTGGCCCAACAGTTGTTTCTGCATTATCACTATTCGACCTGTAGAAGCACGCGTAGACCCTGACATGACGGAGCCAGAGTACTGATATGTCTCAACAGAGTACTGATATGATTTTATTAGCGGAGGGCTTCGCTGTTTGGTGGAGGGAAAATTGGCTTTCCAGATTCTCTCACTCAACGACGGAATATAACCAAATGAATTTGTTTTCTACACGTTGATCTTCTGTGAGGTCCTTCCCGGTCGCGCTAGCCGAAAGCGAACTGCAGTCAAATAACTACAGCTAGTCTCTACCACCGTAAGAAAAACCGTAATTCTCTTCTAAAACTTTAATATTATTTATTAGGGCAATTGTTGGATTTATCAATGTCACGTAGTGTAGTAATACAATAATAATAATACAATACAAATACAATAATTCTACAACTTATTTTTTTAATATATGTTTATAAAAAATTTCATTATACAACAAAAAAGGACAATTAATATTGTTATCATTAATTTTTATTTCTATTTGAAAATAAAGAAGAGTAATCTCTGAAACTAGAAGTAATCGGACTTGAAATGTAATGTTGCATTTAATAACCCATTATTGAGAAAGATTATAAAACCGGTTAAATCGTTTGATATTTGTAATTATTCTTATTTAATAAGGAGCAATGTCCACAAAAACAACAAAACTCAATTTACTACTGACTATAAATCAGTTATATCAACAATAGCCGTGCTACATACAAAGGTGACAAAAGCGCAAGTACGACAGGACAACGTCACGTTGATAGATTTGACATAAAATTTTGTGACCATAATCTATCAGTAACAATCTTTTTACACTTTCATAATAAGTTACAAACTTTACAAACTTTGCTATTAGGACATTATATAATGTATCCTTAGCTATTAGGTAGCTTATGATAGAATATAGATATTTATTTCAAAGTACAGTATTCCATTACAAATTAATAACATAAAAAAATATAATTCTTCAAATAACAATTTCTGCTATTATAGATAATAGGCTAGCAGTTTCTTGAAATTTTGAACGTACGAAATTATATCTTCATGTGACGAGTTTAGTGAATACTAAATCATTACGTAATTTATTTATAACGATCCTTATGTGTGTTTCACACGTCCACGTTGTTAAATATTGAGTGGTATAAATATACCATTATAAAACTAAACAGTCTCAATGTCTATAATTAAACTTATAAAATACTGCTACTGAATAACCTAGAGTGACGTTTGACTTGCATATATAGTTGGCGACCGTAGTCACATATGTAAAAAAAATTTGATTCTGGATTTTTTCAATAATCTACATGATTTTTATCAGAGTAAGACATTAAATATGACTTTATTGTCAATAAAACATAAGTGGTTTATAAATCAGAGATAGTTTGTTTAGTATTAAGCAACAATTTTACGAGTAAAAACATTAACTTAAAATTATAAATGTAGCAACTAAGTTAAATATTTATGTTTAAATCAGCCTTTTAATTTTTATAACATTAGATACTATAAAAATCGTAATTGGTAACAAAAAATTTTAAATAAAAATTATTAAAAAATCATCTTGTTTTAATAACCAAACAGCTAATGCAAATACGAACTGCGTGGTCAATGCACAAATGTTTTTTTAATATCCATTTCAAGTGTATTTTGTCCTTTGTTTTTTTTATTTCTCTTCATCCACACTCGTAGTTGCGACTATATCTCAAAGATGTAGCTATCTCAAATATATCATCAAGATACACCAGATATTATTGATATCGATGAAGTCAGGTGGAACATTTAATACTCAAAACATGATTCAATAATACAATTAGTGATGGTATCATATTACGGGCTGGCTCCAAAGCTTGGCAGTAAATGCTTGTATTGCAGGAGCGTGTGTGTGTAATATTAAATATTTGATTTTCTTATTAAAGGCAATAAATTAATAAACGAGATGAAATTAATTAATATTTTTTATCACATCACTTTTTTATTTAAATATTACTTCAATATGCATCAACTGTAAAATTATTATCAAAATGTATTGATTTAACAATTATTGTTACATAACATGATAAACCTTAAACTAATTCCACGTTAAATTATACCCTCGGGCGCTTTTCTTTAACTAAGATATACTTATTATAGATTTCATTGTCACTTAGTATTAAATCTGAACGTCCGTAGAATTACTCCTTACAATCAATTCCCAACTCAACCTGTACCTCAGTTTCTCAATCCTTTTAGACTAATTCGCAAACAAAGAATCGAAGTGACATTGTCACAATTGATAGTAATGTAAAAACACTATTTAATTAAATATTACATAAGGAAAATATTATTAACTTAGGTTTAATGTATTACAATAATCTTGTCATTCTAGTATTATTTAAAACAAAAATTTTATATTAAGATACACAGTTTATCAATTAATATCTATTAAATGTTAATGTATTAACTTACAATTGACTCAAACGATCTATTACAAAAAATGTTAGTTCAAAATGTAAATGAAATCATACACTGCAATGGATACCTTTGACCGTACTTTAAGGTTTAGGATATTTCACCTTTACCTATTGTAAGGTAATCAAACAAATATCCAAGTAGATTTCATTTATATTATTATATTTATACAACTAACTTTGGTAGTTCCTAGTGTTAGTTATAATAAAGACGAATAACGAAATTATAATAATACTTCCTTGTGTCCCATTAAACTAAAAGAGAAAAAAACATTCTAAGGATCGAATGACGTTTATTATTGATATACTTTTAAAATACATACATACATATAAACATTTATATCAAAATTATTAACAAAACAAAAAAGGCATTATATTATTATTTTTATTGTTTTAAGTAAGAATACTTTATGGATCTACCATTTGGAACTGTACAACTAGTTGTTCATTAGACTAGTCTAATGTTGCCTTATAATAAAAAAATGATAATTCTAGAACATTTAATTATAATTCTTTTATTATATTCGTATTATGATTAAGTTGCATTTATTTTCAAACTAGGACGCATTTTATTCCTATACCATACGTGCCTATGTTTATCGTCTCCTAACTTCCTCTTATTTTGTAAATCTTCCACTATTTCCTCAGTTAATCTTAATCATTAGCACAGCAGCAAAACACGATCTAAAGGCATTATGTAATAATGTAGTACAGCTATATTTATTTGGACATTTGAGAAATACATATGATATTGTACTTATGACATTTCTTTAATTAAAGGATAGATGGTTAATTTTAACATTTCTTTACTTAAAGGAGAGATGGTTATCTATTCACAAACATTTTTACAACTTGATTTTTTACAAAATAATTTTATTTCAAATCATCAGCTTCTGGGTGTAATGAAATAGGCATTTAATCCGACAAAATATTTTTGTTAAGATTTTTTCTAAAAATCTACACTGTTATTTTTTGCTATTATACAAAAATATATCTTTTATATTAATTGAGAATATTATAAACATATTTTTTATTTTTGATTAATTGTGATATATTTAGATTTAATAAAACTATTATTAAGGAATGGTTACCTCGTTGTAAAACTTATTAAGTGTTATTACCATGTCAGTTTAAAAATATCTTTGAATGGTTCTATAGTACATTCCTTAAAAATAATATTAAGGGGTAGTATTTAAAAAAAATCTAACATTAATCCCACATACAGCCATAACCAATTCCTTAAAGTTATATATAAAACCAACATTTTATACCAATAACTAGATATTAAAAAGATTTTAATTGAATGAATAAATGAATTATTGAAATATTTAACTCAATCTAATAAAAAAAATAATAAAAATAGATAAATTGAAATCGCATACCTTAACTTCTCTCCTTACAATATTTACCACAATATAATAATAGGAAGCACGAACAAGAGTAAGGTAAAATTAATAATAATAAAAACCATTACACGAAACGACAGGGGAGCGCAATAATCAAAACAAATGATACCCGTGTAGCGAGGGTATAAACATGTGAAATTACCAATCGGTTTAAGGGATATACAGTGTGTCTAATTTACAGTGAATTTTATTTTTGTATAAACAAACTATTTCAGTTTTATAGTTTTTTTATAAAAACCTGATTATGTTATATTAAGGTGTTTAATTATTCTAACACTAAAAAATAATATGATTTTTTCTTTATCGGACTTTTTCGTAACATTTAGTTTGATTTTACAATAGACAAAAGAAATATGCGATGGAAAAATATTTGCTATGGGTGTACTTTTATGATCGGAGCAGTAATGTCTATAATAATGGAAAATGTATTTTTTTAACTTTGATAAATGTATGAAATGGTATTTTTCTATAAAAACATTAATTAAAAATTTTATTTTTTTCTTCTTATTTAGTTGGGAAGTAATTAGTATAAATAAGATTAGAATTAAGAAATAATTAAAGTATTTCCCTTAATAAATTTATAATTTCACGTGCAGGTAAGTGTTATTAAATGAATAAGCAATTAATTGTAATAGTTAATAAAACATGCGAATCATTTATAATTTATTAATAATTTAAAAACTTTAAACGGCGTGTCTTTAATCGGGACTACAGGTTGACATCGAAAGATACTGTATATAGATAAACACTGCGCGCGCTCTGCCCTCTATCTCGAAAATGGTAGAAGATATTTAAAAAATGTTTAAACAAAAGTTGTAGAAAATTTAATCCTCTATAATAGTCATAATAAATACAAATAGCATAAAACTCATAGGAAACGAGATATTTGCAATAAATGTGTAAAATATCGATTTTTTGACCTTTGACCTTGGAATATCTGTAGTTCGCAGACACCCTACGATAAGTAGGTTTTGAGACAAGTTTTAGGGTTTTGAAATAAAGGTTTATACAAGTTTATAGCCGACTATCTCTCATTCCGAGGTGAAATCCCTAATATGCCTGGACTATTGTTTAAATCTGTGTCTATTTTATCGGCCACCTTTTGTCTAAACTTAAGTATTTAATTGCCTGCTACTTAAGTATGCTACACATATTATTGTGTTCAAAAAGATGTATCTCCAATTACAAGCAGACAAACAGTCAATTATAAGAAATACAATATTATTTAAAAGCAAGCAATCAATATAATTTTGTAAAATAAAAAAGCTGTTGATAGCAAAAAGCTTTCAAAATGGCGAAATGGTTGTAACCTAAGGAACACCTCACATACTCCAAAATAGAAATCTTAATATATTCTTTAATTTTTACTAGTAATATTATAAAATTTCAAAACGATGCAGTAAAAAGATTCGAAAATTCAAGGAAAAATCAGAAATGTCAACAACGTATACGCAAGTATATTTTATCCTAAGAAAGCTTTATAAGTCGAATAGAAGAATAACATACATCCTAAGAAAAGATGGACATTATAATAAAATATAGGTACTTAAAGAAGTAAATTCAACCAAGACTAGCATAAGAAATAATAAGGTGATGTGAGATGGATGGAATTGGATATTAGGGGTAAGATAGAGTCACGGTTCTAAGATATTTTTTCAACGGATTCCAGCATCGCAGCGTCAATGATATTCGTATTTCTGGCTTCAGGTGAGCTCAAACCAACTGTGTTTCTCGTGACTCATAGATTCTCGTGACTTTCGCATTTTTATACGGTATTATTCAGAATTATGTTATATAACATACATAACAATTTAATACTTATAATTAAATCACTAAAAACCTGTGATCGCCTTCCCTCTTATTTTAAAGCTGAAATCTGGTTTCAATATTGTAATAAATGCGGACGGATGCGGATAAAATTGGATTGGGACGACTCCGAGCAGTTGAATAAATTGTTGGAAATAAGTTTTAAATTTTCAATTTTAATCTTCGATAGGAATTTATTACACACAACTTATCCGCATCATGATTAAATCAGTAAAAAAAATATGTTTGCATTAACATATTTTATTAAAAATTTGAATACTTCTAGACGTCACTTTCATATATATCTTAATTAAGAATTATTTGACTACCTGGTAATAGGTATATGTTTCGTTCAGGTATGATTGTTTATACCCATGAAATAAAATCTATAAACAATAGGTTAGTTTCTAGAACTAAGCAAATGATTACTTACTAATTATACAAATCTGTACCAATTAATTATTCAAATGTCAATAGATTTGATACTCGTTGCAATTGCTAGCTAAATATAGTTTATTGTCATGTATTAATTACCATCGGAGAAGGCGATTTATTGATTCCACTATAATAGAGCTTCAATTAATACAGACAACAACCAACATCGATTAACCAGACACAGGTATTTCAGAATTGCTTCCTATTAAAGTACATAGAGTTGTCGTAATCGTAGGCAACGAGCAGATTTTAGATGAAATTAATTTTGATCGAAAATTACGTCACCTTATCACTTTATGTACTTAATGATTTTCGAGAAGACGATGCAACAGGTCATACTAAATAAAATCATTATATACTATATTCTCCATGTTATAAAATTATGGTCAATATGTCTAATAAAATATATTTTTTTATATAGTCTTATATTGATACATACAATATAAAAAATACATATTCGATAGTTTTCAATTTATTGTTCCATAAATGCCACTGACAGTGTACAAGTGAAATCCAAGAGAATTTCAGCAAATACTTGTTCGTTAGATGAAAGAAAGTAATTTTGGATGTAGTCACCAACTAACAATTATCCATTATGGCTAATGTTTATATTTCAAAGTCTTCGATAAAATATACAACCACATATATTTTTGCAAGAATGATAATTGAAACGACTGTGTGTACCAAAATCACCTATAAAATTCTAAATTTACTTCGTCAAGATTCAGCAGACTGTTTTTAATTATTTACTTTAATAATCAAGAAACTTGCTGTTGCCAGCGACTTTGTCTGCTCATTCCCCACTACTCACATCACTCCAATAGTAAGCTATTTATAATAACTGCAAAATTATGGAAATAAAAAATATAGAAATAGGGTTTTTGACCCGAAAATGAAAAAATGTAAGCGATACAGACACGTAATATCATCCACATCTGTCTATACATATAATGTCACATAAAAAACATATTAAAAGTAAGAAATACGCCTATGAATTTAAAAATACTTATCAAAAAACTTTTTAATGCTAAATGGGTCTAATTTGTTCAAGTTAGTTGTTATGTATTAAAGATTAAGTTAACAAACCAAAGGTCTATATGGAATTTTTTTTCTACTTAATTAATATAAACGTCGACAGCATAACAACTCTGTTTAATCTTGGATAGCTATAATTGAATGGAAAAAACGGATGCAGATGCCGAGGGCCCCATTGCGCCTGACAAGCGAGTAAATGAAACACACGTTATCTGGACAGTGGCTGTCAGTATTACCGATGTTACACGAGTGAAATACTAGGGACGATTATATAAATAGAAACAAAAAAATATATTTTTTATAGTATTTTATATTTTTTTCTATCAAGTGATTAAACAATACTTGAAAAATTAATAAATGAACGTTTAAAGAATTTATATTAATACGATTAATATATGTGGCTTAGAATCCTTTACATTTGGTTCATATCAAGTTCAATAAAAATCCCATAGATGGCACCAACTTCCCGAAATAAAGGATAACAATATAAATCATAAGTTCTGTATAGTAAACAGAGCTTATTAGTTCATTAAATTTTATTAATAAAATTGCATAACCAACTATCAGTTGTATAGAATTTCTATATAAAAATTAGAGATAAAACAAACATAGATGATATGTTATTCATTAAATACGAATATTATAAAAATAATATTAATACTAAATATTTTTGAAGCCATAAAACGTGTTCTTTACGAAGATATTTGTATTAAAGGGATCAGAGAAAGCGCTGGATAATTCAATAAGTAGCGAAATGCTCATTACGGAACCGCTAAAATCATAACAAATGAATTGATAAGCTCAGGTGAATGAATTTATATTGGTAGAATGAAAATAAAATTAATTTCTGTCTGTTTCAATACACACAACCACATACAATTATGGTTGCAATATAAATATATAATTTAATTAATTATTGTAACATTTCATAATATATCTCCATGTGATACGAATGAAGCACATAATATTTATTAAAAATATATCGACGTATTGATTTGCATTAAATATCATTTATTTAATAAACTAATTATAATAATAATAAACAAAGAAATACCTTTAATATGACTTCTAAGACTTGTTTAAACCATGAAATACTTTTACTGTTTATTTTAAATATTTAGAATGGTATCATGAATGCCTTAATTATCGTGATATATTTTATATCTACAGCTAAAAGTTGGTTTTATTTTTATTTACGTATTAAGTTTACTTTTTTTTTTTTTTTTTTTTATGTAAGAGGAGGGCAAACGAGCTGGCGGGTCACGGATGGACGTGATCACCGCCGCCCATGAACTCTTGCAACATCCGAAGATTTACAAGAGTGTTGCCGGCCTTGTAGGTAGTAATAAACGCCTTTTTTGAAGGTACCCATGTCGTAAATGTCGTACTTTAAATTATATTTACAACATTTAATTAACTTGCAAAAGAACGCAACTAACCTATATGTTTTCTGTAAGCTACTGCTCTCTACGAGTAAAAATATTTCAAATCGAATTCTTTATTGTAACAACGTTGATTTTTACGAGTTTTCCTTGAAATATTATTAAAAACATATGTAGTAATAAAAATATATTAGAGACAGAGACGATAATAAAACTAAAACCAATTTATTCTGGCCAGGTGGTGTTGACAGCATATAACCGATACGTTATTAATGTTATATACAGTAGATTGCATTAAATGTTACCGCTTTTGACTCCCCAAATACTATTATTTAATATCACAACAACAAATAACTCTAAAAGTTATTAGAAGATATTTCGTTTCATTAGTTAAATCACTTCGTTGAAAATCAGTACCTTGATATTATGTTGTTTCTTTTTAAGTGATATTTTCTTAGTTGTTCTTTGTTTTTTTTTTGGTAGACCTCGAAGAATTCGGTCTGCCCATTCAGGTGTACCCGACTTTAGAATTTTGGAAAAATTTCTTCATAGGAGGTCTTCTTATGACCCCCTGAGTCCGAAATGACCATTGGTCAAAAAGTATATATATATGCGTGCGTGCGTCCAGATTCAACTTTTGTCAGCACGATAGCGGCCGCAGTTTCCCTCGGATCACTTTCGAACTTTGCACAAAAATCAATCATCCAAAAATGAAGGTCAAGTTCGTTAACCAGAGGAATCCGGCCACGGGGGGCGCTAGGGCCTCACAAAAGTCAGAAAAATCTGATTTCAGTTTTTCGACCATAACTTTTTCCCTATACAAAGTAGATCAATCGCGTTTACATTATATGATGTCTTTGATGAATACCTATAACTAACTATATGTAGATAAACCGAAAACCTACTTTCAATAACTTAGGGGTGAGGGTAAAAAAACCGAATATTTTTGGAAAAAAATTCATAACTTTTTTCTGGTAAACATTCTTACATTACAAGTATTTTTAATAGAAAAGTTATTTTTTACTCTTAATTTAGGTACCAAACATTTTTCCGTAAAAGATACCGTTTCCGAGAAAAAAAAATAAAAACCGCTTTTAGCTTGAAAATTTAAGGTAGGTAAAACCACGGAAAATTTTTATGGTAAAAATTCCCTCCTCGCAAATATTTTTAATAGAAAGGTTATTTTTTACTCTAAATTTAAGGCAACGCACTAGGTACTTCTTTGACTAAGCCAAATAAAATTATTACAGTTTATTCTCGCAAGGGTATTCTTAGGTAGTGAGTTATATTTTAAAAGAGTTACACACGAGATCTACCCACGCATGTCCCCCTGCGGGCACGGATTTTTTATTAATAATTTGGTTTAGTCAAATACTGTAAGTTAGTATATTAATTGTATATTAAATTAGAGTCGTTTTATTTAATAATTGTATCACTTTTCTAATATACTAAATTTAAGTAATTTAGACAGTATATAATGTATATAATACATTTACAACAGCATATTCCTTGGTGGTTAGTATTTATGACGTTATACCGGAGCGTGAAGACATACTAAATATTTAGGACTAGACTAAGCTTAGGTGCCGCTGTTATCTTACTTACATATAGCCTGATGTACCTTTATGAAAGTATAATAACTTCAACTGAGAGACAGCGGGCACGATCAACGGTTAAAAGTTAACAAATCCATCTTTTTAATTGCAATCATCACTTATGTAGTAAAATGCAATTGCTTAAAAAATATCATATTATATTTAAAATTTATAATTTATAATTTGCCTTTTAACGTTAATGGAAAAACGTTTCATCATCATCAATTTCACAAATTACTTCCTGAAACGTAATAAATTTCAGATACGCTGTGTCATTAAATACCGTCACTCATACATATGGATTATTATTGAAATTTGAAACCCATTTAACACATTATTCGGCAATTCAATTTTATTCTACCATATTATCATTATCTATCATACAGTCGTATATCATCAGGATATCAATACCAGGAATAAACATCAAATACAAGGCTTATTGAAACTCGGTGTAATAGATATTACGTGCATGTTGCTGTCTTTGAAGTCCCAAAACAACTCCAGAATTGTACAGAATAAATATAAATACAAAATACAAATGCCGTTATTCTACCAAGAAATAGATATAGTTAAAATATTTCATGTTTTTTCTTTGTTATTTTATTCTGTTATTTTATATATAAACTCGTTTTTTATTCGCTTCTTTGAACTTTTTTGAAAAACCAAAACTTAGCAATATCATTATCAATTGCCTCCTATAATAATAATTAATAATAAAGTCGTGTATAAATTATATTTGAATGTGTTTCTTTGGTTTAAATATTTTATGGCAATTATGCGGTTGGTGATACTTGTAAGAAAAACATAAAAATATTTTTTATTCATGTGTTGAAAAGAAAAACAGATAAAATAAATTGATATTGTTAAAATGGTTTGTTGATAAATATAAACTTTTTTCTACATGTAACTGTTACAGATTTTAGGTAACGTTTTAATTACATCAGATAATATTTTTCCTCTAGATCCGATAACGATCCGAAAACTGAAGTTGTTCGGTAAGGTTTAATATCATACGTGCCAGGAATGTTATTAGGATCTATACGAGTCGAACTGTGAATAGTATGTGATACTGTTTATTATCTACCTTCAATTTCTGACGAATAATTCAAAATCGATATTGATATATTAGGTCTTTGTCAAACATCACGTGGACGGATCATTGCATAATCGAACCATGAAATGTAATACGTAATCTTCAATTTCAATTCAATTCAATAAGCGAATTATTTGACAATTTTGGAGTAATATTGATCTTCAGTGTGGTTCGAAGGCAAGTGTCCGATCTTTAGCACCCCTCCATAATGTAGGCTTGTAACACGAAATATCCATCTGAAGAGATAATCGCGATGGTTCTGCCACCACTTAGACAACGTACTGCCTCTTGTTGAGCGTTCTTACTAATTATATATTTATAAAACACTTGGTTTTAAGTTTCTTACAATTTAATTGCTGAGTGTTAGTTTATCCCGACTAGATATGGAAAAAATATTTTGTGTTTTTGAAATTTTATTAATATCACAAAAATATTTTTTCCTTCTTATTACATTCTGAGCATTATGACTAAAAATATAGTCTTATAAGTGACATTACAGTTAGTTTTATGTTTCGAAGTATAATAAAATACCAAAAGTAAATAAAAATCACCATAAAAATTTAAGCCTTATTTCACACACTAACACCCAATGAGTTTTAGAATTTTGCTTCAATCTAATTTAACTCGGTTCCGTCCGGTTATACGACGGCTCCTATCATAATGTTATTACCTTGTCAAGATATCGAAACCAGGTTTAAACATCAAAGAGATTTATTGGTTAACTAAAATTATATTATACGTCTATCAATTCAACCTATAGTATGTACAAAAGCCTGACTATATGAAAAATAAAAAAGTATTTATCGAGAGAGCATTAAACAGGCCTTTTAAATAAAATATATCAAGAAGTGGACATAGTCTTGCTCTTGGGTAATATCAGATCAGTCCAGACCAAAATAAAAAAGAGCAAATGAAAATGTATAAATAATTTAGATTGTACAAATTCTCGTTCTTATATAAACGTTGTAATATATGTTATTTATAAATAAATATCTTTCCCACTGAAGCTAAATTGACCAAATTGTAAGAAAATTGTAACATACAATAAAGTAAATACTTTTTAAGACCTAAGTGTAATTAATATAAAGTTAAATACCTTGTTTATACGTAAGTCAAATAATAATATTTTCCATAATTTAAATATTTGTAATAGCTCCACTAAAATTCTTAGAAATACCCAAAAATAAACTTTATAAAATGAAAAAATGAAGTGAAACGACTAAATGTTAGATGTAATTTATTTATTTAACTTACTGGTTTTTTCGCCTCACCTGTATCAAGAAATAAAAAGCATTTTTTTATAGTCGAGCAGCACTTTACAAGCAAAAGATTCTAAAATACCCTCTAAAAAGCTTTTGTTAATGAATGAAAAAAATTGTTTGATTCTAAATGCTTAACTTTGGGTTAAAATTAACATTTACAATAACTTGTAATTTTAGTAATCCTTAATACTTCACGTATATAAAATTATTTCTATTTTGAAAAATAATCCTTTTAAATCAACTCATGCACATTTTTATTAGTTAATAATTCGTTTAGTTCATTTTTTTGTGTTGAAAAGTACACCTAAAAGCTTTTAGTTTTTTAACCATAACTATTATTTATTGCATACATAAAAGTACCAGCTCGGTGTAGATATCAACCATATGGTTAAAAGCCAAAAAGAATTATTAGTAAAATATCTCAATTCTCTTTCTTTTTTATTTAAATTGTTTTTAATAACATTTATTGAATTTTAAACAACTACAGGCGAAATCAAATTATATTATTAAATTGTTTTATTACTTAAATAGAATTTAGTTATGCTCGTATTTTTGGGATTACATTGAAATGGTAGGGAATACCGTAAGTTTTTTGTATAATATCTGTGTTTTCTTAAACTTGTTACAAAGTCGAATCAGATTTTTTAATAATTAAATTATTTAATATTTTTTAACGGAAAATTTACTTAGTAAAAAATGTTCGTTCGCTGTGGTAAAATGATAAAATTATAACAAATGGGGACAAATGTTTTCAACACATAGAAATTGTTTTTAC
Organism: Melinaea marsaeus rileyi; assembly: GCA_918358865.1. Classification (NCBI taxonomy): domain Eukaryota; kingdom Metazoa; phylum Arthropoda; class Insecta; order Lepidoptera; family Nymphalidae; genus Melinaea; species Melinaea marsaeus. Next base: position 6,581,237 of record OU911095.1, on the reverse strand, counting down.
TGAATTGTTAATATGAGTGCTAAAGTGGTTATCAATAACTTATGAGGATATTATTGCTGTGGCAAAAGAATTGTTCTTCAAGTGCCCTTAAATAATATAATATAATCAACATGATCAATTTTTTTTTTAGTTTTATTATTATCGATACTTTTGTTTGGTTTACGAACTTCAGGAAAGTTGTTTACTTCATATAATCAGCAATGAGTAAAAAGCCTTTATATGGTATGAAACGTTTGCATCTTTTTGTTATGGTTAGTTAAGTACATATTTTAGTTAATACTGACGTCATCTACCAAACCTTTCATGGGGTCTCTAAGATTGATAATCGCTGATCCCCTCTCAAAGCATTTCAAAATGGTGCTCCCAATCCAGATCCCTTCGAATTTATATCTTGACATGTTCAGAATAATTTATAACAAATACCATATGCTCGTTAACAATATTTCTTACAGAAATATAAAGCAAATTAAAACCGTAGCTTTATTAATACGCAAATGTTATTCATCTTATTTTACTCGGTATTAATATTTAGAACAAAAAAAAGTATTCTTGTTTTTAAGTCATATTGGCATTAAAATTTGTTGGTAATTTTTTAAAGTTTATTTATTTCGATTATATTAGTAATTTAAAATCAGATCAAAATACATTATTTAAGAAACTTCTAATGAAATCATTATAATTAAAATTGTCGTCTCCTGACTCATTATATTACAACAGTTAATTCCATAAGATGTACGATGACTATAAATAAAGTTAAGCTTAATTTTAAATTAAGATTTAGTTTAGAACTAGAAGTTGGATTACATACGAGTCGGCTTTAAGTTAAGTTAATAAAAGTTTTATTATTAAAAGTTTTAAGAAAACCTTATATAATTCTAAGAACTGTCTTTTAGATGTGACAATCGTATAAAAACTAAACTACAAGTAAAATTTGTATAATTATAGCCAATAAACTGAGGTTCAAATACGGTCTAATGCGACCTCTGTAATAGTATCCTTTCACATAATTTTGATACTGTGGTGTACCACAAAATCAAAAATTAAAAGATGAAGATTTAGTAATATTGTGATGATACTTAGTTTCTTTTATGTTATAACAGTACATTGAACTCTTATAAAAATGTATTTGAATTCATTTATTCATTTACAAATTATGTTGACATTATACCTATAATGATATAAATTAAAAATATTAATTCAAAATAAGCAATTTATTTTAATGTCATTAAAAAAATTATCACTTGAGCTTAGTTGGTTAATATTTAAATTATACATTAAATATTATTATATATATTCTACATTCATACCGTAATTAAAATTTATTTAAACAGCTTTTAAAATTATTATTCACTGAAGTATATTAATATAATTAAAGATGTATTTAAATATTTTTTATTACACATAATTTGTTAATTAGGGTTCCCTAAAATTAAATTAGACTAAAAGCTTTGAAGAAATTAGAAGAATATAAACGTAATTTAACAAATTAAACCAAATTATTAATCCCTTTGACGGCGCTTAGAGAAAATTAGATAAGTTCCGTTAATGAAAATGAGGATCCACTTTATAACTCAACAAGAATAAAACTCATTAAAATATACCGATTAATTCACGAGCCGAATGATTCAAATCATCAGGGATACCCTGCCCATAAGCGTAACAAGCATTTGATTTTAGGTGTACATAAAGCTTTCAACCATCGCTGCTATAACGTGTGTATCGAATTTCTAGGTATATATCGGTTACAATTTTTATTTGAATCTTCATTACTATTTCGATTTGAAATGTATTTTTATTTTAACTATAATCTTTCACTTATTTACAATAATAATGATATATTTTGTTAGTCTTTGTTCAAGATGAAATAGTTTTTTCAATTTGCATCAAAATAAAACTTTCTAAAACAACTATCCAATTATATTACTGTATAAAGAAGGAAAGCTGCAAGAAAGACAATTGATTTACAATTGATTTACAATTGATTGTATACGGCCTTCTTTATAAGGCCGTATACAATCTATACCTACTGTCATTGTGAGTCTCTATTCACAATGATAGTAGGTATTTCTGTAGTTATCAATAATAAGTACTTATTAGTTATTTCATGTTGTCTGTTTCACCTACGTACTTAATGTCAAGACACATTACAATAATTTCTAAATGTTCTTCTGTGTATCAATTAAGATTCACTATTTAAAGAGGTGGTTGAATGTTGTTATATATACGAGTATATATATATTAATTGTAATTATTAAGAGTACAAATCGATACGGTCTATATAGTATATACAGTATATATAATAATCGTACAATATTTTTATTATAACCATGCAAAATAATATTATTTTAATTATTTGAAAATAAGATTATATTTATTTGAAAAGAAATTTGTATGACCTAAAAATATATTAATTAACCAATTAAATGAGTTACCAAAAGAAAATATATATTTCGATAATTTAAATAACAATATGTCTGTATCTTTACAATCTCTAATGCCAGAGCAGCTTATTCCATAGGTAAGTATCAGTGACATACAAACGAAAAATAAAACTATTGTTCAAGGAAAGTAAATACAGCGTGAAATTAAAGAAGCATCGATCGTAAGTAAAGTAAATGTAGGTCGGAACTAGAGTTCCGCTCAACTGATCTTCTGTCACGTAGACACAGGTGACTTCTTCTTTAGTACGCAGTCTGTCTAAGACTGAGATTAATCCGACCATGCTCGCTGGGACCGCTCCAGTTTATAACCATTTATTTTAGAGGTTCACCTCATGTTATTATTATTAAGTTTACAAGGATAGAGCAGAGATAAATAAAGCACACTCTGTACGTGTCTTTCTGGTTCAACATATGAAACATCACCATGAACTAGTGATGTATATTTCGTATCTACAATCAATTACAAAATATAACAAAATAATCATTAATAACTATACTTAATACTTTTTTTGTATGTCATAACAATATTTTTATCTTTGCAATAAATGAAAAACTGCCTTGAAACATAAGTTAACTATATTTTTAAATGAATCGATCATTATTATTCATATGCTTTTTTTTATTTACAATATGTCTATGATGATGATTCGCTATTACTTGAGGCATGAATGATTGGTTAAACACTAACAGATACTATTCACTACTCGATTCTTAGAGATTCTAAATACATTCCTGGCACGTATGAGATTAAACCGACCCAAAATGCTCCAGACGCCGTTATCGGATCTAGCTGAAATATATATAAGGTTATCTAAGATGTATGTATTCATAAATTAAAACGATATAGTACCTTAAAATTATTTCAGTCTGTTAAGTGTGTGTAAAAGTGAAATAAATCGTTAGAAATAAGATAACATATATTGCTTCTTAATTTATTTCAGAGTGCACGGAAAGTGCGAGGTGTCACAGATAAAATAAAGTACCTAGTGTCTTGTTTTTAATTTATATATTTTCAAAAAAATTAAAGTAAACTATTATTACTTGCAATTAAATTATAAATAATTTGAGACGGGTACAAAATATATATTTTCTTAATTATTGTTTTTTTAAATGAATTTTACTTTTATGGCATATAGTTACAAAGCTAGATATTATTATTGAGTCTCAGAATGTGTAAATTGTATTTTCACTGAGTCTCAGTCTTACTCGTATATAATGTGTATTTCTCGTTTTAATATCTGACGATGTTTTAATAATAGTATATTATGCTGAGGGAATTAAACTGAATTGCCGAGAAGTGTGTTGAATGTTTTAAATTTTACTTACAGTCCATAGGTATGAGGTGTGCTTTTAATGACATAGCATATACGAAATTTATTACCCTTAGGAAGTAATTCCTGATGAAACGTTTTTCCATTAATATTAAAAGTCAATATAAGTACCATATGCTAAGAATTTATAATTCTTAATTTTCACATGACTATTGTATTAAAATTCAGTGTGGAAATCGAGCCTACGGTCGACTGTAGATGCCGACACTTCCACGACTCCTAATATATATATATATATATATACGACGTATATATGTGTACTCGTTTGAAAAGTCTAAACCGAAATAATATAATAGGTGATGTTAGAACTTCTTTCGAATTGCATGCAGTACTTTCATATAAATATTTAGGACAAAACGTAATAAAATAAACCGAATACAGCACTTACAACTTATATATTAATATTCAACGATACAACATTTAAATAAGGGTAAGTTACAATATCATACCTAACATGCAGATGGCGCCAGTATAACATTCTAAGAATTTCTAAAAATTTTAAAAGATTAAATATTATGTAATATCTCATTTATTTTTTAAAACATTGACAACGTGTTCGACATTTTAATTACTTTAAACAAATATTAAATACTTTTTTAACTAATTTCTTGTAACTTTCTTGCCATTGCAATTACTGTTTTGGTACTAATACACAGGGGCGACTTAACCTATAGTGCAGGGTGTGCAAAGCACACGGGCGTCGCGGCGTTCCCTGAGACGGCTAAGAGCATCGCCTTGGACCGTCATGGCAGGCCTAGGGGGCGCCAGGGTTTCACTGTACACAAGCGCTACACGAGCTAGATCCGCCCCTGCTAATACAGTTAAGTAATAATGTATGAATATTATATGTTCTTATTAGATAAATTATGTATTTTAATGAAGTAAGGAATAATCAAATGAAAATCAGTCATATAGTTTTATATCAGAATATTAAGCACGCCAAATACTTTTATGTTTGTAATAAAAACAACGCTGCAACTAAAAGCTTTTTGTACTAAAGCATAAAATATAACTATACTTTTTGTTAACAAAACAGGTGCATTTGATGATTTTAAAAATGTTTATGATAAAGTAGACTAATATTTGAATACAACTTTATACGCCAATATCAGAGTCAACCATAACAAATATTATATTTAAATAATTTGCTTGGATAAAGCATTCAATGCACAAATTTATTATTATCACCAATATATTTTCCTAATATGAATATACTTTTAATATATTTATATTTTTTAGTAGTTTTTGGTAATTATTGTATTTCAAATAAACTTAAAGAATTTATAAATGTACTGATTGATAGAAGAAAAAATGTATAAATGAAATAGAGTTTGGTATAGAGCGATAAGTTTAATGTTTTGTCGTTTGTTTGTCGAAACAGGAAAAAAATTGTTAAATGATACAAAGCTTATAAAATATTCTTCAGGGATAAAAAAAGACAAAAAAATAATAATAAAAATATATATGATATTGTCCTGCATTTTTTATGAGGTATTAAAAATAAATATTTTACGTAAAGGTTATATATCTTATATTCAATTAGTGAGATCAGAAAATATATACCGCACTAAAAGCAATTTGAGAGAATACTCCAAACAAATGTGATCTAGCGAGAATAACACAATGTATAATTACCTGTTAGTGGACATGGGATATAATTTAGGTGTAATTTTGTGTAATTATGATGCAATAACGATATGCATAATTAAGTTCCTCATTCAGAGTTGAAAATACACCTGCAAAGGTTATTTGAAGTTACCTCTATATAGAAAAAAATAGAACAACGTAAATAAATAAAATTAAATAAAATTAAACAATATTTGTTATACGAAAAATTTCATAACTATTTAAAAAATGCGACTGTCACGGGTCGCTCGGCTGATATAGAATATTAAAATTCTGCTAAATAAAAAAAACGTTTAAAAGGCGTAGGCATATCACCATGCGAGAGCGTCATGCAGCATGCTGTTTTGCCTCACGTCATAGGATTTAATTTTACCCAGGACCCCCATATTATTTTATATTGAAAAAGATTTTTTGTCGAAGGAAAATTCAAAATTTTCAAAGAATATTTTGAACTATTTTATGTATGTAACCTAAATAGCAGTATTATTATTGTGATATTAGTCTTGTGTATTACTCTACTTCATTTAAATACATAAAATACGACATTTAACTATTTTGTTTACAACGTCATATTTTTTTAAAGTTGTATTTCGTCTAAAAACAGGGCTGTGAGTATTTTTGTGTAAGAAAAGAAAATCTGTGAAGCCATTTGCCAACATTATTATATATTTTTTTTGTAAAATATTTATTATTCTTTCTGATAAATTTAATTAAATACGCATGTTTCCGATTTCTCTGGTGTCGTCTTTCGAATTATCATATTACCTGTTTGTATGTTTTGCGTTGATAGCAACTAGTTACTCTATTATAGTATACTTGTCGTTACAATTGTCTATTTTAATTCCTTATTTCCTTCTCTTATTAGAACCTTATATATGAAAGTAGCATTTTATCCTACTGGCCATTTTAATCACAAATTTCTCCTGTTTGGTTTGGAATTCTAAATATAAATTTACACAGCTATTTACTCTTGTATTTGTGTTCATTAAACTTCATTCATTTGTTATTTTTATCTTTTATTCTGTCTGCGTCACTCAGTTTACAAAATAGAAAACTTGAAATATCGCTTTATTTACTAGTACGAGTTCTCTACGATAATCGGAAGAGCTCATTGCAATGGCTAGACCCTGGCAAACCAACCAAATCCTGCCACTGGCTAAAATTGATCCAAAAAGGTTACTTATAAGCTTTTGGTGGACTAGTGCCGGTGTCATTCATTACAGTTTTCTCACATCTGGCCAGATGAAAACGACAGACGTCTATTATCAGCAATTGTAAACCATGACAGAAAAGTTAGTTCCTAAACAACTGACGCTAGACAACTCTAGACCACATTTGGCACAACAAAAGGCTACTACATTAGAAGAGCTTTAATTGAAATGTCTTAGACATCCATTGTACTTCCCGGACATTGCTCCAATCGATTAACATTTTTTTAGAATTTTGGATAACTTTTTTTTTTGGATAATTTTTTTCCAAAATAATAAAAAAAAATTTTAATTCCGATGGCACAATCCAAACCATTCAAAGATTTTATTGATTCCCGTTCAAATGGTTTTTTTTTAGTAAAAGAATCAATGAATTACCTATGATATGAATATTTAGATTTTTTTTAATTTAATGTCAATAATTTTGGATGAGATTTTGCCTTTTATATTTATATTTTTAATAAATTACTTTCATAAATAAAGTTTTATATATTAAGTAGTAAGTAAAACATTTTTGGTAATGACCATTAAATTTAGATTTTCAGCATACTGCTTTCATATTTTGTACTAGCTGCGCTCACGACTTCGTTCGTGGAGTATATTTTTTTAATAAAAGTAGCCTAAGTTACATCTTACAACACCAGCTATCCGCTAGTGAAAGTGCTGTTATAATCGGTCCTGTTGTTTCAGAGATTAGCTGGACCAAACAAACAGACAGACAGAGACAAATTATAAAAAATATATATAAGTATCGTATATAGTTTCATAAGCATTTAGTGAAAAGCTTCAAATTTAGGATTAAAAATAGAAACATTTTATTTATATATAGTTTAATGATGATTAATTTACCGAGTCTCTAAGTTTATAACAAACGATAATGTTTTCATAACCTACCTAAAGTTTATTTTTACTATTAATTCGATCATGCGACCCTTTGCCGTTCTATTTCGTGACGTTATACCATCTGTTCCCGTCACGCTGTCGTGTTGTAGTCACACACAAACCGATATCCTTTGTGTGTGATGCCTCTATTTTTAATATCACTGATTTATGGTCCGAGGTAAATCGAATGCCGTTTTTTTAATGGCTTAACTTTTGACTAAATAAGTGTAATTACTATTAATTAACTTTTTGTAAAATAAAAATAATTTAAAGACTAAGCGTTTATTATATTTAATAAACATTTGACGTTTTATAATATAACTTTATAATTGAGATAGAAGTGCAAATAGAAAATAATACGTACAATATCCTGTAGCTATTATTATCTATACTTAGTCTTGCCATAATTAATAACAACCTTTTTTATTGTACGTAACATTTATTACATTACAGAGTTTTATTTTTATAAATTAATAGCTTATAAATTATAAATTAATATAAATTATAAGCTTTGTATATATTTTAATGGTTTTATAAAATATATACAAAGCTTATTCCAATGGTCTCCAATGGCGGTAACACAGTTATTTAAAGGTTAAGGCCAGCCATCAGGTACGCAGTCTTTCTAAGAGAAAATTCTTCACTGCTATGGATGGTTTTAGAGACTCCAAATTATCATGACGTTTAGAGTAAAACTTACTCTTACTTACTTACTAGGTTAATAAAAAAAAAAACGAACATCATGGCAGTTCCTTCCCACCCATTATTACTCAATATTGATTAGTATTAACCATATTCCAAATCTCCTAAAATATTTATTTGTTTCTTGACATACATTCATTATAAAAACATAAATATTAGAAAAAAGACTTGAAAATAATTCCAAAATTCTATTTAACTATTTAACCACTTTAGACCTTTTATCAACAATTCAATTTACTACAATAATATTATGGAAACAACGTTGTTTGAAAACAACGACTGGAAATCGATCTTTTGATATAAAGGTCAGCTCTCTAAACTAAATACCAATTACTTGGATATTGTGGCTCAGCGAGATCAAAAAGGCTAGGAAGCTCATTTCAGACCTGAAACCTGCAAATTAAATTTAGAAAATCAGCGTTCTCATAGCTTATATGAGGAGCTGGTTGAATGTAAGTGACAGCCTACTCAATCAGATTTAATAATGAAAATGCAATAATTGATTTAATAAGTTTTCAGCAAAGAAAATAAATGATCTTAAAAATGAATGCTCTAAATTAATTTAAAAATCAAATGTTTTCAAAAGGAAACTGATTGGAAGTAGGTCTATGTATGAGCGAGACAACCAAAATTTACATGGAGAAATCTCTTTAATTTTTTCATTAGAATCAATTAATAACAAATATGCATTCGCTCAACATCAGATTAAGGAACATATTGTAGCCACAAGTAATTTAGTGCATTTGTGTGATTATAACTTAGAGCGGTCCGAGTCTTTCACAAATAATTACTCTAACTGTAGTTGTGTGAGTGAAAAATTTTATGAAGTTACTCTTTAGTAAGCTCTGAGGTGTTGGGTGATTCGGCTATAAATAATAAACATACTCGTAGCATTAAAGAAGAAGACAGTATTATAAATCGTCAAATAATTAATAAGTCTTTGATTCTCTTTAAACTTTAAATTGTCTATAAATAGTACTATTTTATTACATACATACATGGAGATAGTTTGGCCGTTAAGAAAAATGAAATTATTCAAAATATAGAAAAAATATTAATGTTACATAGAAAAATAACTGTCAATTTGTTATGTGTACATTCCCATATTGATCAGTTTATTCGGACAAACAAAACAAATACACATATAATTTGAATTTTACATTGTATAATCTGACATACCGTTATGGCGACGCATTCTTTTATTCTGATGAAAAAAAAATATTTTTTTATAGTTTTAGGATGACAAAAGGTACAATGTATTATAGAAAACAAATTGCTACTTTAGTGGCATTTAATTTGAAAAACTTCGTTATAACGATATTCGATATAACGAAAAAGAACTTCGTTATAACGAAATAAAATTATAATCAACATAATATAATTGTGATAAAAAATAACCATTCTACTTTAAACTGCAAAATAAGCTTAGGCTTTTTTAAGCTGTTTAATATTATCCCTCAAAATATACAAGGCTTAGGCGACAAGGAATCGGAAACTTTTGTTAAAAAATACAATATTAGTTTATTGTGCATTACAGAGCAATGGTTGTCAAAGAGCAACAATATTATAAATATAGAAAATTACAGATTGTCAAGTTCATTCTGTAGAGAGAAAGCTATTCGCGGTGGTTCACTTATCTTAGCTCGAAGTGATATAGTTTTAAACATTTATGACACATAGGTGAAGCAGCAGAATGCAATCGGGGTGTTTTGCGATTTGTCCAAAGCCTTTGACTGCGTGGACCATCAAACGTTGCTGTGAAAACTTAACCACAATGGTGTACGTGACGCTGCTGCGCTTAATCTTTTTGCATTTTACCTGAATCAAACAGTCCAGACGGTTTACGTAATTGATTGTAAAGCGGCTAGTTCTCACCTAAAGATGGGTGCTCCACAAGGATCTGTTCCTGGAGACTTTATTTTTACTTCATATTAATGACTTGCCCTTTTTCGTTAAAGGTCTATGTGACATAGTACTTTTTGTTGATGACACATCGTTTCTTCTTAAAATTGAGCGAATAGAACTAATTATGATGAAGTCAATAACTATGTTACGTGTTCTTAATTTTTTTCGAATTTAATAATTTAGTCTTAAATGCTAAGAGTTTACACTTCTTAAAGTAAAAAGTAAAAATTTTAACTTGCTCTTAAGCAATGGAGTGATAAAACTCATTGACTCAACAAATTTTTTAGTTATTACTTTAGATATAAAGCTCCAGTGGAATCCCCATCTCTCATCACTCGCAGGCAAACGCATCTTGGCCGTCTTTGCAATTAGAAAAGACGATTATCGGACGTTAATACGGCTCGACTTGTTTATTTAATTTATTTTCATAGTATTTTATGTTACGGTATTTTGTGTGTGTTAGTGCGGCCACTATTAATTCTATATTTAAAATTATATTATTATATTATAATACAAAAAGAGCTATGCGGACTACTTATAACTTAAAAGCTAGAGATTCTCTGAAATATGTTTTTATTCCTAAATTTTCTTCTCAACATTTATTTAATAACATACTATTATACGCCATAATTTAAATATTTATATAAAAAACTGTGGTACCCATGCTATAAATGCGAGAAATAAAAACAAACTCATAATTATAATAAGCCAAAATTAATTACACGGACTGACTATTTTGACCTTTTTTAGAGTTATAATTGATTCAAAAGTAGGTGTAAATGCATACTTGAATAAAGATATTTTGTATTTAAATTTAACATATCCTTATTTTATCAAAAGACTGCAGTATTTTATACTGAATGCAATATTTAAAAAAAAATGTTGTTTTCAAAAAAAAAAAAATATTACTTCATTTATGAAAGCTATTTAACAGAAAATTCTATCAAACTTGGCAATTATTGGACTAAAATTATTTTTTTTAGTGTCAAATAATAAATATAAGTAATCAAAATATTTAAATGTAAGTATGCATATTTTGTCACTTTTCATTCCTTTCATTAGAGACGCTACAATAATACAGTTTTTACAATAAAATAATATGTAGGGTAAAATTTATAAAGATTTAGTTATGTAAGTATGTTTTATAATATAACTTTGAGTATGAAATAAATATAAAAAATTGCATCGCCGAGTTCCTTTGCCCTGTACTATAAAACCGTATGAGTTACGAGAATATAATGTATGGTAAAGACGTTTATTTAAAATAATACTACAAAGTAGTGGGCTATACTACATATATATTTTATCATTTAACCATTAAGGAAAGGATATATACGCCGAGAGTCACAGATTAAGTTGAAGTTTACAAACCAATGTCGAATTTGCCATAGTGTAATATTTGTTTTTTTGCCTCATAGTCCCGTAAGTCTAAAGGAATTATGGAATAATATACTAATATTAATTCCCAATAGTAATTATCATCTTAATAGTATGTTAATTTTACTTCAATTTCAATTATTTCTTCGTGTATTTTCGTCTATTATCATGTCTAGTATTTTACTCGTGTAACATCAGTAGTATGGACAGCCGCTTTTGAGATAAGTCCTGTTTCACTTACTCGCTGTCAAACGCACACGGCCTTGGGCAACTGCGTTCGTTTTTCCATTCAATTATTATCCCAATTTTAAACGGAGTTGTTACGCTGTCGGCGTTTATATCAATTAAGTAGAAAATATACTTAAAATTAATCAAGCGTTATTGATTATTATTATTTTAGGTAATTAAATCGTTACAATATATTTTATCTTTCGAAGCTCCGCCTCGTTATACTACTGGTTACCCGTTATATTACTACGTCATACTGGTTTTAAATCAGGCCCAGAACTGAATGTATTTAATTAACATCCTCGTTATCGTTTGATAAAATTATAAACATTCTATGAAACCTAATGTACACCTCTCGTTTTTATTATAGAAGGGTAAACGAACTTACTTGTCACCTGGTGTAAATGAGAACCCTTCCCTTTCCATGTCTATGTAGCCCATTTATGTGCATTTATATCCCAATAATCACGAGACTGATTTATATATACTTTTTTTTTATTTATACAAAAATTCATTTTCGGTCAAGGAATTAATAAACAATTGATCAATGTCTGGTACATTAAAAATATAAACTTATTAAATTAGAGATATATATTGAAAATTATTTTCGATATGTGTTCCAATTTGTTGTTCGTTGTTGTTCGTTTTCCAGTTTTTATATACATTTTAAACCGCTGATTAAATTTCTACAAAGGCCAGTACTGATGACTTCATCAGAGCCATTAGTACTGGCATTGAATTCTTTCATATTGACAAAATAAATAAATAAGGTAGTTACTTCTGTCCAAACAGCTGAATCGAAAGTCACACCAGTAAATACCGCTTAATCAGTATCTTGCCATGTTCGCACGGTCACAATCGAATGATAGGAACAATACCCTTCTAGGTTCCCGACTCACTAGTATTTAAGTCAACCGCCATGTGTAATACCTCTAAACGGGCAACGTCATCAACAGCTACGTACTCTCTAGTTAAAACTAACGACTCACCTGTCTGCTTCTGTTATGTTTCAAAAAAGGAAGTCACGTAGTCAGTCTGTACTTGTAAAGGATTTGGGGTTCCCCAGAGTATAGGATAAATTGTATAATATTTAGTAAAAGGGAAATAATTATGTGACAAAGAATTTGATACTTATGTGTTCCGTCGCGTGACCTTCGCTTCCCCGCACACTTCGAGTGAGAAGGCAGCCACCAATTCGGCGCTGCAGCCAACAATTCAAACACTCGACACTAATGTAACTTACTCTTTTGGAAACTACTAGAACCGACAATGATTACTCCGCAAAATCGTTAAGCACCAAGGTTCACCGAGAACTGCCCTACCGCTAAATATAAATTAATAAGAACATATGTATATATATGTTTATATATATATATATATATATATATATATATATATATATATATATATATATATATATATATATATATATATATATATATATATATATATATATATATATATATATATATATATATAGTAATAAAAACTATTGATTTGTCGCTCAAAAGTCAAAAGTTTTCAAAGAATAAAGTTAGACATTAATTCTAAACTTATCTTTTACAATTACACACAAAAAATAATACATCACATGATTCGCTTCTGATAATGTTAATGACATAATATCTAAAAGTAATCATAATTACTTACAGTTGTTCTACTATAGTGTAAGTTCCTTAAAAAAAACTAGGGGCGCAAACCGGACCTCGATTTTGACTCGCTGTGCTCACAAAATCTCTGTAGAGTTCGGTGAATTAAGCGAAGCGAGTAACCCATCTTCAATTTAGCGTTCAAAGCTGAAACCGACAGGCTAAAAATTTAAAATGATCAAATATCATACATCGATTTTTTTAGACTGAAGTCTATGGGGCTATGTCTAATTTCTAATGGGGCTGTAATTTTTTGGAGATTATTCCTCAACGTCATGAGTTTTTTTTCACTTTTTTTTATAAACCATCGCAATAATCATCGCTATAAATATGAAAAATTTCATGAAGATCGGTAAAGCCGTTTTCCGGTCATGAGATGCAAAAAGTCTCACATAGAGCGCTCTGCTCGATTCGCTCAATTTAGCTTTATCGCAATAACTTTAACATTATTTATTTATTTTTATAATAAATAAGCTCGCGACGTTATATAAAATACATAAATAAACCTATATATATTTACTTTGCGTTTAGGGTCCCTTGTGTATTCTAAAACCAAGAAACTGTGGATAAAGAATAGGATTATTATTGTTATATTATTTCTATTTTACAATAAAAAAATATGAGTAATGAAGTAGGTAGTGATGTTTTTGTTTTCTTTCATGTATTGTATATTCAGTATGTGATATTTTTATTTTCAGTTGATTTAACCCCAACTATTTCATTTAATGCATGAAAGACACGTAAGAGATTGTTAAATTTATATTAGTGTTTATTGATTTTTATATTATGTTATATTATATTATAATTCACTGTGTTAATTTACTACGCTTGAGACACTATCCTGAAATTTTAATATTTCTATGTTATCTTAAATCTAAATCATGTAAAGAAATCAATATCTAAATAATGATATACAATAGAACAGTGTTTTCTTTGAAGTATTTTTGATTGATTGATTGTTTTAAGACCAATAGATTTTCGGTCTTGAAAATTGACGGTTAATGTTACTCTGGTCTACAAATAGGGCACAGAATAATTTAATAGTAAGTGCCTATTTATATTAGTCAGTATTATAATAAATTGTTCGAAACATGTCAATACGCGTGCAAAAGATCAGGAAAGGATAGACTGAGACAAGGGTCGCTGTTATCAATCTTGGTTCTGTCCGATACGAAGTTTGGGTTATAGCATTATACCCTCAGATAAAACACATACTTGGTCATTAGACGTACAACGGTTTATGAAATTCGATTTACATATTTCTCTACTCATCATCCATCACAATTATTTGAGATCAGCGTCATATGTCAATTCCTTCTATCTTGCGTCATCTCAGAGTACATTTGCTTATTTGCTATATCATCTTTTACGCTCTCGCAGACACATCGTTTCATATTAAGTACTGCATTATGTTTTATTCTATAAGCAAGATTTTTTTATATATATATGCAAATATAAACTTCAACAAAAATTTGGTATACACTGAACTGTAGTTTGGTATACACATCATTACGTTTTGTGGAGACTGTTGGAGGATTTATATATATCTGATCGATTGTTTCAATTCAATTCCACACGAGGTTGAAAAAACAGGGTTGTATCCAAGGAAAAATTTTGTGAAGAATAGTAAAACAATTTATGATAAAAAAGTAAACGAAAGAATAGACAGATATGTTAATTCTCGTTATAATAATAAAAAACTGTAAACAAAACTTGTTAAATATTTTTATTTCTAAGATTTGGTATTTTACAAAGTGTATGATATTTAATAGGTTACTCTCTTTTATAGTATAATAAAGTTATATATAACAGATTATTATTAGGAATGATATTCTAAAGAGTTCGCAATAAAACAAGGTCAAGTTTGTCTTCTCAATATAATTTCTGGATAGGAAATGGTAGATTTAAAAAACGATGTAAAATAAACAAAATATTAGATTGGACATCGTATATAAGCTATCGAATGAAATCGAACCCATAGTTAGAATAACATAGTTAATTTTATTTCATGTTAAAAATATGTTACCGTATGATTAAGTATTTAAATATATATTAACTATAAGCTTAAAATTAAATAAGCCTCGATAGCAAATAAAATATATGCGCGTCTCTCATACATAGATGAGTGCTACTTATTGAACATATGTATATACTTTAAGAAAAAAGAGTGTTTAATAATCTAAACGGTATCGTGCTTTTTAACGTTGGTACGTTATTTAAAATATTTAATATTTAAAAATTAAATAATCTGGTGATTAGTTACAAAAACGTTATAAATGTAAAAACAACGTATATTACAATGAGCTCAAAATATACTATTTAAATCAACCGTACTTTAGTGAATTAAAATACTGTTGTATGATAAAAATATATTATAGATTAAATGCTTATAATTAATTAACTTAAATACAAACTAAAATTTAATACATAAGATAAACTACTATTAATGTACTTTACTTAAGATATAATACTTTTCTTGCGAAGGATCATTTGCCCAGATAGCTTCTGAGACGTTTTATATTTTAAATAAATAAATTTTCTATTCCATAATGGCAATACCACATAATTATCATTATAATAATAAGGCTTATTGAGAGTAATATCGGCACTTTTCACTGCAATAATTACTATTATAATAATACAATTGATCCTTTGATTCAATATAAAACAATATCGTTTAATCTTTTCGCGCTCCCTCGCGTCGCTGATAGAGCCTAGCTGTATTTATTTTACTGCAGGTCGTATTGGATCGGTTCGACTAGGGAAAGACCACCCTCTCACAGTAAATCGTCTTTTATATTCCGTCGGTGAGTGAGAGAATTCGGAAGCCGGTAATCTTGTTTTTGATGGAGACGCAGAAATTTCGACCTAGCGACACAGAGTACCTATAACACCCAGGGTATAAACTAGAACATAATTTTATCCCACATGCCGGGGTATCTGTGTTCGAAAGGGAGGTTATCTGCTACCGTTGTCTTCAAAATTATGAAGGAAGGGACCTATCGGTATACGTGTTGCACGTAGACGTGGACATTCATGTCAGGTTCCACGCGTGCCACGCGGGTAATGCAGAAACGGATCAACTTTTGGGCCATGCACTACAATTCAGCGGATACCCATGGGGATTGATTTGTTTCCCTTCCAAAGATGCCAGTTACTGCCTTGCTGCTGTAGCTGATGTGATACTACAGGAGATGAATTTATTTGTACCATACTATGTGGTATCACGTGGTGGCAGAGCTCAGCCTTGGTTTACTGCTTCTATCAGGACTGCAACAGCTGGAAAACTTCTGGCGTATCAAGCTTGATAGTCACTAAGGATCCGAACTCTAAAGATCTGAAGAGGAAATATAACCGTGCCTCCAGATTTTTCAAACGGTAAATCGCTAAAACAAAGTTCAAACATGATTTCAAAATTGATGATTAAGGTAGGAATTTTTTAGCTTGCCGTCTCTACCATTATTGTAAACTGGGAATGATTCTCTCTCCCACACAGCAAAAGACAAAGCCTCTTGGGCACTTTTTGCCTCAAACTCGATTTTGGACGACTAGGGGAAAACACCGCCTACCATCCCGCTATATCAGACCTTAATGCCGGAAATAGTTTTTCGGAATAAAACTATCTAAAAGTCTCTATTTTGCTTTGACGTTCATAAATCAGGTGGACCGGATGGCATTTTCTAAATAGTGCTACGAACATGTGCCGCTGAGTTGACTCCAATGCTAACGCGTTTATTTTGATACTTGTACCTTAAAGACGTAGTCCCGGTCTCATGGAAGAATTTCATACCCTTACACATACCCTTGTCCATCTGAAATAAACTTGTCTTCTACAGAGATCTCCCTGGCGATGGTCTCAAAATAAGGTGAACTGAACCTCATTCAGTTTAATCCAAAAAAGACACAAATTTGCGTTTTTATCACTAAGAAAACCGTATCGTCACTCTTCGAGACTACTCCCATCGCTGCCTCGCCAAGTAACGAAACACTGGGCTTCGACATTTTGAGTAACTGTCAGTTTCGCGTTACCCTGGAGAACAAGGCCTCGATGAAATTATGTGTGACCAATGGAGCGAGGCATTATTTCAAGCCTGGCCAAAGACTTGATCTCTATAAGGCGCAAGTCCAACCACATATAGAGTACTGTTCTCATCTCTATTCCTGATCACCCTGATAATGATCAGCTTCTACCGATTTACTGCATACAACGGAGACTCGTTCGGTTTGTCGGGGACCTGGTCCTTTGATAATGGACTCATGGCATTGCATGGAGACGTGACTTCTTTGTTCATCTTCTACAGTGTTTACAATAGGGAATGATCCGAAGAGCTATTTGAGAGATCAAAATGCTTGCCGCCAAATTTAATAATCGCACAGCAAGCACATCTTTACCTACAATACCACCCGTACCATCTGGATGCGTGGCAATCTACTGTGCGATTCTCAAAGACCTTTTAATTTTGTAGTTGGAAACCATAGTTTTCAAATATAAAATTAAAATATATTTGCAATAGATTTTACAGTTATCGTCGCGGTGAGGAGTCCGCGGTCCCTTGACCGGGGTGCCGACTAATGACGCATCTGTACATATATTTTTAATGTTGAGGCCAGTTATTAGAGGAAAAATTTTTCCCTGCTAATGGGATAGATTATTTTAGGGACTCCAAATTATCATGGTGTTTAGAGCGAGCCTTACTCTCTAAAACTGACTATAAATCGTAATCTAGTGTATTAAGATCAGTACTAGATGCTGGCAGTCTTTAGCTCGGATGAACGTTAAATCAAGATTGGGTGGTTCGAGCTTTATGATCCGAGTCCGAGTCCGAAAGGTCTATTCTTGGTTATAGAACACAATGTTGTTAAGTGTCTTAACTACCTTCTCAAGAATGGTATCTTGATATACTTGTGCCGATATTTTGATACCTTTGTCACAAATATATTGCTCGGTCACTCCTTCATAGTTAATACCCCATTAAACCACCACTGAAGTCGGATAATGTCCACTTTGTACTCTGTTGACGAATTGGGGATTGCCTTTTTTAGAATTTTTAGCATGTATGCGGTAATTTAATTAAAATATTAGGGAATGGTAAAAATAATACAGCTGTAAATGAAAATTTTCTGTGACCTGCCTCGCGTACCGCCTAAAGTAGTTGATTTGATTTTAGCCCCCTTTTTCTTTCTTTAAAGATCAGTTAAAAATCACCTACAGCCTATAAGAGATTTAATTATACCTATCAAAAACCCGGTATGAAACATTTGACTGATACCAAAATATGGAGTATTTAAAAATATATTTGGCTCTATGTAATGCAATCATAGCCATTCAATTTCCTTCAATCTTCAATCACTCCACTCCATCTTAATGCCACAAATAATTTTACAAATTATAGTATAAAAATGACAGATTCCCAATTCAAGAGTAATATTTTGTTTACTTTTAATTTTAGTAATATTTATAACTACTAAGGCTTATGGCTTATATAGACTAAGTAAGTAAAAATATAAAAAAATCTAATCCGAAAATGAGAAAGCACACAATCCGTAAGATAAAAAAATATCGGTTATACAACTTAATCGGTAGTATTCATATCTAAATAAATAAATAGAAAAATATTTTCTAAAGGAAAAATGTCAATGTTGCGGCTGCAAGGTGTGAAATAATGTGGATAAATGGAATTAAAATATTTAGCCTTTTTAAATTACTACCTAAGTATTGATGCTCTTTCAAAAGCGGCACGGTAGTTACTTCTTATATGCAGTTATAATTAAAGAGTTTCCATTTTTTTTTATTAATTCTGACTTATAATTGGTGATAGTAATTGGAAGATAATTTAAATAAAATGTACAATGATGTTTTCAGGCTTCTTTATTTTTATAAAAGACATATATAATTTCTTAGAAGCAAAACTAAATCTTCTTGTAATATAAAATATTTACCTATTTTTACATCTTAATCGTTTATATAGATATAATAATAGTCGACCGGGAAGACAGACATAAATCGGTTTCTAAGGGGAAAATATGGCTGCCGTGGCTGCAAAGTGTGGAGTAAAGTGAGCTAAGCGAATAAAAAAATTTAACTTTTTGTAATACTACCTAAAGTATTGATGTCTTTTCAAGCAGCATATACTAGTTTTTTTTTTTTAAGTAATAGCTACTAACTTTCCTGATTTTATTTAGTTAGCTCATACCAATATTATTATTTCTTTTACATCTATAGCATACTGTCTCAAACATTCTATTTGCTGCATAACACCTATTTTGATAACAAAATGCTTTGCTGTCATTAAATTCTCAGTCAAAGTGCTGGAACGGGAAGTTGAAATAAGACGATCATAGTAAATTGCCCGCGAACTCTCGGCTGATTGGCCTTACGTTAGTAATATTGAAGCTCCACACTGATCTCTTTTCTACGGAGAGATATTAGCTGTTTAAGATTATTCCATAGAATATCCGAACTTAAATTTATAGGTGTTGATATAAATCTTTTTAAAATTATTATTTGAGTGTAATTAGATTTTTACAATTACGTTAAAAAGTAATAGTATACACTATTACTTTTTGTTTATATTTATATTATATAGTAGATTAAACTAATAGCATGATATGACGATTTGCATTTTTTATTCACTACGCAATTTAGATTAACAAAGTAATTTAGATTAGCAACTGCGTCTCCCGATTTCGCCTAATGGACAAATCGTGTAATACTTGTGTATTTTTTTAAAGCCACAGGGATACAGGGATTTAAAGGACATAGTTTTAAGCAAATAACTAGAGAATCTCAATATTCCGTATAATAAGTGATTGTGCTCGAGCATCGGTGACTGCAATCCATTCACATCCATCCATGTACATAATTCTGACTGCGTTTGAGAATCTTTATGATTTTATATTTTTAAAATTGTTAGCATCATAACATCAATGGTTTTAAAATTATAACAGTTTTTTACATATTTTATATATATTTATCAAGTATTTCTATGAAAAATCTTTTTTCAGTCTTATATTTGGATGGTAATCCATAATAATTTTATTAAATACTAAAAATAATAATTTTCAATCCTAATGCAGGAGGATGAGGAAAGTGTGTATTGTTTTTATTTAGTTTTCGAAGGTGATGAAATAATAAGTATTATACTTCATGGATATTAAATTTCAGATAAAAAACACAATTTCCTCAGTAGATCCCAATTTTGTTTTAGACTTAAAATATTTCGAGTAATATGTTGTACAATAAATATAAACACAAGTGAAAGTACACTACGTGAAACTTTTCTCTTTTCACACTTGTTTATTATAAGTAGATCTGTTTGTTAAACATAAAAGAACATTTTATTATTATTATTATGTATATATATATATATATATATATATATATATATATATATATATACATAATAATAGAAAAGGGCTTCCTAGTATCATATATTTTGTTTTATTAAGGTTTAAAATAAGATTATTTGAAACAGACCAATCTACAATATTTTTTAAATCAGTATTAAGGTTATTAATTAAGATATTGAAATCTGACAGTTTACCTGAGATATAAAGTTGTATATCATCTGCGTAAATATGATATTTGCAATGTTTTATATTGTTAATAATATCAGCACAGTAAAGAGTGAAAAGCACTGGACCAAGAGCACTGCCTTGGGGCACACCTCTACAAACAGTGCTACAATCAGAAAGATATTTTGAACCGTTTTCGTACAAAATTTCTACTACTTGAGATCTATTAAACAAGTAACTTTTAAACCAATTAATAGTCTCTTTACTAAAACCGTAAAACATTAATTTAGATAAAAGTAGTGGTAGGTTAAGGGTATCAAATGCGCGACAAAAATCTAATAACACAAGAACAGTGACATTGCCAGCATCCTGCGCGCATAATATGTCGTCAACTACACTTGCAAGGACAGTAGTAGTACTTCTTCGCTTTCTATATATATATATATATATATATATATATACATAATAATATCGAATAGATTTATATATAATATATGTACATATTGAGAAAGTAAGAAGAAATAAATATTGCATGTATACTTGACGAGTATTATAAAATATTTTATTGAGCAAAGCGAGCGCAGCGCTCTACTGGAATCTTTTTCTTGTCTTGTCATTGTCTGGATGGAAAATTGTGAAATTTTGCAATCAAAAAGACACACATTAGGCAATAGTTTAAATAAAATTGAAAAATGTCATGTCGTTGAGGAATAATGGTTAAAAAACTGATAGCCCATTGAAGCCAACGGGAAACGATGAGTCATTACACTGGGCTCGCTTTGCTCAATATGCAAACGGCACCTTAGATTTCGCAAGCGCGTCGTTAGTTACTGGTGTAACTAATGACGCGCCTGTTTGGACCGACGTAATTCCTCCCTCCTTAAGATTGAAGTTTTTCAGAGCGAGAGAGGCTCATTGCTGAATTTAAAAACATCATCCTTGTTGCAGAAAAAGCTAACTTTGTCGATGTTCTTGCAGGGATGAGTTATTAATCTAGTTTTCAACCCTTTTGCTATAAGTTAAAAACATTTAGGAACATTAATAACGGTGAAGTCTTGGGACAACACAGGTAAGGGAATCAGTTTATAATAGATATACGATATGGCGGTTAATAATCCTTAATTTTTTTAAAAGAAAAAACACGTCATTTAGGGAACACAGTAACAAACCGTTTATTCAAAATATGCGCCATCGCTTGATACACATTTTCTCCATTTCTCTGACAATTTGTAGACGCCCTTCCATAAAAACAAAATTTCATTTTCGAAATGGTCCAGTCGCCAAGCCATTTTTCGACATATTTGTAGTTCTCGAAGTATTTCGTAGAGAGTGCATGGGACATTGATGAAAACAGATGGTAATCAGATGGGGCTAGGACTTTTGACCATGGCAGGTGGAGCAAGAGTTCCCGGCCAATCGTAGAAATGGTGTCTCTTACCGCTTTCGCTGTGTACGAGAGGGCGTTGTCGTGCTGTAAAATCATCTTTGCGTGCCTGGAAGCCCTTTCCGGTCGCTTTTCACACAATGCATGCTTCAAATTGACCATTTGGTCACGGTAGCGAACGGTGTTGACAGTTTCACCCGGTTTTAAGTGCTCATGGTACACGACCCCCTTCTGATCCCACCAGATGCACAACAATGTCTTTTCTCTGAAGCGATTCAGTCTTGCGGTGGATGTTGACGGTTCTTTTTTTTCTACGTTTTGGTTTCTCAAAATATATCCATTTTTCCTCTTCAGTTACGATCTGATACAAAAATCTTTTTCGTTCATGTCGACAAAGCAAAATGACGCACACGTCGTCGCTTTGTTTGAGATATGCTTTTATTGAAATCATTTGTTTTCTAACAGTATGTTAGAATTAATTATTAATTGATGAAATATTCCTAATCTGCTTAATGCCTTTGCATTAAGTTTCTGTTTTATTTCATTTTATATAGATAATTTGAAAATTATGGATGATAAATTGTATGTACTAATTTTCAGTTTCTGTGATTGAGAAAATCCGTTTCAATTATTTCTAATAAATTATATTCTTAACCTTGAATTTCAAAATTTACATTACTTGTGTATTATTTCAGTGATCCACGTCATTTTATTTTATTTTTATTTTGTTCAAGTTTAATTAATTTCACTAATTATTTTTTCATGTCTAATAAAATCGTTATTAGCTTGATTCCCTTGATGATTTTAATTATTGATCCTAAAGAATTGATTAGTCCTCGTTAAATTCAAAAAATTGGAGAAAACTGTTTCAATTTCATTATTGTTAAATTCTTTAAGTAATTACTTTGAAATCAAACATTTACAAAGTTTTCAATAAAATTATCATCAAAATTATAAACTAACTTTTTTCTTTTCATTTATGTAAGAGGAGGACAGCTTGCGGGTTACTAATGATATGTGATCACCGTCGCCCATAAACTCTTGCAACAGCAAACGATTCACAAGAGCACTACCGACCTTGGAGGTAAGAGTATAGTCGTTTTTTGGAGGTACCTTTATCATATCGATCTGGAACTGCCGCCCGAAATATAGAGACCCTGTTTACTTAGCGACGCATTGAGAGGAGTGCCCTCAAGGCCTATAAGAGAGGTATTACGACACATAAAGTTTTCTTAGGGGTAAATGCAATAACTTGTGTCTTGTGTTACTCTGAGACCATCCATCCCCAAGAAGGTAAAGAAATCACAAGTTTTTTTCGATACTCCATGACGTTTTCACGAGAAAGACCTGCTCGGCTGAAATATATGGCATCTTCAGTGCTGTCGTCTGCGTAACAATGTATGTTCGAAATATTCAACATATCATTGATGTGATGGAGGAACCGAGTTGGGGATAGCACGCAGCCTTGGGGTACACCAGCATTCACAGGGTTGGGGTCCGAGGAAAAACCGTCGACAACGACATGTATACTCTGTCCAAATAAGAAAACTGATGATCAACTTGCATAAACTCTTGGGCAGCCCATAGGAACAAAGCATCGAAAGAAGCCTCTTATGCCATAAACGATCGATTTTTTTTTGCCATATCCAGACTAACTGCCAGACCATCTTCCTTGCGTTCAGTAACCGCTGCATAATAGTAGCTAAGATATAACAAAAGATCACCACCACCACCCACCCACCCACCAGCCGATGGACCATGGCGAAAGCTATATTGACGGTCATTTCTCGATGTACGCTAAGAGCTGTCGGTTAACGATATTCTCCTTTCTTTTGGGGAGAAGAGAGATAATGGCTATAGGTCTGTAGTTAGCTGGATCCGAGCTATCACACTAGGCTATGAATCGGATGGATAAAGACACAGTGCCAAGAGACCGCGACTACGCTTTTAAATGAGGAGTGCTGAAATAGATGCGTTAGCACTGGAGTCAACTCAGGGTCACATGTTCGTAGCACCATTGGATAACTGGGGTCCTGTCCAAAAAGAATGCTTAAAACACCGACTTTCTTTTTTCCGTTTGGGCCAGAGACTCATTCCTCTTGAAACCAAAGCCAACGGCATCGGGTCGCGGGCCTTGTAAGAGCCGGTCCTTGAATGGGCACTACCCTTCGTACCAGATAATGATCAGAGGACCCTAGGGGCGCCTCGAAAGTGAGCAGGTATTTTCCTGGATGTGTAGTCAGCAGAAGAGCCAGCAAAGAGGACATGTGGCTGTCCATGTCTGGTAGACGAATGTGCCTCTTAATCGTCTGGGAGAGACCATTTTCCAGAACAAAGTTAAGCACGTTAAGCACAGACTCTACATGTCGATGGCACGTGACCCTAATCAATCGGTATTGTGCACTTTGAAGTTCCCGAGCACTACAACATCTGAGTGAGTCTATGAAAGCTGGTAGTCAATGTTCGATTGTAGAGGTACGCCTAAACCTTGACATGATCGTCCATGTCTACGCGCAGCCAGAACACTAATAGGTCCGGAACTTCAAAATTCTGAAAGCAAAAGTAGCAGATATCCTCCCTTGCCAACGAATACCCCGGCATTTGGTATAAATTATTATTTGGCATAAATTGGTTTAAATCTAGTTTTTATTCGGGATATGATAGTTACGTGGCGTTGATAGGTTGAGATATCTGCGTCTGCGACGGCGTTGAGGTTAGAGTGAATAGATAGATAGGTAAATTGCATTTTTAAACCTAAGTGCAAAAATTTCGTTCAAACACTTAAAAATAAAAAAAAAATATTCTTGCACTTACATATTAAGTTTCACAGAACGTTAATAATTTTATAAAAAATTACTTATACGAATGTTAATTGAATAGTGTCACAGTTCTGGGCTAGATTGAATATCATTTATTGCCAATATAGTCCTGAACTGCCTACATATTCATTAATATTCATTAACGCTTAAATTTTAAACATGTTTTTTACTTTAGTCGATATAAACGCTGACAGAATAAAAACTATGTTTAATCTTGGGTGGATATTAATTGAATAGAAAAAGCGGACGTAGTCGCCGAAGGCGTCGTTGCGTCTGACAAGCGAGTAAATGAAACGCGTTATCTCCACCATGGCTATCGGTACTACTGTTATTACACAAGTAAAATAATAGACACAGTTAGAGACGAAATATACAAATAAATAATTATAATAGAAGTTAAATTGACATAATATTACAATAATAATTATTATTGGGAATTAATACCTTAAACGTTATGAGACCATGAAATAAAAATAATATATATCTTTGCTTGTGACTTTGCTCGTAATAAGTTTATATAGATTAGTAATATCCATCTTTATCCGTGACTTTGTCAGCTTATTTATAATATTTTTTTTTTATTGGCTATTGTATAAAAGAAATATACTATCGCTGATTTTTTTGTTGTATTATTTTAAAATTAAATCCTATGAGGTGACGGCAAACGGAGAGACCATGAAAGAGTATCATAACACTCTTTCATGTCTCTCCCAGTTACTTTTTTATTTATTATAACTTTAATTTTAAATTTGCCGAGCGTTCCGTGACAGTAACATTTATTAAAATAGTTAGGAAATATTTCCTCCAACTTATACGGATTATTTTACAATATTGTTTTATACTTACTGTTAGGTGGTAAATTATAACTCTTGTAGGTGTATTTTCTATGTTGAATGTATTTTGCTATTATAATATAATTATACAACATTTTATCTATATTTTATGCCTTGTCCAACTTACCGACTCGGCGGCCTTTAGTGGTGCGACTGACGACACAGCTGTTTGGACCAACGTAACTAATTATAGCAATACCAATTCCTGTTCTTGTTTATAAATATGCATAAATTTGTAAATAAAGAAGTTACAGAAGTCCAAATGGACTTGTAACAAATGTTACAAGTGCCTTTTTATACTTTTCAAAATTTAGGTCAGATATCAAAATACGTTAATTAAAAAATTGTGCTTAGGATGAGCAATAAGATACGATACGCAAATTAAAGCCTCCTCACTTATGTCAAGATAGCATTGGTCAGGGTGATAAAAAATTGGTAAGAAGAAACTATGTGCAACAGCAATTTAATTGCGAATTCGAAGAAAGAAATAATTTTACTTATTACATTTATTTAAGACTAAAACACATGACAGATTTAGTAAGTTTTATGAAGTGAATTGACTTAATGTTACTAAAATATAAAATAGAAATAAAAGATACGTTACTCTACTTTTTTAATTCCTTGTTTAAATTGCATTTTGTAGTACTGTAACCGAGTTATGGCTTTTTAATCATATGAATATTTAGGTCTAATTCAAAAAAGGAAGGATATAAGAATTTCCTCCACCAAATATAAATTTAAAATTAGATTATCCGGTGGTCGTTATTGGTGAAGTATGCATTAAATCGCCTATTATTACTATGTTCAATCTTTCCAATTAATTTATTTTACATTTAAACGAGGCCATAACATATCGAGAGATGTTATTTAAAATTCGTATAGCGTTTATTTTCCCATTTCTATTAAAAAAAACGAATTGCTTTATATATTTTTATTCTTCTGTACAAGGGATTAAAAGTTTATTTTCATCATTAACAAACCAAATTTTATTTAGGTATACTTCAAAATAAATTTGGTTTATACGAATACTTGTAGTATGTGTTTTATTAAAAACGGCGGTTAAAAAAATATAAGCACGTCGCATATATTAAGAGATGACTTAGGACTTGCCTATAAGAAATAGATTCACAGGTCATTTCTTTACTGTTAATTTAAAAAGAATAAATCAAAACAATATACAAAGTATGATAAATTCAGGTGTATCTTGATACATTTATGCCGAAGAATTTTTCCATAAAAAAGAATGCATGCTACTATTG
Organism: Melinaea marsaeus rileyi; assembly: GCA_918358865.1. Classification (NCBI taxonomy): domain Eukaryota; kingdom Metazoa; phylum Arthropoda; class Insecta; order Lepidoptera; family Nymphalidae; genus Melinaea; species Melinaea marsaeus. The sequence goes on along the minus strand of OU911095.1, from coordinate 6,554,078 downwards.
GCCCCAACGTTTAATTAAGTCTTTATATAAAGCTTATTTGAAGTGATCTCCATTGGCTGCAATCTGTATTGTTTTATATATTTTTAAAGGTTGTATATTAATGTAATTAATTAAAACACTGTTATAGTAATAAATCTTACGTAAAATAAAAAAAATGTTCTTTGGAACAATATTTATGACAAGTCTATATATTCTTCATTTTTCTTATGTAAATTTTGCGTTATACAAGTGATAACTCATATACTTGTACGCCATTCAAGAATAAAGTTTGTTAGATACTTTAAGCTGTATTGCACTTTGTTAAAATAAAATCTTATACAACAATTACTTCCTAAGTGTAAAAAAGGACATAACATGATATTTCTTTTAAATTTTTCATGTATGTCTTAAGACTATAAATCATTCTGCTAACTTAATAGACTCATAGATATCGGACCTCATGTGTAGCGGTTTTATTTTATACGTAATGAATATAAAATAATGAATAATTTTTAACAACATTTTGTCTACGGCCTCAACTGTTACATCTTGTTATATTTTTTTGGATAAAATGGTTGAAGTAATTTGATAATCCCTACTTGCTATAGTCAAATTGGTCTTGTAATTACCCTTTGAGCTAATGCGCCCCATATCAAACGAGCTATCTTCCATATCGGTCAATAGTATATATTAATTAGTAAATTGCACCATATAATACAAAAGGCCAATTAATTCAGATTACATTTAAGGTTACCAGGACGTACCAGATAGCTTCCTAATTAATGCAACACGTAGACATGGCGTCGTCTCAGACAAAGGGCATGTTTTGGACCTCAAAGCTTCTATTTACACATGTCTCTTTGTTTCGTTATATAATAATGTAATATCAGAGAGAAAGGTTTATCCAGCCGTTTTGTTATGAACAATACTTTAGGGCAAACTATTTGATATCGTTAAATAAATATTCAACCTAATGTCACCTTATTTTATGCTCCAGCTTACATTTGTGAAAAGATCAGAATTTGCAGCCACCCGTTTCGAAAGATTGTTTTTAATACATCACTGTTTCGCTCTAAATTAGGTATGTGTTTTAAATAAATATATGTTAGCCACAGATTGTTGACACAAAAAAACATTACAGTATTATAAATATGAAGTTCTGGAAATGTAATCATGTAAAAGGTGATAAGAGAAAGTTTTAAAACTATTTTTTTTTTAATTATCAAGTTTTTCATTTGCAAAATTGCGTCATATCTAGTTTGTTTTAATTATGTACTCGTATTAGTTAACTTAAAATCTCCCTTAGTTATAATTTAAAGTTTGTATCTTATCGCGTGAAAATTTTAATGGAACCGGCGATCTAATTTCACACGACGTTGATTGTAAATGGGCTTAATTTTGAACTAAGATTTAGATTGGTTCAGTTCGGGGGAGAATAGATATGATTCACCCTGACATTAAATTACCGAGTCCTTTTTAATTAAAATAGTTCTTAATCAACACTCACTGTCTTCACACAAGTCACTGACTTTTTACTTCATATATATATATTACATTACATTGACATGTTTCAACATAATTTGGACTGTGACTTGTTTTGTCTTTATACGGACGGAGTTTACAAATATTAAAAATAAGTTTGTTTACCTGCAAGATTGGTTACGATATCGAGTTGGATTATAACAAGATAAATGTCCAAATTTTATAATTGAATAATTTACTTGAAAAAAAAAAAATAAGACATTCCGATAGAAATGACAACGATGAAATCTGTTTTTGAAAATAAATTAATACTAAACAAAAAATAACACGTCTGTGGTAGCTACGTGACTGGTCATAATTCAAAAGCTCTTCAAATAGTTTATGTTGTTTCAAAATTTGTAAATGTTAATATAATATTATTTTGGAGAATGGAGAATTTTGACATGTAATTCGAATTTGTATATCATAACTAAATACTACTTTAAAATGCTGCAAGATCACTTAATGATATTAATTATAAGAAAATTTCACAATAGTTCAATATTTTATAAAAAATAATAAATTTTTATATTGGAGAAGGCAAATTAAAATACCTCGTTCGACAGGGTCGATCGTGTTAGGTAGATTCCCGTCGGTCGGATCGACAAAGAAAAACTAGCCAGCAGTATTCTACTGGTCATTGCAAGTCTTATGACGGGTCACTCTGCATATGTTGGGTGAGCGGGGAATCACCCCCCATCCCTATTTCCTAAACGGGAGGTCACATCAAAATACTTTTCGGACAAAAAAGTTTCCTCTTTTAATTTGTTAATTTTCTAAGATTTTTCCGACAGGAAAATTTTACCTTCTTCTGTGACTATTTTCGGTTTTTAACTTTCAACCCCCCCAGCCGTTCAACCCCCCGACCGATTTCCCCCGTTCAACTTAACCTTCATTTTGTCCTTAAATTGAATGTGTATACCACGTTTGAAGATCCTCCGTCAATATTTGCGACCTGTAGCGTGTCCCAAAGGTTTGCACTTTCACCCCCTCTCCCAGCCCCCCCTTTAATTTTTTCCAAAAAAGCGAGATGCTACGTTTATCCTACTAATTTATCCTATCGACCTGTGAAGTCAGATTTTGCCTACGATGAATTTGGACTGATGGATCATATATACATATATAGAGGGATATATATATTTTTTTTTTCGACGGATTCTCAATCTCCAGTTCAGAAACGGCGTAGCGCCCCTACTCTGGGGTCTGGGTCCCGTCATCGCATCGATTGCAATAGGTAGATTCATCTGTGGAATCTACCTAAAAACGTCCTTACAGAGGACTGCCTGAGGAGAAATAAGAAGAGAGATCTTGAGGGTTTATTGTAATTCAAAATATATTGCCTTTATTAAAGTGGAGGCAGGCAATAATGACTATATTTTGATTTTATAAGTGGTAATAGACTAGAGAAATACAACTTCTGGAAAGAAACATAATTAACCGCATTTACTACATTTTTAGTCCCTTAAAGTGTTTTTTTACTTTATAACTTTCCTCAAGGATAAGACGTTGATGTAAATGCGTTTTCCTTTAAATTTTATTGGTATTTCTATGGCGTTTTCAAAACAAAAGTCTTAAATTTATTACAACACTTAACTAGTATAATAAGAAAACATTTTCTCACACTTGAAGGAGCTTCAGGTAAGTTTAGGGTTTTTAATGTTTATAAACTATTTTAATTAAAAGTAACTTAATTTCAGGGTGAATCATATCGGAACCAATATAATTCTTAGTCCAAAATTACAGTGGCTGCAAAATCTGATCTTTTAACAAATGTGCGCTGGTGCACAAAATAAGCTGACATTGGATTATGCAATTAATTTATGATGTCAAATAGTTTTGCCCTAAAGTATTCATTAAATGCCATTGACTAAAAGGATATATTGATACGCTGCTTTCAATTATACTTATATTTATATTACAACATTGATTCTACAATTGATTAAATAATATGGAATTAAAATTTATTTTGTTAACCTGTGAATCATTATCAATTTAATTTCATCTATTTACTATTCATTCATATTCATTTTAAAAAGTATTTTATACGGAACATTTATAAAAGTAATTTATAAAATTAAATGCATCCAGCAATTTTTTTAACCCTTCCATAAAATACAATTTGTAATATTTCTTATAAAATATAAAATTTATATGACGGATAAAAGACTAAATGTCTTTTATCCGTCATATAAATTTAACCGTCATATCACATATCCGTCATATAAAAGTTGAAAAAGCAAAGTCATTAAACCTGCTAATGAAATTAAACAACAGAGTGAACAAATTCTTCTATTACACGGATGTTTAGCTTTGCGCATATATATGAAATAAAAAGTCATGATTTATACAAGAATATTATGAAAAATACCTATTGACAGAAAAACCACTTTAATGATATCTATTTTTTGGCAGATTTTTTTAAAGTAGTGTTAAATTTCAATAATACCAATAATCATAGTGATAATACTCTCCAGTTAAATATCTTGAAGGAAAACAATAAGTGATATAAAAATAAAGTAGTTCTTAAAATAATGTCGCATTCACGCTATATACTCGTACATGAAAGACGCGACGAAGTCAAAAGACGAGTCAGATGTCTCGCTTCGTTACCCTGCGCTATTACCCATGCTCATCAAATGTCCACTTTATTTTCATACCATTATTAATAAATATAACGAATTATATATATAAGTCACTATATTTTGCATAAAAAAATATATTTAAATACCATCTTTGAGTGGTCCGGATATTATGTTTCCAGAATATCAATCCAATAATGAATTAAAATAGGTAAATTTAGGTAAAATGACATGTTAATATTTTTTATTCCATCAAAATGAAAAAAAAAAATTTGTACTGAACCTTTGAAGTTTAAATTGACAAATAAAAAAATACAACGAAACGTTATTTTCAGCTCTCTTAAGTTTTAAAGTATTTTAAGAATGACATTCTAGAGATAAATTTAATAACATTTTCAATACTATAATTGCCTTTATAACGTTATAATAAATAAAAAACAGATTCCTTCCTTCAATTGCTATCACAAAAGAAACTAGTCCTTGTATTGTTGTAAACACTTTTAAACGAATAGTATTTATTATGTTTCATTATTCTTCTTAGTTTTTATTGTCAAACAACTTCTCTTTCTTAAATATGTAATAAAAACGTTGACGTTAATAAAAGTACATTATGCTGACTTAGGTTGTCTCTCTTCTACAATTGATTGTATATTACGAGTATATTACATAAAAAACTGAAATTTAGAAGATTTAATCTATATATTTTTATCGATATTAATATAACTTCCATAAAAGAAATATAAATTAAAAATGCTTTTAGAGATTTTTTTCCTGTAAATAATAAATCAACATTTTTATAGTACAAGAATATCAATGAAATTTTTGAGAAACGTCCAAATTATAACTATGGCGTTCAATTAAAGTGCGAACAGATTCATTCATCTTAAAGAGAAATGAGAGAAATCATCAATATTCTTATTTCGTACAAATCATGTAAAATGCAAATTGGTCCGAATCAAACCGAATATGTCTTATGTAAATAGTTTTACAATGGCCACTGAAAATGACCTATTGAAAGGGATAATGAATTCTGTTTGATAGTTTCGTTAATTCTACTTGATCAAAGTAATAACAGGGTTGCTTTTACGAATGAACTACTAAATCAGTAACTTGGGTGTTGATGCTAGCGGTTTAATTTGCTATAAATATGGTTTCATTTGGTTCTGGTAGTAAGGAACAAGATGATAGAAAAAGGTGTTTTTTTTTGTTGCGGGGTAGCCAGAGACGACGGAGCACCAAACGCTACGGTCTCTGCATACCTCTTTCGCCTCGGCCACAGTCATCAACCTCTTCATACATGCCATCCGGGGTGTCCTCATGCTCTTTACGTGACCTTCCTCCAGTAACATTGATACTGTGTTTTCGAAGGTCACTCGAGGCCTCCCCCTGTCTCTCTTACCGCTCACTTTTCCTATATAAATCTTTTTTACCATTCTTTCATCACTCATTCGTTCAACGTGCCCAAACCACCTGAGCACGTTCTTCTTCATTCTCACCGTGATATCTTCGCTAGTACCTGCCATTCTGTGGATCTCTTCATTGCGGATTCGATCATCTAGACTGACTCCGCATATTCTGCGAAGAGATCGCATCTCCACAGCATTCATCTTTCTTACATTCTTCTTCTGTGTTACCCACGTTTGGCTGCCGTATAACAGCGTCGGTAGCAAAACTGCATTGTGTACAGCCAAACGTGCAGCTATGCTGATGTTTTGACGTCTCAACAATGCAGTCAAAGCACCGTTGACTCTGTTACCGGCAGCAATACGCCTTTCCACATCCATTTCGTATGTTCCGTCTCTGCTAAACATACTTCCCAAATATACCACTTCATTCACTTGTTCTATTATCTTATCATTCACGTTGTTCTTTTTTCATTTCTTTCAAATATTGAAAGAAATATTGAATATCATAAAACATACAAGAAAAAACTGTGTATCTAAGTACATACCTATTACAACTATTTCCTTTTTTTTTAAAGTATTTGTGTGGTACATGAAGAGAAGGACTAGCTGCTGCTAAGTGGTATTGTTGCTTATAAATATCTGCAAATATGAAAAATTGCAATTGCATTACCATACATGATTAATTTTATTATATTACTACGACTTACAGACAAGATTATTACGACTTACGTAGACGAATGAAGGAGGGATAGACATTTGGTTCTTTTAATCTTAACGCATGAGTTGTGTTAGTACCCTGATTTACCCTGATTTTGGCAGGCCCTTAATATATTACGGCTTTTAATGTAAGTTGCTTACACCTAAGAACAACTAAAGATATGAGTCAGATTAATAAAATTCCTTCATTCCCATCCTATCCACGTGCTTCTCAATATTTCACTTTATAGGGATGGGATTGTGTAAGAGACCGAAAATATTTTTCGCTTTTTCCACTTGCTTGTCATTATTTTCAGTTACTGATATTATATTTACCTACTTGTTAATATAGTTAGTATAAATATCCAGTTCATTTAGAGTAATTTCTATGTGTCTGAATGTTTAAAAATGAAAAATGTAGATTTTGTTGATTGGGAAATTCACATTAATTCGCTTTGGTATAGTTGATTATATATTTAAATTAAAATAACTATTAAAAGATTTACTAGAGTTATTATTAATTTTCGTTATTTTTTTAAACTTTAGATAGAAATATAGCTGTTGAAATATATTTTATTTAATTAGTCAAACTATTTAGCTTTGACTGATTAATTCTATTTTCACCTCCTTTATAAATTAAATTGTTTAGGTAAGGTCATAATTACTGCATTTTTTGCCCCCAAAAACTTAATGTGACCAAAATGTTTAGTATAAAATGTAAGGGATATTTATAATTATTCTAGAATGCTATTATATCCGATAGACGATAAATAAATTTATCTCATATAATTTTCAAAAAATCACTATGAACCAGAGTATTAAAATTTTCGGACAAACAATAAATAGGAGGTTCACAGAGACTTAATGACGAAGTCATTCACATGTTTCGCACATCACACATTTATTATTATTAAAGGCGATGAAGGCACTGACTAGAGCTCAGGGAAGACACGATTAATTTACATATAGCAAACACATTCCAAAATGCAAATGAGTTGTGCGGTGTATTAATTTAATTTAAACACTATACAGTTAATAAAGTATTCTGTTACTTATATACAATTTTGATGCGCCACATTTTATAATAAATTCTATTTTATATACTTACTTGTTTTTGAATAAAAGACATATCAGTAGATGCTTACTTATATGACCCATTACAACAATAAGTTACCTAATAAGTTACCACTATTAATGATTAATTATGGATAAAATTTAGAGTCATGAGTTGGAGTATATTTGATTTTAAATTAATTGAATATTCAAATCTTCATTAACATTAATTGCATTATGAAAATATCTTTTATATCTTTGAACACGTTTCGCTAACGAAATCTTATATTTTTGTTCTAAAAGACAATTAATTTTTTTAATTTGATTATCACCTATATTATAAATAATTCATAATTATTCATCAAGAATGGTAATTTATTGGGTAAAATATTGCAACAATGGATCATATTATATCGCATATTAATTAAGTACATCGTAGACAATTAAGACACAGGTAGCTTAATATTAGCTTCGTAATTAAAAAAGACGGGAAAGAGATTTTGCTCCACATTTAATCAGTTCATATATTTTTGGATACCGTATACTTGGCATCTGTTAAAAAAATATTTTTTCAATGGCAGAATACCTAGAGATACTTACTCTCTTAATGTATAAAAGGTGGTCCATCTAAATTGTATATAAGCAAAAGAATACTTTATAATACTGTATAGTGTGTAAGTTAAATTACCATATACCTCATTCGCATTTCAGAATGTGTCTGCTATCTGTACATAAATAATGTATTCCATAATGTCTAGTTAGAGCCTTCATCGCCTTTAATAATAATAAATGTAATATGTACGGAACATGTGAATGACTTCGCCATTAAGTCTCTGTGAAACTCCTATTTAATGTTTATGTCCAGAAATTTTATATTCTGTATCACAGTGATTTTTGGAATATTATATGAGATAAATTTATTAATCGTCTATCACGTATAATAATATTGTAGAGTAACAATAAATATCCTTGAGGTTTTTATATTAAACATTTTAGCTACATTATGTTTTTGGGCAATGCAAGCGCAATACGTGACATTTCAACTAAGTTGACTGTATTTTGGATTATATTCTTGATATTTGAGGTCCCATTTCTGTATAATTATTAGAAAGTTTCTTAATTTGCAAATTCATTTAAAGCTTACAGCATACTAACAAAACCATTTATTATAAATTAATAAAATTAATTAGTTTTCTTAACAGAACTCCTTAAAATCATATAAATAATAATTATTTATATCAATATTTATTTAGGACGGGTAGTTTAGGGTAGTTTAACGGAGCCAGACGTCAGACTCGTCTTTTGACTTCGTCGCGTCCTTCGTGTATGTACCGAGGATGCGACATTTTTCTAAGGAGTCTATTATATTTTTCTACATATATTGTTTCCTTTTAGTATAATTTATTTTTATTTTTTATTTATTTATCTATTATTTCAAAAATTCTTAAAACTATATACATGGTATACATATCAAATTTGAATTGAATTTATTATATTTTGAAAACTACAATTTTCATTTCTAATCAAACAAACATATATCGTAAACGACTACAAAAGTATTAACTGTGTCGCATCCGTTTACGCCCACTCCGGGACTCCGTGTATGTTCTAGAATCATATAAAATGTATTCAAATATTCAGTAAATTAACAATTCTTATAAATATTACTTTCTATACAATAACTAAATTATAATAAACAATAACTATTTGTTTTTGAGACAAAAATATTAACAAAATTTATATTTTCCGCTTAAACTTAACAAAAAAATACTTAATTGTTATTATTACAATTTTATTAAAGAATTAAATAACGTATTAAAATAATAAATAGTGATTTATTGATTAATTATTAGAGTTAATTAGATTATTATAAGTATGTGGGGTGGGTATGTGTTGTGTGTGTGTGAGTGTGTGTGTGTGTGTGTGTGTCTTTATTAATTATAAATAAGTGTTTCTGTTTCTTCGTATGAAAGTTTCTGTAAGTAAATACAAATGTTATTTTACAGCTCCAGTATGTCAGAGGATATATGTTTAAAATTTTATTTAATTTATTGTAAATTAATGAGGAAAGATATTCATAATTCTGCTTTGGTAGTGCAATATGACATCGTTTCACTTGGTTGTTTAGAGCGACGAGTGAATGAATTATCAATAATGAAAGGTAGTGTCTGATGTTTTCGTTAAATCAGTTGTCTAATATACAATTGTCTTACTGATAATACATTGTACAGCTCATTGGTAGGTGAAAGCATTGGTTTTGATAACATTACTTTTAGTACAGCTCTTTGTGCTCTCTCCAATCGAAGAAAACGAATTTTACTAGATCCACCCCAAGCTGTTACGCAATAAGAGAGAATCGATTGAATCAGAGAAAAGTAAACTATTGTTAGGATGTTTGGATCAGCAAACGCCCTCAGCCTTTTAAAAACAAATATTAATTTTCTTACCCTAACAACCGTTGAGTCTACCTGATCCCTCCAAGTCAATAAATGATCTATTTCGATTCTTAAATATTTAATTGTATGGGCACGGGTTAGTGTAGCACAGGAACAGCTAGTACCTCGAAATAAACAGCGATGTGCTTGGATTGAATAAGTCTGATCAGGCAAAGTGTGTGAACTTACAGAAAATGTGGCAAACATAGTCTTAGTTAAGTTTAGTGTCAACCGGTTCCTGTCCATCCAACGAACTATATTATTAAAAACTGTGTCAGCTGAAATACGAGCTTCTGTCCAAGATCGAGCCTGAATGAGAAGTGCAGTATCATCCGCATAAGTCATAATCTCATCATCATAATAATTATAATTTAAGTGTATGATACTATTAAAAATGTGCCAAGAATAAGATATTATTAAAGTGATGTGTCTGACTATAGTTTTTTTTTACATTCTTGTGTAAATGATGACTTTTTATTTAATATGTTTCCGCAAAGCTCCATATTTTTATAAATCTCCGTGTAATGTAAGCATTCAATTTCATTAGCAGGTTTCATGACTTTGCTTTAACATATTTTTAAACATCTTTTATCCGTCATGTTAATTTTATATTTCGTAAGAAATATTACAGTGTATTTTATGGAAGGACTTAAAAATACTTGCTGGATGCTTTTAAATATATAAATTGCTTTTATAAGTGTTCGGAATGAAAAACGTTTTAAAATGAATAGCTGTGAAATATTAAATTGGAACACTAGAAAGACATTTATATTGATATAAATATAATCGTACAGTCCTAGTTTAAAATTAGACATTTGTAAAAATCTAATGATTATTACTAATATTTTATTTAATACAAAGAAGACAGCACCTCAATTTTTCTTTTACTACTCTCAACTACATGTATATGAACCAAAAATTACCAAATTACTGCGCAAATAAATATTAATCAATTTATATTAATTCATTCATTACTTCGAGTTATAAACATTTAGGCCATTCATTTAGTTAAAAAATTTAGCATGCTTTTCTTTTTTAATGTGAATTTAAATAATGAATTTCTTGAAATGAACAAAGTAAAACGTTTTTTTTAATTTTAATATATTTTTTTAAATAAATAGCCAATTAATTGGCCCACAGACTTCATTAGTTAGTTGACTAAATCTTAGATGCTTTCTATATTATCGACAACGTCAAGTAATGCGGCACAATTGTAAAATTTCGCCGGAAAAAATCTGTAATTGAGTTTGTCTATTATTCCCAATTCCGGAAAAAAATATACTACTTATTATTCTCGAAAGTTACCGACACTTTTAACCACCATAGGTCGCGATTGCCCTATTGATTTTTTAAGTACTCTTCTGCTTCTTGTCCACCTTCCATAAAAATGCTAATTCGTATAAAAAAAACTAGTTTTTTGGTAATAAAATATTATTTTATTGTTTAGTTTATAGGGTTCTTTCTGTACTTGCCCATGATGGATAGATTAGTAGACATATAAACTCGCGGAATTTTTGTTCATGTTTTTAAGATGTCTATACTATATTATTTGATCTATCTTCTAAGATTTAGTCAGCGCTTACAATATAAGCACATAAAGGTATTTATTTTATGATACTACCGACTACTACTCGTATACTTGTGAAGCCTACTTAGTTGTGATTTTGTTTTAATTTGTCTATGTACTGCTATCGTGAATTATTTCACAATACCAAAATCAATACGGTACCTGAAAATCCTAAATTAAAACCATTAGTCACGTTTGAGGTTTTAGGACAGAGGTTTTCCATCCATTAATAACTTGTCCTAGGAATTATTACTTTTGAATGTACATTTACGAAATAGGTAGAATTGTGATTAATAACGTACACACAAAACTTCGAACTTTTAAAGAAAAGAATATCAAAGGGGAATAAGACGGAAATACATTTTACAATATAACGTGAAAACATCTTACCAGGAACCTAGTTTGCTTTAAAGATGGTAAGCCTCACGAAGAAGAAATGAGGGAACAACATGGTTGCTTTTCTTATTACTTACTACAAATACTAAAAAATAAGAAAATAAAAGTTGTCAAAATTGTCAAGTTTTTTATTTTTTCCGTTTATTATTTATTATTTTAAAATAATCATAAATTCTATATGCCTCCGTACATATCGTTATTATATAAATTTATAACTACATTATTTTGACTTTGATCCATGTAGAAAAATCATGGCGAAGGTGTAGTCAAAATGTATTCAAACCCTCAAATATATTACGAAAACGATGTCAAAGAGCTATGTGCTTTGCACGTACTTAGTAGTTTACTTCAGATAAGTATCACATTTTTCAAAGCCTAAACTAGATACCATATATAGCCACCTATCTCTTTATGTTTGAGTCAAATCTCACAGCTCAATGCTGGTTCTTGATAACTGTAATATCAAGGTTGCTATGTAGAAGAAGAGATTATTAGGACATATCCAACATATGTGGTTTTTTCTTCTCAACATGTCATTAATTAACAAGCTAGGATTTGTGATACTGCCCCTCAGTCGTAGTCACTGAATTACAAACAAGCCAAGGTCTATAATTTTGAGTCAAAATTAGATTCACCAAAATGGATGTGGCAGGTTCATGGAAACTGTCCATACTTTTATCTTGATTCCTGAAAACTGTCGACGAACTTCGAGCCAACAGCACAAAATATGTATGAGTAAGTAAAAATATGTCAAATACGCGCTGTTACTTTTTTGTCATCTATCTGTAATATTACCAATGTTTGCACGTACAAGTCACAAAATCGGTCCATGAAAATGGGATACCAAAGAAAAGATGTTGTAACGACATCACTTTAATAAAGGTACTTTAGGTTAGAAAAATAATAAAGAACTACTTAAAATATCTGTCCGACTCCTGCCTAATTAATGAAGAAATACTGTAAGGAATCCTGCAGAACATTTTTCAAGAAATACTACATGTAACTCTCTTTTCTGCAATGATGCACCATGAAGGGTATGTTCTAATTCATGCTCAGCAGTAGGATAGGATAACACTGTTTTTTTATTTCACACAATAACGCAGAATTAAAAAAATTGAATAGGGTCAAAATGATTAAAGATGGACAACATCATTTTACATCATTATTTTACGGGACAGTTATTGTGAAATTTATAAATCTTTTTAAGATTTTTAGTTAATGATCAATTAATTTATAATTACAGTGATGATCAATTTTCCAACCATCCTTCGTCATGAGACATTTAACTCACTTATTCGTAGCATAATGGTAAGTTGTAGTTCTTCACACCGACTCCGCCGTTATTTTTCAGTTTAACTTGTAAAAATCCCATCTGGCGTTTACTTTTACTTTCGGCTTCACCGTTTTCTCAGATATTCTAAGACGGTAAATTTATTTAACTTTATTATGCTAGAGCCGACAAAATACAATAGAGGGAGCTTACCTAGAATACAAAAACTTTGTGTGGCTCGTCCGTTACCTATTTTTTCAGAGAGCGTACATTCAGGTACAGTACAAATACATTCAGGTACAGTACTCAATATTGTTAAATTTCTCGTCTAAAACGAAAGTTTGTTTAAGTTTCATATTGATAGTTATTCAACTTATTAATATCTTACATACGGATCTACACTTAATTGCTGACAAATACACAACTCAATCTTCTGATTTGTGGATCCTGTCAGGAAACGGAGCAAAATATTTATCGGCGTAGGTAACTAAATATTATTTTTGATTGATGATATCATTTTTTTATAAGATTTTTTTGTTGTAACAAAAAATTTTATGATGAGGCCGCCAAGCCAAAAGCTAATAAAACCTAAAAAGTATAAATACTATACTATAGACATTTTTTTCCCTTTCGAAAGAGTTCTTAATTACCTCACCGAGAAATCAAGAACAAGTTCTCAATCACATCCATTTTTTGTTAAATTATATTTTTTGATTTTGAAGCGTAGATAATTAATAACTATCATAATATAATAATGTAACATAAAAACCCACAAAGCTGATAATACGCTTTCGTACTGAGACTATTTGTTATACGAAAATTATATATTTGAAGCAACTGTAATAGTAACCATGTTTTGGTTATAACAAGCGAATATGAAAACGTATCGATCGGTTACCTCACTAGTACGTACGTTACAAATAGTTCTTTCTTTGTTAAAAATAAATAAACATTACGAGTACAAGACTTATATCTTCATAGTCAATTTCAAACACTAATGTATCAATCTTTTAAATAGTTATGTGTAGAAAAAATCCGCAGTCATTATCTTAACAATCAGGGATTTTGTGATTTCGTAATTCATCATAATTTATTTTATGATCGTTTTCTTATTTGTTAAATATAAAACTGTTATGGATTATTTGAAACAAATCTAGGTATTTCTAGTAACCTCATTTTATACCTAGATATTTATAAGAACGACAAACTATTTTATTTTAAATATTATTATGCATTCAAATTTAATACATTAAATTCAACTATGGTAAAACATCAAAAATAAAGTATTAACTACACATACACATATAAGGTGGTATGTCTACTATATGTAAAAATACAATATAATGAATTAAGAGAGAAAATTTTGGATTATTTACGGAATATTTTTATCTAAAATATATCTTTGGAATGAAAAAAATTAGATTATAGATAGTAATAACTTTTAAACATTTTTGACTACATCAGTATGGTAATTGTAATCTCCAATCCAATGTTTTTTTATCTACACTTTCATGGCAACCCTAACAGCGGTAGAGGGTACCCTAGTAGTTCTGAATTATTAATACTAACTATCCTATGAATGCGATTCCCTTCGGCCTCGTATTTCACTGCGTATCTGCTCTAAGCACTCTAGCAATCCTTATTTCTATAAGTCTATGTTTTGTGATTTGAAATCCAATAAAGTAAAATCTGTAATTATTAATTATTTTCATTACGATACCTATTAAAATAAAATAAAAATTAAAGTAATACCGATACTTTTTACTGTACATTCGCAATAAAGTTAAAATATTTTTATTTGCAATTTCGGCATTGCATTCTATAATGAGAAATGTTCCATGTTATTCTATCTTGCACCGACGTTACCGCGATAGTGGAACGCCAAGTTAATAAATAATTCGATCAATCCTTTGGTTCAGTATAAAACAATATTGATTAATCTTTTCGCGCTCCCTCGTGACTCGCTGCCATCGCCCATCCGACAGATAATAAATGACCAGAGCGGAGCGGCGGATTAAATATGTTAGTTCGTTTTTGCGCTTTTCTAGCAACAGATAAATTGTAAAAAATATACAACCTTCGTCACTTGTAACTAAGGAGGTTTAATGGTATACAAGCATTTTTTGTTATTAAAACACACACTTTAACTTTAAATATGTAATCTGATAATGTAAATTTTGCTTATAAGTAACTTTCACCTTTAATAGCATAGTAATGTCTCTTCGATTAACGCTTTAATTAAAGTATTATATGTCATTAAACTTTCTGTTACTGTTATAAAATTATAAGTTACATATAGGTAATAATAATTTATACAAAGCTTGTTTTCGCTTTCCTACAACAATTACCGATAGCAAATATAGTGTAAACATGCGTGTAAGTGCCAGTCACCATCAGGCGTGCGGTTTAGACGGGAAATCAAGATGGCCTCCAATTCGAAGTCCAACCGACGCAAATGTCAAAATGGTCTGGTTAAACGTTTCCATATTAAAATTAAAACTTGATTCCAGAAACTGTCTCTTAAAAATAATTAATAATATTGCTTTAAAGTAAACAGATTTATTTTAAAATTATTAATATAATTGTATTAGATTTCCATTAACCATTATTTGATTTCCATCAATATTATAATAAATAAACTCCGATAACAAGATGTCAGAATAATTTATTTTCTGCCTAAGGAAATGGAAAATTCACTGTTAAATTTTATTTTAGAAAACTTTATAACTATGTACTATGACATAACTATAGCATCATTGTAGTCTTTATTAATAATTAATAATTTGAAATATCGATATAGTTAAATACAAATATAAGATTATAATTCGATATTTAAGAATTTTGTAAACTGTGAAATCTTAGATAATTGTAAGTATGCACATACTAATTAAGTTTTAATCATAAAGATATTTAATCTTTAAAATATTACTTTTTGATATAAATATATATATATATATATATATATATATATATATATATATATATATATATATATATATATATATATATATATATATATAATTATTATGTACATTAAGTAATCTAAAGTGCAATAAAATTTATAATAAACTAGTAGTTCCGTTATTTGTCCCTACTGAAATGAAATGTAATGAAGTCCATTTGACAAGACCTAGCGACTAACGCCATGTGCCGGAACTCTTACCGACTAGTAATCTGAAGACATCTATGATATATTTTTATTAACAATAATTAATTAATCTCCTAACTTGTACTTATTAAAATTTTTAAGTCCATATTAGTCCTGGTTTTAATGGCATCCGAATCTCCGATATCACAGTTATGATAAATTATTCTGTTACAAACAATTATAATCGTATTGCAGACGAGAGGTGGTATAATCACTTCTTATATGCAGTTAAATTAAAAGAGCTTCCATTCTTTTTTTTATTAATTTTGACTTATAATTGGTAATTGTAATTGGAAATATACATAAGAGCAATGCTGATTTCAGATTTATTTATTTTTTAAAAGACATATATATAATTTTTTAGAAACAAAACTAAACCATCTTATAATGTATAATACTAGAATCCGCCAATCGTGGGCGGCGGGTGTTCAGCTGAGCCCCTCTCTTTTCTTCTTTTCGTGATAACTTTTGAATGGCTAAACATTTATTCAATCTGTTTTTGCTATATTATCCGCGTTCGGCTCAAACATACATGAGAAAATTTTTAGCTAATTATCTGTCGCCTTCTGGAGACAACTAAATACAAAAAAAGGTCTCCCAAATGGTTAAGAGCTTCGCTTACGCTCAGCTCATATTAGTGAAAATTCACACTAACATACTTACATGCATAAATTGATATTCACCTATTTTTCACAACCCAATCGTTTGTATACATATAATTATTATTATATCTAATCGACCGGGAAGGCAGACGTAAATCGGTTTCTAAGGGAAAAATATGGCTGTCGAAGCTGCAAGGTGTGGAGTAAAGTGAGCTAATGGAATAAAAAATGTAGCCTTTTTAAAATACTACCTAAATATTGATGTCTTTTCAGGCAGATTTCTTTAATTTTTACTTTAAAAAAATACCAACGTAGTTTCTTGTTTTTATTATATTTAGCTCATAATTATTTTATTTTTGATCAGAATCTAATGCGTAATTTTCGAATATTGTATTCGGTACATAACACCTATAATGATAAAATGCTTTTTGGTCATTTAATTTACAGTCAAAGCGGTGGAATGTGAATTTAAATAAAACGAACATAGTAAGTCGTCCTCAAGCATACACATCCATCGAAATTACTCACACACATACAGTATTATTGAAATAAGGTATTATTCATATTGACCTTTTTTCTACAGATAGATGTTATATTCATAAACTTGTGTTTCGGGGATTAAACTGAACTAAGTTTAGGTCCTAAACTGAACTGAACTGAACTAAGTCCATTCTTTCATAAACTCTCGGTAAGCCCTTAGGAAGATAACTTTCGAAAGAAACCCCTTTTGTCACACACGACCGAAGGCTTTCGCCATATACAGAATGACTGTCAGATCCTATCCCTTGCTTTCAATAACACCTGCCCAACGGTGCGTAACAAAAGATCACCAGAAGATCATCATATTGCCGGTCATGGATGAACTGGTGATCCTCAAGGGACGATAGGAGCTTGATAATGCTCTCCATTACTTTGGAGAGAAGATAGGTAACGGCGATAGGCTTGTAGTTAGCTGATATTCAGAGGAGCCTAGGGTAGTCTCGTAGTGACCTGGTTCTTTATTTGGGATGTACAGAAGTAAAAGTTCCAACAAAGGAGGCATATGGTTGTCCGGTAGACGAGTCTTATGCAACTGGGACAGACCATTTGCCAGAGCAAAGTTAAATACAGGTCTCCCTTACGAACACAGATATGGAGCGGGGTGCGCTGTTTTGACTCTTCGTTTACCCACAGTAAACGACCCCCTACTAAACGACGCCCCAGATACGATGGGCAGCCCGAGCAAATTTAGTTCGAGAATCATTCCCCCAATTTTACTAGGAGGAGGGGGGTGTTCTCCAGCTTCGTTAAAGCCGGTACCCTCCTAGCTCATACTTTTGAAGGCATCGCTTTCATGTTTAGTAGGGAGGGAGGGTGGTTGGGCTTCCGGATTCTCTCACTCAAAAACGGAGCATAACCAAATTAATATGATTATTACATGTCGATCTTCTGTGAGAGGGTGGTCCTTCTCCGGCCGAGCCAATCCAATACGAGCTGCATTCTAAGGATTACAACTAAACTCTATCACCTCAAAAATATAAAAGATAAAGATTTAAGCAAATAACTAGAGGATGCAAATATTCCGTATAGTAAGGTTAATGTAAGTGCTGTGGTCGAGCACCGACAACAACTGTGCAATCCATTCGGTACATAATGGTGCGTGGTTGAACTGCATTTGACAATGCTTTAGGTTGACTGATAGGATTGGTTGATTAATCTTTTTAATTTTAAGTAAAGTATGTTTATTTCTATTTATTTTTTGTGAGTGATGAAATAATAAATGTTATATTCATGATAGTCAAACTTCGTGTAGAAAATACAATTTGTTCAGTACTCCCCGAAATTTTTAAATACTCCAAAAATTTCGAGAAAAATATGGTGTACAATAATCATAAACATGAGAGAAAGTACAATACGTGAAACTTTTATCTTCTCACATTTGTTTATTACCTACGGTTCTGTTTGTTTATATAAAAAATAAAAGACATAATTTCGTTGTTATGATACACCTATTCGAGAAAGTAGGAAGAAAGGAATGTTGCGTGCATACTTGACAAATAATACTTAATTGTTGATTATAAGGAAATAGAAAAACATTTCATTATTTATAGTTGTAGCAAACCAATTCTTCTTCTTGTTTATAAATATAAATATGTTATGAAGTTTTTATAATACTAATTAATAAATAAAAAGGTAGCATAAGTCCATGTCTGTCACAAGTTCCGTTTTATACTTTTCAAAATTGATGTCAGAATCGAAATAACGTAGTTTGACGTTATTTCGATCTTTGAGCTTAAGACGATCAAACTCCTCCATAATATTATTTATTTGTCGTCTGTAGTTTTAGTAAAAGGGCCACAATTGGAATAAAATCTATGTTTCACGTATGAAGAAATAAAATATCTTGTATCTCATTATATCTTGTAGCTTTTTGACTTTGCATGATGATTTCACAAACTTCTATATTAGATTAATTTAATACTCAGAATGGACTAATATCGTATTCAGACTAGATCGACACTTTGAATACAATCCTCCAACTGAAGATAGGCTATTATAACTGTGTTATGAAGAACGAATAAATGCTGGAAACCTAATTCGGTTTTGCAATGATCACTTGCAGAGATACTGTATAGAATAAATTTTATTGGCATGTACTTAACAGTAGTAGTCTTAAGATATTTATTGCAATGTAAATCTGTTAACAGACAGGAAACTGTAATTCTACTGCAGTTGGACGCAGAGATTGCTAACATAGTAATGATAATATACATAGGTTATGTTGGTCTTACATGCTATTACCCATTGCATGTTATAGTACACATCTAATTACGGATATCTTGTTATTATGTAAATGTATAAACGAAGTATTAAAATGATTATATTGCAATAAATTCTTATAACATTTTCTATAAAGTGATAAAAGTTTTTAATTTAAAACAAATTTAATTCATGAAGTTATAATTACATCACATAGTGTTATTAAATATTCAGGCTACCCTTTAAATGCCCTTAATTAATATGAATGTAATAATAAACTTGAAATTTGTTAATAGTTTTTGTTCACACTGTATTTGTGCAAAAAAAGCAATAAAATGATACCAAAATATTGTGTCAAGACATAGTTAAGAATAAATACTTTCATTATACAACAAAAAAAAAAAAATTAAGGTAATCCTTTCTATTGATGTTTTAGTATAGATTTTCTGTATAACTAAGGAAGATAATGTTAATTTTTTTAAATCCTATACACAATCTAATAATATGTAACTGTTTTTAGGTGCATAAAAGATAAAAAAAAAAGATCAAAACTAGTACACTAACTAAAGTAAACTAAAATTTGCTTTGAAAAGTTGTTCACCGCTCAAATTTGGTAGTGCGGCCAGTATATTTTGTTATAAAGTATATGACAAAGATTCTTTAGTTGATTTTGATGATTATTTTATTTAGAATAAGCTTACAGAATTTGAAAATGTATTGATGGATTAGAGAAAATACATGTATGAAAATAAAATAGAATATCGTAAAAGACTACAATTTCGTTGGTTTATTTTCGAAACAGGAAATGTTAGTAAATGATTCGGTGTTTATAAAATATTCTCCAGAAATTAATAAAAAATCATATTAAATAATTAAAAATAATAATTTAATATTATAGTTTTACAGACTATTATTAACTATTCAAAAAAAGAAAATAACACAATACCCTCAAGTGGACATATTATTGACACATTGAGGTATAATTTTATTTCATTAAGTTGCTATATACGATACTTAATTAATTTTCCCATTTAGAATATAAAAAATATTTGCAAGGGTTGTTTAAAGTGACCTCTATAATAAATAAAACAAAGTAGTAAAATAACCAATGTAAATTGGACGAAATATTTTATAATTATTTTAAGAAATGTGAAAATTTTAAAATTGTGCTTAATAAAAACATGTTAAAATTCCGTGGATGGTATGTTGCAAGAGAGAACGACATGCCTTTTGCCGTCATGTCATAGGATTTTAATTAACATCAAAGACACGTACATATATTTCACATAACTAAACATATTTTCCATATTTGTAATAATACTTATAAAATAATAATATGAGCGTTCCCTAAACAGCGGTATTATTATTGTAACACCAATGTAGTGCGTCGTGTATTGCTCTTATAAATTTACATCATCTAGGTACATAATATACGACATATTTCTTTTGTTTGAAATATTATATTTTTTCAAAATTTGTTTCTCTAAAATGAAGTTTGAGAGGGTTCTTATGTTAGAAGAAATTAATGGCTAAAGCCAAGGGATAAGCATTTAGGGTGTATTTTTGCCAAGTTAAATCTATCCGGAATAATATAATTTTGCCAGAATTAATTAGATACGGATGTTTTTGAAATCATCGGTCTCTTATCTCTCAAGTAATCATATTATCTGTTTATATGTTTTTGATTAAAAGCAACCATTTACTCAATTATTTCCTTTTATTTCTTGTATTTAAAATTTTAGTAATTTAGCGTCATTAACTTTCAATTAGTTAATTAATTAATTAATTAACCTCACTGGCCGGCGACAGCGCATCCGGCAGGATAAGTCGTTCTCGTCGTGGTGCAATGTCTCGGCTGGGGTGCCTCAAAGCGGCATTTTATCTTCCTTACTTTTCGCAATTTTCGTTAATTCCATAACTCAATATATATCTTCTCTTTTTCACATGTATGCAGACGATATTCAAATTTACCGCCATACTAATGCTGACAATCTGCATTCCTCTATATATGCCACTAATGATGATCTGACTGAAATTTTAAAATGGAGTTGTCTCTATGGTTTGAAAATAAATCCCACTAAATCACAGGCAATTATTATTGGCAGACCCGGCATGATTGCTAAAATTGATAAATTAAATCTCCCTCCGATCTTATATGACGGTACAGCAATACCATACTATGACTTCGCTAAAGATCTTGGGTTGTACTTACACCAAACATTATGTTGGTCCGTTCACATAAAAGATCTCAGTAGGAGAACACTCATCGCAATGAATTCTCTTCAGCGACTCAGAAATTTTCTACTTATTCCTACCAAAATTATGTTAGCACATTCTCTCCTACTTTCTATTCTAGATTATGCAAATGTAAGCTTTCTTAATTTAACCGAGGACCAATTAAATAAACTTGAGCGACTTCAAAACATAGCTATAAGATTCGTATTTGGCTTGCGCAAATATGACCACATTTCACAATTTAGTCAACAGCTCAAGTGGCTTACTATTCGTCGACGCCTGGATATACATGTACTTTCTCTGCTGTGCTGTGTATTATTCCATTCAATTACACCCTCATACCTAAAGGAAAGATTTGAATTTCTAGGACCACAGGAAGATTTGAGATCGTCACAATTATTAATATTAAAAATGCCATTCCATAATTCAAAATTTTATTAGCACTCTTTTACAGTGCTTGCCACAAAACTGTGGAACACTCTTCCTTTGTTTATACGGCAAACGAAAACATTAATTTTATTTAAAAAAAACTGTAAAAGAATACTTTCTGAGTAAAAATACGAGGGGAGGTCCAAAAGTTCGTGGAATGAAAGGGATCTAAATAAAATTAAACAACAAAACTATTTTTTCCTTTTCAATATAATCACCCTTAAGCTCAATACATTTATTAGACCTATGAATTAATTTTTCTAAATCACTATAAAAATATGAAATTGCCTCCCTTAACTCATTGTCGTCGGAAAATTTCCTTCCCCTTAAGTCTTTTTTTAAATTGGGGAATAAAAAAAAGTCAAGGGGGGCCAGGTCTGGACTGTAGGGTAGGTGAATTAGGGATTCGAACCTATGCGTGTGCATAGCAGCCATTGCAATTCTGCTCTTGTGAACCGCCGCGTTGTCTTGCAAGAGCAACACACCCTTTGTCAATTTTCCTCGCCGCTTTTCCTTGATGGCATCGTTTAATTTTTCTAATATCGTTGTGTAGTATTATCCGGTTATAGTCCTTCCCTTTTCTTTGTAATCATTATCCCCTCACAATCCCAAAAAACAGTAGCCATTATCTTTCCAGCCGACTCCGTCACCTTGAATTTCTTTGGCGGTTGTGTCCCCTTTTTATGCCATTGCATGGACTCTTGTTTGGACTCAGGCTCAAAGTGATGAACCCAGGTTTCATCTCCCGTAACAATTCGATCCAAAATCTGTGCAGGTTTATCTCCACACAACTCCAAAAAATGCTTTGACGCATCGACGCGCTTTTGGACCTCCCCTCGTAGTTAAAACAACGTCTGTATAACATTCACTGAACATCACTTATTTATTAATTTATTTTATAAGTAGTGTATTGCATTGTTTAGTTTATTACGTTTTATTGTTGTTTTATATTGTATGTTTATTAGTGTGTTATTATTTATATGTATGTTTAGTATGTAACTTACCTGTACCAATGTTTTTTTTTCTTTTTTAATACTTAATGTTTGTAAGGTTGCCTGAAAGAAAACGCCGTTAGGCGATAAGGCCGCCTGTTGTACTTTTTTATGTGTTATTTTGTTTATGTTTTTTTTTTATATTTTGTGGTGTACAATAAAGAATAAATAATAAATTAGCTTTTTACCTTATATGTTTATATTTTTAATATATTATTTTTATAAATAAAATTAAGTGTAATATGTGCGTTTTTAAATTAATACCAGTATAACACTTCTAACGTGATAAACATTGTTACAATTTTTCATTAACAAAACTTATTATGTAATACCTTATGGGGAGTCACTCTTATATATAACAGACAGCTATAGTAAATTAATAAATATACTAGGATCCGCCGTCGTGCGCTGCGTGAGTTGAGCTGAGCACCCTCCCCTTCTTTAATGCTAACAAACTTAGCATATAATATTGCTCTATAACATTCTCAGCAACTACCGGTTTAGAGTCTCAATTGAAAAGAAAATCAGTTCATCATCAATAAAATTATAGCCATATATATGTCTTTTAAATGAATCTCAACATTTACAAACCTTAAAGCGCGCTCACTGATTGAAAGAAAATAATAAATGATATGGACTGTGATATCATCGTTCGTGATCGGTTACCTCTAAAACTAATCATTTGTTTTACACGGAAATCTCAGGGAATGATGAGCAGAAGTTTTTTTTTTTTTGCCGAATCATCTTTACTAAAAGTTCTAGCAATGTGCGAAATTATAGAATTCTAGGTCAAATATTGGCTTTGTAGCAGTTGTCGCAGTCTATTTAGCACTCTCACTGATGCATGCGTGTGACACTTTTATAATGGGAAATCCCATAGACAAATTTAATTTTACTATAACTTTTTTTCTAGACTGATTTTTTTTGTTCTGTTTTTTGCAGAAACATCTTTAGTAAAAGATTTAGCCATGTACCAAATTCTAAAAAAAAATACAATAAATTTAAATTTGGAATAACACATATCACAAAAGAAAATAAGTAAAGCATTTTTGACATTAAATAAACATTTTCCGCATTTTACATACATGTCACGTATTAATTTTCAGGGTCCCAAAATTTATAAGAAACAATAAACATTCATAACCTATTCAAAGTTCATTTTTTCTATTAATTCAGTCACGGATTGATCGTGTAATGTCCTGCTTCGTGACGTCACACCATCTGTCCCCGTCACGCTGTCGTGTCGTAGTCCCACACAATCCGCTATCCTTTGTTTGTGACGCCGCTATTGTTAATATCACTGATTTATAGACCGAGATAAATGGTATGCCGGAGTTTTTACAGGTATAATGTTTCTTCACTAAATAAGTGTTATTATTGTACTTATATTTCTTGTGAAAATAATTAAAAGTACATACTTTTACTTAAAAGACTAAGCCTTTATTCTATTTGATAAATATTAAACTATGACTTATAATCTAGTTTTTTAATTAAAATAACAATGCAAATAAAATATAATGTCTAAAATATTCTGTCTATAAAAAAATATTAAACGTTCAAAATATCTTTATTCAAGTAGGCATTTACACGAACTTTGGAATCGTCAATTATTACATTAAAAAAAGGTCAGTGTAGTCAGTCCGTAAGTAAGCTACCACTGGCTCGGAATGCTGCTCTGTTGAGAAGAGCCGGCCAGAAACTCAACAGTTCCTCTTTTCAAAATAAATGTAACAATCTTAGATGTTGTACATTATAATATTAATCCTGCAAATGATTCAACAACTTAAATTCCACACATTTCGATCCACTAAAAACTCTTATAACGTTATAATAATATTTAGTTAATTATAAAGTTTTGATTTTAGATTTACAATAAAGAAAAGGAAGGTCTAAGATATCTCGTGGAACTTTATTATATATGCGTATACTCAAGCCCATGAAGGATTTATTAACTTTTGAAGACGAGTTTTTTTTATTTTAAATGGAATTAAACACACACCTCTATAATAGTAAAATAAAATATTGTATAATATGTATTTATACAAACATTGGAAAAGCATTGAATAAAAGTTAATTAAAAATTAATATATCAAACGTCATGTCAATTCCCTGTCACCCATTAGTCCTCCACATTGATTAGTTGTGTTATTATTCGCATTCTGAAATTAAATCACCTATAATATGCATTTTTTAACATCCAATAGACATAAGAAGAGCGATCATGGAAAAACTACTGTAAAAATAATTGCATGATAATATTATGATAATATTTGAAAATGAGGAATTTATGTCATGAACATTGCAGCGTTTTTTATTAAGAACAATATAAAATTTTAAATAAATTTTGTTTTATCAAAAAATAAATCATTGAAACATTCATCTTTAAAAGATATTATAATATTCTATCACCTTTCAGCAATCTTAGGATTAAAATTGATTCTTTTTAGTATTCGCTAACTTAATCAAAAAATGTTTAAATGTACCTTCATAAATTGTCTACTCCACTTATTTTGCAACACAATAACATATGAGAATCAATTGATCGCTCGTTAAACGGAAACAGCGGATACGTTCGATAAATGGAAATGAAGGCAATTCGATACTATTGTGGCGTATTGACACTATTATTAAAATAAATTATTTTAATTACAGAACTACATTTTAGTTTATTTCTTAGTATATTTAAATAGTTTTTAGTTAACTTAAATTTTATTATTGTCCACATATAATGTTTTTATTAGTAGAAAAGTGTAACTAACGACTGCCTGGCCGTCTATTGCTCTCGCTGGATCGCGGGCGCACATCTGTCGATCGGGTCGCCGGTCTCCCCACCCGCTACGGTTCTATCGCGAGCTCCTACAGAGTGTCAGTCAGGATCGATGCGCCCAACTTTCAACTTGTATTCTAATGTATTCGCGTGGCTACGTTCATTAATTCACTTATATCTCATCAACATGTTTCTATTGCTCTTCTTCTTTTCTAATAATTGTCATTTGTACAAAATAAACAATATCCGTGGAACTGTCTTTCGCTGGCTATTACTATCTAATTCAAAACCTAAGATAGGGCTCAACAACAACAACTACATTATATTGCACATTAATGGTATTAAATCTAGGTCAGAAGTGCGACACTATTCAATTAACATTCTTAAAAGTAATCGTTTGACAATATTATAAACGTCCTATTAAACCTTAATATATGTGCATTTTTGTCGTAGAAACGTAAACGAGCGTGTTGGTGTAAAGTAGTAAACGTTTAACCTTTGTGTGATACACAAAAAATATTAAATTAATAAATTATTCAAAATCTTATTATCAGAAGAATATATAAACTTACAAAATCTCCTAAAGTAATGTATTTTTTATTAATTATTGTTATTGTTATTATAATTATTTATTTGATAATAATAATAATTATTATTATTATTATTATTTTTATATAATATTCTGTTTTTGCATGTAGTCGGAGTAATAAAAAATGTAAATAATGTTCATTTAAATTAATAGTAGTAGTAATGGGATTTTTGATTATCTGATAGATGTCGCCTCCAATCCGATAAACTATTATTTATATAGAATGACATTGTAGTTCATTTAGCACAGCGTCGGTCGAACGGTCTTTCAAAGATCGTATTTATAAGTTCTGACCTTATCTATTAATTTTCTTTTTCTTCTTGTCAGCCTATAGACGCCCACTGCAAGGCAAAAAAAGGCCTTGCCCAAATATACTCGTAAATGAGAGAATGCGTCATAATCATGACGCTTGACAAGCGGGTTCGTGGCCGCAGTGTGGTGTTATGGTACGCAGAGGACGGTGCTGTCCATCCTACGGTAAACTGATCGCTCTGTCATCTCGTACCACATCACAGGAGAAATTGTTAAAATAAATATATTACATACATCAGCTAAGCACTCTTTTACTTCCTTTTCGTGATCGTCGTGAGGTTTTGAGCTCATTTTGATTACACTTTCACTGTGTTCCTTCGACATGCACTAAAGTTAACAAAATGTAGAAATTAATTTATATAATAACGATATGTACAGAGGCATACAAAATGTATGTTTGTTATGAAATAATATATAATACATTGATAAAAAATATTTTTTTTTCACTTGACAATTTTGACAACTTCAAAATATTCCATAATAATAATAATATTAATTAATGTTTAATATATATTTAAACATATCTACAATTTTTTATTAGAGTTTAGATGCCATATTGTGATTCTAAGTAACTCTAATGATACGATGGATTGCAGAAAAAAAGAGATTTTAAAATAGAACTTAAAAAAAAAATGATAAAAGTTACAAAATACGCTTTGATAGTGTATAAATTAAATAAATGAAAAGTACAACTGTTTTTTGGAATGTATTTTTTAGATTATTTATTTCTTCTCTGGCTAGTAAGAGCCTTCATCCTGTTCTTCATTAATGTCAACAAATGCTTTAGGTACTGAACACGTGAATGGCTGTGCCATTAAATCTCTGTGAAATGTGAAATTGGGATATTTTGGCTTTATTAAATTATCATTAATAACGACGATGATTAGAGGGAATAGTAACAATCTGTTTTTACAATATACTATGAGATAAACTTAGTTGTAGTCTGCACGGGTTTAACCCTTTTAAGGTAACTATTTATATTCCTTATAGATTAATATTAAACATTTCAACCATATTCCTTCTTTGGGCAATGCAAACAATGACATTTCAACTTAGTTGACGGTATTTGGAGGATGTATATTGCAGGTCTAACTTCAGTTTGACTTGATTGGTTTATGAATTGTACTTGAACTTGAATTTGACATTATATAATTTGACATACCGATGTCCGTTTTGTCGTAGCGATGCATTCTTTTATTTTGATTTAAATAAATTTATTTATTTAAATCAGAATAAGTTTTAGGATGACAAAAGGTATTATGTATCTGCCTCTATATTTAAAGCAACAAATCGATGCTAGGTAGCATTTAATAAAAAAAAATCGTTATACAGGGTATGATGAAAAATAAATGTAATCAAAATAATATAATAGAAACAAATAATGATCGCTCCACTTTAAACGAAAAACAAGACTAAGCCTAAGCTTTATAATATTGTCCATCAAAATATACAAATTTTTAGTCAATTGAGAGTGAATTTCTATGTATGCGCTTGATAGCAAGGCTGTTAGAGTTAGAGAGTTAAGTTTATGAGATTCATGGGAATCTTCCATCAGTGAGTTTATATGAGGTGTGTGGATGTTTAGTCTAGGAGTATAAGGAAAGTTTTTAGTAATTGCGACTGTTGTAATATATAATTATGGATTAGAATGGACTGGAATGGAATGGAATGAATGAATTTGATCGGAAGAGAAATTAAAGTTGACATTGTCGACGTTTACGTGTTTATGTGAGAGTAGAGATGTGTGTTGATGCACCCCACGTTTTCAGTCTTCAGTTTAGTACAAGATTACGAGTGACACAAATTAAGGCAACAACTGCAGGAGGGGTGATGGAGTGAGGCAGATGTGGAGCTCAGAGCTGCCATAGGGCAAAATTATTTTCTTCTCTTGAGTGCATTTGTAAAACGTGGGTTTTTCTACTTTTTAGAATTTTTTTTATGCTTGAGTATCGCATTGTCATTGACTTCTGAGCGATCCTGAAAATTTCAGCGCTCTAGCTAGCTGGAAGGTGGGTGAAATTTCGATTGCAAGATTTGATCGCCACAAACCGACAGACGTGACGAAGACGAGCTAAGTAAAACGTGGTAAAGTATAACATTAGCTCATTGTGGATTACCGAGCACTAGTTGTCAAAAAGCAACAATATTATAAATATAGAAAATTACATATTGTCAAGAGAGAAAGCTATTCGCAGGGTTATTTTACAACTCTTCGTAATAACAAGTCGCTGATAGTGTACGGTAACTTTAACGTAGATATATTACAAGTAACTTCGTCTAGTGTACGACTATTAAATTTGTTTAAATCTTACCATTTGTTGAAAGCCTTTCCGAAACCTACTCACATTACTAGTATTTCTAGTATTAAAATAATCTGTTCTGTAAGAAATGTTATAGCGATAGTACTATCATCTCTTATTATCATCTCTTCATAAATATTAATAAGAGATGATAATATCGAATTTAAGTTCAGGTCACTGTGGTCAAAAATGTTCTCTCTTAATTATTCATGAAATTGAAAGACCCCAAAAATTTACTTGAAGACCGATTACAAAAATAGATCCTTACCTTTAAAAATAATGTTGCGCAAACAGTGCTTAAAGAAACTTAAGTGATAACAATCCAAATAATTTATGTAATCTTTTCAATTCTTTGTTACATCATTTATTAATATTTTTAAGCCAATACCGATAACAATATACTTAAAACTTAAATGTAGTGATTAGGCTACCGTAGGAATATAAAGAATCAGAGAAAAATTATATGATTTACATGGTGAGAGGTAGTGGAATCGTGTACTTGTATAAAGTTAGGAATTTCTTTAAAATATTTATGAACGTTTGTATATAAGCTAAATCAAATTATATTCGAAATAAAATCTTAACTACAGAAGATAAAATAAAGGGAACCTGGGAATTAACCAGTAAGAACTAAGTTTCCTAGGTACAACTTAAAAAAAAAAGCTCTATTAGAACCCCCATCTCTAAACAGTCGCAGACAAACTCAGCTCGGCCGACTTTGCAATAAAAAAAGTTAGACAATTAACGGACGTTAATACGGCTTGACTTGTTTATTTTAGTTATTTTCATAGTATTTTATCTTACGGTATTTTGTCATGGGACAGTGCTGCCGAGATTAATTCTATATTTATTTTACAAAAAAAGCTGTTCGGGCTGTTTATAACTTAAGAGTCAGAGATTATCTGAAAGATTTTATAAAAAAATAGGTATTCTTATAGTCGCTTCTCAATACATGTTAAATAACATATAATTTATACGCCAAAATTTAAATAGTTATTTAAGAAAACATTGACAGACACGCGATAAATACGAGAACTAAAAACAAACTCATAATGCCAAAATATCATCTTCAAAAAGTTATTTAACGCTTCATGGCCTTGAGTGTACGTATATACATTTAATAAAGTTCCAGAGAATATCTTGAACCTTCCTTTTCTTAGTTTTAAAACTAAAATTAAAAGTGTATTATTAAATAAATCGTTCAGTTTTTAGTGAATCGAAAGGTGTAGAACTTCAATTGTTGAGTCATTTATGGAGTTGATAGAATAATGTATACATCTAAAATTATGAAATTTATTTTAAAGAGAGCAACTGTTGAGTTTCTGGCCTACACTTCTCAGCAGAGCAGCATTCCTAGCCGATGGTAGCTTTCTCACGGACCAACTACACTGACCTCTTTTATTGTAATAATTGACGATTAAAAAGTGCGTGTGAATGCCTATTTGAATACAGATATTTTGAATTTGAATTTTTAATTTATATAGATATATGTTTATTACATTATATCAAATATATATTTATAAATTTGTATGAAAACCTATTAAATTTATTATTTTGCAGATAATAGTTAAACTGTTTTCTTGATTAGTATTCCAACCTAACTTACTAACTCTCAAATTTATATATTGCTATATGCTAACGAAACCACTGATTCTAAATTAATAAAAATATTTAATTTCATAAAAAAACATGATAAGGACCATGAAACATCATTTCATTTTATAGTGTTAGTAAATAAAAGAACATTACTTCACAACCATTAATAAAGCTCTTCTTTAAAAAATCCAATTTACATATGAGGTGGAAGTAGAATCGAGCAGTCAAAGCGAGATAGTTTGAGTAATGAAATGAAATGTTAACAGCTATATGTAAAATAAAAAAACAAAGACAATTTATTAATATAGTAATGGTTATAAAATCTATTCACAGTAATTTTACATTAAACATAGATTTAAGTATACCAAAGCGAGTTCATGTGCATTTCCACATCAACCATATCTAGCATCAAGAGATCGAATACTAAAATACAATAAGATCCTATTACAGAGAAGACACAAGTACCTACAAACTGCTCTCAATTAAGCTGTTACCTGCTTCTGTGAGATATGTGGAGCGATCTGAGATCACATTCAATTGCATCGATTAATAATGTATCGATGATCTGATGATCTGCTATTAATAACAACCAGTGTCGAACAGTACCTAGCTCTTACATTATTTTGTCCGTGGCTAGTCTTTTCAAACCATTTAAGGGTTTGAAATCATACATCTATAAATAAACATTACATAATGATTCTTTATATAAACCTATCCATTACAATTATATTAGTAAAAAACATCTGGTTTATAGATCAGGTTCGCAAGAAAAAAATAAATGAACTATAATAATAATTAGGTAATAAGCACATCAACTCTAAATAAAACTAGGCAAGTGAACAAAGGTGTTAATTATTTTCAGTCTCCTACCTAATCCCGAACTATAAAGTGGAATATTGAGACGCACGTTATTAGGATGGGAATTAAGTGATTTTTAAATATCTGCAGCATATTTTTAGTAGTTTCGATATTAATAATTTACTATATATTTCAAATTCTGTTTTGATCAGGGCCCTCATAGATTATGACCGGAAAGTTTCGTATGGTTAGCGAGAGAGCCTAACTAAGTCTGACCCTCTTTCATTTCTCTATGTAAGTTGGAGCAATCTCATTCTAAAACAGTTACTCATGGATAGCTATTGTAAGACTTCATATTTGGAGATTTCTATCAACCACTTACCAGCAGTTGGTCCTACTGCTCGTTTGCCCCACAAATACTTAACAAGGAACAACAAGGAAAGATTATTAATAAGTTTGACCTTATAATTTTTTTTCTTTTATGTTTTATGCATATATATTCAAAATTATGTAAATAAAATATTAACTTTATCTATGATCTCAGTTCTTACTCAATAGAAGAACTAAAACACATTTTTATAGTAAGTTAAACCTCTAACATCAACAACCAACTTCAGCCATCAATTTAGTAGCTCATATGTAACAGCGACCCTATTAATGCTTAAGTCAAGTCGAATTAACGAAACTATGGAACATAATTCTTTATCCCTATCAATAGGTTATTTTCAGTAGCCATTGCAACGGCTCTTCATATAAATCATATTTGGTTCGATTAAAACTAACTTGAATTTTCCATCGTCTCTGTAGGAAAAATAATGACTATTAATGATATCCCTTATTTCTGTTTAAGACGAAAGAATCTGTATGTAAAGTTTTTTAGATTTGACTTAAATAAGGCCCTGAAAAGGTTCATTAAAAAAAAGGTAAAAAGAGTAATGAAATAATAAATACAATAAGTATTCTTCAATTAAAGGTGTTCGCAACTTTTCAAAGACAAATTTCTTTTATGATAACGATTGAAGGCAGAAATACATTTTTTATTTATTATAACGTTTTAAATGCTATTGTAACGACGAAAATTTTATTAAACTTAACTCTGAATTTTCATTCTTGAAATGATTCGACTTAAGAGAGTTAAGAATAATGCTACATTTTATTTTTCTTTGTTTGACAATTTAAACTTCGAAGGTTCAGCGCAAAGAACAATAAGGCGTTATGAGAACGAACAAGATGGAATAAAAATATCATTAGGTAATTTTACCCAATTTTACCCAATTCATAATTTATTTGATATTCTATAAAGACAAATAGCAGGACCACTCAAAGATGGTTAGATAAATTTTCATCCAAATTATTATGATTCATATAATTCGTTATATTTATAGGTAATGGTGGGGAAATAAGGTGGAAATTTGATAAGGGCGGGTAACGACGCGGAGTAACGAAGCGAGACGTCAGACGTTTTGACTTCATCGCGTCCTTCATGTATGTGCAGTGGATGCGGCGTTTTTCTATGAATTCCTGTAATTTTTTTGATTTCAAACTGCTTTTGGTTTAAGGTATTTAATAGGAGCTCAGATCATCACTATAATTATTGGTTTAATTATATCACATTAATAAAAAAAAATATTCTACTAAAATATAATATTAAAGTGAATTCTCTGCCCATACATATTTTTATTACATTCGTGTTTAAACGATGACTTTTTATTTAAGCTTTGTCGCCAAAGCTAAGCATCCGTGAAATGTAGGCGTTTATTCACTATGTTGTTCAATTTCATTAATAGCTTTAATGCTTTTTCAACTTTTTAAATTTCTTTTATCCGTCATGTTAATTTTATTTTTTGTATGAAGTAATACAAAGTGTATTTTATAGAAGGATTTAAAACAATTAACTACTGTATGCATTTCATTTTATAAATTGCTTTTATAAATGTTATGAATAATAAATAATAATTTAATATACCAGAACCATGAAAAGAAAATAGTTGGTAGTGTTGAAATTTGTTAATTTAAGGAATCTTAGATAATTGTTTAAATCTTAGATATCAAAATATTACTTTTTGAAACAACAAAAAATAATAAGCGCCGAGCGCCATGTGCCAGAATTCGGTCACGCCTAGTAATATTTATTAATAATTTTAATTATTTTAATAATTATAATAACCAGAAAAATTTATTTTATTCAAACTTTAGAGTAAATTCTAATGGCATCCGAATCTCAAATATTATATATTATTCTGTGAAAATAAATTAATTTCGTATAGGACATAACGGTTTGGTGGTCTTTTCTTATATGCAGTTATAATTAAAATATCTTGCGTTCTGCTCTTTATTAATTCTGACTTATTATTGGTGATGATAATCAGAATTATTAATAAACCAAATTTAAATAAAGGTTACAGTAAGCATTACGTCGACTTATTAAATTTGAAATTGATATTTTCGGAAATCTTTACTTTTACAAAACACATTCTTCATTCTTATTTTTTACGGCGTTATTATTATAAAAATCATAATACGAAAAAGTTTGTGCCTGCTAACACTCGGCTGATTGACCTGACGTTAGTATTATTGTAACTCTATACTGATCTTTCCTCTATGGATAAATGTAAATTATTTAATATTATTCCAAAGCATATCTGAACTCCAACTTATTGTGTGTACATAGAAATCTATTTAAAAATATCATTTTAATGTTAATTTTGTAATGAAATTTTTACAATTATGCCTAAAATGAATCATCTATAGTATACAGTTTTATATGATAAAGTAGATTAAAGTAAAATACCCACCTATTACAAAGAAATTAAGATATGTTTTTCTATTCACTACGAAATATAGATTAACAAAGGTGTCCCGGTTTCACCTAGTAGAAAAGTCTTGTAATACCTAGGTATTTTTTTTAATTACCGGGATACATTTAAAGGACAGGGCCTTAAGAATAAATGAGCTGGAAAACTATTCGGTAAATTACGAATATCTTATAATCGTTTATTATTGCCCATGCAAATTATTAAATTAGTGGTTTTAGTTTTTTTTTATACTATTTCTATTTAAATAACTACCTCACATAAAAACTTCCATTTGAATAATTGAGTTTTTAGTATAATGAATCCGTTTAATTCATAGCAGTGTAATTACAATATTCATCCTACCTTTAAAATGTTACTCGAAAATATTTAATAAATGTTTGCCCAAAAAATATAAAAAACAGTAAAAAAAGCAGACTTTTTTATAACTCTTTTATGTAACGGCATATTATTCAATTAGTAAGATCAGAAAACATATACTGCTAATAAGGATACGTGAGGTCAGTAATAACACAATGAAAAATTATATAGGATATAATTTAGGTATAATTCCCAATAGCACGATACATAATTAGTTCTTTTAAATTTAGGTACTTCTATTTAAAGTTAAAAATAAAAATTGTGCTATATACGAAAACGTTAAAAGACGTGGATGACATGTCACCATGTGAGAGCCGAGAGCATGCCGTTTGATGTCAAGTCATAGGATTTAATTTTAACCCGAAGGCCCGCATAAAATAATAAAAATAAAAAAAACTAAAATGTAGTTATGTAATAAAAATAATTATTTTAATAGTAGTGGTAATACGCCGCAAAAGAATATCATTTGCTCACACACTTGGTCCTTTCTTCATTTATCCACACAGAATCACTTCACACTAGCCTGTGTATCTATTCCCGTGGTTTTACTACACAGCCTTGCTGAGCTCATTACCGGGTATTTATACATGTTGAAAGTAAAAGAATCTTACCCAATAGTGGGTAGAAATAAAATAATTATTTGGATACACTACAAGCATGTATTGTTAATTTTTTGGTATAATATTATTCTAATATATTTAATTAGATATAATATATGTTAACGATATCTCTTAGATAATTGTATTATCTCTTTGTATATTTATTCTATTTCTTTCTATTCTTCTCTTATTTCGAATTATAGATTTCAGAGTCCCGAAGTTTATAAGAAACAATAAACATTCATAATCTACTGAAAGTTTATTATTGCTATTAATTCGTTCAGGGATTGATCGTGTAATGTCCTGCTTCGTGACGTCACACCATCTGTCCCCGTCACGCTGTCGTGTCGTAGTCCCACACAATCCGCTATCCTTCGTGTGTTACATCGTTATTGTTAATATCACTGATTTATAGGCTGAGATAAATGGTACGCCGTAGTTTTTATAGGTATAAAATTACTTGACTAAATAAGTGTTATTATAGTTTTAACTATTGTGATATAAAAATAATAAACCTACTTATACTCTAGAAACAAATCCTTTATTATATTTAATAAACAATTGAAATACCTTATAATATAGTTGTAATTAAAATTGCAGTGCAAATACAATATAATATCCATAATACATTATCTTTAAAAAAAATGTTCTTATACGCACTCCTGAATAACAGTAAAATTAAATCGCTTAGAAGATTTATGTGTATAAAAATTGAGACAGTATTGAATAAAGATTTTAAAAAAAATTATCAAACATCGATTCACATTTAGAAATTAACCTATAATTTTGATTCCTTGACATTCAATGGATATAAAAATCGCGCATCATTAGATAAAGGACTTTAAAAATAATTCCATGATAATATTATGAACGATTGAAGTACATGTCATGTACTAGGGGAGATACAAAAGTAATCTACCTAGCTATGAAAGAAAAGAATCACGGGAAATTGTACTGTTTTTCATTTCAATCGCCTCCTAACTCAATATATTCCACTTGGATGGGAGTCTTTTGATATCGTCAGAAAAAAAGTCTTGCTGGCTTGCAGTAGATGTTTGTTCAAAAGTCGAAACAGGTAGAAATCGCTCGGGCCCACGTTTGGGCTTTAAGAGGGGTGGTTCAATTCTTGGAACCCCAACTCAGGGACTGCATTATCATACAAGAGCTATACCCCGCGACTCAACTCCAGTGTCTTCAAATTTTTAAAACCTCAGCGTAATACTTCACTGTGATTGTTTCCTTATGGGGACAGTAATCAATTAATAGCAAACCTTCCATATCCCAGAAAATTGTCACCATAATCTTTCCGGCGGATGGAAATTTATTCGGCCCCGGGGAGCTCTTGCGTTTCCATTACGTGGTTGTGTTTCTTTGTTGTTGTCTTGTTTTGTCTCCGGGCCCCGATAATGAATCCACGTCTCATCACCCTTTCCTATCTTAGACAGAAAAGCTTCACTTCCTTCCTCAAATAGGTCCGAATTTTCTTTTAAATCAGAACACGGTATTCCTAGTGGAAGGGCGTCAGCATTCTGAGGACCCATCATGCACTGACCTTGTTCATGAAAAAATTTTCGTGTAGAATTCTCGAAACAGATAATTTTGAAACACCATATTCATTAAAGCTATTAAACGACGGTCTTGAAGCACAAGCTTTTCTACCTTGACGATGATTTCAGGTGTCGTTGCTTCCATAGGCTTTCCACTACGTGGGTCATCTTCAATGGACTCACGTCCCTACTTGAACTGTTTAGACCAATATTTTATTGTAAAATAGGAAGATATTGCGATATGTTTATTGATCACCTTTGACCCATTTTCTTCTTTCACTAAAAACTCGATAAGTCATGCTGTGTTTTAAACTAACGTGTCCTATATTTTCTGCAATTAATCACAATTAACGTCCTCATATTAGCACAGCTGATGCGCTATTGAACCAACATCAAGTATCCTGATATTTTTTCAAGTCATTAAATTTCTAAACTTATAAAAGATATACGAGTATATGTTACCATTCTATCACCTTTTAAAATCTTTGGACTTAAACGTTTTTTTAAATAGTTTTTTAGTATTAACTTAGTTTTTAAATGTACCCTAATAACTTTAATGTATATATATATATTTGCATACTCTTATATAACGGCTTCTACTGAGTTGATTCATTCCTTTATTTGTTCGAAGTATCGTAATATCTTTACCATAACTTTTAAAGTGATTACAATAGCTGATCTTTTGGACATCACTTATTTAAAATGTATATATTTAATAAACCAAATAAAACATTACATAATATAAATATTAATGTAGTAAATGCGAGAGTTGTTGTTGTTTCGTTCACGCAAAAACATATAAATAAGCATTTATGAAATTTTACAATAATTTTGTAACATATACTAGAATAACATATAGGGTAAAGTTAACACAGACTATACATGTATTATACCATAATTTTTAATATAACAATTATTGTCAAGTTAATCTGAGAAAAACTTTGTATCTGCGAGCTATGCATAGCTAAGTGAACATAATGTATGTAAAAGTTTATATAAAATGCTTAATACTAATTCAAAATGCTTAAAAGGCTGCGAGACCAAATAGTTTTTTCCATTAGCCATTTAGAAAAAAAGATAATTATGCGGACAAACTCACGGATAAAGTCGTACCTTACCAGCCAATGTCGAATTTAGCTCGAGAAAAGCCGCGGGAAAAGCAAACATTACAAATGAAAGCAATAATTTTTACACAAAGGTCTCATAACTTTAAAGGAACCTATTAGTACTATAACAATATTAGTTCAGAATAATAATTATTATCGTAATAGTAGTTAATTTTACTTTAATTTAAATGTTTTTTTTATATTTTTAATGATTTATATAATCGTCTCCAGTATTTAAATCGAGTAACATCAGTAATAATGACAGCCGCTGTCCAGATAACGCGTGTTTCATTTACTCGCTTGTCAGACGCAACGCGGCCCTCGGCGACTGCTTCCGTTTTTTTCCGTTCAATTAATATCCACCCAAGATTAAACGGAGTTGTTATGCCGTCGACGTTTATATCAATTAGAGTAGAAAATATATTTAAATTTAATAAAGCGACATTCGGTATTATATTGGACATTAATGCTATTAAATCTTAGAACTATGATACTATTCAATTAACATTCTTACAAGTTATTGTTTCACTTTGTTATAAATGTTCTATGAAACCTAATGTTTTTAAAATCTTACCTTTTTGAAGTGAAACTTCTTTAGGCGCATGAGGGTAAAATTTTTACAGATAAAACGTCACGCCGGTATGCAACGGAAGTGTCGGAAAAGAGAGAGAGAGTGATCGAGACCGATTGAGAGAGAGTAAGACAGGGCGAACGTAGCATGAGCAACTAGCCGTGGAGTGAAAGTAGGGAGCAAGCGAGTGAGAAAGATTGAGAGAAAAAGTGAGACAGAGCGAACGTCGTATTACTATTGGTTGTGTATTCGTTTACTAGTTAATTTTATTTTAATGACAATTAAATTCCTAACCTATCTTCCTTTTTCCCTTCCTCTTAATGTTGGAAATTTAAAGTTTTAGATTTGTATAAATATAAACAAGATTTATAAATTAGTTCGCCAAAGAAGTTTCACTTCTGACATGTGTACTTTGTACGCACGCATGTTTTTTTTTTTTGTCTAAATGAATACATAATCATACTTTTATGAACAAACGCAAGTTTTAATAAACAAATATTAAAATATTAATGAAATAACGCTTATGTTGTTTATAATTTTGTTCTACTTTCAAGATTTTTAACTATTTTATGAGAGTCATTCAGATATTATTTTACTATATTTCAATAATCAATATTTTGTATGAACGATAATTTATATATTTTATAATTTATAGTTATAACGTTGTTTTTTTATATTTGGAATATTAACTATATTCACTTAATATGTTAATTTGGTACTTTGATAGAGTTATTTAGTTATGACATTAAAATAAATCTTTTTAATTTTTGTCCTTACTTTACGTACTTAGCACTTTCAAGTAATTCCTGAATAGTGCACATTCAGTTTAACAGCATAGTAAAGGTCTC
The DNA here is from genome assembly GCA_918358865.1 of Melinaea marsaeus rileyi. Lineage (NCBI taxonomy): Eukaryota > Metazoa > Arthropoda > Insecta > Lepidoptera > Nymphalidae > Melinaea > Melinaea marsaeus. The sequence goes on along the minus strand of OU911095.1, from coordinate 6,514,825 downwards.
AAATGTATACTACACCCGTCAAGTGTTTACTTAAGTGGTCCTACGTTTAAATTGCCTTCTTTAGGTTTGTTTTAAATAATCAGGAGTAATTAAAAAATATTTTTATTTAAGTGTGATTTCATTTTTAGGTTACTTACTTATTCACTCAAATCTATGCTCATTTAAATTATACGCTATGTATACGTCGTTACATTTAAACCTGCGATACGATATGATACGATACTACAAGAAAATTTATGAATTTAAAAAATACTCACCTGTTGCTAACTAGTAATTTCTTTCAAGCAACCTTCGTGTTGTGATGTAATGTTGAGAACATGAAGTTTGAATATGGATTGAAGTATTCAGAATGCTAATATTTTTATAAGTACTTTACTATACATTGGAAACAATAAAATTAATGAATTTATTGTTTACCTTTATACTAACTATCAAATACCAAATATTTGTGTTAAAATTGCCATTTCATTAATTTTAGGTTTGTTGGCGACAATAAAACAGTAAACATAGGGAGATATTTATTGAAAAAACTAAATGTTTGATATATTTTTATCCAGCACTTTCGCGGATTAAAGCTTTTTTATTCACAAACAGACGCTATACCCAAATAAAATTTGGTTTATTGCAAATATTTGTTTTATAAAAAAATGTGACTTACATATAAACAATTACTTAACATAATTAAAAAAAAAGTACGTACATTATAATCAAAGTTAGAGCGCAACGGAAGCTTTATCTTTAACCTTTTAAAACTTGTGGACTGTTATGGACACGTTAGTCTTTTATTTGGTTAAACGGAAAGTTATTGTAGTCAAAAAAAGCGACCATAAATGAAGGAGAAATAAATTTGAAAACAGCAACTAATACTGGAAAATTATTATTTAACCAATGTTAACGATATGGCATATAGTAAACGAGTGAAATGTTATCACTTATTTACAAGGCAGATATTTATTGACACAGAGCTTGTTAGAGAGTTGTTGTTTCTAAGAACCTTTTCTTTGAGCCCCGGTGCCTCGTTGAATTATCAAAGCACGAATAATTTTATTAAATAATGACAAACTATGATGTTAAAAGGTATCACATATCTTCTGATATTTAGAAATATATTAAAGAAGCCACTTACAAGTAGGTAAGTATTAAAGATAATTATACATATTATACACGATATAATTATGGTATAAATGATGTTTGACGTGAGAAAACTACTTTTTTTAACTTTTAATTTTTACTAACATTTTTTTTTCTATTTTACTTGTATGTACTTTATATTATTTTCTTGTTTTTAATGTCTTAATAAATATTTTAAGATTTAAAAAAAAAATATGATTACGAAAGTTGTAAAAAAAATATTTTGTAATATATTTTTTTTTACCGACTAAATGAACAAAAAAATATATCTATTTAAAAAAAGCTTATTGAATATTTATTAAATTCAAATATAGCTAGTTATTTCAAGAATTTTATTTGGTTACATCAAATTGTGTCACTGACCAAATTATAAATTATATATAGTAAATATTTTCGTACAATTTACGTGCAATAATAAACAACGCGGGCGGACATACACACATAGATCCTATTTACGCGTATTTTATTTTACACGGATCTATTTATCAGTCTTATTATAATACATACATATATTGCATTAAGTGTTCCCATTCCTCTTATACAGACTTTGGAAAATAGTTAGCTGCCATTAAATTTTTATCGAAAACTTTAATTTATACGGATTGTTATAATTCCTTGAATATCGTATACGTACATATATTGTATTACATTTAAGGTTTACCGAGGTTTTCTCGTTTTCTTTTTAAAAAACTATATATATATAAACCATAAAGCGAACATACTGTTTAGCGAACGATTGTTTAACGATGTCAAAATTGTTAATTAAGTTGAATGATTATTGATAATATTTATTTTTTGAGGGTAAGCTCAACGGGTTAACATGTGCTAGTGCTTTAAATTTGCTTTAAATAATGTTTTTTTAAGTTTTGTGTATTTTCTCTTGGTTATTTATATTATTAAAGATGACTTCATGAAAAAGTACTACACATACCTGCCGGTGACATAATCTATAACTAAAAATTCACTAATCTTATTAAATTCACTGTTTCGAATCATGGCAACCATTTTAAGGCACAAAAGTCTTCAAGTTCACGACTAATAATGCTGATTAAGTCAAGAGGCTATTTAGTAAGAAAAAATTATAACTTATTGCTTATTTTGTTTCATCGTTTTCCTCAAATTAAAGTAAAAAAACAAATTACTCTTTCTTATTATTTTTAAATAGTTTTGATGATGTTCTTTCACATTTTACCTTGATTTATAAGTTAGTTAGTTCGTGTCAGTTAACTAACTGACACTGAGTAACTATCCTGTTGAGGTGTTTGTTGAATCGCTTCGAAAACATTTTTTTCTAGTTAAGTTAGTTCAATAACAACATCTGTAAATTTATACGTACTAATGTCACACTTTCCTTAAACTTGAAAATTGTATAAACAAGTTACCCATGCCATAATAGATGAATGATATAAAAATCACCTGGACTCGAATCTACAATTTATGAAATGTCGTCAAATAAGTGTGAACTTCTGGAAATATATTGTGTAACTTGATATGAAAAAAAATTATAAATATTCGTGTTAACTATCAGCTTTCTTATTTGCAAAATGGTCATCTATAGTATGTTTTATTTATGTATATGTATTAACTGACTTTAAATCTCCCTTAGTTATAATTTAGAAGATCTTATCTCGTGATAATTTTATTGTAACAGGCGATTTAATTTCACACAGCGTTGATTGTAAATGCGCTTAATTTTAAACTAAAATTTAGATTAGTTCAGTTCGAGAGAGAATAGATATGATTCACCCTGAAGCTAAATTACTGAGACTTTTTTAATTAAAATAGTTCTTAAACATTGAAAGCATAACTAATATATATAGTATTATAGTAACATCTTTCCTTATAAATATATAGGCATATAACAAGATAAAGGTAAAAAATTTGTGATTTATTAAATTTACGTCAATAATAAATATAATTTTGGTTAAAATCGTATTATCGTGTCGTGTCGTATACTGATTTTTTTATTCATAAGGTCGTTATAATAAAATAAAATATAATATAAAAATATAGACATTTTTATATAAAATAGACTATTATTATTCTAGAGATGACAAATAAAAAAAATCCTTTTTAGAGCACTTATATAAAAACAGAGGATACTTGAGGATTTATTGTAATTCTAAATATACTGTCTTTTTTAAATAAGTGTGTTTATTTGTTTTGTTTAAGATATTTTACTTTATATACTTATATACCTAACAAATTTTTAAAATCAAAGGTTTAAAGTAATTTTAGATTAATCTTACATGTGTATTAGTGCCATTTAAAAATTTCCAGTTATCGATAACATATCTACACAATGTCAAAGACAATCATAACAAATACCATGAAGAGAGAAAATATCCTCCGCGTGGAAATTGTATTTACTACATTTATTACCTTAGTAAGGATTTTAAATCTATAATTTGTTACCTGATATATTCTTTGCTGTTTTAAAATTAAATATGAAAAATTACCAAAATATTTTGATGAATTGGTATAGAATATGCCAGATTATTTAAAACAACGTTACTATTTAGTAATTGAAAGAATACCGTATTAACAAATTGAGTATTTTTAAGCCAAGCCGTCTCTAATAAAAGGCTAATTCTGAATTAAACTCAATTACTCCATGTATTCCACATCGCTTCAATCATAAATCATTAAAAAGGAGAATTCCAATTACCTTACCTGTTGCTCCTTTAAATGTAAGAATTTTTTTCTTTATTAATCTACTATAAGTGTTAGCAAGGTACTATAATAAAATTGAAGACTTTTGTTTCAAAACTTAATAGAATATCAGTAAAAAGTGAAAAAAAAAACAAATTTACGTCAATGGCTTGAAGAAGGTTAAAAAATACAAAACACTTTAGGGGACTCTTAAAAATATAATATACGTAGTTAATCATGTTTCTTTTTAGAATCTGTAGGTCTCTAATCTATTCCGAAGAACTCTACTCGTATACCGTTCGGACAGATAACTTATTATAAAACAAAAATATATTTATTATTACCTACCTCCAATTCTTTGACCTAAGAGTCTGAGAGTCAGATAACACATTATTTAACATCATATTTTAAAATTATACAATTAGAATATTGTAAGCACAATAGAACTAATAATCAATGTGTTTTAATTTTAGTAATTTTTATTTCTGTATAACTTGGCAGAATCCAAAAACGAATAATATTTATTTGAGTGAAATACATAAAGTTTTCAAAGCATTGTTCACATTTTGCTTTGATAGGTGATGCAAATATTTTGCACCAGCTCGTTTTTTTAAGTTTCAGAACAATCAGTGGGACATCATACTCGATCGTCAAAACATTGTATAGATATTTGTCATTTCAAATCATACCATAATAATTAAAATTAAAATGTATGTTTTTTTTTGACTAAAGTTTTCGTAATTATCAGTCTAATATAAACAATTATTACCAGTATACAGAAGAGTAAAGTTATTTAAATAAATGACTACCACGTATAAAAATCCTTATCACTGCAACGAAGTACAAAAATATCAAAATAGGTGCGAGGTGTGATTGAATGTGTCGGTGTGTAATAATATTTTTTTTTATACAAAATATTGAAAATATTTTTTTGTAAAAAATATAAAACCTCTTTTGTACTGCCAATAAGTCGACTATTATATTGAGTTTCGTTCAACGACTGCGGGATAGGTTTATTTTAAACTGTATCAAATATAATAACATTCGCAACAACACAAAGTGTCAATGTTGTTATTGAAATCAGAGTATTGTAGTTTTCATGTCTATATTTAAGCCTGAAATATTCATTATAATATGTTTTTATGGCATTCTCTTGTTAGATGTAGTTGTAGTAGTTTTAATAAATTTTAATAATTAATGTTTTTTTTTAATTAGTAGAAGTAGTAGTATTGATAGTAGTAGTAGTAAATGAGTACTAGATATCGCAGACTTGGACCGGTATTCATATTAATTAATGTTTAATATATATTGAATATTATTATTATTAATTATAAAATAAAAAAATAAATAATAATAAGTCATCTTATAAATTGGATATCATCGTTGTAAATTTATGGAACATTAATGTAAGTTTTTGAACTTCTTTGACTTCATAATTATTATCAGTAATCTTGATACCACTATATACTCCAGGGTATCACGATTTTTTTTTAATACTTTTTACTAACTTATAATATTGTCTCTTTATATTCGCTTGATCGCCTCCCTCCATATTATACAATACCATGAAATATTACAATTGCAAAACTGAATAGTAATTTATTTATTAGATTATCATTACAGTAATCCTACAAATAGCTGTTAGTTAATTATCTTTTCAATCAGTTTTTAAAACATACAATGATTTAAAAGTAAGAAAATAAACAAAGTTTAATATGAACCACAACGGAAAGAATAATAAATTTAAATAGTTTAATTTGTAAGCTGTTAAATGATTGACTACAAGTTAGTCTTGACTAAACTTATTTAATTTTATATGTTTTTAGTTACAGCTTCTTTTTAATAATTTCTAAAATCAAAATTAAGATATATAAGCACATTTAATCAAATGTTATCATAAGTATAATGCAATTAAAATAAATAATTAAATACCTTATATAAGCTCTTAAAAAAATATATAATTCCGTAAATGAAAATTAGGATGTGTCTTACAACTAAACACGACTTACTTAAATTAATAAAATCAAAATCTAAATCTTAGTGGCAGATTAAAAATATCCATTAACACTGTTAAATTATGTTATGGCTTTAAACTTCAACGGTTAACTCCCAAACATATAAGCAGCACAAAGTTATTGTTTAGGACAAATAATTTAATAACCTATATATAGTTTAATAACACAAATAACCGATCTGTTCTTCGCAGTGTGTGTATTTTATTTAGTTGTGCCCATGACTCCTTTCGCGCAGATATTGGCAGGCTTACTATCAAGCATTATAACTTTATAGACCGTAACTAAAGAGTTAACTAAAGGTTTACAGGTAGTACGGCACATTTTTATTTGATAGAACTGCTTCATTTAAAGACCGATTTAAAAAATTTTAAATTTTAAGTGATAACCTTTATCACAATAAATTCTTGAAAACTGCATTAAAATCAGAACGGCCGTTCCTATGATTAACGCACACTAACGTACTGATAAACAGACAAAAAAAAGCCACATATTCTAAAAATCATTATCTTGGCTTCTATTATCATTATTTTTAAGGCAAGTCACTGGTATCAAGTGAACAGCGCCGCCCACGAACTCTTGCAACATCCGGAGAATAGCAAGAGTGTTTCCAGCCATAAAAAAAGGCCTGTATACCTACAAAGATGTTTAGGCCTTTTTTGAAAGTACCCCAGTCGTATCAATCTAGAAATACCGCCGAAGAAGGTTTATTTCACATCTTATTAGTAGGTGAAAGAAAAGCCCTTAAAAACCGTGAAGTAGAAGATCGCTATGCATCAAGGTGGCAGTGTTGTGCGGTGATGATATTCGACGGCAGATGTCAGATTAAATAAATCTCCAGAACACTCCCCGTTGTAAATGCAATAGAAGACGTACAAAGAGGCCACGTCAGCGGGTCCCCGACAATCCGAACGACTCTCCTTTGTACGCGGTCAAATTCTTAAAGCTGATATTGGGGTGATCCGAACCAGAGATAATAAAAGTACTCCATGTGGGCCGAACTTGCACCTTGGCTAGGCTTTAAGTACTGTCTCGCTCTGTTGATCACTTCCAATTTCATCGAGGCTAACTTGGCCTTGCTCTCCAATTAACCACGATACTGTCAGTTATTCAAAACGTCGAGGACCAGTGACGAAACGAAAAATGGGATTTCTTAGTGGTAAACACGCAAACTTGTATCTTTTGGGGATAAAACTGAACTAGGTACAGTACAACCCCCTATGAGACCATCCCCAGGAAGGTCTCCATACACAACACAACTTTCTTTCGGCACTCGTCGACGTTGTTACAGTAGGAATACACCGTATCTCCAGTGCTGTCATATACACAACAATGTATGAGTATGTTAGAGTTTTTTGGGTATCGCAAGGATAAGGGCATACTTCTCTGAGATTAAGACTATGACCTGAAGATGGGACTAACAAAATCAAAGCGTTAGCTCTGGAGTCAACTCAGGGGCACATGTTCGTAGCACCAATGGTGAAATGTCATCTGTCTCACTTCCAAGGAGTATAGAGACTGGCGGATAGCTTTTTGCCTCTAAATTATTTCTGACATTGAGCTCCAACACCGCGGAATAAAAAGCGGTGCCTTCTCTTGGTCGTTAAAGTCGAGTTGAGTCAAAAACAGTGCCCATGGGATCGGCTTTCTCTTTCGCCGTATGGGCCAGAGAGTTATTAGCCATGTACAATGGCGGTAGGGACAGCTAGTAAAAATTGTCCAGAATGGCCTTAGAAAGCAGCAGCCAGATTTTGCACGTACCAAATGTCTTACCTTGCCAACTGATCCAGAATTTTGACGACATGCTTGAAGTTTGCCTGACTTTGCCATTTGCCACATCAGGTAGACGAGTGTGCATCATAACGAACTGCCAGAGCCAGGTTAAAGATAGTTCTCCCTGTGTAATCGATGGCACGTGACCCCAGCTTATCAACTTTGTGCGCTTAAAATCTTGTTGTGTCGACTTGTCGTTTACCCTCGGAAAACATAAAATGCTATACTTTGCCCGCACGTATACGATGGGCAGCTCGAGTATTTTCCGAGAATCATAATTACAAGATAGTTGATAGTTGATAGTTGATTAACATAATAAATTGATATGAATTTTGTCAAAAGTTAAAAATATATTCCTGGAAAGTAGTTTTAAATTACATCAATAATGTTAGTGAAGCTTTGAATATACAATACATTCAAAATCAAATATGTTCGACCATCTGACCGTATCCCATATCCATAATCATCAATATTCGTAAATTATTGGGTAATTTGCAGCAATGGATCATATTATGCATATCGCATATTAATTAAATACATCATCGACATTCAAGATACAGGTAGCTCAATACTAACTTCCTTATTAACAGATGGACTGACTTTGCTTCACATTTAATTTATTCGCAATTTTTTTCGATACCCTATTACGATACTAAGTATCTACTGCTATTTGTTAAAATGCAGAATACAAAAGAGAATATGAAATAAAATATGTTATAAAAAATGGTGTATTAAAATTGCATAAAGATAAAAAATACTCCTAGACAGTATAGTGTATTAATTAAATTAATGAACTAAATTGCATTCTGGAATGTGTCTGCTATATTAGTCGTGTCTTCCCCTGGGTAGTAAGAGCCTTCATCTCCCTTAATAATAATAAATGTGTTGTGTACGGAACATGTGAATGGCTTTGCCATTAAATCTCTGTGAACCTCGTATTTACTGTTTACGTCTGGAAATTGTCATATTCTGGCGATATTACAGTATCATGTAATGGTGACGTCGCCTATTGAATAAAATATAATCAAAGTTTTTTTTTTTTAATATTGTGTAATATAAATTTAGTTATCATCTATAGGGTATAATAACCGTATTGGATAACTATAAATATCCTTTAGGTATTTATTTTAACATTTGAGCCCTATTATATCTTTTGGTAAAGCAAACAATGACATGTCAGGTTATTTGGATGATGTTGGTGATGTTGCAAGCCCGACTTCTATTATATTTTTATAGTTTATTATTGATTATTTATGTGATACTATAAGATTTTAGATAGATTCCATAGATGAATCTACCTATTGCAATCGATGCGATGACGGGACCCAGACCCCAGAGTAGGGGCGCTACGCCGTTTATGAACTGGAGATTGAGAATCCGTCAAAAAAAATAATTTATATATCCCTCTATATATATATGTATATATGATCCATCAGTCCAAATTCATCGTAGGCGAAATCTGACTTCACAGGTCGATAGGATAAATTAGTAGGATAAACGTACCATCTCGATTTTTTGGAAAAAGTGAAAGGGTTGGCTGGGAGGGGAGGTGAAAGTGCAAACCTTTTCAAACTCGGTATACACATTCTTAAGGACAAAATTAAGGTTAAGTTCTTGAACGGAGGAAATCAGTCGGGGGGTTGGGGGGCTGAGGGGGTTGAAAGTTAAAAACCGAAAAAGTCGCAGAAGAAGGCAAAATTTTGTAGTCGGAAAAACTTAGAAAATTAACAAATTAAAAGAGGAAACTTTTTTGCACGAAAAGTTTTTTGATGCGATCCCCCGTTTAGGAGATAGGGGTGGGTGGTGGTACCCCCCTCACCCAATAAATGCCGAGTGACCCGTCATAAGACTCGTAATGACTAGTAGAATACTGCTGGCCAATTTTTCTTTGTCGATCCGACCACCGCCCCCCCGCCCACAACTAAAGTAAATCATTCATTCTAATCATTGTTACCTTCGAATATTGCATACCGAGAATCGCGTGACGGGAATCTACCTAACACGATTGACCCTGTCGAACGAGGTATTTTTAATAGCAGTTGAACCTGTTTTTTCAATAATAACCTAACACTCAACTCTCAAATTCATAAATAGCATACACACGAAACTACAGCATGTGATTTCATGTCATTTTATACTACTTATAAATTAGTAAGTGTATGAAAATTACTTCTCAGCTTATTAAGGTTTTTCTTGGAGAATCCTCTTTAAATATGAGTTCGAAGTACAATTTCAGTGAAGTATGAAAATGAAAGTGAAATAGATAGTTTGACTATGGAAATGAAATGAAATGTGTTTTGATTATATATCAATATAAACTAAAGTAAACAAAAAACAATGATAGTTATAATAATAGTTATAAAATCTTTTACAGCTTATTTTATTTTCTTCAGTATACATAATGTAGATATATAAAATCAATTATATCAAAGCGAGTTTACGTAAATTTCCCAGTCAACAAAATGGATCCTCAAGAAATTGAATACTAAAACACAATAAGAGTCTGTTACAGAAAATACACTGATACACGTATTTACAAGCTGCTTTCCATGAACCTATGCTGTGAGTAAAACACATTTCCTCAGGGAGCGATCCGCGATCACATTCAAATGCAACGATTATTAATATATCGATTATCTGCTGTCAGTAACAACCACTGTAGAAGAGTATACGTAATTAAGTCAGTCATTGCATGTCCCAGTGACTAACCTTTATTAACCATTTATTTATAAACTAATTAGAACCATAATATAACCTTTATTACTATTGTTTTAATTAGTTTGTAAATAAAACGAATTAGAACCAAATAAAGCAAAATTTAGAATGTACTGTAATAATAAGTAGGCAATATAGTAATTAAAAATAATGTACATATATCTGCCGCACACTTTCAGTTTCTTTAAGATGTAAAGATCAGCATTTAAAGGGGACAGAGTCAAGCTGTAGTAGTGCCTCAAAGGGTTGGTTTAATCTTGATTAAGTACTTACCTTGGTGCCTCCTCCACGTTACAGATTATGGCCTAAATAACTATTATAAATAACTATTACAACTACATTTTGTATGATGAGTGAGAAAGCCAAAATTTTAACCCTCCTTCATTCCACCAACCCTACTTCAGTCCCGTAAATCTTACTAACCTCGTTCTAAAACAACTCCTTATGAATGGCAACGCAATTGCAAGTCTCCAAATGGAGACTTCTGTGAGTGACGATTCCACTTATCAGGAGGTGACCCTTATGCTCTTGTACCACACTAGTACTTAAAACAAAAGGAAATAAAATTAATATAACCTAATTAGGTATATACCTAATTAGGTTATACTAATACACACTTTTTATTTCTTTTGTATTTTAATACATTTTCAACATTTTTCATATAAATAAAAAAACTAATTTTATCTACCATGTAAGCCGTTACCAGCTGCCAAATTAAACCAGACATTTATACTAAGTTAAACCTTCTACATCAACATTCAAGTTGAGATATTGATTTAGTAGCACATTTGTAACAATGACCCGGTTAATACTTTAATCAAGTAGAATTAAGGAAACTATGGAACAGAATTAATTATCCCTTTCAATAGGTTATTTTCAGTGGCCATTGTAAAACCCTTTACATAAATCATATTTGGTTCGATTGGAACTAATTTGCATTTTACATCTTATTTGTATGAAATGAGAATAATAATTCCTCTCATTTCTCTTTAAAATTAATGGTTCTGTATGTGACGTTTCTTTGTTCGAACTTTGACTGAATTTCATAGTTATGATTGGGACGCTTCTCAAAAATTTTATTGGCATTCTTATACTGTAAAAATATTGAACTTTTAATTTACAGAATAAAAACTGTCTAAAGATATTTATATATTTTTATTTCACTTACCGGATTTATGTTATTAATATCACGAAGTCGATAAAAATATTCAGAAAAAAACCTATTAAGTTTAGTTTTTCTCATTAAATATACAATCAATTGTAGGAGAGAGCCAACTTTTATGTACTTTTATGTAAATATTGTTATTAAATATTTTAGAAACAGTAAACCCCTGGATAATTGATAAAAAAAACTTAGAAGAAAGAATATTGAAATTTTTCATACAATAAGTATGCTTCTTTTAAAGGTGTTCATAATTTTTTAATACAACAATCGTTTTGTGATAGCAATTGAAGGCAGAAATATATTTCTTATTTATAATAATGTTATAGTTATAGTAACGAAAATATTATTAAACTTGTGTCCAGAATTTCTTTCTAGAAATGTTTAGACTAAAGACAGTTGAAAGTAAGGGATCCGGTAAATTTTTTGTTACTTATCAATTTGAACTTCATGGATTTAACATAAAGAACGATAAGGTGCTATAAGAATGAATAAGACGAAATAAAATATATTAATTTGTCATTTTATGTATTTTAATTCATTATTTCTTTGATATCCTGGGAACATAAACTGCGTGACCACTCAAAGATGTTATATAAATAAATTTTCATCCAAAGTAGCATAATCTATATAATTCATTTTATTTATAGGTAATAGTAGGAAATACAGTGGAAATTTGATGAGGGCGGTTAATGGCGCGAGTAACGAAGCGAGACGTCAAACGTTTTGACTTCATCGCGTCGTTCATGTACGAACCGTGGATACGGCAGTTTTCTAAAGACTAATATTTTTTACATGGTATTGTATTAATACTTTTGGCTCAAAGTGTCATTAAAATTATTGGTGTAATTATGACTTAAGTATATAATATCATAATGAAAATAATCTGTTAAGACACAGATATAATTAAAACGATATTTCTGCCAATATATCTTTTTCTACATTCATGTTAATGTTATGATTTTTATTTATACTCTATCCCAAACCTAAGCATCCATGTAATGTAACAGTTTATTCACTATATTATTCAATTTTATTAGCAGCTTTAATGTTTTTTTATCTTTTATCCGTCATGTTAATTTTATATTTTGTTAGAAGTAATACAAAGTGTATTTTATGGAGGCATTGTAAAAAAATACTTACTGTATACATTTTATTTATAAAACTGCTTTTATTAATGTTATGAATAAAAAAGTTTTAAAATTAATATCTGCAAGATAAACAACCTAAAAACATAAATTGAAACACTGGTAAAACATTTACATCGGTTTTAGTTCTTATTTTATAAATACGGATATATAAAAATCGGAATCAAAAATCACTAACTTACTGCCCAAATAAATATTAATCAATTTATATTCATTCATTCAAGTTATATTTTTTTTTTTTTTTTTTTTTTTTTATGTAAGAGGAGGGCAAACGAGCTGGCGGGTCACAGATGGACGTGATCACCGCCGCCCATGAACTCTTGCAACATCCGAGGACTTACAGGAGTGTTGCCGGCCTTGTAGGTGGGAATAAACGCCTTTTTTGAAGGTACCCATGTCGTACCGATCTGGAAATACCGCCGAAGGTAGTTCGTTCCACAAGCGAGTGGAACGTGGAAAAAATGTCCTTGAGAACCGCACAGTGGAGGATCGCCACGCATCCAGGTGGTAAGGATGGTATTGGAGGCGATGGCGCGCTGTGCGGTGATGAAATTCGGCGGCAGGCATCAGATCGAATAGTTCTTCGGAACACTCCCCGTTGTAAATGCGGTAGAAGACGCACAAAGAAGCCACGTCTCTACGCAATGCCAGAGAGTCCAGCCGTTCGCAGAGCACCGGGTTCCCAACAATTCGAACGGCTCTCCGTTGTACGCGGTCAAATGGTAGAAGCTGATATTGGGGTGATCCGGACCAGAGATGAGAACAGTACTCCATGTGAGGCCGGACCTGCGCCTTATAGAGCGCAAGTCTTTGGCCAGGTTTGAAGTACTGCCTCGCTCTATTGATCACTCCCAATTTCTTCGAGGCCAACTTGGCCTTGCTCTCCAGATGACCACGAAACTGACAGTCGCTCGAAATGTCGAGACCCAGTATTCTGATACTTGGCGAGGCATTAAGAGGAGTGCTCTCGAAGAGCGGTGATACGACAAATGGGGTTTTCTTAGTGGTAAACGCGCAAACTTGTGTCTTTAGGGGATTGAACTGAACGTGGTTCAGTTCACCCCACTCAGAGACCATCCCCAAGGAAGTCTCTATAGAAGACACAAGTTTCTTTCGGCACTCGTCGACGTTTTCCCGAGAGAGACCTGCACGGCCGGAATATACCGCATCCCCAGTGCTGTCATCCGCATAACAATGTATGTTGGAGACATCCAACATATCATTGATGTGCAGGAGGAACAGGGTTGGGGATAGCACGCAGCCTTGGGGTACACCAGCGTTCACGGGCTTGGGGTCCGAGCAAAAACCGTCGAGAACGACCTGTATGCTCCGCCCAGTGAGGAAGCTGGTGATCCACTTGCATAAACTCTCGGGAAGCCCATAGGAAGGTAGCTTCGAAAGAAGCCCCTTGTGCCATACACGATCGAAGGCTTTCGCCATATCCAGACTAACTGCCAGACCCTCTCCCTTACTTTCAATAACAGCTGCCCAACGGTGCGTAAGATATAACAGAAGATCACCAGCCGATCGACCATGGCGAAAGCCATATTGCCGGTCATTGACCAACTGGTGATCCTCGAGGTATGTTAGGAGCTGTTTATTGATAATGCTCTCCATTACTTTGGAGAGCAGAGAGGTAATGGCGATAGGTCTGTAGTTAGCTGGGTCCGAGCTATCACCTTTTTTAGGGATCGGATGGACGAGGGCACGCTTCCATGAGACCGGGACTACGCCTTTAAGGTAGGAGTACCGAAATAGACGCGTTAGCACTGGAGTCAACTCAGGGGCACACGTTCGTAGCACCAATGGAGAAATGCCATCCGGCCCACTCGACTTCTGAACGTCCAAGGAAAATAGAGACTGCCTAATAGTTTTCTGAAAATTACTTTATATTACTTTAGACCATTAATTTAATTATAAAATATTTAATATCAATCTTTTTAATGATGTGAATTAAAATAATAAGTTTTTTCAAATAAACATAACTAAAATTATAAGTTTTATTATTTTAATTAAAATATTTCAAGGATTTGTCTAACCTACAGCCTCCATTTAGCCAAATGGCTCACTCTTTGACGCTTTCTATCGGTTCAAAAATCATAAGTAATGCATGCACCATTGTAAAATTGTCATCGCCAGGGAAAATCTGTAAATGAGTTTGTCTATTATTCCCAATTCAGAGATCTGAACCCACAGACACTCTCCTGGATTTTCGTCTCGGGAGTATTTATTAAAGATGTACAATTGAACACTACATTACTTTGATCTAGTGATGCGACTCGAGTCTTGTTTCAACTCGTATCTAGATGTCACTTCATTATTCTAATATTCATAAAACTGTTTTTAATAATTAAAAGTATTTATACGTTAATTATTTATTTGTAAGTAAATTACTTAATAGAATTAAATATAAAGAAAATGGATTATGAAAGTAAACAAAATTCATCAGTGTGGTTAATTTTGTAAAAAATATTATATTTATTTATTTATTTATGGGGGATAGTATAAAATATTAATAAATACAATTACAGCTTTCTAATGATAAGGCTTTCTGATCTATTTTGCAAATGGGTGGATGGACAGGACATGATGAAACTATAAAGGTGTCTATTGGACTAGGGAACCCTGAAAAAACCATTTCAGTCACGTTGAAGTCTTAGGAAAGAATTTTTGCTTCAATAATTAAATGCGATTTTCAACAAACTTAGGCATTCATAACTTTTAATTAATATTTACAAAATATAAATGTGTTTAATAACGTAAAAACAAAACTCCATACTTGCTAAAAAACGAACATCTAAAGGGACGAAGATGGAAATATGTATAGACAGAAATACCAATTATAATGTGAAACATCTTATCAGAGAACGAGTATGCTTTCTAGGTGGCATGCTTCATAAAGAGGAAACGAAAGGCTAACAAAGTTACTTTACTCATTACGTAAAAGCCTACGATAATTTACACGCGAAGATACGTTCTCGATAGTATAAATTTCCGATAAAGATTCTTAATACTACTAATTTAACATTTTATCCCTAACCTAACCTAAAAGGGATAAAATTTTGCTTTCTGTAAAATGTATTTAGTAAGTAAATGTATCTGTTATAATATGTTTGCAAATATTGGGCAAAATATATCAATATTATTACTAAAACGCCACCGACTATCAGTTCATTGTTTAACGGAATTCAAAAACAGTTTAAACAACAACGAATAATTGAAATTTGAAAATTGTGACAATAGAAAACCGCTATGTGGCGGAACCTTGTTGTTACGGAAAGTCAAATACGTAATCATTATTCCATTAATTAATGAATAACGTATTCTAGCAAAGTTTTTATAAAATAGATGTTGTTATAGAAAATATTGAAGTAGCTTCAGGCAAATAAAGAGGTATTGTGGACAAAGTTTGAAATAAAATTGTGGTTTCAAAAATATTTTTTTTATTGAAATGTTACTTTTTTAGAATTAGTTTAATTTGAAATTCGAAGTGAAGAAAAAGAAAAAAAACACATAAATGTATAGAAGAGACTGTGATAGCAAAAATATATTCTTTCTTCCTGCTGTTATAATTAACCAATGTGAAGCATATATTGTTACTTCACTCATTGTGAGTTAGCGTTAAATATCCAATATAATATTTAAGAATCTATTTAAAAATACTTAAATTTAAATAAATAAAATTTTGATTACAAATTTAAAGACTAAGAAAAGGAAGGTATAATTTATCTTGTGGGACCTTATTATATATGGGTATACTCAAGACCATGACTAATATGTTTACTTTTAGAAGACGAAATTTAGACATTACGAGTTTGTTTTTATTTTTGTATTTATCGTGTGTCTGTTACTGCTTTTTAAATAAAAGTATAGATGTTAGCTTAAAAACATTATCTATTTAAATGGGTATTGAGAACTGACTGTAAGAATACCAATTTCTTAAAAAACCATCCCTCAGGGAATCCCTAGCTTTTATGTTATAAATAGATCGAACACCTACTTTTTGTAAAATAAATGTATAATTAATTTGGGCAGCATTGCCCCATAATAAAATACATTAAGACAAAATGTTGTGAAAATAAATAAATGAAACAAGTCGAGTCATATTGTCGTTCGTTAAATGTCTAACTTTTCTATTTCAAAGACGGCTGAGCTGAGTTTGCTTGCGAGTGCTGAGATATGGGAGTTCCACCGGAGCTTTTTATCTAAAATTATAACTAAGAAATTTGTTGACTCAAACTGTTCAAACACTTCATTGTTAAGGAACAAGCTACGACTTCTTCTTATTATATTAGGAAGTGTATACTCCATGTAATTAATTTTCTTAGTATTTAAGACTAAATTATTAATTTTGAACCAATAAGGAGCACTTTACGGAGTAATGTTTACTTTGTCATTATAATTCTATCACAGTTAACTTTGAAAATAATCGAGGTGTGTTGGTGAAACCATATTGCTTAGTATGCATGATTTTATTGTGTACCCAAACTATTTAGTTTAGAGTATTTTTTTCAAAGGTTGTTATAACTATGATAGGACTATAATTTCCAGGTTTAAGTCTACCATTACTTTAAAAAAAGGAACTATTTTACTGTTTTTCAAAAAACCTGCGAATATATCGATTTCAATACATTTGTTAAAAATATAATACGGATAATTGTGGGGCAATATCATTTATAATAGTGCTAAGTAATTTGGATGATATACTCCAAAGATCACTGTTTTTTTCAAATTGAAGGTTTTAAATGCTTTAACAATTTCATATGATGAAACAGGTTTAGAAGAAAAACATTTATTACTGACTCTAACATTATTATTCAATTCGACGATTACATCAGATAATGAAGAATTTAAACTACACGTGACTGTTATTGAAGTTATTGGATATTAAGTCTCAAAAGGAGCCGCTACATTTGTATCTGTATTTAATTCAATATTATAAATTTTTCCACTTGGACCTATATTCCATTATTGTTAGCCCTAGTTTTCACTGTAACCATATAAATCATTTTTTTTTCTGCTTCTATATATTCCTATGATACTATTAATGAAACTTAGTAATTGGTCTCAAAATTATTATTAAATTCATGTAACAAAAAAATTAAAACTTTATTCTATAAATTATTTGGATTATCATCATTTATACTTCCTTTAAGCACAAATTGCTAAACATTATTTTTAAGAGTGAGAATAAATGGATGCTATAAGACTGAACTTAAATTCTTAAAAGAAATACTTTATAAAAAGATAAAAATAACAATTTGAATGCCAAAGATATTTAACCAATAATAAAAATATAAAATGAAAAACATTAATCTTCAACCCTGTCAGTCAAACCAAAACATTGTCAAATGCAGTATAACTACGCACCATTATGTACCAAATGGATTGCAGTCACCGATGCTCGAGCACAGGCAGTTTCATTAGCCTTACTGCTCATACGAAATATTTGCATTCTCTTGTTACCTGCCTAAAGCCCTGTCCTTTAAATGTATCCCTGTAATTCAGTATGACCTAAAATTTCTTAATTTCATTGCAATGATTTGGTTATTTTATTTTAATCTAATAGATGCAATATATTTTTGTTCTTAATATACATATTCATTTAAGATGTAATTGTAAAAAAAAAATACAAATATTATATTTCTATTTATTTCTTTACAATTGAAATGATTTGTTTTAAATAGCCCTATATAAACACCCTTTAAGTTGGAGTTTAGCTATTATATGGAATAATGCTAAATAAGTTATATCTATCCATAGAGGAAAGATCAGTATGGAGTTACTCGTACAATAATACTAACGTGAGGTCAATCAGCCGAGTGCTCGCGGGCAATTTACTATGATCGTTATAACTCAAGTTCTCGTTCCATTGCTTTGACTAAGAATTGAATTGCGGCAAAGCATTTTGTTATCAGAATGAGTGTTATGTACAGAATTTAAAGTTTGAAATATTATGCAAGATATTTTAAATAAAAATATTCAATAAAAATCGACACCTTAGAATGTATTTCTTTTTAAATAAAAAATAAAGATGTCGGCCTTTAAAAATATATCAATTTTTAGTTAATATTTTAGAAAGGCTAGATTTTTAATTCCATTTGCTCACTTTACTCCACACCTTGCAGCCGCGACAGCCATATTTTTCCTTTGGAAACCGATTTATGTCGGCGTTCTCGGTCGTTTATTTATACGGATATCTATCCGAGCGATTAAGTTGTGAAAAACTGGTAGATATCGATCTAACTGAATATTTGCTTTTTTATTTTCTCATTTAATTGCTTTTCAATTTCTGTATATATTAGTGTGAATTTCCAAAATATTTTATTTTGTACATAATTAGATGTTTCAGTTTTGTCTCAAATTTTCTTGAATATTAATAAAGTTTAAACTTACTCTTTTATTATATATGTCTTTTATAAAAATTAAAAAGTCTGCAAATATCATTGTACAATTCAATTAGCCTACGTAATGGTTGTCTGTAGACTTTATTTCATTTTGTCTCTATTATAAATTGCCAATTACCATTACCAATTAAAAGTCAGAACGGAAGCTTTTTTAATTATAACTGCATATAAAAAGTGACCTTACCAGCTAATGTTTACAATACAAACATAATTTATTTTAACCGATCAATTTATTTTTAGAAGGATATGGGAGATTCGAAAGATTCTATTAAAATAAAGAATGAATTTGACTTTGAAATTTTAATTAAATAAAGTTTTTTGGGTATTATAATATAATTACTTATCAATAAAAATACATTTATGGATGTCTTCAAATTCCTAGTCATGAAAAAGTTAAATTATAGAAAATATAATGACATAAAATACTTTAATTATAGCATCAACCGAAGAGACATTATAAGCATATTTACATTATCATATTACACAAAAACTGTAAAATCATTTTCAAATAGATTTATTTAACTTGTATTCCACAAAACCTTCACAGTTAAAAGTGACGAAGGCTGTGCATTTTTTACATTTTATATGTAGCTAAGGAAGCGCAAAAACGAACTAAAATTTTTAATCTGTCGCTTCGCTCTGGCCATTCATTATCTGTCAGATGGGCCGCTTTTCACGAATCGCGAGGAAGCGCGAAAAGATTAATCAATATTGTTTTATACTGAACCGAAGGATCGATCGAGTTATTTATTAACTTGGCGCTTCACTATTGCGGTAACGTCGATAGAGGATAGAATAACATGAAACATTGGTCATTATAGAATACTGAAAATACAAAAACATAACGTAACTATTTTCTATTATTTTAAATGTGCAGTAAGAAGAATCGGTACTTTAACCTTTCTATTTTTATACGTATCATAGTGAAAACCATTAAACTATAAATTCAGGTTTTATTTCATTGTATTTTAAACCACAAAATATAGATAACAGAACTGTTAGGGTGCTCAGAGCACATATTCAGTGAAATACGAGGCCAAAGGGAATCGCGTTCATAGGATAGTTATCATTAATAATTCAGAACTACTGCATAGGGCGTTGCACCGCTGTTAGGGTTGCCATGAAAGAGCATATATATTATATATACATTGAATTTTAGATTATAATAACTAATGTATATGGTTATTGTAATCTAAAATTATAGTTAAAGATATTTAAAAGTTATTTTTATTTCGAAAATAGTATTTTTTTTTCCAGATATCTGATGTTCACTGAAAAGTAAAAAATTCTTTACCGTCTTAAAAAATTGCCTATTAAAATAAAATGTTTTGCCAATATTACAAATGCCTAGGAATTAAATACGGAAAAAATATTTTTTATTAATTTATTATATGTTTGTTATTTTTCTATGGAAATGTAAGTCATGTTATGTTTATTTATTTTTAATAAAGAAAGAAAAGAAATCCATAATTACGAGCAAAGCTCAAACTCTCGGCTCAACTGTCCGCAATTGTTTCTATATCATGCACCTTCTAACTTACTAGTGAGGTGACAAGCTCAATACGGTTTCATATTCATAGGCATTTGCTTGTTCTAAGTACAACATGTTTATTATTACAGTTGCTTCAAATATTCAGTTTTAGAATAATAAATTAGCTACAAAAATTAGGTGACAGGCAACTTTATATCCTTTCAGTGTGAGGTTATTGAAAAAATATACAAAAGAAAAAATATTGTCCTCAGGCCTTATAAACTTTTAGGTTAGCGGCCTTATCATACGATGATTTGTTATTAACACAAAATAATTAAGGCGATGTCATGTATCAAAATTAATATTTAATCTAACAAAAATAATATTTGCTTACCTATGTAGATAAATATTTGGTCAATTTTCGGTCGAGGTCCAAAATATTTAGTTGTGATTAAATGTACATCTGTCTTTAAGATATAAATATGTTCAATAACTATAAACATAAAACTTGAACCAACATTTCATTATTTTAGGCAAGGAATTAAACCACTTTGAATAGTGTACCTGAATGTAATTGTACCTGTACTGTACTTGAAAATATCTCCTCTGAAAATGGATGTAAAAATAGGTAACGGAGGATCCCCACAAAGCCTACAGAGGCTTTGTAGGTCTTTTTTAGATAAGCTCGCTTTATTATATTACGTTGGCTCTGGCATTTTATCGAAAGTTAACAAAAAATTTACAGTCAGTATAGTGGTAAAGTTAAAAGTAAAGGGAATTAAACGAAAGATTCGTTATTTTTATAACTTAAATTTATAAATATAATAATGCCGGTATCGATGTGTATAACTACTATTTAGGTACGCGAGTGAAATGTCTCGTTACAAAGAATGCGGTTGGAAAATTCGTCATTATTGTAATTAATCATTAATTTAAACAAAAATGTTTTCAAATTAGCTAAACTCACAACTATTGTCAAGTAAAAAATATTGTTAGGAAAATTGTAATGTTTTATAATAATGAAATGTAAAATATAAGTGAATTATGTAATAATATTGAAAATGTTAAATAAAATTGATTTATTTGAATTAAGATAATCTTCAATATTATTGTGACAATTGTATGTGTATTGTGCAATATTTTCAAAACATTATCTTTGGAATTACCTTTATTTATTACATATTTACAAATTTATATATGACGATAAAAATCCTCTATTCACAATATTTATTAAACATATAAAACTCTACTCACTTCTAGTACCTTGAGCCTCTTGACCTAGAAATTCAAAACTTTGGATACCATTTAAAGGTAAAAGCATTATTCTAGGAACACTATAGTCGTAGAATTTTTGTACTATTTATGAATGTTTCTTTTGTGAATAATTTCAATAGCCAAGTTATATTGAGGTATAAATTTATATATGGTTATGCTATTTTCCTTTGCAAGATCTGTTCAATGAGGATGGTCTGTGGTAATTCTGAAAATAATGTCACATTATTTTGTTTTTTTTTACAATTGTTGGTAGAATAAACAAATAAATAAATATAAATTTATCATTGAGAGAGATACATTGTTTTGTGTTCAATAATTGTGTATATTGCAAATAGATTTCGTTACCCATGGTATCTTTAAATTTTACAGGATAGTGGGAGAATCAAGTAGGCAGTAGGAAGAGGACATCGAGCACCCTATTTTATCCATTATGATTCTAAATCCAAACATGGTAGCTATTTTACGCTATCTTTTTGTGAGATGGATCTACTTCGGCTATGCCAACTCAAATAGGAGTTGAAGTTAATTGGTTACAGCTGAGCTGTACTATTTTTGAAGGATAATCGAAAAGTAATTAAAAACTAGGGGTTTCCATAATATTCAATGCATTTCATCATACTTAAGAATGACACAACTAAAGTTCTTAAATAAGTATGAAGGTTAATTGTATATGATAAGTCAGGGTCGTTTTATGTCGTTAAGCAGGGTTTTAGACGTAATTATGAAAAAAGTACTAAATAAATAAGATAACCATTCAATAATTTTAGTATTACGATAAAACTTAATATCTAAAAGTAAAATCTCACCTTCACTTTATTACTATCGATGAAAAGTTTATTTATATATTGATATAACCATTACAAATTAAAAAACATATTATTTAGATTTCTTATTCAGAATTAGTTACAGCAACTTCAGCTTGGGGAGTCATTGACATCCATTGTACACGACAAAGGCGTTTGATAATAGCATTTGTATCAGCTCATAGTTAGCCAATTCAAGACTTTCCATTTTTTTAGCTATTTAAATTTTCAGCTCTTTTTTCCATTTTCTAAAATATAAAAAGGCATTCAGACTAGTTCTTTATAATAAACACTCATAATTATCAGTATTTTTAGAGTAAAATTCCCAAATTATCGTAAGACGAATTTTATTTTCGTTCATATTACAAAGACAACTATGGATAATAAGACAAAGAGCACATTTAAGTGCTGTAAGGGTTATTAAAATATTGTAATTGTTTTAAATAATATAAATACATGAATTTAAGTACCATAGAGGAAACTAGTATGAGGCTTATTGTATGATATCAATATTTATACATAAAATATTTTAAACCGCTGTATATTGATATGTTTTCATTAAGTGTTTGTAATTTTATCTTAAAAGTACTTGATTTGTTGTTAAGTTAGGAAGTTAAACCGAATTCAGAGAATTGTATTCAGGATATTGATGTTTTTGTATTCTACCGATTAAAAAGTATTATATACGTATTATAAATTAATAGATTATTTTCAAATTCGTATTGTACTGGTAAGTATGGTGATTTTACTTCAATATAAAATTTTATGTCAGGATTTTTTTGTTTGATAATTTAATAATATGTATAATTATTATTAGTTATTGACCTAAACTATATCGGATATAATAGAAGATAGGTTGACGATAAAGGTGAAAAAAGTTACACAAGTTAAATTTTGTTCTGCAATGTTTTCAATATTTTTGTTTAAATTTCATATCATATGCTTATGTGTACTTCCGACACCCAACACCCATAATGGTACTGTAACTATTCCGTCAAAATAAACTATATCATTACTTCTGTCACTGCAGTGTGTACACTATTATCACAACAGATTCGATTTAGGAGTCGCATCCTGTTAGAACAAAACCGGCAAAATATGAAATTAAAATTACAAATTCTGCCACAAGAGGGCTGGATAAATAATTACATACTATCAAACCAAAATATATTATGGAACAATTTAAAACGAGATTTTGATAATATTGAAGTTAAAAATAATTTTATCAAAATAAAAAATAAGGTTGGAGCTACTACTAAGTGCATAATTATTATTATAATACTTTCATCATATGTCTTAAAAATCCTAAAACGTGGTGTATTACCCTATTAACTGTTTTGCTAATAATGTAATACAATATAATAATGCTCCTCCAAAACTTGTAGTAAACGGTGAATCGAAGTAAGGAAGGTACTGAAAAATTATGGTACTGTTCTCCTCGTTTCTCTACAATAGGAACAATTACAGCAAATTGTTAATTGAAGGAAATTATTTTTCACAAATAAGTAAAATTAATATTGACCAGAAGAAAATAGCTTTAGGTATATTTATTTATTTGAAGAAGTCACCGTTTTCCTAAATGACTTTATAACATCTGTATATTTTGTTCGGTTTGTTAATTGTTATGAAATTAATTAATTCTTCACGGACCTTGTGTAATAGCAATTTAGTAATGCGATGTTGCTTTTATATCAAATTGAGCATTTTTGATACTCAATATCGCGGTAATCAATCTGATGTTCAAATCAATGATAAAAATCGAATAATGCAAGTATATCGATACCTATTATTATGTTATTTTGTTCATTTCATCAATATTTTCTCATGTGTTCTGCACGTTGCTCGCCATGCTGTATATGACCTATGTTGTCAATATTTGTTCATAGACATATCATATAAATCATTTTATCGGATGACCTTATATAGTTCCTGAACCGTAGTCTATATATATATATATATATATATATATATCTATATATATACATTTGTTAAACTGTAAGGACTAATATTATATTTTATATATAATATTAATTAACCCTAGATAACTAAACTGTTTTCATTGTTACATTATTACTACACCTTCGTCCAACGGACTACGGAATAAAACAATGGAATATAATAAAAAATATTTAATTAAGATAGGAACTTGTTTCATTGCACAAAAGTAAGGATTATAATGAACACATTAAGTACTAATTAATGTTATAATATCAATTTACACAGTGACCACACATACCAGCATTTTGTGGACCACAAACAGCTTTTCTACATCTGGTGCAACGGTGCTTGGTCATTTGCCGGGCCTTTGATGGACATAGGTAGCAAATTTTAGGCGCGTTTGACGTAGAAGGAACAGAAGCTTCTATTGTTGAAGATTCGCCAAGAATATCCTCAATCATAACCCTTATATTACGCCCCAAACTCACGGTTTGTTATCGTTGCCGAAGCCAGGGTTCCATTAGCTGATCTCCTAGCTTCATTACAAAATCGGCCCCAGTCATTGGCTTTTTCTTATTTCTTATGTTGTTACAGACATGAATAGCGTAAGAATTAATAGAACATATATTGAGAATGTTATAAAAGTTACACACCGGCCATCTCTTGGTTTCCCGGTTAGAGCTTATATTTACACATTTGATCGACAGTGTCCACTGCACCTTTTGTGCTATTATAAAAATGTTTTATTTCTGGTTTTCATGTCGTTTCAATAATAATAGGTTGATCATGAATAGTTGACAATAAAAATACAACTTCGTTGGATTTGGCTTTAAATGAAACTAATATATTTCTCTAAAATGTCGTCCGTTTCCGATGTTCAGCTTTCAGATCTCTCCTTCGATTCGCTTTCCGATGCTGACTCCAGCAAATGACGAATCTGATCCCCTTGATTCCTCAAATCCATCTAAAACAAATATAAAAAAGTGAAAACATCTCTACATTTCTCCGTACCGTGTATCTAAACCGAACCAAAAAATTACTTACTACTAAATTTTGCTTTAAACTTTCTATTTAAATCAATCCAATAAATTAAATTAGAAATTTAATAAATACTATTCTACATTTATCGATAAAAAGCCGATCTACAATATGTAAAACAATAAATATAAGAATTTATTAATGTACGTACCGTAACAATAAAGTTGTTGTTATTACTAAACCTTCGTCCAGCGGACGACGAAAAGGTTACAGAGCACGTCCTATGATGCGCCTGGACCCAATAGTGTCACGGGCTGCACTGTTTACTCAAATTAGGAAGGTAATGAAAGAGTCAAGGTCAGGGGACGGAGCGAAGTAGGTGATTTCGAATTTCGTCAAGTGGCACGTCGTCGCCTCGACGAGTGATTAGTTATAAAGGGTTAATATATAAAATATTATATATCAATTAATATTTTAGAATGCATAGTCTTTTTAATATTTTCATTTTCATATAATTTCATTTTGTACGGTATCGTATGACATTTAAAAACCTTTTAATCGTACAGCGAAGTCGATCAATTCCAGAAAATGCGAAGCGAACGTTAGTTATGTTAATTTTAAGTTTGTATTTATTATTTAGATTGTGAGACAATTAGTATATGTAAGATTAAAATAGTTAATAATTTAAATTCACTTATTTAAAAGTGAACTATTTTTGCTTAAATTTTAACTTTCCATCAAAAAAAAATCATACATGATTTTAACAATCTATTTATTAACTCCGATGCAAAATTAGTCGTAAAAAAAAGTATTTATCACCAAGATGTTCTAAACTCATTATGACAGGATATCAAGTAATTTACCTTTTTTTAGCAAGTTGATGGATGAAGAGTGTCCGAGGTCAACCATAACGATTCTTACAACTGTCAAAAGAAATCAGAAAAGAGCGTCGGCGATTTACTTGTTAGGCATTGTCGAGTTCTTCCCATAAGCCTTCGTTGCTGATAAGTTGGCTTGTGAATTGTTAGAAGGAGAGTACGGACCTGTTATACGGTAGCTTAGCTCTAGGGTCGCTCCAGTTATTCTCTGTTTTCATTTAAAATTGGCCCCATCGAAGAAGGGTTGTTTGAGATTAAGTACTTCAGACGTCTTTTTTACTGCGGTGTTGGGGAGATAACTCTCGATGAGGGGCTGATACGGTCAACAGAAATGTCTGAATAGTTTTTGTTGAGCTCAAGGGTAGCACTTGACATTAATTACTACAAGTGGTTAATTCCCAACAAGTGCCTGTTCCTTGCAGAAATCGACTAGGTCATAAGTGGCCAGCATTAAAAAAAGTATCGCGGACAATATAAAGCTATTTATTCAGATTTTATAAATGTATTCTATTTCAAGCCAATTTGAGGGCTTAATTAAATGATAAATAAAATAGTTTAGTTGAGTATAAGAGTAAGTTGTAGTTTTTTTTCACCATGGCCACATACATATATTTAAAAATTATGTCCTAACTAAAGCACACATAATCAGCTTCTTAATAACATTTAGTGGCGATGTTTATAAACACAAACATATTTAACAAATTATTTGCTTTGTTTTCTAAAATGTATTAAAAAAATAACCATTCTTCCTTTTTCTCATTATAGGTTTACTCAAATAAATTGAAAATAGTTTAAAAGAGTTTCTCTATTTTCTAAGTCCCTCTTTAATTTTAATAATTTAAAAATAGTAACAATTCTATAATGGAAACAACAATTAAAAATTGTAAATGTGAAGTGTTTTAATACCTGTTAAAATAGGAAATAAATATCAAGATTTTTTTTTCCAATAATATCAAAAGTAGGAGATTTAGGTTAATAACATTTATATTTATGTTTTTTTAAATACTGTTAAATATTCTCTTCAAACTTCAGTATTTAATCCAATTATTTTGTATATTTTTCTTATTTACCAGTTATTAATTCTTTTCTATTAGAACAGGTACTCTTATCTAATGATTCTTATTAAATGCATGTGACGGAATTTCTAATTATTAATTCGTGTAGGTTTATTTAGATTGGTATTATTGGTTGAATTTGGATTGGATTTGGATTTATAATGATTAAGTTAAACATAATTCAATATAATATTAAGGATTTATAGATTTCCTGTAATGTACGGAATATTGTAAAATTGAAGTGAAACTGTGGATTGTAGTATTTGTTCCATATAACAAAGAACGTTACCAACACTAAATTCTAATTAATACTAATTAACAATTCGTGTTGGGACCCGATGATGTTTTCCATTGTATTATCTAATTTAGTCATTGCCATAAATCACTAATAATAGTAATAAAGAATTGTAAAACAATGTCGATTCAAAATTAAATATAATAAATATATAATAATACAAATTCAGAAATAAATACACAAGTCATGATATATCTTTGGTTGCTTTGGACAAATCAGATTTCTGACAAATAAAAAATTAGAAGCACATTTTTTTTTCTAAATAAAGTCTTTTAACTTTGTTTGAGATTTCAGTCACAACGGATAGATAAATAGATAATGTTATGTCTTTAACAGGTTAGGTTTAGTTTGACTGTGGACGAGTTCGACTTCGACCGATTTTAGAGAATTGATCGGAATAGGATTTTATTTCAAGTAGTAATTTGTCACCAATTTTCCTTTTCTATAATTCCAATTTGTCAGATACTAAAAATACAGTGTCTCTTCGTGCTATTGAATTGTCAACCATGGACCCGAATAGATAATATAGCTGACAGAATAAGCATTTTCCTCGTAATTGAAATCTCAATCATTAATTAATTCACCTTTGTTTTTCAATTATTTTTACATGTCCATAATAAAAGAGATTTAACATCAATAATAAAATTTAACTAAATGATGGATATGAATAATTCTTTTATATTTTTAGTAAGCTTTAAAGGACACACCTATTTAATTTTTTTTTAAATAGCCAATTTTTTTTTCAATTCTCGTTTTAATAAAATTTATACAACAATTTTTAACAATATAATGTATATTAATTATTGCATCTATTTCACCTCAGCCAGCCAGATAAAGCCAGATTACGATATGTAATGCAATTTCGTCATTTTCAAAAAAATATATATATTCTAAGAATTTCAGCATATATTTTTATTGCAGAATTTGATATCCAACAACCATTTGTTGCCTTATTATATGGATAATAAGGCAATTTACTTTAATTTAATAAGGAAATCCGATATCACAATACATACCAAATACGTATATGGTGGGTGTAAATATCCTAAATCATGATTATTTTTCAGGGTTTTTGAGTTGTTCGATCTTGCATTATTATCATGTGGCAGTATAATGCCTTTTCTATTGTGAGCTGACCACTTTTCAATATTTATTATTCGATCCCACTATTTGCAGTAGTGATCAGTAATCACGGTCTCTATACCCCATTAAAATAGATTAACAAAATAAAGAAAATTTATTCTATGAAAAAGTAATTCTTTAAGTTAATTTTAAGAACATTTAAAATGGTTCACATGTTTTGTATATAATTTAAAATAATATATTATAGAAATCATACATTTTATAAATTAATAAATATGCTGTCTGTAGTTATGAAATATTTTTAACGCTAAAAATCCTGAGCATGGCTCAATACTAACTAAAACTATAAATTATTGTAGTGACTACCCAATTTTCAGAAATACAAATCAACTCTGCAATCTCTCTTCTTCTTATTTTGTTTCAATGTTTGTTGTAAATGATGCGCTTAGTTTTAAAACCTATAAAGAAGAGGATAGTTTCACTTATCCTCACGTAAGATCAAAGAGACGAGTGCTTTTGACGACCATATATGAGAGCGATGATTTATACTATAATTGCAATACTTTTATATCTTTAAATCATGCTATAAATTGTGATATTAAAAAAAAATTACAACCATGTTTTAGCGACTGTCTTATTTCAATCTGAGAAAAAATGTTTAGATTAACCATTCATTACCATTAGGCACTTTATGTCTCGCTTTTAACCAGGCTAACCGATTTTTGAAATACGAAATGTTTCAGTAGCTCGTTGTCCATCAGCAATATTTTTCCGATCGTAAACCGGATTTATGTAGGAATTCCTGGTCATTTATTTCTTTGGAAATCGGAATCATTAAATTGTTAAATTACTGGCCTTTTAAAGGTTGTTATCCTTTATTTTTTTTATTCCTTGTTGTCTGTGCGATAATTATAAATAAAATGTAAATAGGGACGGACGGACAGAAATGATATAAGTTATGAAGAAAATGTGAATATTTTTTTAGAACAGTGTACAAATGTAATAAAAAAGTTATTTTGACTCCTGATTCTTGACTTTTACGTCAAGTAACAATGAATTTATATAGTAATGGGTTAACACCACTTTTTGCAGTTTTTGCTCATTTCCACTTATATAATTGCAATCGTAAATTCTGTCACAGAAATTAATTGAAAGGTCAATTGAGATATTTTGTAATATGAACACTACATTCTTACAGTCTTGTGTTTAAATATATATAAATATATATTTATATACTTCATAGAAGTTTAATTTACACCACCTTTTTTTGTTATTAAACCATTATAATTACAGTATTGTAATTACAGTAAATTTGTAATGATATTAAAATTAAACACTTCATAAATGCACTGTTATATATCTGGTTCATTTTTGTCTTCACGACACAAAGTTTTCACTTTCATGTAATTCTTGCACAGTAAACATTGAATTTAATAGTAACCTGGAGATTTCAAATGTATAATACTATCACAGTAATGGTCGTACGTTTAAATTACCTGCTCTATAGCGTTGATGGTATTTGAAAAGAAAATACTGCAACGGAATGCGTCAGAAATAAATAAGGCAATTTTAAATCGAAATTTCCATATCATTTACAACTAATGATTCATGTTTAGGTTTAGTAAGTACTAATTTTTTTTTCGCTTAAAGCCTTGCTCCTTCCAATTAAATTGAAATTTAACTAAAAATGTAACCAAAATTTTCCAAATATTTCATATATATACGTCCAAAGTTTTCCCGTTTTTTGGAATAAACGCTGGCTGTGAATCCTGTTCTTCTAAGTTTAGTTTTTGCAGAGCAAACTGTACCACTAATAATAAAAATATAAGAGAACGTTATTAAATAACGTTGTTCTCAACTAATAGTTATATATCATTATTACTAGGATCCGCCAACCGTGAGCGACGGGTGTTGAGCTGAGCCCCTCTCCTTTCTTCTTTTCTTGATAACTTTTGAATGGCTAAATATTTTTTTAATCTGTTTTCGCTATAGTATTTGCGATCGGCTCAAGCATATATTAGAAAATTTTTAGCTAATTATCTCGTCGCATTCTGGAGACACCTAAACACAAAAAACGGTCTCCTAAACGATTAAGAGCTCAGCTCAATTAAAAAAATCAATATCTTTACGTTTATAAGACTTTTTATAATCGATAACAAAGTAGAAAATATGAATCGTACATTTTGTTGTTACAACAATAAACTGAAAGATATTATTTAAAATTGAAATAGCTCTTTTATTATAAAAACAAAATTGATATATTTTTAGGACAGTCTTAAAGACATGGATTGAAAGCGTTTCTCGTCACAAACAAAATATACATCCAAATAAAATTTGATTTATGACAAATAATTAATTAATCTGAAATTGTGTATATTTTGGCAATTTACCACACAAATAATGATTTAACATAATAAAAGGAAAAATATTACTATAAATGGTCACGTATATTAAAGTAAAGTATCCATTTTAGTATTCAATATTAAATTAATATTCTTATGATATCTTTACAAATCCTTATAAAAGATATTGTATCTAACGCGTGTTAGAAGTGAGGTAAGCTGTACTGACTATTAAAATCAACAAAAGACGTAATGAGTAATTTTGTAAAAGTTAGATTCTACCAAGTTAGGACAAACTCAGTAGAAGCTTTAGCTTACAGTCTACAAGTTTTAAACTCTTAAAACTTTAACGGAACACACGTAAGTTTTTTCGATTTGTCATCTGGTTATTTCAAAAGTTTTAAATTTTTTTTGTCACAAAGGTTCGACCCTATATGAAAAAAAAAATAGAATAGCAACTATCTTACAATATATTATTATTATTTTATATCAATACGCTTATATAGTATAATATTTTATATCAATACGTTTGTTGAATCGAAAACGGTCTTTGAAACGGTCGGTCCTTTCCTATCTGAGTTAGTTCAATAATATTAACAGACAAATTATACAAAATGCCAATATCATACTTTCCTTAAATTTCTAAATTGTATATTAATAATTAGCCATATTATAACTATTGTTTTTTGTAACATTAATAGAAGAAAAATATTATTCAGATTCGTATTTGCAATTTGTAGAACACCGTTCTCAAAAGGGTTCTCATGTTAGGGGTATTTAAAAATTAATAATAATAATAAAGTAATATGAAGAAGTATGTAATTCTGGAAATGTATACCGTGATATGAGAAAAAATTTAAAAGTCGTTTAAATTATGTATTTTTTGACATAGAATTAGACTAAGATTTAAATTGTTTAGTTGGGACGAGAATAAACAAGATTCACCCTGAAATTAACTTACTGAGATCTTTTTAATTAATCTATTAAGAAGTAAGTAGTGTTCAATATATTTTCTAACAATGTCCGTTATCTTTACTCTATACAATATGGATATAAGGAAATTAGTTTTTAGCAATTTAATATCACTTAGATATTTTCAAAGGCAACGTTTCAGATAAATTTTAGATTAACCTATCATATATTGTACCATTTCAATTTTGCAGTCTCAAGTATAAGTAAAGGTGTACGAAAAGAACATGTTATGTTATCGTTAACAAGTTGTCAAAGTCAACCATAACAAACTCTATAAAGAGAGAAAATATCCGCATCGTGGAAATTGTATTTACTTAGTGACATTCGTTACCTGTATACAGGACTTTGTGAGCAATGTACTACACTAATAATATTTATATGTACAAAAGGAATGTTCGACTTACATTTCAAATAAACCTATATTTTTATAACTAGATTATATACTTCGAAACTACTAAAATATTTTTATGATTTCTTATAGAACCTACAAGTGTTTTAAATGGTTTAAAAAATATAACAAATCATTTTGACAGTGAAAGACAATCTAGGGTTGATAACTTTGGCATTCTATTAACTCGTTCAATAAAAACGGTCTCTAAATTAAAATTTATTACTTAATTAAAAACAAATCAAGCATCAAATGCACGGATTGCTATATTCTATATCGGCAATGATTTATTTGACTAGCATTCAAGACAGCCAATCCAAATAATTCATTTCGCTCAATCCTACAGTACTTTAGTTATTACCTTTTACAATTACTAAGAAATAAATAAGGATACTTTCACACAGTAACCACTTTTATTTTCAATTTCAAACACTTCAGACTATAGTTTTCAAACGAATGGCCGATATTTATATAAAATACCGATTTTATTGTGAATTTGTATTGGAGTCAAAACATAAACCATAATCTTAGACTATCCAACAATTTAGGAATACATTTTGTATTTATTATTTTATTTTACAGTACATTTTATTTTCAAGTAAAATACTTAGTTAATATAATTAAACATTTTTATAATACTGTCTATAATCTATTTAAATGATTTTATGTAGGTTTTTATAATTAATACTTAAAGTCGGTAACAGATTTATCACCGGAAAAGAAAAGAAAAGAAGGAGAACGAATAATTACGGACGAATTCGAATGAAATATTAATATGCAGGGCCACTTACCTGTTGGTTTTTTTAAATTAATAAATAATAATTTTCTATGTTAAATCCTATATAATTAAGATGAAGATATTTGTTTGAAAACGCTATAGAAATATAAATAGGATTCAATTCGTAGAAATGTATTTGCCATCAATATTTAAATTTTAAGGAAAATTATAAAAAACAAAACTCTTATTATCTTATTAAGTGACTCTTAATAGTGTAGTCAATGCAGTTAAACATGTTTCTTTCCCAGATAATAATCTCTAGTCTACGCAGACGAAGTTACGGATAACGGCTAGCTTTTCTCCACTTTTTAAAATAAAATTGCTGAACCACATCTTTATAAATTACTACAAATAGAATATTATTATTGCAAGAAAACAATTAACTCATAACTATGTATTAATTCTTATTATTGTTTCTTTATATGAAATTCTATGTAAGTTGTAAAAAATTAAAAAATATGTTATTTCTTTTGGTTTGAAAAATATCTTACCTCATATTATTTTGTAACTGCGCTTGTTTCTTGTAACGGTACAATGATATTGAAGTCGTTCTCAATCGTTAAAATATTACTTAGGTATTTACGTAATTGAAATCAATCCATAGTTTACTATGGAAATACTAATTAAGGTAGTTT
This sequence comes from Melinaea marsaeus rileyi, assembly GCA_918358865.1. NCBI lineage: Eukaryota > Metazoa > Arthropoda > Insecta > Lepidoptera > Nymphalidae > Melinaea > Melinaea marsaeus. The sequence goes on along the minus strand of OU911095.1, from coordinate 6,480,934 downwards.
TTAAATTTATATTAATTTAAAACTTAAGATTTGGCTGAATTTATCTTAATGAATCCCTACTAATATTATAAATACGAATTTAAGTTGGTTTGTTACACTTTCACGCGAAAACTACTCAACCGATCATTACGAACCTTTGTACACATAATTTTGGAGGTATTAGAAGTTATATAGGATACTTTTTATTAAAAATAAAATATTTTTTTAGCGTGTGGTTAAAAAATTTTGAAAGATAAAAACATCGTTTTAAAAATTGAGAATCCCAGCCAAGCAATAATATATAGTTATTGTATCGATTCATTTCTATCGCAATGATCTCTAATACTTATTTAATGATTCAAATGAGAGCGAAGCCGCGGGTAAAAGCTAGTATTATAATACATTTAAAAATAATTATTACCAATGAACTGCAATGTAAAGCTATTATTGTGACTGATTGAAATCTTCTACTAAATCGAACATCTTGTAACTTTTAGGTGGTTTCCATAAATTTGCAGATGTCATATAACGCTTTCTTATTTCTGAGCTTATCAAAAATGTTAGGACTATAATTATGCTAAGAATTCCTGGCAATAATCAGTACGCTAATAATTCTCCGTCCAATTGTGTACCAACAATTTAAATTCATAGTTATAATAATCAAAACATTTTAATAATTTATACTTATATTATATTTTATTTATATCACGTTTATAATTGCTTCTAAAATTAATATTTTAAATATATATATATAACAACATCAAATCAGATATAATTTGCAGAAATTAGAGTATTATTAGTGTAATTTAACAAATTAAAGCAAATTACTAAACCCTTTGAAGACACTCAAAGAAAATTAGACAAGATCCGTTAATGAAAATTAGGATCTTCCTTACATCTTAATACGACTTGCTTAAATGTATAAAAGAGTATAATTAATAAAAATGAAATAATTAATTAACTAATTGTTAATATCATTATTTGTATGCCGAAACGTGGATAATAATAAAAATATATTCATATTTTAAAATATTAATGAACATTTAATATAATATTATTAAAACAATGGAGTTATGTTAATATTTCTTAAGGATTTTTTTTATTTTTGACTGCTATATATTCCATGCATGTCATGAAAAATATAATAAAAAGTTATGTACTCGTATGTAGAACGCATTAAATTGTTTTTATCCTCAATAATAAATTATAAATATCCGTCAATACTGTTAATGACTGTTATTCTCTTAAAGTCTAACCTAACATTAACGATTACCTCTCGAAGATAAAATAAGCACAAAATTAATTTACTGTGAAAGTAAATACGGTGTGAAATTGAAGAAACGCCGAATGTAAGTGAAGTAAATGTGGGTCGGTAGTAAAGTTGGTCTCCGGTGCTGCCGCGTCATGTACACCGGTGACTTCCGTCTTACTACGAACTCTACCTCAAACTGCGAGTTTCACGACATATCGACATTTCAAATGTTAATAATAGAAATGCGAGTAGAAGTCAGTTTGATAACTTACAGATACTCGTTTCATGTGTGTCAAAAAATGTGTTCTTAACAGGAACATATTTTTTTAACATAAATATTTTTTAACGTCTTATAATTTATAAGGTTGAATTGAAATTATTTCTTTTTAAAACTGAAAAGCCCTCGGCCCGGGTAGGTAGAGCCCGGAACTCGTGTATAACTGTCGGACACGTCCTCGTCACGGGGGTGGGCACCACTCACTCCAGTAGGCCGGAGTGAACGGGTGGCTGAGTTCAGATGGAAACACTAGTACCACGAGCTATATATACCCCGTGTCCAAAGTTACTGGTGAAGACACTAACGGGTGCAAACGCAGAGATGAAGTCTATCGAAATGGTGGAGTAGGCGAGATAAGCAAATATCGCAGTCGCAAGTTGACCTGACATATTGGGATCACAAGCATTGGTAGTATAATAAATTTATTTAAATTGAAATTATTTATTTTTAAGACGTCATTGCCCTTGGTTCAGGTAAGTAGAACCTCCAAACCATTTAAAATCCGACTTCAAACGAAACAATATGAAACCGTCGAGGATATGTGGCTAGACAATGGCTCATGAAACTCCTAAATATAATTTTTACGTCTAGTTTCGTGCTAGATTCTTGACTGAAGATGTATCTAATAACATTTTACAAGAATAAAAAAAGAAGTTTCACTTTATGGAAATTACAAAGGAATAAACTTAACGTCACACACTCTTAAACTCTTCGAAATAATTATTAATAATAGATTACTGCTGCTAACAACGGTCATGAAAACTGCTGGTTAATCAACTTCAGATGCAATTCAAGCCATCAAAATTATTATGGAGATACATAGATAGAATAAAAAAGATTTATATTTGAAGATATATTTTCTTCATTGACTTGGAAAAAGCCTTCGATAGAGTGCCATAAAATCTTATCTGGCCAACTCTTAGGTCCTTCCAGAGAACTATCTCCAAGACGTACTTTAACTGCGCAACCCAGGTGAAAAGCCCAGCACAACTGAGTTATCAGTTCGAAATAACAGTAGGCGTTCATTAAGCCTTCCCACTTAGCCTAATGGGCTATATTTAATCTTATCATGAGTTACCTTACAAAGTATATGCAGAATACCTTACTCTGGTGTTTTTTATAAACAAACGATTGCAAACAAATCAGCAAATGACCTGCAGAAACACCGTATATAGCACTGTATTTCCATTTATTGATTTTAGCACTCTAATCCCCAGTCTAGAGTGCTAAACTCAAACCGTCTCCGCATAAGTACAGCCGAAACGTACATTTACATACATTCACTGTGCATTTTGTACAAATACCAAAGCAATTTGAACATCGGTAGCATTCCAATACCATTTGTCATTAAGTTTAGGTACCTGGGATAAATCTTAACTACCGCAGCAGACTTAACCGCTGATGTCAAGAAAGAGTACAAACTGAAGGAATGAGGTGGATGGATGTGTCAGCCTTTCCGGAAGATAACCATGCAATTGCATGTAATGGTATGCAATTTTAAGACCAAGACTAAAGTCTACAAAGCCGCTGTCAGCCCAGCAATGCTCTATAGTTCGGAATACTGACTGTAACTCAGACACACGAGCAAACCCTTAATATCACCTAGATCAGGATGCTGAGATGGTCGGGTAATATCACCGTAATAAACAGAATGGAACGAGCATAACCAAAGTTTGTTAAATGTAGCTAGAACCTTAATAAATACAAGAAAATAGACTACGATGGTAAAGCCACATTCAACGAAGACCAGATGACGCTGTAATAACTACCTTAAACCTCCTCGAAACGCCCAAGAGGGAGAAGACGTCCGCAAGCTACGTTGTGGTCCACTATCGGAAAGGAGCTATCTTTGTACCTCACATAACACTGACTCTTCCTTTATGAATCTTTAAATGTTTCCAACCATATCTAAGTATTTTCACAAAATTCTAAATAACACGAATAAGCAATCCGTTCTTAACATTTTGTACTTCATACTTATACGAATATATATATATATATATATATATATATATATATAGGTGTGTGTATTCTTACGAGTATCGTAATGTACACTATATTCTACTTGTAATGCATAAATTAAAGTAAATAGTCACACATCACTAACATTTTAAAGATAATATTAACACGATATCTGGTTCAACTTTTTCTCAAAATAATTATCACAGAACTATATATCGACTTTTTATTTTTTTTTAATCAAATAATAGATAAATAAAAAATAAAAACAATTATTAATAATAAATTGAAATGACATGTAGATATTCTTTGCTTTTTGTTAATAGTGATAAGTAAGTACCCAAGTGGTTAGCCCTATACCCCTTATAGATGAGTGTCGAATTATAAGAGATATTAAATAAGACTTCGGTACTAAAATATATGAGCAAACTTTAGAGAAACATATTAAAGTATCATTATTCTTAAATAAAAGGACTATATTTTTAAATTGTGTTATCAATGTTTATTACTGAATATTCAATATATTTAAAAAAATATATGCTCGAACAATGGTACCCATATCCGTACTCTTTATCATAACCATCAGTAATGGTAGTTTATATTATATTGTAGCGCATGATAATTAAGTACATCGTAAACAATCAAGACACAGATAGCCTAGCATTATCTTAGTAATTAATGCAACGTAACGTTGACACGTCTGTCTCTAAGACAAAGAACAGTTTTTCTCCACATTTCACCTACTCTCTTATTTTTATTATAACATAAAGCGTCTTCTGAAATATTATTTTAAGCGCAGAGTATAAAAATTGTGCAGGGATGCAAAACGTTGTCATATCTTTTATTTTATACACAATCATTCGGGTACTCAAATGTGGAACTTCTTAGTCACTAGAAGTGGGTAAAAAACGCGGTGGGTTTCCATCCTCATCATAGCCTTACCAGTGCTCGACCTTGCCTTGTGCCTTCTACACGTTGATACTCCATTACAGTACCGATTATATAGTCGGTACTGTAATGGAGTATCAACGTGTATAGATACAGATACTATAAAAAATCTGGGATTAGCCATAGACGCCCATTTTATTGGTGTAGCTCAATTCAGTGATATAAGCAGGCGCCAAAATTTTTCTTAATATTAAAGTTAAGTTACATCAAGATTTAAAGGTCTTCATAATTTAAGCCCCTTTAAAACTAAAATTCTCTTCTTGATTGCGCTGACATCTGTTATTAAATGCAACTGTGTAGCTACTTGGCAAATTTCACATACGGCTTGCGTAAATTAAATCGTATTTTGGAATACCGCCGTGAGTTAAAGTGATTCCCTGTCTGTTTCCGCCGAAACGTGCTTGTATTAACACTTCTCTATAAAGTTCTTCAAAAATCTTCTCCTTCTTACTTGCAAGATCGCTTTCTTTTATGTCCACTTAAACAACTACTGGAGCGCTCTTGTGTTTCCGTAAAATTTCTTAAGTTGCCGCCCCATAACACTATTCATTACCGCAAATCCTTTTCTCTTCATGCGGCTCAACTCTGGAACTCATTACCACCTCACTTATAAAGAATGCTCCACCATTACTACCTTTAAGTTTTGACTGAAGAATGATGTCCTCTCCCTCTAAGACTTCCTTGGTGCATATAATATATTATATTTAAGTACATTTAAATAATATATCTGATTGTATGTATGTGAATTTTATGTATTTTATATTTTATATATATATATATATATATATATATATATATATATAGCATATTCATATATATATCATAATTAATATATATATATTTAAATATCATACCTATATCAGTAAATTAATTTAAATTACTGTTAATATTAATTTTTCAAAATTTTTTTCCGATGTTCATTGTACCTTTCCCGCAAATATCAGAATATTTTCTCTATTAATGAACGGTTTCTGGTAGCGATCTCTTTTAATAGGGAAGTCATCATTTGTATTTATTACAATTTATATAGATTCTCATTTATATTTATTTCTGGTACATAAATAAATAAATACATAAATAATTAAAATAAAATTGATTACAAAAGGTGCCACATCTAAATTGTAAGTAAAAACCAAAATAGTTTATGCTACTGTGAAAAGTGTAGAAATTAAATTTATGAACCGTACAACGTTTGCATTTTGGTATGTGTCTGCTACATTAATCGTGTCTTCTGTGGCTAAGAACCTTCATCTCCCTTAATAATAATAAATGTGTTGTACACGAAACATGTGAATAGCTTTGCCATTATGTCTCTGTGAACCTCTGAAGGGAATTTCGATATTGTGGTGATATTATATCATGAATGGTGACTTTAATTATTGGATGTAAGAGTATCAATGTGATTTTTCGAACATAATATTAAATAGATTTGACTATAATTTAAACAGATATAATTAGCTTTCAGGTATAACTTTAATTATTCTTAATTTTTATTTGATACTACAGTCATATAACATTTTTGTGCATTGCAAACAATGACATGTCAGCTTAGTCAATAGTATTTGGATTATATTTTAAATATTGCACATCCGACTTCTGTTTGTCTTGTAGAAAATTTTATATTTTGCAAATGACAGTTTTGTTTTTTACCATTTAAAAATTGGGCATAACTTAGAATCTAAAAAAAATCATATATATCATTTCTAGTGCTATTTTTTTAAGTTAATAAAATGAATCAAATTCCTTCAAAGAACTCTTAGCAATATTTTTTTTTCTTGTCTTAAAAACACAACATATGGTTTTATTTTTTATTATTATAAAAGTAAATAAAGGAACGTTATTTCACAGTCATTAATTAAGACCTCATAGTAGAGTAGTATTTAACTAATCAAATAAAATAAATTTAACAAAACAAAGAATATTCTATAATAATTCATCAAAAGATATAAGCTAAGACTTTTTGTCTGAATAAATTCAAAGTATTTATTTCTGAATATACCAAACATATCTCCAAAATTAAGAACATACAAAACGAAATAATAATTTTACTTTCTTAAAGTGCACATAAGTGTGATGTATAAAACCGACTGTACCAAAGCGAGTTCATGTGAATTTCTCATTCAAATCGAACGGAGCATCAGGAGTTTGAATACTAAAATACTATAAGAGGCTGTTACAGTTACATAGAAACTGCTCTTAATGAAATTGTTGTTCGCTGATGTGAGATCAAACATACGTCCGGCGAGCGATCCGCGATCACATTCAATTGTAACAATTAGTAATTTAATATTGGTTATCAGCTGTCAGTAACAAAAATTGTAGAAGAGTATCCGCATTTAGCTCTGTAACTACTTAATCTGTTATTAATCATCCATGGGTTTGAAATCAGACACCAATGAAAAAATAATATATATTTCTATAATGTCACATTATTTGAACCTATTGGATTTGAAATCATACGCCAATTAATAAATAATATACTACAAAGTCACAACCTGAACCTAGAAACCTATTGATGGCAATTATAGGTGTGAAAAAATCTGATCATGAACCAAACTAGGCCCTCAAAAAATATTATATTCACTATAATAATTTGTAGGTCAACCCACAAACTTAAAATAATAATAAGGCACGTGAACAAAAACGTAAATTAATTCGATCTCCGACCCATTTCTAAACCTAATAATATTTTAAAGATATAAATCACTTTCATTAAAAGGTGGGAGAGCCGAGCTATAATAGTTCATATAAGGGCAGGTTCAATCTACTATTCCCAAAATAAAATATTCGTTTCACCACCCTTTTACAAAATAAGTTTTAAAAAAATATTACAGTGAGTGAGAGACAAAGATGCCCAGCATTCCTTAATTCCTTAAGGTCATAATCATCCTCTATCTACAACAATTCTTAAATTTATTTTCACCCATGACGACCCACGTGAAACACAATTACAAGTCTCAATTTGTATATAAGCGACGGTACCAATTATTATTAAGTTATCTCTCTGCTCGGTTCCCACATAATTAAAAAAATATATAAATCAGTATATGTTTGTGAATTATTTGGTATATACTTAAAACATTTACTTTATCAAACTTATCGGTATTTAGTACTGGACAAATTAAACCACACTACATTTATAGTGTTAGTAATTAAATTCCCTAACATCAACACCCAACTTGAGCCATTGATTTAGTAGCTCATTTGTAACAGCGACCCTATTAATACTTTAATCAAGTAGAAGTAATGAAACTGTGGAACAGATTTCATTATCACTTTCAATAGATTATTTTCAGTGGCTATTGTAAAGACCTTTACACAAATCATATTTGGTTCGATTGGAACTAATTTGCATTTTACAACATTTCTCTTTAAGATGAATTAATCATTTCTCTCATTTCTCTTTAAGATGAATGGCTCTGTATGTGACGTGTCTTTGCTCAAACTTTCACTGAACTTTATAGTTATGGTTTGGATGCTTTTAAAAAATTTAATTAATTTTCTTATACTGTAAACATTTTAAAACCCTTTTTTTAGCATTTTTTTAAGTAATCTTCTTCTTCACATCCTCCTTCCACTTTTCTATAAAAGTAAAGCCGCATAAAAAGGCCAGTATTTTATAAATAAAAGATATTTTATTGTTTAACTTCCTTCTGCTATAGAGTTTTTGTTATAGTTTATTAAAAATATTTTTTGAGTTTTTCATGTTCTGTATCAATTACTAAACTAAACACAAATGTGGACACTTACTAAGAAACGAACATATACGAGTATATAAACATATACATATACATATACATATACGAGTATATTAAAAGTGATCGGTAAGAGAGACAGGGGGAGGCCTCGAGTGACCTTCGAAAACACAGTATCTATGATACTGGAGGAAGGTCATGTAAAAAGCATGAAGACACCCCGGAGGGCATGTATGAAGAGGTTGATGTCTGTGGCCGAGGCGAAAGAGGTATGCAGGGACCGTAGCGTTTGGCGCTCCGTCGTCTCTGGCTACCCCACCAGGGAAATGGCGTGAAGCTAAATAAATAAATATAAATATATACACGTACACGTACACGTACACGTACATACACATATACATATACATATTTGAAGGTACATGATGTTTCGACGAATAAGCCACTCGAATTCTGAAAGAAGACTTCAAGACCTTTCCATCGAATATCTAAGTCTTTAATTAAATAAACAAATTTTGGTAGGTATGAAGACGTTTGTTGAAAAAGAATGACTCGTATATAAATATATTTTTTATAAATATTATTTCCATAAACATTGTGTATTTTGTTTGTTGCTTCTCCTATACCCCTTGTTCGTGTTTCTCTATTAATTTTATCGGTTGTCTGACAGAGAGTGCTTTTAGCATTTTTATTATTTTTGGTATACAAACCAATAAAAATGTCATGTACGATAAAAACTAGTATTTTCAGAGCTTTTTAATATTTTTTAGAAATATTAAAAACTCCTAAAAATAAATTAGTATGTATTTCTAATTTTTTCTTTAGTTAGTGATCCAGAGCGCAATTGTAACGCATTGTGAGTTTTAAATAACTTCCATATATATATACCTTACTTTTTAGTCATATATAAAAAACTATAAGTAATTCGTTTTAAGTTAATAATTTAATTTTTTACCGACTTCAAAAGAGAATTGAGTTCAACATTTTTCGAAATTTTTATTTTAAAAACCTTTGATGATCGTCACCATGAGCATTGTAATAATCACTCTTGTACATATAAATGAAATATGAAACTAGACCTTTACTATTGAAGTCTAGCACCTCGAAACCCCTGGGAAGACACAAAATACTTCGTAAAATGGAAACTTGTCAATTCTGTGGTATATAATATTCTACGCCACTATCATAACAGCGTGATCTGTCAGACTCTAGTGTAACGATAAAGTTTCACGTCGATAAAACCAAATTTTCTTAAAATTACACTAAATCGATTAGATAATTTAGAGAACACACAAAACTAAATAGAATCGACGGTTACAGTAACAATTAATTGTTATTCCTTTCGCAAAGTAAAAATAATGATCTGATTGACGATAATTCGACGTGATCATTCAACATTGAATATGTATTATTTGATGACAATTTATTTCTCAAAATCATATTTCCAAATAATAATAAAGATAGAATAACAAATATAAGAAGTCACTATAAAATGTCTAATTATAAAAAGTAAATTGAACTGAACCAAAGAGTTAAATTGAAAATAATAAAAGTGCATTGTTCTATTCCTAGTTGCAATTATGTTTCAAATCTCATCAACAAAACCACTTTATTGCATAAGTCACTTCAGTAGTTTATAATTTATATAATAACATCCACTTTATAAATACTTTATAAATAATGCACGAGGGACGTGGCTTATAAATTAAATGAATAATGAATACGTCTGATTTTTCGTAACAACAAAGTTCCGTCGATGCAAAAACAGCACGTTTTTCTATTGTCAAAGTTTTTATATTTCGTCGTGGTTGATTCGAGGTTTTTTTGTGTTTTTGTAGTACAATGAGTTATGTAGCATCTATATTTTTCTGTATTATAATTAGATTTAATCTTATGTTTACAACATATAATATAAGTGTTACTGTTTCTATTAAAAATAGACCAACCAGACCTGCTCCTAACTTCATTTTATGATAATTGGTTTACACATCCTTATATTATGCAGGAAATTGAAGAATAAAGAAGGAGCTTAGGAGCGGAGCTTAGGAGCGGAAGCTTAGGAGCGGGGCTAGGCATCCAGTTGAATCCAACGCAAATACCGCCGATATTTTGTGAGAACGGTGTATTACTTCGATAGGTCGACCGCAAAAGGAATCACAGTCTATTTTAATTAACCAGGTTGTACAATTTTTAAGAATGAAACTTTCTAAAGGAATAAAAAACTAGGTTCTCCGTTGATTTCAAAGCACTAGATTTGAGACTATTTAGATTAAAGTTCTTAAATAAGTATGAATGTTAATTGTATATGAAAGTTCAGGGTCGCTGCATATCGTTAATTTCCAGTTCCGACCCCGTTCCTCCCACACATCAATGACACATACTCGCATGTTAGACATTTCTAACATACGTTGTTATGCCGATAACAGCACGGGGTACACCTTATATTTCGAAAAAAACTTGTCTACCATTAGTATTACCTGGATGCGTGGCAAAGTCTCCGAACTTTGCAAAGTTATGTGGGTAGCGGGGATCACTTACTCACTGTTTTTGCCCTCCTCTCCTTTAAAAATAAAAAGTAGGGTTTAGGGGATTATGAATATATGAATAAAATGTTATTTTCTTTTATTTCTATTTTTTGTGTTAGAGGAGGCCAAACGAGCTAGCGGATCACTGATAACATGTGATAATCGCCGCCCATGAACTCTTGCAACATCCGGAGATTCACAAGAGCGCCGCCGGCTTTTAAGTTTTGTACGGTTTAGTATACGACTTTTTTAAAGGTCATGGGTACCTTGTAGCGATCTTAAAATACTGCCAAAGGGAGTTCGTTCCTCATTTGAGTGGTAGCGCCACGGATCCAGGTAGTACGGATGATATTGGAGGTGATGACGTGCTAGGCGGTGATTAAACGCGGCGGCAGATCAGATCAGATCAAATACTGAAGACGAAGGAAGCCACGTCTCTACGCGATGACAAAGAGCTGTTCGCAGAGCACCGGGTACCCTACAATCAGAACGGCTCTTCTTTGTACGCAGTCAAACGGTAGAAACTAATATTGGGGTGATCCGAAACCGAGATGAGAACAGTACCCCATATGTGGCTGGACCTACGCCTTATAGAGCGCAAATACCTGAAGTACTGCCTTGCTCTATTGATCACTCCTAATTTCATCGAAGCTAAATTGTCCCTGCTATCCATATTACCACGAAACTGAGAATTGCTCGAAATGTCGAGGCGAAGGCGAGGAAATATGATACTTGGCGAGATATTGAGCTCTGACACCACGGAATGGTAAGATGGTAAGATGAGGCAAAAAAAGTTCCCAAGAGATTGGTTTTGTCTTTTACTGTGTGGACCAGGGAGTCGTTCCCCATGTGCAATGACGGTTGAGATAGCTGGCAAAGGTTCTTTAGAGTAGCCTTAGAAAGCGACCCAAATTTGTGCATGCCTAACACATAAGTCTAAGCTTGATACGCTTGCCGTTTGCAAGCTCCAGCAGCCCTGATAAATGCATCAAACCAAGGTCACGATGTGCCACCAAGTGGTACCATAGAGCTTGGTATAAATAGTTTCATGCCCTGTAGTAGTAACACATCAGCTACAGCCGTAACGCAATCACTGGGATCATTGGAAGGGAAACATATCGGCAACCATGGGTAGGTAAAAAAGGACCGCCTTCTACCCCAATCCGCTAACTTGTAGTGTCAAACTAGTCGAGTCACAACACACAACAAACACTCAGACCTATTAAAAAATTTTATTCGTATTACATAGTTACTTTTTCTCCATAAGTTTCTTTTCTTACTACATAAGATATTATGTACTAAGGAAAAAAACTAGACAACAAAGTATTAATTTATTTATAAAATATCATTTTATCGTTACATAGGTATTCTAAGATTATATTATTAATTAATATTGCTTTGTTTAAATACATTGATTATTTTGATTTATAGAAATTGAAGAACTGTTGTTTTAATTCAGTTAGGTAATAACCAATATAAGGCTTAATAAATTGAATAAATATTTTTAAATATACCATTTGTTTACAAGATAGGTTTATTTTTTATAGTTTATAAAAAAAAGTAAAAAAGTAGTTGATCTGTGGAGTTGATAAGAAGTCCAACAGCTTTCACGGCATAATTGGATAGTGAAGTTATAATATTCTACCGAACAAAAATATGATACATATTATGAAATATATTAAATGCAAATTCATGTGACATTGCTGTGGTATGGTTATTCATCTAATTTTATATCAATGTCTTCTTTTATGCGTTTTAAAGTATCTGTAATTATTTTAAATATTTTAAGTATAACAACGTATTTATCGATGAACTGCTGTTAATTTTTTTTTATTATTACAAAAATGTTATATTATACTGCAATTATAAACATAAATACTTTTATCGAGCAATTGTTATTGGAACGTAAGAACACATACGACAGGTTCCTAGAAGCAATGGTTTAATAATTTATTTTGAAAATAAGTAAACAAACAATTCCTATAATTCTATATATCTTCTCAGATTGATTTTTAAAAGAAATATTTTCCAGAAAAGATAAATATAAGAATTCCAACAATCACAGTGTCAGAGGCAGGTCTTGTGAGGTTAATATATTTTAGTACATGGTTCTAGAACATAATTAAAATAGCTTATTAAAATTAAAAGCAAGCGATTTTAGGCATATGATACCTGAAATATAAATTAATATTCATAACTTCAATTATATGTTTAATCCAAGATGACATAGTCTACTTAAACAGTATCTCAAACATTAAACAATAACTTGCAGGTAATATTTCTCATTGCCCGTCCTACCCTGTGACAAAATGGGATGACGCCCTTGCAATCAAAGACAAAAAGCAACCAAAACCTACATCTTCTACCGAACTTTTAGAGCTTTTTTTCAATTTTGGCTCTTTCTGCATTCTCCTTTGAGCCGATTTTTGACGACACGACTTAATCCTAAACCCATGAGTTTTCACAAGTTTCATAAATGGTTGGTAATAAGAGATATTATTTTAATGTATATTATAAAATAATAATGAAAATTCCGAAATAAAAAAAATCTTTGTACTATAATAACATGAAATTAGAAACGATGTGCGGGGAACAATCAGCAATAATATATATATGTATAAATATACATATCAATATTTGTATTTTAGGTTAAGTAATTTCTGAATATTATTCTCATTAGTTTTTATAAAGCTGATCAAAAGCTTCCCCTATTTATTTCAAAAGTGATATCTGCACACTATCCATGTTAAGTATAAAAACCGGACAAGTGCAAGTTGCCACAAAAAGTTTCGTACAAATTTGAAGGTTACAAATAATTCTGGAATCGAATCCGGAACTATAATTGTCTCAGATTTTTCCTTTTTCAGACTTCGACAACAAGCGTGGAATGTTTTTTTTTAGAAGTAATAATTTGTGAGCCGTAAGTAATAAATAAAAAATGTTTAGAAATATCCATATTAAATACTTTCATGTCATTGAAGCTGCTAGTTCAATTGAGGTACTTGAACTAGCAGCTTCAATTTTAAATTTCGACCCTATAAAATACCGTATTTTTATGATTTGATTACACTTTTTTCTTTAAACTTGTACTGTAAAACAATGTTACTTGTGAAATTTCATAGTTCAAGGTCAACGGGCAGTTTCTAAACTACAAAAAAGATGGTGTTTGGACTGTTTTTTAAATAAGTGGAGACAAATTTAAAATTATCGATTTAATCTTATTTTGATTAACTTAGCAAAAGTTATTGATAGGGATAGATTTTATATATCCTATATATAAAATCTATCCCTTAAATATATAGTATATATATATATATATATATATATATATATATATCCTTTTTATTTTTTACTTTCGGCTATTTTATTTTCGGTTTTTGTCGATACACACTTTTATAAATCAGGTTTTCAGCTCCCATTAGATATTATCATACACTTTATTTATATTTATTTATTAGACTTATCATACACTTTATTATTATTTTTTGTTTAGCAGAGACGGAAGATACGAAATGGATGTGGAAAGGCGTATTGCTGCTGGTAACAGAGTCAATGGTGCTTTGACTGCATTGTTGAGACGGCAAAACGTCAGTATAGCTGCACGTTTGGCTGTACACAATGCAGTTTTGCTACCGACACTGTTATACGGCAGCCAAACGTGGGTAACACAGAAGAAGAATGTAAGAAAGATGAATGCTGTGGAGATGCGATCTCTTCGCAGAATATGCGGAGTCAGTCTAGCTGATCGAATCCGCAATGAAGAGATCCACAGAATGGCAGGTACTAGCGAAGATGTCACGGTGAGAATGAAGAAGAACGTGCTCAGGTGGTTTGGGCACGTTGAACGAATGAGTGATGAAAGAATGGTAAAAAAGATTTATATGGGAAAAGTGAGCGGTAAGAGAGACAGGGGGAGGCCTCGAGTGACCTTCGAAAACACAGTAGCTACGATACTGGAGGAAGGTCACGTAAAAAGCATGAGGACCTCCCGGAGGGCATGTATGAAGAAGTTGATGTCTGTGGCCGAGGCGAAAGAGGTATGCAGAGACCGTAGCGTTTGGCGCTCCGTCGTCTCTGGCTACCCCGCAAGGGATATGGCGTGAAGATAAATAAATAAATAAATAAATAATACACTTTATTTATTTTTTTATTTGTTGAAGTGCATACGTATATACGTATATTTTATTTTTTAATTACACCTTATTTTTTCCATATACCAATAAAATCGCTCGACATCGCTCTGTTACTTCATTAGGGCTACACACAATGTTCTATAATTATACGATGTTCTGATAGCTATACCGTGTCACGAAATCTTGCCAAAAGTCAATTGAGTTTTGGAAGGCTATAGTGTTTCCCTTCAGAATATACTGGATGTTCAAAGAATATTAAATGTTATGCTGTTAAACAATTGACTGGTTACTGATATTGTTTTCCACAACTAGGGCACAGAATAATTTAATAATTTAATTAAAAGTATCTATTGTTATTTGATTAGTGAGTATTATAATAAATAATTTTAAATCGGTCAATAAACAGGCAAAACATCAGTCAAAGCAAAAGATAGACTGTGACAGGGGTCATTGTTATCAATGTTAGTATAGTTAGATAAGAAGTTTGATTTATGCCAACATATTGACAGATAAAATACATACTTGATCAATAGATATACTACGGGTTATGGACTTAGACTAACATATTTCTCTTCACTTCAACCATTTCAATTTGTATTTATATATCAATCAATTCGTTACGATTATTCTCAACTGTGAGATTTGCTTCGATGTCATATCATCTTTCACGCACTCTAATCATATATTTTAGGGTGCCCTCTTTTTTATAATCATTCTCATTCATTACATATCGCTCATATGCATCGTTTCATAACATAAATATAAAATAATAAACGAAGGAATATTATAAATTTCAGGGTTATAATCATTAATAAAACAACCTGTATAATAAATAAATAAATAACTAAATGATTTTTTTTTTAATATATTTATTTTAATTTATTTGAAATATATTACTATACTAGTGTTTCGTTTTAAACGAATAAATATTTATTTAGGTAAAATTTAAAGTAATTGTAAAATGAGAAATTGTTTTCATGGTCAACTCGAATCTTCGGCCCCCGGAAAATCACTCCATGCTCTACCAATTGGGCTACAGAGTGGCTACCCGCCTCTATGAATCTATATTTAATCTTCTTTATTGGAACAGAGGTGACATCTTTTAGGCATCTATTGATAAACCTAACCAATATGCACAATTTTGTAGTATAATGCATATCTGATAAGGCATTTCAAAAATTTTGTCTCTTTCATCCTCGATTTCCGTTGTTTGCTACTTTCAATTAAAAGATTTTGCCTCTGATTTGATAAAGACCATTATATATAGTCGCTACTCTGCTAGTATATCACTAGCAGAGTAGCGATAATGTAACTTAATTGGAAGAACGACGGGATGGTTGTCCAGGGATAGCAGATTCGAGTCCAGTCCGTATCTATCTCGATATTTATCTATCTATAATTTTTGGAACAAATGCTTACTTTATCAAACATAAGGAATTTATTCGTAATACTTTTTTCGTGTATATGTTTGGAAATATAAAAATAATAGATTTGTTTTTATTATTATTTTTGTTCATATTTTTCGTTTCGGTTCGATATGTAGATGACATTCAATTTCAATTTTATTTATTTTACATTGTTTCTTTAATCTACTATTAGGAATGTTAGGAAGACATACATTACCTGGTTTATATATTCTATCTATTGCTATTCTATTCTATCTATATCTATTGCTATACTCTAATTAAAATATTGAGCATATCATTCCTAACTATTAATAATCTATTACAATATAACTTTATTGTAACAGAACAAAAAGTAACCTATTAAATATTATGAACTTAGCAATATGTCAAATGTTAGAACTAAAACTATTTATTAATGTTTGACACCAGTTTTGTTATTACGAAAACTTAATGTCTGATTCAATCTTCTCCAACTACATATAAAGGTTCATTTATCTTTCATTCACTTTTTAGTAAAAATTGTTTTATAAACCTCCACTTTTTTCCAATTTGAACACAATCCGTCTCACCATTATTCTCGTGTGCGATTCCGTAGAAAAAAAGATTTGAACAAAAAAACAGATAGATTTAATATATTTAATAATATGTATTATGGTAACGAAACAAACCACATAATAAATAAAAGTTCTGTGAATATAAATACCGAGCGAAATTGAAATAAAGGGTGTCAAATACTTTAAGCGGTATTGTGCTTTGCTATCATAAAATCAACTATACGAAAGCGAGTTCATGTGAATTAACTAACGGAAACGAACCTCGGGACATTGAATTCTAAAACACAAGTACCTGTTACAGAGGATACATAGATAAATACCAAATGCTCTCAAGGAACTCATCACCGGCTGCTCTGAGATCGAACACACGTCCGCAGGGAACAATCCGTGATCACATTCAAATGTGACGATTAATAATGTATTGGTAATCGGCTATTACTAATAACCAATGTAAAAGAATATACGTATTCAGTTCCAATAAAAGCTAACCGCAAAGCTTTTATTAACCATACATTCAGGAATAAATAATATATATTTTTGAATACATCATTATGTAAACCTATTGCTAACAATTATATGGGAAAAGAAGATCATGAATCATATCACGGCTGCAATTTTTTTTACGAATTATAAATTATTATAACCACAGCACTCTGAAAGATGGGTGTGAAATTAATGG
Source organism: Melinaea marsaeus rileyi (assembly GCA_918358865.1). Lineage (NCBI taxonomy): Eukaryota > Metazoa > Arthropoda > Insecta > Lepidoptera > Nymphalidae > Melinaea > Melinaea marsaeus. The sequence continues at coordinate 6,463,530 of OU911095.1, read as the reverse complement.
TCTAAACCTGAATGTAGATAAGACGAAGGTTCTGATATTTGAAAGAAATGAAGAAAGAATAGAATGTAAGATCAACGTGAATGGTAAGATAATAGAACAAGTCAATGAGGTGGTATATTTGGGAAGTATGTTTAGCAGAGACGGAAGATATGAAACGGATGTGGAAAGGCGTATTGCTTTCGGTAACAGAGTCAAAGGTGCTTTGACTGCATTGTTGAGACGACAAAACGTCAGCATAGATACACGTTTGGCTGAACACAATGCAGTTTTGCTACCGAAGCTGTTATACGGCAGCCAAACGTGGGTAATACAGAAGAAGAATGTAAGAAAGATGATTGCTGTGGAGATGCGATCTCTTCGCAGAATATGCGGAGTCAGTCTAGCTGATCGAATCTGCAATGAAGAAATCCACAGAATGGCGAAGATGTCACGGTCAGGGGGAGGCCTCGAGTGACCTTCAAAAATACAGTATCTATGATACTGGAGGAAGGTCATGTAAAAAGCATGAGGACCCCTCGGAGGGCATGTGTGAAGAGGTTGATGTCTGTGGCCGAGGCGAAAGAGGTATGCAGGGACCGTAGCGTTTGGCGCTCCGTCATCCAGAGACGTAAGGGATATGGCGTGAAGCTAAATAAATAAATAAATAAATATAACCTCAAAATAGTTTTTATTTCATATTTAGATCAATTTAACCCCACAAACTAAAACTAATAGTAAGCAAGTGAACAAAGATGTAAATTACTGTCTGCAACCGGACTTGACCTTATGAAGTTCAATATCGAAATGGTAGTGAAGGGAGTTTTATAGATGCCGCATATTTTGCTTTTATCAAGATCATTTGCATTTATAGGTGGCAGAACCATACTGTACTAGGGCTAGTGTAGTAACAATAGCTCGATCTGGGTACTACCACCCTTTCACAAAATATAAGTTAAAGTAGCTATTTCAGCTCCATTTTATATGATAAGTGACAAAGTTATACTTTAAGGGCATAGCATCCAGTATTAAAACCAATTTTTCATAAATGTAAACACAATAGCAGACTAATTTCTACCATTACCATTACCATTAGGTTAACCACCAGTGCTTGTATGGCAGGCATACAAAAAATAAAAAAATAGTATATGCTTGTAAAAATATTTTGTAAATATAAAAAAAAATACTTTATATAACATCTTCGACTGTATTACTACCGATGGACACACTACTTTTATAGTGAGTAGTTAAGGCTCTTACATCAACACCCAAGTTCAGTCATTGATTTAGTTGTTCATTTGTAACAGCGACCCTACCCCACTCTAATCTAATAGAATTCACGAAACTTTAGCACAAAATTCATTATTACCAATTCAAAAGATAATTTTAAATGGGCATTGTAAAACCATCTACACAAATCATATTCGTTTCGATTGGAACCAATTTACATTTACATTTACAATTTACATTTTACAGCATCTCTGTTTGAAATGAGAATATTAATGATTTCTCCCATTTCTCTTTAAAATTAATGGATCTGTATGTGACTTTTCTTTGTTCGAACTTTGACTGAACTTCATTATTATGGTTTGGACGTTTCCGAAAAATTTAATTGATATTCTTATATTTATTTTGAAATTTTACATTTAAATGATAAAAAATTCAACAAACATTTATTGTTATTATTTCGTTTATGACAGTTATTATATTAATATGTTACACATTCGATAAAAGTTTTGAAATATTTAATTCCATTAGAACCTTAAAAATTTTATCGTTTCATTTAACAATCATCAATGAATATCTCAATCTATTGGAGTAGAGAGTCAACTTAAATCAGCATAATGTTCTTTAATGCAAGTATTGTTATTGTATATTTATAATAATTGGAAAATATTAAAGCCTTGCAAAGATTACTTGATAATAAAACCGAAAAAGAAGAATAAAATACTTTAAAGAATCATTCTCTACTAAAACTAAAACTATTGTTTATCAACTAGTATTCACGACAAAGAATAATTAGGGAAGGCACTACAAGAACGAATTACATGGAATAATAAATATTATTACATCACTTTAAATTTATGTATATATCTGCTAATATTTTAAAGAGGAAAGATGTTTGTTTGTTTGTTTGTATCTAATAGGTGCCAAAACTACATTACCAGATTGTAACATAAGCTATCATTTCTTTCTCAAAAACTTGACATGTGCAAAAAACAGGTGTAAAAAATCGTCTCAAAATGTTCTTTTCCACATGTACGCTACTAAAATGGTTAAAGACGAAATGTGTTAATATGTTAATGAATTGTAAAACTAAACAATATCTACAAAGAAGTTTTTAAGGGGGTATATTTATCTATAACAGCTAAGTCCTAAAAAGCATTTTTATATTTAAAATTATTAAATTCCACATACTTGAGATTTTTTTTCATGTGATAATATGAATCCTTATAATCATCATCGTAACATTTTAAAGTTGAACATTTTTGTCAATACTAATTTTAATGATGTAAAGACAAAAATATGTATCCTTAAGAAGATATAATTTAATTATGAATATTTAATTTCGAAGTTGTCATGAATATAAAATTACTGTACACGAACCATTTCCAAGCGCCGCGATGTTCTTATTTTTATCTACATAAATACCTTATTAAATACTGTATTTCCAGTTAAAACTTAATAAGATAATATTTGGTTAATAGATGCTTTAAACAAATTTCACGCAGGCAATTCCGCGTGGGTCAGCTAGAGTGTAACATTTTTTCGCTCATTGATCTTAAGTTTTTATTTAATCATAATTCATACACACCGTTGTTTACATTGAAATTTATTTTATAAGATAAAGAAATAGTATATTTTAATTAGCCGATATTAAAATACAAAAAACGGTAAAGGGATCCGTAGTTATCCGTGATTGATAAATAAATTGATATATACACACGAAAGTTTTGAAGATCTTTATAATGTATAGAATTATATATATATATAAATAATTACTATGATCAATCTTCAAAGATTTAGTCATCGTTTGCAATATAAGCGCACAATATTTTTTTGTTGTTAACCGACTATTACTCGTAAACTTTTAAAACCTTCTTCGTCCGTATATTTTTTCTCTTTAATTCGTTGTTTGTACTCAACCATAAAAGAATAACTCTAAGAAAATGTTAATATACGTTTAAAATTTCAAATATTAAATTTTTTGTTTGTTTTTGACACTTTGGAAAAATAAATTACAGGAACACTCAAGTATGGATATGTGTATATATTTTTTAATACAAAGAATTACAATTACACTATACTCTTAGTTGCCAAGTGAGCACAATTAACCACTATTTAAAGTTTAAATATTATTAATAACAATAATTCAGGTAATTCAGGTAATTTTATACATTTTATGAATAAAAAATATTTTAAAATCTATAAAATATAATGTACCAAGAAATGTCTAGTATTCGGAGTATCAATACATTGCAATGCATTAATCAAAGATAATTCTTAAAATATATGAAAACTGAAAATAAAAGCTAGTCATTAGAGTAAAAACATTAACTGGAACATACATACATACATGGAAATACTTTGAAAGTAGGTCTTGTGGAGAAATGTTCGTGTTAACGTTGATCATATTAATAATTCTCCCTTGAAGAACTGATAGGACTCGAAACTGCAACTTTTCACATGTATGACGACGCTTGTCAAATGAACTGTATGTTTATTACATTTTATTTAGGTCATTATCAAGTTTTAAGGCTAGCTTTTCTGCGTAAAGCTAGTTAGATATTTATATTGATTTCTAGTTTGAAAGCAGACATTTGTATAAACCATAACTTATCTAAACGGAATTCAAAGTTGATGCCAATTTTCCTTTTCTTTTTATTATTTTACACACAAAAAATACCACAACACGATTTTTCTTGTCATCTCAACTACGTGTTTATCACAATAGAAACAAACATCACAAGAATACTTAACAAACTTACATGAATTAAATTATACGTTCTTTAAATTTTATCAAATTAAAAAAATACATTAATTCAAAATAACTTTAAGCTTTTTTTGTTATCAAATTGTGATAAATATTTTGTTTAAACAGGCATGAAAAATTTTCAAGTTTTATAATTTTCATCAAAGAGTTTCAAAGCCTTGGGCCATTAATTGGCCTATTGACCCCGTCAGTCAGTTGACTCACTTTCAGAAGCTTTCCATCGGTTCGAGAACCACAAGTAATACGACACAATTGGAGAACGTCGCCGGGGAAATCTGTAATCGAGTTTGTCTATTATTCCCAATTCAGAGATCCGATCCCACAGATACTGTCCCGGCTTTTTATCTCGGGGCCGGCCACTGATGCGCTGTAATTTTAAGCCCAATTTTGTCGATTATACTTGAGAAGGAATTCAGAATTATTGTTATCTTACAAGGGACTCTCGATCCCATTCTGTAAATTAATGTTTTCTTAGAACATATTTTATCAAATGAAATTATAAGTGTAGCAATAAAATCTTAGTCTCAAATATTAGTGATAATTTAACGACCATGTGTAACTTTACTCTTTTTAAATTATATACTTTAATCTTTATTTCTATTAAAACTTATATTGTCAAATTTGATATGTTTACACGTTTCTAAGATATGTTTGGAACAGATACGAAATAGATTTCTATAGACATTGTCAAACAGACAATTTCTATAAACATTTTCACACAGCCAATTTCAAAAATAATGTTCTAGTTAAGGCAGCACTTGTCTATTTTCTATTATCTCAAAAAAATGCAGGGTCTATTCACTACTTCACCTCATTTTTATTATTATTATATCATGATGTGGGGTATCCCTAGAAAGATATTAAATAAATATGATCAGTTTGCTGCAGCCATTTTTTTTAAGTGGTTTTGCATCAATTATTTATTTTAGTTGTCAGAGACCCAAGGCAGCTATATCTTTTAAATGAATACTTACAAAATAGAAATATATTTTAATAATGTAAATATAGAACTAGATACTTACTGAGAAACGAACATGAAAGGGAACGAAGGCAGAAATACATTTCAAAAAGCATTACTCACTAAATAAAACGTGAAAACATCTTATTGGGCGCCGAGTTGGTCTTGAAGGTGACGAGCTCTATAATGGAGCAATAAGAGAATAAAAAACTGATTTACTCAATATTTACAATATTTTACACGCAGACATACCTACATTGTGATTGTGTGTTTTCTTTAAAGATTTCTACGCTTATAGCATTGTTATGTTAGTATAGAAGTTCTTGCGTTGTTATCTTAAAATTACAGAAATAAATTAACTTTTATATTAAGACATAATATTATTATTATATTTTATCAAATTCCATTAGTGTACTTTTAATCTTTTGTCATTATCATAACTCTTTAATCTCTTTTTATTAGACATAAAAATTTATCAAATTCTAAGAAAAAAATATTGGTTATTAGCTAAATTCTCTTCTCAGATGATAAAAAGCCTGTGAATAAGTTATTAAACGGAGTATCTTATCTTTGTCTAATTATTTCATGCACCCGAATTATAATCTTGTTTTGTTTACATTTTATCTATTTTAAATAGGTTAATTCTTTCTAAGATAAGAAATAAGTTGGACGACAAAATTGTTATAAAACATGAAAAAATGCTAAAAAAACGATAATAAATACCTATGGTGTTAAATTTCAATACAATTACTAACAGAAAAACAATGTATCTATATATTCAAGAAACTATTATGCAAAATTGAAAAAAAATATATATAATGTGCAAAGAAAGAAAGATAAGACTTTTGAATTAAATATATATGAATTATTTTCAGGTTTACTAAAAACCAGACCCTGAAGAAAACGCAGGAAAATCTTTAATATTTCAACATATCTTACAAAATATTATAATACTATAACTTTTTAATTTAATATAAAAATCACGTTCATTATATAAATGGAAATTTTAATCTGAAATAGTGAACTTAGATAATAAGTTCATTAAATAAAAGCATTTATTATAAGAAAATATGTTTAAAAAACAGTAACGAATGATATAAATAATAGATGAATCCTTTGTCAACGTTAGACACTATTCTTGGATAAAATCAGTTACTAAATAGTACAACAATTCTACAACCTCCATCATATTCAAAAAATAATGCTTTTTACCTTTAGCCTTTAGGTGCCTCACTTAAAGTTCTGAATTACCAGGACAACAGGCTCAAGATATGAGAAACGAGTAGAGTTGTTTAACAGATATTATCGAGAAATAATTATTAGAACAGATTTGTATTTGTCTTGGCGACCCTTTCGTCTTAACATACTGTATATAGCATTTCTTTTTTTTAATTTCATACCTTTATGTGTAAATGAGGATAAAACAACTCACTAAAAACGAATTTATATAAAGTCATGTCGTTAATTTTTTTGTAACCAATGTCTTTATCTTTAATTAAAAATTTTATCGTTTCATCTGCTCATGTTGATAAATTTTCTGTTTTTTCTTTATTAACAGGTAGATAAATCTAATTAAAATAAAACATTAATGAATCAATTATTAAAATAATAATAAGTAAAACTAATACCAATCGCTCGCAACCAATCGATTTATCGCGAAACTATTAAAAACATCATTATAATTCTAGTACATAATTTTGTATAGATCGGTAACATGTCATAAATAAACTGTCACAGATGATTGAAAACGAATTTACGTACTTCTGGGTTTTTGTAATAAACTGCTCATTTACTCGTTTTATGTTGTATACATTCATTAATAACCATTATATTAGAATCATCGAGATAGTAGACATTTAAACGAAACATGATTTGAAGTCAAAGAAAGTATTTACAACAATTGCAAAAGAATTTAGTTATTATAGTGTGGTCAAAATATGTTTAACTGTAAAAAATCTTCCGGCATATAATCAAATTAACATAATAGTTATATATTATGTGGTGAGTTTATGCTAAAAGGTAATTTTCTAAAAAGATTAGAATATATTGGACTTGTAACTGAATATTTATATCAAAGAATATTTTAGTTATTTAAAATATAAGATTGTGATATTCGAAATAATAATAACTTTTTAAGAATTTTATGGTTATTTGTACTTTTAAATCCAACTAATGCTTATTTAAAGTACACTTTCATGGCAACCCTAACAGGGGTACAACGCCTGATGTAGTAGTTCTGAATTATTAATGGTAACTATCCTATGAACGCGATTCCCTTCGGCCTCGTATTTCACTTCGTATATGCTCTGAGCACTCTAGCAATCCTTTTATCTATATTTTGTGATTTGAAACACAATGAAATAAAACGATTATTTAAAAAGGGTTATCACTATTATACACAATATATATAAATATACATATTTTTTCCAAATGTAATTTATTATGAGTAATACTAACGTACTAAGTACTAAGTATAATAAAGAAAAATATTTAGAAAAGTTTGCTTACGAAAACAACAATTTACATTTTCAGTAATCTCTAATGAGAAATGTTTCATGTTACTCTATCCTAGTCCAACGTTACCAAGATAGTGTAGCGCCAAGTTAATAAATAACTCGATCAATTCTATAGTTCAGTATAAAACAATATTGATTAATCTTTTCACACTCCCTCGCGACCCGCGGCCATCGCGCATCTGACAGATAATGAATGGCCAGAGCGAGCGACAGATTAAAAACGTTAGGTCATTTCGGCGCTTTTCTAGATACAGATAAAATATAAATAAAAATTAAAACCCTTGACACTTTTAAATATGGTTTTTTTGAATACAAATCAGCGTTAGAAAGGTAAAAACTCTATTTGTAATAGATTTAATAGGTTATATAAAATCTATGTAATAAAATTTTTTTATATAAATAAAATATTTTTACCATACAATAAGGATCATTTACAAGGATATACAAAATTGCACTATACAAGTATGAATCATATAAATACTGTAGAAGAGTAATAGATTTAAAATTATACACCACCAAAACATTTTAAGCACCGTAAGCCCGTGTTATTTCCATGACATGTCGGGTTCAAAATCTAAGAATCAAATAGGAAGCCCGGAGATTAAAAAAAGAAACTTAAACGTAAAACCTAGTTTTATATAAAATTTAGTTTGTTTTACGTAAAGTCTAATTAGGATTGTCATTAGCACAATGTGTAAACGTGCGTGTAAGTGCTAGTCACCGGCAGGCGTGCAGTTTAGGCGGTAATTAAGATGGACCCCAATTCAAAGACTAACCGACGCCAATGCCAAAATAGTAAACTTGTTTAAAGAAATATTGTTCCTTAAATAAATAATAATAATTATATAAATGTTCAGTAAGCATTTTGACTTAAAGATTATGGTCATAATTGTATTAAATTTTACTTATCAATTCAAAATCAAATAAAAATAGCACAATATTTTATTTTCATACCTAAGAACATAATCTACAAATTTAAAATACTTTATTAAATTTGATTATTGTTAAGCCAGAGGAAGCTTTTTAATATGTTACAAACTATAATATTAATATTTTAATTATTAATCAGTAATCATTTGAAATACCGAAACAATTAAAAGCAAATAGTTATAGAGTATAAACCAATTCTGGTGTGGAAATGAATAAACTGGGGAATCTAAGATATCTGTTAGTAAATACCTATACTAATCAATTTTAATTATGAAACATTTAAGTGAAACATTTAATTTGTTACGTTTTAATAATTAATAAGGTAGGAGAAGATAATTTTTATACAAATAAGATATTATTTGTATTCTTTATTACCTTTTATCTTCCAGACGTCTGGACAGATATAAATAATTAAGATGACATCAGATATGTGTTTATAGTTCAAGTATACGTCAAACTGAATCCAATATGGCGCCCTCTATATAAAGTTCAGATATAGAATATCTGAACTTGTTTTTTTTTTATTTTCACTTTTATTTATTTAGCTGATATTTTTTACGCGGTCGGGTTAACAATTTTTTAATTATATTTTTATTCATAAACCGAAAAAGAAATAAACAACACTAAATAATCGAAAGTAGAATAGAATTTATAAATATACTAGCAATAAACTAGTAACTCTATTATTGTTTCATACCAAAAGGCAGTATAATAAAATGAGTTTGTCGCAAGCAATCAACCCCATGTGCTGTCGCTCGTGAAATTTACACGACCAGTAATTTGTAGGAATCTAAAATGTAATAATTACATTATATATATAATGTCAAAGTTCATTTAATTCTTCATTTCAATGGCATTCGAATCCCCGATATCTCTCCCAAAATATATTATTCTGTGAATATAAATTATAATCAACAGCTGTTATGGTCACTTCTTATATGCAGGTATAATTAACAGAACTTCAGTTCTGTTTTTGATTAATTCTGACTTACAATTGGTGATGGTAATTGGCAATTTATAAAGCAGGCAAAATTAAATAATGAGCACAGATAATTCCATTACGTAAATTACATCGACTAATTGATTTGTTTATTGACGTTTGCGTACTAATATATTTTTATAAAATACATATATGATTTTTTTTTTCACAGCGTAATTATTATATAATAACAGTAACTGTCAACTTTATTAGAATTCACGGAAAGAGAAGTAAAACATCCAATAACACATAAAAGAAAATATAAGTGGATATTAGTGGAGCGAACTTCCGGTTTTCACAGCTTAATCGCTCATACCGATTGCCAAATAACTAAACGTTCGGAAAAGCAGACAAATATTGGTAGCAAGTAAAAATATGGCTAACGCAGCTCGTGACTGTGGAATCAGATATACAAATATAATTTAGAAACCTAACATTTTGATAATACTATTATTATTATTTATTTATTTATTTAGCTTCACGCCATATCCCTTGCGGGGTAGCCAGAGACGACGGAGCGCCAAACGCTACGGTCCCTGAATACCTCTTTCGCCTCGGCCACAGACATCAACCTCTTCCTACATGCCCTCCGGAGGGTCCTCATGCTTTTTACGTGACCTTCCTCCAGTATCGTAGCTAATGTGTTTTCGAAGGTCGCTCGTGGCCTCCCCCTGTCTTTTCTACCGCTTACTTTTCCTTTATAAATCTTTTTTACCATTCTTTCATCACTCATTCGTTCGACGTGCCCAAACCACCTGAGCACGTTCTTCTTCATTCTCACCGTGACATCTTCGCTAGTACCTGCCATTCTGTGGATCTCTTCATTGCGGATTCGGTCAGCTAAACTGACTCCGCATATTCGACGAAGAGATCGCATCTCCACAGCATTCATCTTTCTTACATTCTTCTTCTGTGTTACCCACGTTTGGCTGCCGTATAACAGCGTCGGTAGCAAAACTGCATTGTGTACAGCCAAACGTGCAGTTATGCTGACGTTTTGCCGTCTCAACAACGCAGTCAAAGCACCGTTGACTCGGTTACCGGCAGCAATACGCCTTTCCACATCCATTTCGTATCTTCCGTCTCTGCTAAACATACTTCCCAAATATACCACTTCATTCACTTGTTCTATTATCTTATCATTCACGTTGATCTTACATTCTGTTCTTTCTTCATTTCTTTCAAATATCAGAACCATCGTCTTATTTACATTCAGGTTAAGACCATTAATTTCACACCCATCTTTCAGAGTACTAGAGAGAGTGACCTCAAGGTCACCTACTTTCACTCCCATGTCACTATCTTTCACTCCTTGGAGACAACTATCCAAATACAAATTGAACAACCAAGCTGACATAGCGCAACCTTGCTTAACACTCGATTGGATGTCAAACCAGGGCGACATGCCAGCTCCTACTCGCACACAGGCTGAGTGATCTCGGTAAAGAGACCTTACAGCCTGTAGCAAGGGTCCGTTCACATTGTATCGGGGCAGTATCTCCCATAACTTCTTTCTCACAACCCTGTCAAACGCCTTTTCCAAATCCACAAAAGCACAGAAAACCTTTTGGTTTAGGGCCAAAAACTTATCCGTGATCATGCGGAGGGAAAAGATCTGATCTATACACCCTCTACCAGGTCTTAAACCTCCTTGGGCCTCCCACAACAGCCTTTCAGATCTCTCTTGCATTCTTCTCGCTAATATTTTTGCATAAACTTTACTGCCCAAGCTAATCAAACTGATAGCCCTATAGCTTGCACAGTCTATCTGTGAACCCTTGCCTTTATACAAAGGTACGATGACTGCACCTCGCCAATCGCCTAGGACCTCTCCTGATATCCAGCATAAATTGCAGTAAAGCCAGAACAAGTCCAAGACGCGTGGTCCACCATATTTGATCATCTCAGCAGTAATTCCATCTGCTCCCGCAGCCTTACCACATTTCAGACTTCGAATCGCGCTCTCCACTTCTTCCAAACTGATTTCACCATCGGCTACATCGGGACTCAGCATTTCGCTGATACTCGAGGCCGAGGCGTCCTCACATTCATACGTCTTCTTGTAGAATTCCGCCCACCGCTGCAAAACGTGTGCTTGCTCTGTTAAGACTTCACCGTTCTTCGAAAGCACCCCTTTCATTCTACAAGTTACCGAACAACCCCGGGAACCACTAACTTCTCGCCAGAAAAGCTTCGTGTTTTCCCGGAAGTTGTTTGTCAACCTTTCATCCCTTTCTTTCTCAGAATTTTCACGCTTCATCCTTATAAGTGCATTCGTTTTGTGTTTTTGCAGCTTGTACTCTCTTTTTCTTATCTCTCTCATACTTTTATCCTTACCTGAGGCTTTATAATCCAACCATTTTTTTGTTCTTTAACTCCACAGCGTCTTTCACTTCTTCATCCCACCATTCATCGCGCTTCTTACTAAAACCTCTTTTCCTTTTACCACATACCTCTGTCGCTACTTTCACCATTCCTTTCCTAAGGTTCTGCCAGCATACTTCAGCACTTTCATTTCCAGAGTCACAGCTTTCAAGCTTCTTGGAAACTCTTTCCTGATATTCCTCTCTGACCGGTGGATCTTGAAGCTTCCAGCTTCTTATGCGATAATTCGACTCCAAGCTAGGGCACGTCGTGCGGCTGCGCCAACCTGCAAACAGCCCTCTTATTCTAGCAACGACTAGATAATGGTCCGTTCCCAGATCAGCACCCCTAAACACTCTCGTGTCCATAACTTGGCTTCGAAAACGCTGATCCACTAGGAATAAATCAATTATACTTCTTTCTTTCGCTCGCTCCCATGTGTACATGTGAATTCGTTTGTGATCAAACATCGTGTTTGCCACAAACAGATTTCTCTCCTTACAAAATTCCAAAATAAGCTTCTCAGCCTCATTTACTCTCTTATCACCGTACTTGCCTAGCTTTCGAAACCACTTCGCGCGGTTCCAACCCATCCATTCATATCTCCACATACTATCAACTTTTCATTATCTCTGACACTAGTTTGAACATCCCTGACACTCTCCCAAAACTCCTCGAGCTCGCTCACTGGAGCTGAGAATACTGGCGCATAAATGGCCAACAAGAATACTCTTGTTATCCCCAGCTTAAAGCGAACCCAAAGAAGCCTCGGGTTGATAGCCTTATATTCTACCATTGCATTAACTATTCGAGAGGACAACAACACGCCTACACCTTGGCAACCTCGCTCACCCTCTGGAACCCCAGCCCAGAAAGCGACCCGGTTGCCAGGCAAATCGGTCGCATCATTGCCTTTTCGTTTGGTCTCAGACACACAAATAATATCCAGATCTTTGTCATCCATCACATCTAATAATTCATTCATCTTCTGTTCCATTCCTCCTCTTACATTCCACGTAGCTATTTGTAGCTCCGTCCTCCATCTTCCGCCGTTCGGAACATGGCGTGTTGGTTGGCGGTTCCCAACGCCGCATTCGTTAATTCTATAATATAATCATATTTAAAATTGGTTATTACATAATTACAAGTATTAATGCCTTCTTTTTATTATCTGTTTAAAAAAGATACGTACTGTTTCGTGTTCTTATTTAGACAGATCTTATTTATATTATTATTATTCAGAAAATGTTGCGTAATATTTAAACATTGTAATCGGTCTATAACAACTATTCCGATAACAAAATGCTTTGCCGTCGCCAAATGAACTAGAGTCAAAGCAATGGAACGAGAGCTTAAAATAAAATGATCATAGTAAATTGCCCACGAGCACTCGGCGAACGGCTCGACTTCATTTTAGTTTCACTTTGACTGTGGTGAAGGTCAGTTTAAATATGAACGATTACAAAGATACCGTATAGAATAAATTAGATTGACTAATTCTTAACAATCGTAGTCTCTCTTAACATATTCATTACAATATAACTTCATAATTTTACTGCAGTTGGATAAAGAGATTGCTAACATAGTAATAAAAATATAGAAAGGATATGTATGTCTCTTTTTATTACCTATTATTATTAATCGCCAGTAAAATGCTTTAAATTAATAGGAACGTAATGACAAAACTATGAACATGAATGACTTAAATAGCTTTATTTGAAAATATTACAGAAATAGAAAAACGACTCAATATTTTTGTTAGAGATTGTTAAGAAATGACAATTTATATACAACCAAAAAAAAAATTAATGAGTACGTCTAGACGATTTAATTTAATTAAATATATATGTTTATAGAGTTTTTAAATATTCCTTCTGTTAATCGGTTGGTCTGTGCAAGTAAAAAGTAGAAGACGAAAATTTATGACGTTACTCTGCTCGTTTTTAGTGTTTCACTAGGACAAACTATAAAATTTTAAATGGATAAATACAAAACTTATTTAGGTTATTTTATTATGGAAAAAAAATCTTCTGAACAGATTTTGATTAAATTCCTTAAAATGGTGTTAGTTCATTAACCTAAAACCGCATGTGGGATACTTTTCATACTGGACAATTCTACAATTCTCACACATAACAAAAAAAATTGGTATGGTCTAAAATAACGATAAATCTTAAAGTATATGGATGTGTACAAATATTATTATAAAGGATAGGTTATTGAGCAGAGCGACAACTACAAAATTACTTTAACTGAAAAATAAACTTTATGAATTTAATGAATCGTTTTGAAGTTAAAAGCGCAATAGTTTATGGCTTCCAACAAACTGATATATGTACGTCTTATTTACGATATCTAAAAATCATAATTTTTACAAAAAAAAACAATATTGCCACAAATGAAAATATTTTTTTATTAACAAAAGTTATGCTCAACGCATTAAAAAAAATTACATGAACTATTCTTGAACTTGCTACCACAAGAATGCCTCAAAACGCCCACTAACGTGTATTCACCTATTTGTCAACGCTAAAATATCTCTAAAATAGATAGTGAGTAATAAATTTACTTGTCAATTTTGTTGTTTTGTCAATCATAATTTTCATATTTGTGGTACATTCAACTTTTTTGAATTTCGGAACTGCAGCGATTTGCAGCAAGAGTGGAGACTGGGTACCCGGTTTTATCCCTTATCCTACGAAATGCAAAAACCCTACCTTTTTCACGCCAATCTCCGGTGAAATGAACGTAATGATTATGTTAGTTCGTTAATGTCAGCTCCAAAAGTGGCTGCAGTCTATTGGTTACAGCTAAGCTGTACTATTTTTAACAGTGAACGATAATTAAGACTAAACCTACCGACAATTCTTGTGTACCTGTTCCTACCGCACGCCGTGAGATTGACCGGGAATTAAAAGTTATTTTATCATATAACGCAGGTTATAATGGAAATAACTAAAAGTAAAGAGTGAAGAAAATATTATATGCATATTCTAAGAATTGTCATGTAGTTTGATAACGATATTATAACGTTTAAAAATGGGTAAGTTTTACTAAAGTTTAAGAACGGTCAATTTGACCGGTACTTGGTAGGTTTAGTGTTAAGAAATAAAAACTGGCCAGCTTAAGATTGTCTAGACTAAAAATTTTAAGCAAGTAAAATGTGTTTGAAAGGTCAGGGTCATTGCATGCAGCTAAGTAGGGTTCCGGGCGTGATTATAAATGAAAACTAAAGAAATGAGGCGGGCATTCATTAATTTGAGTAACTTAAGACATATTTTTAAAGTTCTTAGTAAAAAGTTACTTCAGTTTGCAGCTCACAAAAAATACAGTATGTATGAGTAATGAATGACCTCAACGTTTATTTTTGAAATTTTAAGATATTATGTAATAGATAAAATAACATTTAAAATAATTACGATTAAACATAAAAATAAATTTAAAAACCCTTACTTTTACAGTTATCGTTGATAATGTTACAATCTTTATCTTTATAAAAAACTATTAAAAAAAATACAACACATCTAGGTTTCTTAGTCAGAAGTAGGTACAACATCTTCTGCTTGAGTAGTTGTTGACATCCATTGTCCAGAGCAAGACAATAGCTTGGAATGATACTGTTTGTATCATTTCATCGTTAGCCAAGCTCACGATTGTCTGTTTTTACAGTTATTTTTATTTTAGGCTATTCTTCGTCGTTACTAAGATATAAAACTTTTCGTTATATCATAACAAACACTCGGAATGAGAAAAACTAATAATATATTTTCAGTATGACCCTTGATTTTCAAAGTTGCGTAAGACCGATTATTATAATTATTCGTACTACATAGACAATTATGCACAATCTATAGTTTATTGTTTAGTTTCGTTTTATGTTACAACGCCTATTAAAGTTATTCTATAAAAATAATTATTATTCAAGTAAATTATAAGACATGGATAATATATAATAAAATAATTGTATTGTAGAAAAAATAGAAACTCCACATAATAAAAACGAAAACGGTAAATAGGTGGTTATTTTAAAGAGAAATCACTGAAGGACTTGTTCTCGTCTTCTCAACTTGCCAATTGCCATTAAAAAACCACTGAACCTTTTGTTGGATCACATTTCATTATATTATTTTAACATGAATTATAAAAAACCTAAGGCTACCAACTTATTTGTACCAATTATTTGTTTATTCCTTTGCAATATATGCAAGAAATAAATTAAAAATCCTGAATTTTTCTCCCTTTTTTATGTTCTAACTTAATTAAATAGTAATTATATTAAAATTTCAAAGTAGATTTTATATGGTGTAATATGTACAGCATTTAGTGATATTTGCTTGAATTTTCAGTTCACGTTCTAGCAAACAAAATGATTTTAGAGATATCGTCCAATGTATACCGTACCATCTCTAGCACGGAGACACTCGAAATTTGGAACCTGACAGATTAAATCTTAGATAATAACATACATGAAGCTTAACTATAGATGTTTCTTTTATGCCAAAGGAAAACAAATGAGCGTGCAGATTACCGATGACAAGTCATCACCGTCGCCCACGAACTCTTGCAACATCCATTGAATCGCAAGAGCCTTCCGCTTATCGCCTTTCTTGAAGATGTCTATATCGTATCGATCCGACAAAAACAACCGAAGGAAGTTCACCGAAGATGGTATTGCAGGCGATGATGTGCTATGCGTTTAGGAAATTCGGCGGCAAAAATCAGATGAAATAGCTATTCGGAACGATACGTCGTTGTAAATGCGATAAAAGACGCATAAAGAGGCTACGTGTCTACGCCATGCCAGAAATTCCAACCGTTCACAGAATATCGGGCCCAAAACAATCTGAATAGCTTTCCGTTGTACGCGGTCAAAAGGTAGAAGCTAAAATTGGAGAGTGGAGAGTAAGTGGAGAAGCTAAATCCGGACCAGACATGAAAACAATACTCCATGTGTGGCCAGATCGCACCTTATAGAACGCAAGTCTATGACCAGGCTTGAAATACTGCCTCGCTCTATTGATCACTCCCAATTTCACCGAGGCCAACTTGGCCTTACTCTACAGATGGTCACAAAATTGACAATATCGAGGCCCAATATACTGATACTTGACGAGGCATTGAGAGGGGTGTTCTCAAAGAGCAATGATACGACAAATGCGGTTTTCTTAGTGGTAAACGCGCAAAATTTGTCTTTTGTAAATTAAATTAAACGTGGTTCAGTTCACCCCAATCATTAGTTTTTATATTCATCTTAAATACTATCTAAAACCTATATAGATAGAAATTAAGATCATGTACAGGTATTAATTACGCATGGATTAATATGCATGATATATTGGTGGCTGATTACATCATCGGATTACCTGCCATCGATTCAAGGAACTACCAATATGTTTCAGAGCTTAATTTTTTTAAAGGAGACATTTATTTTAAAGAAATTAAACTGTCATATTATACAATTTTAAGTGATATAACTTTAAACTTTAAAGGGATTATTTTTTATACTAGCTTAATTTATTTAAATTATTAAAAAATAGTTATTTATTATTCAGACTTACTTATGTACTAGGCTATACTTTCTATATTTCAACATTTATATTCAAGAATTTTATCGGAAAGCCTTATATAATATTTACACGCAAAATCAGTGGCTATAAGTTTTTAATATTGATGTTCCTGATTCTTGGTCTCTACAGTCTCCACGATATATATTCGTATATCAAATAATTGTAGCAAGCATAATCGACTCAGTATTTGCAATTACATATTAATCTGTACGTCATAAGTTAGGTGATATGAAATTTAAATTACATGCTTGAAACAATTACAGCAAAGTCTCCTTTATCGATTTGATACCGTTAGTGTATATATACTATATTATTTAGATTTTTAGATAATCATTACATTTTTTTTTATTAAAATAATTATAATACAGTTCGTTTATTTAAAACGAAATATGTATCAAACGACCCGCTAGAAGCGGCTTTCCGCTTTCGTCATGGTAAGAAGTAGTACTTCAACCTTCCGATAATAATAAATAATTCACAATATGAATCACTTATTCATAGCAAAGGGGTGAGGTAAACCTTTCTCCCTGATATTCAATTTATGACATAACGAATCAAGGTTCATAAATAGCTCCAATAATATCCAAAATATGTCGGTCTTAGACGATGACGTGTCTACGTGTTGCATCAATTAAGAACCTAATATTGACCTTCCATGTTCTGGTTATCTTAGGTTTTAACCTGGATTAATTCGATAGTACTGACGCGTTAGTATTAGAGTTAAATCATGCGCACATGTTCGTAGAACAAATTGAGAAATGTCATCCGACCTACTTGACTTATGTACGTCCAAGAAAAATACGAGTTGAATAGTTTTTAACGGAAATTTAGTTCTGGCATTAAGCTCTGACACCGCGGGATGTTCGGCGGTATCTTTCCTTGGTCGATAAAAGTTGAGTATGAAGCAAAAAGACGGCCCAAGATTGGTTTTCTCTTTCTCCATGTAGACCAGAAAGTCATTCCCTATGTGTAATGGCGATAGGAACGGGTGAAGAAAGTTACCCAGAGTAGCTTTAGAAAGCACCCAGAATTTGCGAATGCCGGGCGGGTATCTTGCCTGCTGATGCCTAATTTGGACAACATGCTTGAACTTTGTTCTTGCGATTTGCCGTTTGAAGAATCTAGAGGCACAATTATAATTCCTCTTCAGAACATTAGAGTTCGGATCCTTAGTGACTAACGCATTGGCACAACATTGATACACTTGCCGTTTGTTAGCTGCTACAGCTCTGACAAATGCATCAAACCAAGGCCGCGATCTGCCTCAAAATGCTACCAAAGAGTTTGATACTTATAGTTCCATGCTATTGTAATATTACATCTGCAACATCCGCACTGCAAAAAGTGGAATGATTTGAAAGGAAAAAAAATAGAAAAAAAAAGCAGATTCATCCCAATCCGCTTTTGTAATTGATGTGATTTTTAGCAAGATAGTTGATAATCCAATTGACTAACTAAAATAACTTTCGGTACCAAGATATTTAAAAGAGTTTGTTAGAGAAGCTCATTTATCATTTAGTTTAAGAAATTAAAAATTAAATTCCTCCATAGAAAGGCATTTTTAAATTATGTAACTAATGTTAGTGAAGTTTTGAATATTCAATACCCTTGAAACCCTTTATCCATAACCAGCAAAACGGCAAAATATTCGGTAATTTATTACAATATAGGGTCATATTATGGCGCATAGTAATTAAGTACATCGTAGACACACGTAGCCCAGTATTAGCTTCTTAATTAATACCACGTAGAGTAGAGAAGTATTGCTCTTAGACAAATCACAGATTTTTTCCACTTTCAACCTATACACATAAATATGTATACATTCACATTATGTTTGGAAAACACATTATGATATGAAACATCTGCCGAAATATCATTTAATCGCAGAATATAAAAGATAATAACAAAATTTATTGTTACGTGTGACAAATCGAAATTCTATATTCATAAAAAAACAAAAAAAAATTAAGGAAAATTAAGTATAGCAAAGCAAAGAGTTTACATGAATTTCCAATCAGCAGAATCAAACCTCCCCAGATTGAAAGCTAAAACACATTAAGAGTCTGTTAAAGAGAACACGCAGATAAATACAAACTGCTAGTAATGAACAGGTAACCCGATGCTATGAGATCGAAGACACGCCCGTGGGGAACGATCCGCGATCACATTCAATTGCAACAATTAACAATTATTGCTATATATAAGTTATTTGCTAACAGTAATAACCAGTGTGGAAGATTATACATATTTAGTTCTGTCTGTGGCTAGCTTTTATTAACTGTATAGGAGTTACAAATCACACATCAACTAAAAAATAATATATAGTATCATAATGTCCAATTACGTGAACCTCTCGATCATAATTATATGTGTAAATAAAACTGATAAAGAACCATAAAAAATTTGATAATAGTGAGATATTAACACAAAATCAAAATAACGAGAGGCAAGTAAACAAAGGCGTTAATCATCTTAAATTTTTGTTCCTATAAAGTGGAATATTTGAATGAGAGTGAAAGGATATATATAGATATTTGCAGTTTTTTAAAGATATTAATCACTTATACATTGGCGGCAGAGCTGAGCTAGACAAATTAATTAAATCACAATACATTAAAACCTCACTTGAGTTATTGATTTAGTTGCTCATTTGTAACAGAGACACTATTAATACTATAATCAAGTAGAAACTATCGAACAGAATTCAATTTTCCTTTCAATAGGTTATTTTCAGTGGTAAAGTTTAGACAAACTTTTGAACGCTTCTCAAAAAATTTGTTTTTTTTATGTACACAATAAAAAACTAATAAAAGCATTTATAGATTCTGTGTAAAACTACTTAATTTTTTTTTTATTTAATGTCCATTCAATTTCAGTAATGAGCTAATTGTTTTGGTATAATACACGATTAAGCATTTTTTAAATATTGAATAATAATGAAGAAACAATAAAGCCTTGCAAAGGTTATTTGACAATAAGAATGACGAATAATAATGAAATACTTTACACAATAAGTATTCTTCATTTAAATTTATTCATAAATTTACAACGATAAGTTTTATTTAAATATAGTTTTTTTAATAACTTTTCAAAAGCTTTTACAGTAAGTAAAATTTAATGAAATTCGTCTTAGGACCTCCAAAATACTTAAACACTTAAGAGAGTTAAAAATAATGTTTTTCTTAATTTTTTTTTGCTCGTCAACATATTTTAACAATAAGAACTGCTATACGAACGAATTATATGAAATAAGAAATATTACTACATCACATATATATATTGCTCCCTTGGGTTTTATTTCATACAGATCATAGTTTGGGTAATAATATATATTACAATATATATTTATATATTTATATATAATACATATGTTTAAAAGTGTTGTAGCGTCCCCAAAACTAAGCAATCGTGTAATGTAAGCATATATTCAGTCTTTTGGTTAATTTTACTAGTAACTGTAATGACTGCTTTTTCAACTTTTTCCGTCATGTTATTTTTATATTTTGTTAGAGACATTACAAAGTTTATTTCGATTAACATTTTAAAATCATCACAAAATCGTTATTTTTATTTTTTGCACAGAACAAACATTACCTGTCAATTTTGCTGTATTTTTAAAATAAATCATAGTTCAGTTTATATTTGAACTGACTGACAGTTGCGCATTGTTATAACAAATTAACGACGAACGTGAGCTGTCAGAATGAATGAAAGCTGTACGTTGCGTTTTGATATTACATACTACAATTACAACTGATGTTTTACATTTTTGATCTCCGCTTAGATAAGTAATGATTTTCTACAAATATCTGCATTCAAAGTTTAAGTAAATGAAAATTAATATATAATCAGTGTTGTAATGAGCACCAAGCCTTGAATTTGTTGATACTTATAAAATTGGACTACAGACACGCTTACATTACACCGCTGCTAAGCTTTGGAGACGGTACTTAAATAATAAGTCATTACGGGAACAAGAAATAACGTTAATTATAACGATATCTCAGCAAAACTTATTTTAAAAATTAAGTTTGACTGATGACACTTGAACACTTGAACACTTTCCTGTAAGATTTACAAAACGTAAAAAGAATCCTTAAAAAATTTTGCATCCATGGTACGTACATGAAAGAAGTCGTAATGTCTGAAATCTCAATTTGTTACTCTGCACCCTCAACAAATTTCCATTTTATTTGCCGACGTTTATATATAAGGAATTATATGAATTATAATTAATTTTCGTACACACCATCCTCGGAAACCCTGCAACTGATTGTTCAATTGTGAATTTTCAATATGTTGTTCTTTAAAATAGTAAGTGTGAAATTTAAAAACATTTTTTTTTAATAACAATCAGAGCATTTAAATACTAACTACTCTGAAAATATACATTGTAAAATATATTATATATGCATTAATTATAAGTGATGTAATAATATTTCTTTTTTTATCTAATTCGTTCTTATAGCGTTTTTCAATTCATCGTGACTATTACAAAAATATATTAACAAACAAAAAAATTATTAAAGCATTATTTTTAACGCTCTTAAGTGTTTAAGCATTTTGTAGGTCTTAAGACAAATTTAATTCAATTTTCGTTATTATAATAACCTTTATAAAGTTATTGAAATTAAAATAGTTGTCAAATATAAATTATCTTCGCAGAATAAGTTAATTTTATGAGCGGTATCGGAGATTCCGGTGCCATTAAAATGAAGAATGAAATTGTTTCTAAAATAAGAATAACACAAAGATTTCATTTTTTAAACATAATTACCTGTAAAAAATGTAATAGTTGTAAAAATACATTAAAAATGCCTATAAATTCTTATTTGTATAATTTCCTAAGTAATAGAGTTCCGGCACATCGCGCTAGTCGCTAGGTATATTGTCAGAGGCAGTTCATTATATTCCCTTTCGTTCTGCACGAATAATGGAAATGCTAGTTTATTATAAATAAAATTCCACTTTAGATTTAGTATTTAAAACAGTATAACAATACTCAATGAACTTAATATTGCAGTTACATGTTTCTTTTTGGCTGAATTATTTCTCGTTGTATCAAAAGGTAATAAATATTTTAATTGTTAACATCTTTATAATTAAAAATAATATAAGTATAGGTATTTAATAACAATAATTTTAAATTCCCCAACATTTCCTCAACTCAATAATTTATTTATACTCTGTAACAATTTACTTGTATTGGTATTTCAAATTATCAATTATAAATAATGACTACATTAAAGTTTTGCCTTATAACGTATTTATAAAGTTTCCTCAGGTTTTGTGATAATCAAATTCAATAGTGTATTTTCCATTTTTAAGAATTAGGTTCATAGATAAGCAAAACACAATAGATAACCACCTTATTATTTGAGATTATTTATTTTTATATTGATAACTGAAATCAAATGCAATATTCATAATTAATTTTAAAATAAATCTGTTTACTTTAAAGCAACCTGTATGTTATTATTATTTATTTATAGAATATTAATCAAGTATTAATTTTTATATGACAACGTTTGACCAGATCACTTTACCATTTGCGTCGGTTGAGTTTCGAATTGGGGGCCATGTTGTTTTCCAGTCTAAAACCGCACACCTGTCTGCGACTGGCACTTATACGCATATTTACATTTTGCTCTTGGTAATGATATTAGCTTAGTCAAGGCTTTAATTTAAAATGAATATTATTACATATTTATATATATATTACTTATCAAATTAAATAGTAACTGTAAAATCTATCCAAAATAGATTTTTATCTCACATAGTTAAAAGGAACCAGGCAACCAACATGTTTTACATTCTATCTATAACTAAAAAATCGCAAAAATGAACTAACGTTTTCAATCTGTCGTTTGGTTTTGGCCATTCATTACCTGTCAGATGGGCGATAGCGTCAAGTCGCTTATAAAATTATAACCCAATCTTCTTCAAATCAGATATGCGGATTCAATTCGAATATGCGGAGTCAGTCTAGCTGATCGAATCCGCAATGAAGAGATCCACAGAATGGCAGGTACTAGCGAAGATGTCACGGTGAGAATGAAGAAGAACGTGCTCAGGTGGTTTGGGCACGTTGAACGAATGAGTGACGAAAGAATGGTAAAAAAGATTTATATGGGAAAAGTGAGCAGTAAGAGAGACAGGGGGAGGCCTCGAGTGACCTTCAAAAACACAGTAGCTACGATACTGGAGGAAGGTCACGTAAAAAGCATGAGGATCCCCGGAGGGCATGTATGAAGAAGTTGATGTCTGTGGCCGAGGCGAAAGAGGTATGCAGAGACCGTAGCGTTTGGCGCTCCGTCGTCTCTGGCTACCCCGCAAGGGATATGGCGTGAAGGTAAATAAATAAATAATAAATAATAAATATGAAAGTTTACACAACTATTTTACTATTTTAGACAAGCGATTAAACAACTTAGTAAACTAATGTACCTTCCCTGTAATCGGATGTACTAATAGGTAAGGGACAAGTCCCACAAAGCCACTGTATTCTAGCTAAGCTCACTTTATTATATTATGTCGGGTCTGGCATTATAAAGTTAATGAAATTTAGCGTCTTTAGGTATTTAACAAAACGTTAAAGGCTAATGTAAGGAGAAGTAAGTGTTCTTAAATATGTATAGGTATATTTAAAGAATTGGTTTATTTGTTTAACTCACAAAAGAATTGACAACGTAAAACATTTAAACGAAGTAATATGTAAAGTTAAACAAAATATTTAAAATAAAATAAATATAACCAAAATTTAATAAAATTAACGTATTATAAAATATTATATGGTGTTTTTATGATATTTTTTTTGAAGTGGGTACAGAAATTTGGACTTTTGATTTAATATTTATATTAAAAAAGATGTAATGTTTAGGGAATTTAAGATTATGGTATTGGAAATAATATCAACTTTTTTTATTTCATTAAATGGTCATTGTAATATAAAATTTAATTTTTATTTTACATACACTTTTATGGGAACCCTAACAACGTACAACGCCCTATGCAATAGTTCTGAATTATTAATGGTAATTTTCCTATGAACGTGATTCGATTCCACCGATTATTTTACTGCAAAGATGCTCTAAGTAATCTAGCTATCCTTTTGACTAATTTTTGTGATTTGAAAGCAAATGAAATAAAACCGTCATTTATTAATATTGTTTCCAATGTGATACATATTAAAATGTAAAAGTTTATTAAAAGTAACAGCCATACTTTTTACTGCATATTCAAAATAAAAGAAGACGTTAAAGCAAAGTTTAGTTATCGAATACGGAATAGAAATAAAATGAGGTTCTTATTTTTACCAATTTCAGTTATCTATAATTAGAAATAATTCATTTTATTTCTGCCTTCGACGTTACCAAGAAAGTGAAGCTCCAAGTTAATATATAACGCGATCGATCGTTTGGTTCAGTATTAAACAGTATTGATTAATCTTTTCGCACTCTTTCGCGCCTCGCGGCTATTGCCCATCTGAGAGATAATGAATGGCCAAAGTTAAGTAACAGATTGAAAACGTTAGTTCATTTTTGCGATTTTTAGTTACAGATTTCTATCTGTAAAACATGTACAAGCCTGGTCACTTTTAACTATGTAAGTTAAAAATCTATTTTGATTAGATTTTACAGTTACTATTTAATTTGATAAGTTATATATAGGTAATAAAATTTATTTTAGATTAAAGCCTTGACTAAGCTATTATCATTACCAAGAGTAAAATTTAAACATGCGTGTGAGGGCCAGTCGCAGGCAGGTGTGCGGTTTTAGACGGGAAAACAACATGGCCTCCAATTCGAAACTCAACCGCCGCAAATGACAAAGTGATCTGGTCAAACGTTGCCATATAAATAATAATACTTAATTAATATTCTATAAATAAATAATAATAACATACAGGTTACTTTAAAGTAAACAGATTTATTTTAAAATTAATTATGAATTGATTTCACTTATCAATATAAAAATAAATAATCTCAGATAATAAGGTGGTGATTTATTGTGTTTTGCTTATCTATGAACCTAATTCTTAAAAATGGAAAATACACTGTTGAATTTGTATATCGCAAAACCTGAGGAAACTTTATAAAAACGTTATAAGGAAAAACTTTAATGTAGTCATTATTTATAATTGATAATTTGAAATACCAAAACAAGCAAATTCTTATAGAGTATTTTTTTTTTTAATTTTTGTTTATTACATTTAAATTTTACAACATAATATACTCCTAAACGCAAATCTTATCTAAAAGATTGTCGCGTTCATGGAGTTCACACGCTTCATAGCATTATAACTATGAAATAACTACTTAGTATATAATATTATCTTATACTTATAATAATCTTATTATCTTATACTATAATTAATCTTATCCTTATATTAAAATTCTTATACTTAAAATATAACGTTAACAATAAAAAATTTAAAAGATACAAAGTTAAACATGTTCATAGCATTAGATTTGTGATATGGGAAAATTCTTTTTTTTTGGCATAAAAGTTCTTTATATATTCTTTTTTTTTGACATAACAGTTCTTTATATAAATAAATTATTGAGTGAAAATGTGTAAATTGAGGAATTTAAAATTGTCGTTCATATTGTAATAGTTTTATATATGTTTCTTATCTTTTATACTTTTAAGTATATTTTAAAATCTTCAGTCTTATAATAAGCTAATTAAATAAAAAAAGAAAAACACTTCAGCTTAGTTGAATGGAACGGAGTATGTTTGTTTTATTTCCTTTTTAAAAAGACGAAATAATATAGAGTGTACTACTAAACTTCAAGGTTGTTAAACTTCGTGTTGAAAATAAAAATTGTTCAAAACGCCTCGAAAGTTTTAAAATATGTCAAAAGTTTCAAAATAAACATGAGAGAACAATACGTTCCACTTATATCTACTTGCATTTTGTTTGTATATACGAAACATAAATAATATAGTTTTATTAAAACTATTAACGTTTTAGTTTAAGACGTGCAAACTCTTTCATCATATTACTCATTTATATTTTGTATTTATACACAATATATATTTATAATAATTACAATTTTAAAATGGGGCCCTCTTAGTATTAGTAACCCTATACATAAAAAAAATCTCGTAGATATATCTCTCGTATGTCAAGCATAATGAGGGAGAAGAATGCTAGAGATGTCATATATGGAAAATGCATAAGAGATGGTACTGGAAAGATGTTGATGAGAGATGAGGACATAAAAGAGAGATGGATAGTATATATTGAAACATTGATGTATGAAGAAAATAGTTGGAGTGGAGTTTTGAAAAACCGGCTAGTAAATAAAGGTTAAGTGAAAGAAGAAACCAATAACAAAATCAAAGTAACGAATGAAGAACGGAAAGCTGTAGGGCCAGATGCGATACCAGTGGAGGTATGGAAGGTGTTAAATGTATATGGGCATAAGTGGCTGGCTTTTTTATTTAATAAGTTGTTGCATGAAGAAGTGATTCCTGATGAATGGTACAATAGTTCTCTAGCGTGCATTTAAAAAATAAGAATTATTTATAATACTGTAATGATTATCCCGGAATAACTCATTTCACATACTATGAAAATATAGGAAAAAGTGATGAGAGACGTGTTCGGTTCCAGGACCGGGACCAGGCATAAACCAGTTTAGTTTATGCCTCGGTATAGTATGACGGATGCTATATTCACCCTCCGACAGTTGTGCGATGGATTAAATGGCGACAAGTCACGGGAATAACATGTGATGCGATGGAGATGATGAATGAATAGAATGTGAATGTTAAAATGTGGATGGGTAGGGAGAAAGGATAAGAAATGAATATATAAGGGGAAGTTAGGGTTTAGCGCTAATGACAGAAAATATTAGAGGTAGTCGTCTGTCATGGTATGAGCATGTTATGAGAGGAGTTGAAAGATATATAATAGAAATAGTGTTATGTATGGAAATAGCGAGATGCACAGGTAGAGGATGCCTGAAAAAAATATGAATTGATTGTTTGAAAGATGATATGGAGAAGAAGGGAGTATGTACAGAGATGACGAATAACATGAGATTATTAAAGGAAAAAACATACTGCGCCGATCCCAAAATTAAGATAAGAGCAAGAAGATGATAATGATTTGTACAACCAATAAATGAGTTGGAAGCCCTATATCTACTGTACATTGTCTATCCAAATAATTAAATAACAATAATTTCGATACATTCTGTTTTTAATGCGATTAGAATAGAATAAAGTATATTCATCACATTTAAACTGATATGCATCATCTATTACAAATGTTAGATAAATGTAATAGGTTAGATGTTAATGATATATAAACTTCCATTGTAATACGGCAGTAATGACACAAATCTGACACTAAACCGCAACTTCAAATATAGAGAGTGCCTAAACAACACAGAAGCTTCTTATTGATTGGAGGCAATCTATTGACGTTGTACCCATTCACACACACATTCATACACTTTAGTAAACATATGTAACGTATTAAGAAACTTATATGTAATACATTAAAATTAATGAGTTTAAGATTATATATGTATATAAATGAATACAACAATAAGGTGATAAAGATAATAATACCTATAAAATACTTTACTTGTAGTTGGGTGTAGTTCATTTTAACCATAATCACTTGCAGGGAATCAGCATGGATTGACATATACTTAATAATTTAATGTCTCTTAAAGAATATATCTTTAATCATTAATTATTATTAAAATTTAACTGCAGTTGGACACAGAGTTCGGTAACATAGTAATTATAATATAATAACTAACGTTATGGCTATTCTTACTATCTATTATTAGAATATGTATCTTTTTACATTGTAGCTGCATATTTTTGCATATACATAATATTAAATTGAAGTATCCGAATGTTTGATAAAAAGTACGTTAAGTTAAAAAAATCTTAAAAAACTATAAACTTTTATAAAAGGAATACTTAAAATATTATCTATACAATCATGACTAAACTATTATTTCCGTAATATTAATAGAAACACGGCTTAAAAATAAACAGTACCTTCTATCAAATATCTTTATGAATTTTAAATGAATTATCGAGTATTTATTATATACATAAGATATTTGTTTTAATTCCACTCCTTTTTTATTATTCAAGGGTTGGATGAAACAAATTTAATTACTGAAATCATTCCACGTTGGTCGTATATATTTATTACTGAAATTTGTTCCTAAAAACTCTTCAAAGAATTTCTAAGGTAATCTTTTTTATTGATACTTAACTTTGAATTCTATAATACATTATTTTGATGTATGGCCCAAGACTTAGCTAGTGTTTGCAACATAAAACCACAAAATAAATGTATACTTAAAGTTAACCGACGGTTGCTCATAAACTTGTGAGGCCTATTTAGTATTGATATTTTTCCTTTTAAGTTCGTTTTAGTTGTACTACTGCAGTGATTTTTTTTACACTAACAAAATTAATCATTTACCTTTGGGTTAGAGGGTACAGTTGAACTAACAAAAAAATGCACTTTAAAGTTTAATATTTCATAAACAAGTCCTTTGATCGAAAAATGTTTTTTGCAAAGCCACCATATTTTTAAAGACCTAACACATAATTTACATACATAATTTTATTCTACTACTCTAACGGCGTAAATAATATATATGTACATGCTTTCTAGTCTAGTAGTATAAGTGTTCTAGTGGACTACGGAACCCTAAAAAAGATGCGATATAAATTAAAACATTATATTTTTTTAGACTTTTCACATAGTATTTCATTGGTTTTCTGTTCACAGAAGTGAAAAACAGGAGACTAATTTTGGTGATGTGGAGTAAGATTATAGGTAAAATAATTAATTAATTAAAATTATACTGTTCAAAATTTTTATTGTGAAATATAGAAATATTTTGTCAGGACAAAGCATTTATTAGATTTCCTTAAAAATCTAACCAATTATACTTATTAATTTGTTGCTCTACCGCAAGCGAAACTAATGGTTGAAATGTTAGCCATGTTATGTTTACATATGTTTTAAAATAAATAAAACAAAAAAAAATCATAAATATTACCTTGCAACGTCTGCATCTCCTGGGATGTCCCAAAACGCCCCGTATCGTGGACTTTCTATTGATCAACTTTGAAATATCTCTGAAATATAAGAGAATAATAAATTCACGTCAATGTTGTAGAATATACGAGTTTGATATGAACAGTTTGGACTATCACAATCTAGTGTATTTATGAAGTTTCACATCTATAAAACGAAAATTTTCTTAAAGTATACTCAATCGGTTAAATAGTTCTAAAAGCACAATAATTAATAGACGACATTAATGGTTATCAAAAAGGTTAATTGTTTTTTCTTATTCAGTGTAAATAATATTCTTCTTGACAATAATTCGACATGATCATTCGACATTGTATGTGCATCGTTTGATGAAAATTTTTCTTTAGATACCAGATTTCCATAGTAATCACCTGAAATAAGGGTTAAAGTAGGTAAAATAAAAAAAAATATCAAGAAATCGTTGATCGAATTACAAAACTAAGAAATAAAAAACTCCAAGTTTTTTTAAACTTAAAACGGAGACTGAGTTAAAATCATAAATGTGCATTAAAAATTTTAAACTACAATTTTATTTTAAATGTTATCAATAATTCCACTTTTTTCGTCTATAGCCACTTCATTACTATATTTAAAACGCCCTTATAAATATTTTCCAAGGATTTGTGGCATATTGCCACTATTATTAAAATAACTTTATTACAAAACTACATTTTAGTTTATTTCTTAGTATATTTAAATGGTTTTTAGTTATGTTAAAATTTTATTATTATAAACTTTTGAACATTTTTATTAGTAGATAATTGAAGCTGACGACCGGCTGTTTGTCTATTGTTCTCACTGGACCCGTGGGCACAAGTTTCAACCGGCTGGCCGACATGTGTATCGACGGTCTCTCCGCCCGCAACGGATGCCCCGCGAACTCCTACGGAGCGTTAGTCTGGGTAGATGCGCCCAGCTTAAACTCATATTCTCATGTATTCGCGTCTCTACGCTTACTAATTATCATATATCTGATCTACCTGTTTCTATTGTTCTTCTTCTGTACTTCAATTGTAGTAATTTTAATTTTTGTGTGTTTTTGCAAAAAAGCAATACCCGTGAATAAAAGTGATCCACTGGACTATACCTACCTACCTCAAAACCTAAGGTTGGGCACTACAACATCACAACAACAGCTACAGATTCTTGAAGTATTAGAATAATAAATGCATTATTTAACTTATCGTGAAGTAACGTTTTTTCCGATTCCGTATACGTTGAAGTTAGTTATCAGATAACTTTTTTTAGTACAATTAATCATTTAACATCTATAAATTATATATTATAAAGGTTTTACACTTTTTCTAGGTAATAAAATGAAAAAAATAAACCATAGTTAAGGAATAAAAACTAGGTATTTCTCTTCTGATTTTCAATGCATTTTACACTTAAGCATGTCTAAAGTTCTAAAATAAGTAAGAATATTCATTGTTTATGAAAAGTCAGGGTCGTTGCATTTCGCTAAGTAGAGTTCTGAGCGTGATAACGAATAAAAAGTAAATAAATAAGACGAGCATTCATTAATTTGAGTACCTTGACACATATTCTTAAAGTTCTTGGTAAATAATGTTTTTCAGTATGCAGTGGAAAGAAATGTCACAGAATAGTATGTTAAAATGTACAATGTTGAATATACGCACATGTAGTAAAGTTCTACAAGATATCTTAAACCTTCCTTTCTTAGTTTTGAATCTAAAATCAAAGGTTTATTATTAAATAATTCTTATTCAAGAGTTTTTAGCGGATCGAAATGTGTGGAACTTAAGTTGTTGACTCATTTGCAGGATTTATATTATAATATACATCATCAAAGATTGTTAGATTTCTTTTAAAAAGAGGAACTGTTGAGTTTGCCGGCTCTACTCAACAGAGCAACATTCCGAGCTGATGGTAGCTTACTCACGGACTGACTACACTAACCTTCTTTTATTGTAATAATTGTCGATTCAAAAGTGCGTGTAAATAGCCACTTCAAGGAATTTTGAATATTGAATGCCTTAAAATTAAAATTGCCTTATTATATGGTATACTTTATAATGCATGAGGTATGAGGTGAGGTGCTTTCATTATGCTTGAGGTCAAGTAACCTTTAAAGGCATATTGGTAACTAGGAGCAATTATTTAAAAAAAAAAAAAAAAATAAATATTCACCTTCATTTGATTGTTATTGTTGTTCTATATATTGTTATTATATATGATATATGTTGTATAATATAAGTTGGGTATTGATATAAAACCAATTTCAACAGAAGTAAGTAAGCTCTTATTAGTATCGTTTTAATGTATTGTTACAATTTACAAGGACATTTAAACAATAAACTTTAAATATGACACAATTTTGCAAGCAACGAATAGACAGTATACATATAACCGTTTTTATAATATTTATAAAACAGGTTAATATTTATTTTCTGTTTGTCTAATCGTTTAATTTTTCTTAATTAAATAATTTTATTTAAGTCAATACTGCCAAGCTTAAGGAAAGTACTTATGGAGAAAAACAACATTTCTGAAGAAGTTTTTTCCTAGCAATTGTTCGATATCGCTACATGGATAGATTACAATTGCCTAAATATTTCATGACTTGAATTGATCAAGGACCGATCGCATCGAGATGTTGCCAAGAATTGCTCAAAATCATAAAAATTAGTTTAATTAGGCCAAAGTTTTATATTGAGTGCAAATATTGATATCATCCAAATGAACTTTTTGATTCAAAATAAATAAAATCTGGGATTGATGACATACAAATAGATCGATGTCGTTATTAACTGAAATAATGTTTTCAACAAATGCTACGGAAATTTTAATTTCGCTGAAATTATTCGGATTACCACTATCATCTACAATTAAAAGTCGGTCATATTTCGGAACCTGATATAACGACATCTTTGTAATGGCACTGCGCCTGCGTTGAAAAATCTAATGAGTAACGTCATCAAAATCACAATTTTAAAAGGAACAAAAAAAGAGGTAAACATTGGAAGCATCCTCGTAATCATACAATTTGCCTCTGGGCTGAATACAGTAACAGTGGCCATTCAACTTTAAACGACATAATTTTTTATAGTGGCTTTCATTTTACAATATCATTTGGCAATGTGTGTTGAAATATTGGTGGCATCGACCTTGATTATGAAATGGCCAAAATTGCACTTCATCTCTTGTCGAAAAAACATCAATATTATTTATTTAGGCTCCAGAAAATAATACTAAAAATATTGTGCATTTAAAAAAACATTACACTAAACAATAGTTTTCAATTTGTTTGAAATTTAATTCACTTCAAATTTCTAAAACATCTTAAGTCTGGAACCCTCTTTGACATAATAATAAATCAACACAATAATGCAATCTCTTCAAGTATTTCTGACAAAAACCTTTAAAGTCTTACTATGTGATTGACGGTTATGAACTTTGGGATCTCAGAACTTTGGGACTGTATATATCCAAGTTAATTTGAGATATTATTCACTGACTTCTAAATAGGACAACCTTTTATAACATTCCTGGGCAGACTATTGTTTTAATATTTTTAGGTTATTACCAAGGATATAAATGAGTTTCTTGAATGAATCTCATCAGTTGAAAATAGCAATAATACCATTTACCTACCTAAATGTAAATACGATATATACTATGCTATTACCACAAATATTATTGGCAGTAATCTAAATATAATAAATATTTAATATCTTGAGAGATAAAAAAATAAATACAGGTAGACTCTCTAACAGAATGGCCATAAATTGTCACACAAAAAAATATATTGTCACACAAATGATACTTTTTATAAACTCAAGCATTGTTCTTTCAAATATATATTTATACCATTATGTACATAATATCAAATTAAGATATTTTTTTATAATTGATTAGACGTTGTGAAGGGTGAATATCAATTTTCCGTTTTCAAACTTTAATGTCGTTCGGATCTCCGCTGTTATTGCCACTTCTTGCTGTAATTATTTAAAGCGTTTCGACACCATTCTTGATTGGTTCTGCTCTGTTATCATTATTCCTGTTGACAGTGATTTAGTATTTGGAATAGATTTATATATATATATGTATATATATAAATGAAAATGTATTATATAATATACATAGGTACCAATTTTATGTTATAATATTGAAATAGAGTAATTTAAATTTATGAGGGGAAAACAAAAATGTTTGTATATTAAAAGCTGATAAAAAAAATAATAATATGAACATGACACTGTCTCTTTTATCTTATTACTTAATATAGTATTAGAAATTACGATTGCAATAATATTAGCGGGTTGAAGTTAAAAACTGTCTCAAGACAGTTCTTAACTTACTTAACTATTAACCGATATCATTAATATATATTATCATTTATACATTCAATAAGGTAATATATTATTGATAAATAACCTTATTAAAACTTGAGGCTATAATCCAGAATTACAAGTTTAAAAATGTTTTATTTACTTTTTTATTATTATACATTACTGAACACAAATAGTTTTATGAATTAAATTATGAAACATAAAGCACCAAGGAAAGGAATAGTAATTAAAAGGAAATAATCTATCATAGTCAATTGAAGTCAAATTTAATTATTCGTATTTCCGAACAAAGTTATAAATCCAGTTTCTGAACGAAAAATATTGCTGATGCATGGCGAGCTACTGAAGCATTTTTGAATTTCGACAAGTCTGGAGATAGAGGAGGAAATAAGGATCGTAATGGTAATTAAGAGTTAATCTTACATTTTTTTGTTTAAATAAGACAATGTTAAAATAATGTTCATGCCTCTTCTTTTCTTTTTAAATATTATAATTTATAGTTCAATTTAAATGTATATAAGTATTCTAATAGTATAAATGATTGCACTCATTTGTTGTTGTTAAAGCAATACATCGAGAGACTGCGATAAAACGATCATAGCACTCGGCTGATTGATCTCATGTGAGAATTATTGAAACTCCACACTATTCTCTTCTTTACTGTCAAAAACAGAGTGCAAAATTTACGACAAATGCTAAAACGTAGTTCAAAAAGAAATTAATTACCTTGTGTCATGAATTTATATTAAGATTAGCAATGCCCCGCGGTTTCACACGCGTAGACACAGATTTTGTGGTAATGGAGTTTTGAATGGAATGTCCAATTTTAATAATTTAAAAAGTATTTTATTGGTGTTAAAATCGTTTTTTATTAAAATATAACTTAATGGGATAAGGATTTGTGCTGAGGTATGAATAGTATGGTTTGATTATAGTCGACACTTTTATCAACTAAAAATTTTAAAAAGTTGTTATAGTGGCATAATTACAGTAGTTAGACTTTCTTGTAGAAATTAATACGTTCTATAATACTATAGAAAGTTTTTTGTTCTTTCATCAATAATTTCCGCATCGCACGAGTTATGTATTGGCAGACAACAAAGTTATTAAAAAAATATTTATTTATAAAATATTCATTAATAAAAATACATGTTTACTTGATTAAATCTACTACAAGACTAACTTAAAATATTATTAAAATATTATAATTAAATCTTATTACAAACAATGATAAATGTCGAGTCAGGAGATTGATGCTTTCCTCGTAAGCGGGAATCACTGCTTATGCTGTGATAACTCCTCCGTCCTTCAGAGAGAAGCTGATCTTACAGCTTCCACTAGTGTCCTCACTAGTTGGTGTCGCCTTCGGATGTTCATTTATCTTGGTGGCTTTTGTATTGATACAGCTTCCATGATGCTGCGCTGACCAGGAGCAGATACAGGATGATAGTCGGCCAGCTCGGGGTTGCCATAAGTGTGGGCCAGTCTGCGACGTCATCTTCGTTTATGTCTTCAGCTTGGTCCAGAAGTTTGTGTATGTTGTCCAGATCTAGGTCCTCTATTTTGAGTTGATATTTTACAGCTTCCACAGGTGCATTCTGTTTCAATGGCAGCGGTATGACTTCGTCTATGTTTATAGTAGTCATGTGAGTCTGTAGAGTTATGTTAATGACGTCAACACGACAATCTTCGGTGAGTGTTACGAGATGAATTCCCGAAGTGCGTTTGTATGAGGTTTTGGTTCCACATTGAACTCGTACTATTTCTTCTTTTCTGAGGATAACCAGCCAAGTGTTGTCTCTCGTCTTCTGTATCTTATCTTCTGTTAATATCATTTTAGCGCGAGTGCAGTTGGCGTCCTTATGCTGAACGAGGTTTATGATACAATCTTGCGATGTTGTAATATGTTTGGTGTTCATTAGCTCGCAGAGATGAGCGTTCTGGGTTAGTTGCTTGCAGTTTTCTTCCAGATATGCGTACTCATCGCTTCCAAGTGCTAGGTATTTGGATTTTGGGATAATAGTAAAATATTTTGTATCAGGGATAGAATAAAGGTGGATAAGGTCATATATATTTGGGTCGGTATTAGGAATTTCTAATATAAATGTTAACGAGTGTTCTGTACTGTAAGCTTTAACTTTAATTGACCTTTCTAATATTCTAATATTATTTAAATTAATATCTATTACTGGTACTAGGTTAAACTTAGTTTTAAGTTGTCTTAATTCTAACACCAAACTTTGGGGACTAATTATACTGGGATGCATAACACCTAATTGGGAAAATGTTATAGCATCTTCTAAAATCATTAACTTATCTAAGATAATCTGTAAGCTAAAATCTATTTGAACGTAAATATCTAAATAATTCAAGTGACTATGTAACCCATCATAGTCTTTTGTCACGTTTCCCATATATGTAACTAAATTTCTCTGATTGTCATTAATCTTATCTAATTGATTACCAAATTCTTTTACAGTATTTTCTGCAATAATTAATGTCTTTTTCTCCGAATTTTGAATAGAAGTTATTTTATTTCTTATAGTTGAAATTTCAGATTCAAATTTTAGAGCATCTTGATTATCTAAATTTCCAGTTATCGATTTTACAACTGAACCTAACCCGTCTATAAGGCCACGTTTACGCCTAATATTCCGGGGAATCATAAATGAAAGTTTTCTATTTACTAAGGATAAATTGTACTCTATTTGATTACGATAAGAATTTTGAATACGCTCTGATTGCGTAGTAGACGTTTCGGAAGCTTTAATACTTGCATATAATGCAGTTAATTTAGTTGTAGTTAATTTTAAATATGTAACATTATAAACACAAGCTAAATTAAAAATATTTGTTTGTTTAATTATTTGACCTTGCTTAAGCAAAAGGATTCCCTGTTCGTTATTTACGGGATTAAAGGTAACGTCTGCTGTTGCGTAGAGCATGATTGCTCCTGCGATGAGGATCCTGGAACAAGGTGAGGCCTTCTTAGTAGTTTATAATGAACCCTTATAGATTTCGAATTAGGATGGTTTCCTATTATTTCTGCAACGTTATTGGGGTGAAGGTGAATGATTTTATATGGACCTTTAAATACCGGTTTTGTTTTATCGTTTCTCGCTGTCTTCGCCACTTGTTTATAAACTAATTCACCTACCTTGAATGTTCTTTCTTCTGCTTCTTTATTCTGCCTGGCTATTATTTGTTCTTTGTTTTTAGACATAAGGGCTGTTATACATACCTGCATCGATTCAGCATTTGCTTTATGTTTTAAGACGTAATCCTGATAGAATTCTTTTGGGAAATATAGCTCTAACGGATTTCGTGATGATGTATGACCAAAGAGAAGTTCATGAGGAGAATAGCCTGTTGCTGAGTGGATAGCATTATTATATGCTATGATTGCATATTTCATTATTAACTGAATGGGGTCATTTTTATTTGTCATTTTCTGAATTCTAATTATTTCGCCTATAGTCGAATGAAAACGCTCTATAGGTGAATTAGAATTCGGGTTGTATGGGGTTGTGAAATGTATGTTTATGTTATGTAAAGCGCATATTTCTTTAATGACCTCATTATTAAACTTATTGTCAGAGTCTGTCGTAATTTTGTGGGGTAGTCCTAGAACAGAGATTACGTGTAATAATGCTTCAGCTACATGTATGCTACTGGATGCATTTAATGGAACTGCTTGTGCAAATTTAGAAAAGTTATCTATAATGGTGAGAAAAGTACCTCCTCCAGTTGAATATAAGTCCATAAATAAGTGTTCCATGGGCTTACAGGGTGTTTCAGTTAGCGCTAAAGGTGGTCTCAATGGGTTACGTTCGTACTTGGCCTTAAGACAAGTTTCACATCGACTAATGTATCCTTGAATCGTGAGTAGCATATTAGGCCAATGATAGTTTCTGTGCAATTGTTTATGTGTTTCCTGAATACCGCGGTGTACAGTCTTCCCTTCATGATATTTTTTAATTAGTTCTAATTGTTCGGCCTGATTTTCGACTAATATGACGCGCGTAGTACATCTTATGAGTTTTGGACCTCTATCATTGAATACCGTTGTATAGACTCTACAGAAAGCTAAATATAGTTCGTCGTTATAAAAGTAACAGTGAAAAACGCGATTGGCTATTGTATGTTCCTTGAGGAATCTAATTATTTCTTGCTCGGTATTATTAACAGGGATAAATACATCTTTAATGACTGTACGTTGATTAGTTGATCTGTTATCTACTCTGTAAGTGGAGCCTGGAGTTGATCTTATGTGGAATTGTTTTAGTTGTTTGTCAATAGCGTCAGATAATATGGGAATGCTGTTGTTTTCGGTGTCAGGCTGAGAATGTATTGTGCTAACTAACTGTTGTTCGTCTGTTGTGACAACTGTTACATTATCGGATTCAGTATTTTCAGGTGGTTGTGAATTTGTCTGTCCGTCAGGGTCTGTATTTAAGTTTTGACTGCTAGGGCCTGCTTCCTGGCCATCATTATTATCGGTAGAAGTTTGATCAAACATTCTATTAATTATGTCATCGTCTTCATTATCCTCGAAATTTACCGCGAGCGAATCCATACTGTGATGAAATATTTTAGCTCGAGATAACGCGTCTGCATTCGTGTTATGTCGTCCTTTCTTATACACAATTTCGAATTCATACTCAGCTAATTTCAATCGCCAACGCGTCAGTTTTGAATTAGGGTCTTTAAGCGACATCAGCCATGTTAGAGGCCTGTGGTCCGTATAAATAGTAAATTTACGACCATACAAATAACGTCGGAAATACTTAATGGCCCATACTATCGCTAAAAGTTCCTTTTCAATGGTGGAATACCGCGACTCGGAATCTGATAGAGTGCGCGAAGCATACGCTACAGGTTTGTCGGATCCTACATTTCCTTGGGATAAAACCGCGCCTAACGCATAGTCAGATGCGTCTGTTGTTAGTATAAATGGCTCGTCAAAATCTGGGTACTGCAATATCGGGTCGTTAGTTAATATTTGCTTACACTTATGGAATGACTCTAAAAACTCTTTTGTGTGAATAACTTTACCGCCTTTCTTTAAACATAACGTCATGGGTTTAGTAAGCTTGGCGAAGTTTTTGATAAATTTTCGGTAGTATCCTACGAGACCTAGAAATGACTTTATTTGTTTCTGGTTTTGAGGTAAGGGAAAATCAAGTACGGCTTTTATTTTGTCTCTATTGGGTTTTAGTCCTTCGTCTGTAAGTTCATGTCCAAGGAAGTTAACGTGTTTCTGAAGAAATTCTGATTTATGGAGTTGAACTTTAAGGTTGTGTGTTTTAAACCTTTCAAACACTTGACGTAATCTTTCTACGTGTTCTTGTAGCGAAGTACTGATGATTATGACATCATCAAGGTATGTGTAAACGTTGGGTAAGCCTCTGAGG
The DNA here is from genome assembly GCA_918358865.1 of Melinaea marsaeus rileyi. Taxonomy (NCBI): domain Eukaryota; kingdom Metazoa; phylum Arthropoda; class Insecta; order Lepidoptera; family Nymphalidae; genus Melinaea; species Melinaea marsaeus. Next base: position 6,424,425 of record OU911095.1, on the reverse strand, counting down.
ATGTGATCCATTAAACGTTGAAAAGTGCTCGGTGCGTTCTTTAAACCAAATGGCATACGTAAAAATTCATAGTGGCCTCTCTCCGTGGTGAATGCGGTTTTCTCTACGTCTTCCGGATGCATCTCAACCTGGTGATAGCCACTTGCAAGGTCAAGGGTTGTGAAGTATTGTGCACGTCCTAACCTGTCTAGTATGTCATGAATGTTCGGTAGTGGGTACTTGTCTTCGACAATCCTATCATTCAAACGTCTGTAATCGATTACAAGTCTCCATTTAACATTTCATGATGCGTCCGGTTTTTTCGGTACTATATGAACAGGACACGACCAAGGGGATATACTTTCTCTAATGATACCCTGCTCGAGTAAGTTATCAACTTGCTTACGAATTTCAGCACGATGTTTTGGAGGCTGTCTGTAACTACGAACATGGATTGGTGTTTCGTTCGATAATCTTAACCGGTGTTTAACCGCATGTGTAAATGTTAATGGTATATTTTCCGAATGAAATATTTCACGGTAATTATAACAAAGCTTAGTTATTTCAAGCTTTTCCTCCTCATTCATGTGACTTGTTCGAATTTTATTTAAATTGTCACACAATTCTTTATTAATGTCAATATTAATATTTAATGAGTTTAAATCTACATTCTCGTTCTTAGTGTCAGAGTAAGTCTCTAGTTGTATTGGGATTTTATTGGGGATATATTTATTTTCATTAGTATAATTTATAACAGTAGTTTTAAATGAACCGGCTTTCACTGTTACAAAAGCTGTAGGGGATTCTAAACCTTCTGACCAGTATCGTGAATTATGTATATATTGTCCGTCAATATTGTTTGTTCTAAATGTTACTACTTTCTCACACTTGGGTTCGATTTTAATCTTTCGTAATGGGTGGTTAAAATAAATCGGGATATTAGCGTTTGTTGTACGTAACATGTTACTATTAAGATCGATATTACTTTTAAGACATCTTAATAAATCAAATCCGATTAATCCTTTATACTTGGGATCGAAATCAAAAATTAGAAATTTATGAGTCAGATCTGTATTAAAAATTGGTGGTAATGGGAGATAAACTACATGGTTATGACAAGACACATTATGCGCGGTAGCAATTTGAAACGGTTCATGTTTAACACATAATTCCAAAATAGTATTAAAAATAACATCCGATGCAATAACGCTACGACTCGCTCCAGTATCGATTAAGTACTTACCTCCTAATTCTGGCAACTCAATATACGGCAGATGCTCCCTCTCCTGCACATTGATTTCAATTATCTCAGGTTCCTGTTGACTATCATCAAAATTAGAGTATTCGCCCTCATTTTTGGGGTATTGATCTGGTGGGTCGTTTTGGGTACAAAATAGTTCCTCTACTGCAAACTGTGGTTTATTCGGCCTTGAGACCGACTTCATAGTGACATCTGAATTTTTCTGTGGTGGGTTATTCTGTTGGGGTATATTAAAATTATTCCGGTAGTTACCAGAGCTCCTACCTGGTTGTTGGTTCTTCCATGGTAGTAATGACTTAACTAGTAGCTCGCGTTGCTCGTCGCTAAGGACACGTGGAAATCTAAGTTATTAGTGTACTGTTCAATAACCATTTCTTCATAATAACTTCTATCTCCATGCCTTCCAACGAAATACAAGGTATCGAGCAACTCGCGTAATCGCTTACCAAATGACTCAGAATCTTCAAATTTTAATTTACGGGTTCTTGTCAACTCTTGCATCACTTGTATCTCGTTACGGGGTTCTCCTAAACGTCTTAATAATGCATTTTTTATTTTAAGCCATGAATCTAAGTTTTCTTCATATGCAATCGCTTCTATAGCTGCTCCACTTAATTTACTTTTAATAACACTCAATAAGGTAGGGTGGCTGCTACCTGGTGCTTCTAATTGGCTAAGGACATTTTCGACCTCTCTTATGTAAAAATTAAGTAATTTTTTATTGCCGTCATATCGCGGAATTAAATCCACGACAAGTTTAAAATGGGGTGAATCTATTACCGACATACTGATATATATATATATTATATATATATATATATATATATATATATATATTTTATACAAAAGTATATTAAAAAAAAAATAATATAATTATAAAAGAAAAATTATAAAATTAAGTAAAAAAGATTTTTGCAAAATAATAAAGACAATGCAGTATCGTGTTACAGTTACAACACGTTCCACTGATAATATATGATTCTATTAAAGAAACAATTAATGAAATTCTAAACCTAAAGAATATTCCTTCGAGTTTATTTGGATTTTAATATTACAAAATTAACTAGGTTTATCGCTATTTTAGCTTTAAACACTTTATATCACCAAAAAAATGATGTACTAAACTAAAGAATGCCCGCTCGATTTTAGAAATAGACAAACTTTCAAACTTAACTAGGTTTATCGCGATTTTAGCTTTAAACACTCTTTAACATTAATATAATATAAATACTAGGACAGGAAATAGAGCAGGAACTTGGATTATCAGCGAGAGTACTCACCACACCAGTATCTGCATCTCCCGTCGAGTCTTGAGTAGTACACGGGGACGTCCAATTCTCCAGAATATCCTCGTGTAGCCTTCGCTTGACCGCCGTTAGGTTCTGGATTACAGGAATGCGACTTGGGAATCGCCGTTTGTCGGAGTATGGAAGAGTTTGATTCCAAAACTTTTACGAAACGCCGTAATCCTACCGACTGCGCCAGTTATGTATTGGCAGACAACGAAGTTATTAAAAAAATATTTATTTATAAAATATTCATTAATAAAAATACATGTTTACTTGATTAAATCTACTACAAGACTAACTTAAAATATTATTAAAATATTATAATTAAATCTTATTACAAACAATGATAAATGTCGAGTCAGGAGATTGATGCTTTCCTCGTAAGCGGGAATCACTGCTTATGCTGTGATAACTCACGTCAAGACAATTTTTTTAAAACTAATTTTTGCACAGCTTGGGTCACATTATTGCTTTTTTATTAGCGATCCCAATTTTTTTTGAAAATGTAATGTGCCCATGTCATTCGATGTTTTTCTAATGATTTTTTAAAATCGGTCCTGTAGTTTTTATGTGAAAACATTAGAAACATATTCGTACGTGCAAAAACACAAATGTTTCCTCTTTATAATATTAATATGATTAATACTTTATTTTTGATGTTTTACCAAAGTTGAATTTAATTTATCATATTTAGAATACATTATAATAAATAAAATTAATTGCTGTTGTTACTTGTAACTTTATACACTTATGCGTGTAATCTTTAAATAAAATTATCAGCTAGTATAATATTCAGCATAAGACAAAAAAACGACGATAGAAAATGAACTTTCTAACAAAAGAAAACAGAGCTAAGGGGTACTGAGTTGTTATAAAATTTCAAATAATTATTATTTAGTAAGCCACGTCCCGTTGCGAAATATTAATAAAGTGAATGTTGCTTTTTAATTAGACGATGACGTTTGAAGCTAAAAAACTTTTCAGTTTTTGAACTGTATAGTCAGGCACACACATATACATCGCAACTATGATTAGTCATCATACTTAAATAAATTCATTCACACAGAATATACTACATCAAGAAAAGCAGGGTTAGGACAAGAACGTAGCCTTGGGGTATACTAGCGTTCACGTTCTTGGACTCCGAAGAAAAACCATCTATAATGACCTGTACGCGTCGCCCAGTAATAAAACTGATGACTCATATAAATAAACGGTCGGGAAACCCATAGAAGGAAAGCTTGGAAAGAAGTTGATCGCCTTTCTTGAAGTTTGACGTACATAATAGAAGGCTTTCGCCATATCCAGACTAACTGCCAGAATCTCTTCCTTACTTTCACTAGCTGCTGTCTGATAGTGCGTAAGATAAAACAGAATTTCACTAGCCGATCGAGCACGGCAAAAGCTATATTGCCGGTCATTGACCAACTGGCGATCCTCGAAGTACTTTAGAAGCTGTCGGTTAATGATTTTATCCATTATTTTGGAGCAAAGGGAGCTAACGGCCATACTGCAATGAAACTTCAACTACGCCTTTGAGGTGGGAGTATCGAGTATATTAGCAACACCAATGGAGAAATGCCAACCGGCCCACCCGACTTATGAACGTCGAAGGAAAATAGAGACTGTCAGAAGGTTTTTTATCGAAATATTATTTCGGGCATTGAGCTCTCACCCCACAGAATGATCGACGATATCTTGCTTTGGTTGTCAAAAGTCGAGTTTGAGACAAAACGACCGCCAAAGAGATAGGCTTTCTCTTTTGCCCTACAAGCTAACGAGTCAAACCCAAAAGTTGCCCAGATTGGCGCGCGCGATTAGAACGCGCCCAGAATTTGCGAATGCCAGGCGGGTACCATGCCAACTGATCCACAATTTTGACGACATACTTGAACTTGGCCCTAGCGACTTTTCGATTGAAGAATGTGGAGGCACGATTATGTTTCCTCTTCCAAACTTTAGAAAACGGATTCTTAGTGACTAACGCATTAGTCCAAGGTGGATATGCTTGCCGTTTGCAATCTGAGGACTAGGATATCGGCGTAGAGAGTCTGTGATAGCAGGTCATCAATCTTCGCTCAAACATGGCCCAAAAGTTGTTCGGTTTCTGCATTACCACTTTTGGACCTATAATGGCACGCGTAGACCCTGACATGATCTGTTATACCCAATTGCTGCCTGTTATTCTACCTAACTTTCCACTGTTTTTGTCCTGTCAGCTTTTCCTTTGTTTCTCACTCCCATGCCTCGCTTCCAAGCTTAGTTCTAATCCTACTTCCATTCACGCCGGTTCATTTTTATTTTTCATAAAATACAATTAGTTTTTTTTTTAAAAACCCAAATCCAGAATCCCGTATAATATTTGGTGGCAGCGGTGGGATTTTTAAAAAAAATCCTCGGAACGCCTCAAATCTAACACAAGAAACTGTGAAGTGTATAAAGTGTAAAAAGAAAAAACTAAATAGTGAAAACACCGGTCCAGTGCTATTTCCAAATCCTGTGGTTCTATATATCTATATTACTATATCACCCCTGTGTCGCTGTGTCACTGTGCCACTGTTTTGCTTATTTATGGCGTGGTATCGTGGTGAAAAAAAACTGCTCATCTAATGTTCCCGAAAGAAACTACTTCGAGTTCTAGTTCCTGTTATTCTACTAATCAAAAACAAAATCCTGCGATGTTCCTGTTACTCCTGTGAGTCGTAAAGTTTAAATTTATGTTGTGACTTGAGTGTTTTTCGTGGCGTATAAGTGATAACCTTAAAGATTTTCTCCGCATCGAATAAGCTTTAGTTCGGTCTAATGTTCGTTTAAACAAATTACCTAATTTATAAGCTACCTTAATATTACCATTCTATTAATAAATCGAGAGCTCAACGTCTAAACAATACATTGAGCGGTATCTCGCCACCCACGCATCACTTACTAGAACTGATAACGCTGTCTCGCAGCCAAGTCGCTGTACACTTTTAAGATTATTTTAATAGTTGAGTTTTAACTTTGAATATTAAGCTTGGTTATTTTACCTTCGTGCTTTAAACTATATGTCTAAAACTATAGAAGTAAAAAACGAGGGATTGCACTCGAAAATGTCCGAAATAGATTTGAATGTGCTAATTAAATTCATTGGGACCTTCGATGGTTCCAGGGACACCTTGATTCCGTTCCTTAATAACTGTCGTAATGCAATTAATTTAGCATCAACCTCCCAACAAGATATTCTTTTTAAATACATTTTAAGCAGATTAACGGGAAAAGCGGAGTCAGTATGTGCCATAAAAGAGTTCACAAAGTGGTCGCAGCTTGAAGATTTCCTTAAAGCCCAATTTGGAGATAGGAAGCATTACGCACATTTACTTGCGGATCTCCAAGGTTGTAAGCAACACCCGAACGAAAATGTGAGCCAGTACTCATTAAGAATAGAGTCTTGTCTGTCGAAGTTGCTCACCGAAATTAACATCACTATACCGACAAAAAAGAAAGATGAGCTATCCGGCCGCGTAGCAACAATGCAAGATTTAGCATTAAATAGATTTATGATGGGGCTAGATTCTCGGTTGGCAACGATAATTAGGTGTCGTGACCCATCCACTCTTAATGAAGCCATAAATTTCGCCACTTCAGAAGAAAAGATATTGGGCATTACGTATAAGGGCAATTCATTTGCGCCCACTAACCAATCTCGCAACTCATATAGACCGAGTTTTAACTCATCATATTTTAGGCCTCAAGGCCAGACGGCTACATTTGGACCACAAGGTCAATCCTATCTCACGAGACCCCAGGGTCAAGGACAAACTTCTAATTCGCAGACCCCTGTGTGCAGGTACTGCAAATCCCCAGGCCACACAATCGACAATTGCCGTAAAAGGGAATTTAACAATAATCGTGCCCGTAGCGTTGGTCAACCCTCGACTTCCGGATATAGACCACAACAGCATCGCGTAAATTTTGTGGAACAGCCAGAAGGCGAGAACGATTGTAATATAATGTATGATGAACAAGACTCAAAAAACGAATAAATGTCTCGTATCGGTGTCGTGCGAGACGCCACTCCTTTGTGAAATTAGACACCACATTGCTTACTAAATCTACTAAATCCACTGAATCTACTAAATCCACTGAATCTACTAAATCCACTGAATCTACTAAATCCCCTGAATCTACTAAATCTACTAAATCCACCGACTCTACTAAATCCCCTGGATCTATTAAATCTGTTTGCTCAGATAAACCAATACCTGATAAGCCCGCTGTCTCCACTGAACCTGCCAAACTCAATGTGTCAACAAAATTATCACATACCCTCACCGAATCGGCTAAAACTCCTATTAAAATATTTGAAATATCTACAGACCCTAACAAGGTGTTACTCCCCCATATAGAAATAAATTCCGAAGTATCAGAATTCCCATTATCTCTCCTCGTTGACTCTGGTTCAGCAGTTAGTCTAATTAAATCGCCCTGTATGCAAAAGATGCCCAAAATTATAAAAGAACCGATAAATTTAAAAGGCATCGAACCTGACCGAAGTTCAACGAAAACTGTCGGCCATTGCGCCTTAAAATTACAACTCAACGACTCTCTCCGTAAACATATTATCCACAGATTTCATATCATCGATAAAAATCACCTACCTTATGACGGTATAATCGGATCAGACCTGCTAAACTCCTTTGGATGCAACATCGATTACACCACAAATAAACTCACGATCAACAATGTCCAATTACCATTACAATTTCACGAACCTATCTATTTTCTCCCTCCTAGATCTGAAACAATAGTCGAATGCTCGGTTTCCAACCCCGAAATTAAGGAAGGGTTGGTTTTGGATCAAAAACAATCTGAAAATATTTTCTTTGCAAATTCCTCAGTCAAAGTTAAAGAAAACAAAAGAATCAATATATCCGTCATTAACACTTCGGATTCACTTGTGACTCTTAGCTCTAACCTGAATATGAAACTAATTCCCCTGAACTCAAATGATATGACTTACCTACCCATCCATTCTACTGCTGAACATCCATACCAAACCAACGACTCATATCTCCGTACCCAAGAAGTTTTGAATCTCCTTCGAATTAAGCACTTAAACACGGAAGAAGCAAATGCCCTACATGACATTTGTTCCGAATATTCTGATATTTTCCATGTCCCTGGTGATAAACTTACATTTACCACCGCAGTTAAACACGAAATAAGAACTACTCCGCAAAATCCGATTCACGTAAAGTCCTACCGTTTCCCTGAAATTCACAAACCCGAAGTAACTAAACAGATTGATGAAATGTTGGAACAAAACATCATAAAACCATCAAAGTTCCCTTGGTCCTCTCCAATCTGGGTCGTCCCAAAAAAGTTGGACGCCTCAGGTGAGCGTAAGTGGCGCGTAGTCATAGACTATCGCAAGCTTAATGACATTACTGTAGGAGACAGTTACCCACTTCCACAAATATCTGAAATTTTGGATCAACTTGGACAAAGTAAGTACTTCTCCACGCTTGATCTTGCATCCGGGTTTCATCAGATACTCATGGATGAGAAGGATGCGCCGAAAACGGCATTCAGCGTACCCCAGGGTCATTACGAATTCACACGCATGCCGTTTGGGCTGAAAAACGCTCCTGCTACTTTCCAAAGGCTTATGAACACTGCACTAGCTGGCCTTCAAGATATCAAGTGCTTTGTGTATTTAGATGACATAGTCATCTACTCGCATGACCTTGCCTGCCACATCGAAAACCTAGAACTGGTCTTTAGACGCCTCAGGGACTTTAATCTGAAACTTCAGCCGGATAAATGCGAGTTTTTGCGCCGTGAAGTAGGCTATCTTGGTCATGTTATCACGGAAGAAGGTGTGAAACCAAATCCCGAGAAAGTAGAGGCCGTTACTAAATTCCCAACTCCGAAATGTCCCAAAGACATAAAATCATTCTTAGGACTTGTTTCCTATTACCGTCGTTTTATCCCGGACTTTTCCAAAATCGCCAAACCTTTAACTCATCTTCTTAAAAATGACATCCAATTTCTTTGGGAAAATCAACAACAAGTCGCATTCGATGAACTCAAACATAAACTTACCTCAGCCCCAGTCTTGATTTACCCGGACTTTTCTAAATCTTTTATCTTAACCTGCGATGCATCAAACTACGCAATAGGTGTAGTCCTTTCCCAAGGTCCTAAAGGACAAGAGAGACCGATAGCTTATGCGTCTCGGACCCTTAACAAAACTGAGACAAATTATAATACGACAGAAAAGGAACTATTTGCTGTCCTTTTTGGTTGCAAAACCTTCCGTCCCTACCTCTATGGTCGAAAGTTCAACATATTCACCGATCATCGACCATTAACTTGGCTTATGAATCACAAGGACCCAGGCAGCAAACTTCAAAGATGGCGCCTCAAACTTTCCGAATACGAGTATGAAATAGGTTACCAAAAAGGCAAACTAAATGCAGCTGCCGATGCACTGTCTCGGTACCCCGTGAATCCTATACAGGGTACCAGCCCCCTGAACCACGATGACAATATCAGCCCTTTTGATGGTGAGCTCAACATTGATTTCAGTCCCCTTGACCTACCTGATCCTGTGCCAGACCATGTACCATTGCCTCCAGACCCACCACTTCCTGAAATTACTGACTCTGATATTAACTTACCTTCAAATCCTCAACTCATACCCGATGTCATCATCGATCAGCCTTCAACATCCCAGATCGTCCCTCGTTCTGCCAATAACTTACCGTTAGAATCACACAACGACAATAACTCTCCTAGGACGACTCCACTTACTCAAGATACTATTAGCTCCGAAGAACCCGAGAACAGACAAAATTCAATAATTGATAACAATTATAGCCAATTCATGAAAACAATAAACAATAAAACATTAATTTCCGATGTGAAAATTTTGGAAAACAATTCTAACATTCTCAAAAGCAACGATAAAATAATTATTGTACCTACTTCGATTGATCTCGACGAAAGCAACCCTTACGTAGAAGAAATAATGAACGCAATCGACAGAAAAGACGAAATTTTAGGTAAAGAACGCACCCTACATTCATATCTTAACGTCGTCCATAATGGTCGCTGCGTTTACTTCCTCTTTACCAAAGTCAATCACTTTGATACCGCTAGCTATGAAGATATATACGCATCCTTACGAAATTTACGTAACGTCCTTATTCAACAAACCACAACTTCAATAAGTATAACAGACTTTAGAGACGCTTTCGAAGCTCACTCCTATACAAAATTATATAACATTATACTATTTCTTTTTCAAAACACGAATATCTTGGTCTCAATTTACCGTAATACCGTCATTTTCCCATCACTTAGCGAAATTAAGAAAATCCTTCGTGAAAATCATGACATTCCTATTGCCGGTCACTTGGGAACTGTTAGGATGTTAAAACGAATACAGGAAAAATACTACTGGAAAGGAATGCGTAATACTATCGAAGATTATGTAAAATCCTGTAAGCTCTGCCAAGAAAACAAAGCGCTCCGGAAAACTCATAGGGCTCCTATGCAGATTACAACTACGTCTAATGTCCCCTTTAACCGTCTAGCTATGGACATAGTTGGCCCATTACCAGAATCGGGCCCAGCTAAACTAAAATACATACTCACCCTACAAGACGACCTCACAAAATTTTCGTTAGCATACCCTATCAGATCTACAACAGCAGAAGAAACTAGCGAATGCCTCTTACATTTTATATCTTTGTTTGGAATACCTAAAAACATTTTAACAGATCAAGGCACTAACTTCACTTCAGAACTTTTCAAAAGAACATGCGAACATCTGAAAATAAAGCAGCTGTGGTCAAGTCCCTACCATCCGCAAACACAAGGCGCGCTTGAACGCAGCCACTCAACTTTAAAAGAGTACCTCAAATCCTTTGTAGACGAAGACCAAAGCAACTGGTCCCGTTACGTTTACACCGCAATTCTTGCCTACAATACTAACACTCATTCAGCCTATCAACAACAGTCCCGGTATTTTCTATGACCCTTCCGGTATAGTAAGAATAATAAGGGATCACACTCATATCCTTGTTCCTATGGATATTTCATTCGCGACTTCCCACATTGAAAACGTAAAGGTTGTCTTCGGTACAATACGCTATATGTGCCAGCAAAGCGAAGCTATCAATGACATTGAATGTAATAACATGGTTCAACCTCTTGATGCTCTGTTTAAAGACATTATCCGCGATTATAACTCGATTTCACATCTCTTACCCACTCGAGGGAAGAGATCCGCTTGGTTCTCTGCAGTAGGAACGGTTTTTAAACATGTGTTTGGCACTCTAGACGAAGACGATGCACTAAAGTATGACCGAGCTATTAGAAAATTACAAAAGTTCGATATGGAATTAGCCACAAGTCTCTCTCGGAACATTTTCATCTCTAAAACTGCAATCCTGAATTTTAATTCATCGATCTTAGAATTAAACAAAAATCAGTTTCTATTAAGTGATGCTATGGAAAAGATATCACTAGCTGTTAAGAATGTATCTGAAATTACCGATTCTATTTACTTTAGGAATAACTTGAATGAAGTTCTGAATGTATTACAAGCACATTTATTAATTTTCTCATACAAAATGAAAGATATTGTAAATAGCATTTTATTTGCAAAAACTAATACATTACATCCATCGGTACTCACCCCACAACAACTACTGAACGAATTAATGAGTAATTTCAAAAACTTACCGAAACATAAAGAGTTTCCTATGGATTTGAATTTAGACACCATTCACTCAATAATCAACTTGTCAGACATTATAACATACTTTTTGAATGATAAGTTAATTTTTGTAATAAAGATACCTATGGTTGATTTAACTGCTTACAATTTGTTCAAATGTGTATCTATACCAATTCCACATGATAGCAACAAACCAAAATCTTTTGCTTTGATAATTCCACATAAACCCTATTTAGGGCTGAGTGAAGACCGCAAAACATATTTTTATATGAATAATTTAGGTAGTATGTGTAAGACCATTATAAGTAAACATCTTATGTGTAAGTCTATTGATGTTTTCAATGTTATGATGAACCCAACTTGTGAAACCGATATACTGACTAAAACAATTGATGTTCTTCCTAATAATTGTAAAACTAATTTCATTTTCGGTTACATTGATATATGGCATAAATTAAATGATAATAAGTGGATATTTGTACAATCGAACCCCACTAAGCTCACTATTGAATGTAACTCAAGTTATGTAATGTAATGTCATAACGGGAACAGGAATCTTAACTCTCGAACCGGGTTGTACTGCTTTTTGCAGAGAGATCAAATTAGACACAAAAGAAAATACAAAAATAATTACCAACCCTATTGTTACGAATTTCAATATCATAAACGATAGCTGTTGCAATTTAAATAAACTATCGAAATTGAACATAAATTTCTCATCATCCAAAATTGAAAAGGTAAACTTAGACAATATAGAATTCGTCAATTATAATTTACCCGATCAGATATTAAATGTTAATGACGACCCACTTCCCGATGATACAATCCTTAATTATACTGGTTTTTCTATTAGCATAGTTACTATAATCGTAGTTATAGGAGTAATTGTTAAAATAAGTAACAAATGTTCTTTTTTATATAATAAACAAAATGAATCGGTTCCCGAAAATATATCCCTTCCAACTTTAGCTCCAAACACACCGCCCCTTCTGCGGGCTACCTAACTGTAAACACGTTTTAGAATCTTATAACAGTAAACTCACTTTTGACCGTGAGTTCACTTTTGTTGGGGGAGGTGTTATACCCAATTGCTGCCTGTTATTCTACCTAACTTTCCACTGTTTTTGTCCTGTCAGCTTTTCCTTTGTTTCTCACTCCCATGCCTCGCTTCCAAGCTTAGTTCTAATCCTACTTCCATTCACGCCGGTTCATTTTTATTTTTCATAAAATACAATTAGTTTTTTGTTTAAAAACCCAAATCCAGAATCCCGTAAAATAGATCGTCCAAGTCTACTCGCAGCCATAGTGCTGATAGGTCCTGACCTTCAAAATTCTGAGGACGGTGGTAGCAGATATCTTCCCTTATGAACACAGATATCCCGGCATGTGGTGTAAAATGATGTTCTAGTTTATACCTGGAACCTCATTTAACCTGAGTATCCGCGGTACATTTTGTCACTATGTTGAGATATCTGCGTCTCCGTCATAAACAACAAGGCCGGCTGCGCCGTGTCTTTTATTAAAAATACCCCCTTTTATTAAAAAAAATACATTAGTTAGCAAACCATCAAATTACATCATTATTAAAATCAAAATCATGTTAAGAATTTATCTGTTTGAATATATATCAAAACGCAACGGTTTTACCGGTCCTCTTGTACTAATTAAATTATGAAAGTTTGTTATTGTTAGTTTTTTTTAACTATTATTTATTTTTAATATTATAGTTTGGATTTCATACGAGCCTGATTTTTTTCCTTGTTACATTGTCATCGGTCATTAAAAAGGACGCAAAGTTTTAAAGTACACCGATATCTCGAAGTACGTCAAATTCAAATTCAAATTCAAAATATCTTTATTCAAGTAGGCATTTACACGCACTTTTGAATCGTCAATTATTACAATACAAAAAAAGGTCAGTGTAGTCCGTCCGTAAGCAAGCTACCACCGGCTCGGAATGCTGCTCTGTTGAGAAGAGCCGGCCAGAAACTCAACAGTTGCTCTTTTCAAAAGAAATATAACAATAGGTGATGTATATTAATTATAATATAATATAAATCCTGCAAATGATTCAACAACTTAAGTTCCACATATTTCGATCCACTAAAAACTCTTGAACGTTGTAATAAGCTTTATTTAACAATAAACTTTTGATTTTAGATTTAAAACTAAGAAATGGAAGGTCTAAGATATCTTGTGGAACTTTATTATATATGCGTATACTCAGACCCATGAAGGATTTATTAACTTTTTGAAGCCGAAACTTTGGCGTTACGAGTTTGTTTTTATTTCTCGTATTTATCGCGTGTCTGTCACTGTTTTTTATATAACTATTTAAATTTTGCCGTATATATAAAATGTTATTAAATATGTATTGGGAAGCGACTGTAAGAATACCTATTTCTTTAAAAACATCTCTCAGAGAATCTCTAGCTTTTAAGTTATAAATAGCCCGCACAGCTCTTTTTTGTAAAATAAATATAGAATTAATTTCGACAGCACTGCCCCATAATAAAATACCGTAAGATAAAATACTGTGAAAGTAACTAAAATAAACAAGTCGAGCCGTATTTATGTCCGTTAATTGTCTAACTTTTCTAATTGCAAAGACGGCGGAGCTGAGTTTGGCTGCGAGTGTTGAGAGATGGGGGTTCCACTGGAGCTTTCTATCTAATGTTAAACCTAAGAATTTTGTTGAGTCAATTAATTCTAACACTTCATTGTTAAGGAGCAAGTTACAATTTTTACTTTTTACATTAGGAAGTGTAAACTCTACGCATTTAGTTTTCTTAGCATTTAACACTAAATTATTAATTTCGAACCAATGCAGGACTCGTGACAAAGTACTGTTTACTTCGTCATAATTAATCCTATCACGCTCAACTTTAAAAATAAGCGAGGTGTCATCAGCAAAGAGTACAATGTCACACAGACCCTTAACAAAAAAGGGCAAGTCATTAATATAAAGTAAAAACAAAAAGGGGCCCAGAATAGATCCTTGTGGAACACCCATCTTTAGGTGAGAACCAGACGATTTAGAATTATTTACGTAAACTGTCTGGATTCTTTGATTCAGGTAAGAGGCAATAAGATCAAGCGCAGCGCTACGTACACCGTAGTGGTTTAGTTTGCATAGTAACGTTCGATGGTCCACACAATCAAAGGCTTTGGACAAATCGCAAAACACCCCAATTGCATTCTGCGACTTCTCCCACGCGTCGTAAATGTGCTTAAGAAGCGCAGCACCCGCATCAGTCGTTGATTTGCCTTTGGTGAAACCATATTGTTCACTATGCATGATCCCACTGCTATACATAAACTCTGAAATCTGATTTAAAATTATTTTCTCGAAGACCTTACTCAAGGTCGGTAAAACCGAGATAGGCCTATAATTTTCGGGATCCAATCTATCGCCACTTTTAAACAAAGGAACTATTACGTCAAAATCATGTTTAAGGTTTCCATATATACAAACATACTACCGAAACTAAAACCAAAACCAATTACGTTAAAAATGTTTAGTCTATCGGCAATATAAAAAAAATTATAGCGGCTCTTTGTTGACATTTCAATAATATACGGAAGTAACGGAGTTACCAATGTGAAAATATTTGGTTAATCAATATTGTAAGAAAGGTCAGTTTTAAAACTAATTTCTACTTCGGAAAAAAGCAGAGTTATATAATTTAATAAAAGCATTTTATTTAGAAAAAATATAAAATACGCTTCTATGGGTAGAATGACGAGACGGTTTCAAAAATGTATATAACTATATTATAGATATTTTCAGTAATTTTGATTAATTTTCATATTATATTAATATAATTAATGATTAGCTCATGACTAATAATTTCAATCTTTTATGTATTTTTTAGTCATAAAAAATACTTTTTTCTTTTTACTACATCCAATAGACCGGATAAAACGTTATACGAGTATACTCTCTATTGAATATGTCAACTTTCATCACACAACTTTCATCAACTTTCGACACACACATTACTGTCACATAAGATTTGTATATATTCAGGGTTTCGTGTTATTATTCAAAAATCATTATTATTATTATTATTAAATAAGAAACTTCCTTAAAATTTACATTATAATTTAAAGCTTATAATCAATTAGAATACTGTGCCTTTCATAGATTTGTTGTTTTTTTAAGAAATACTATACTGGGTTTGAAAAAGTTTATTCTGACAGGTGTCAGAATAAACTTTTTCATCATTTATTATTCGATTTTAATGAAATCGTTTTAGTATGCTTTTGTAGTATAAATAAAGTATACAAAAACAACTTTTATATTATTATATATTAGTTTTAAATATATACACAATATTTCTGTAATCAAATGTATTAATTGTCATATAGCACGTATACATATTATCTGATGTTGTTAATTCTAATAGGAAAGCCAACACAAACTTAAATCTATATAAAATAATATTATTTGTATAAATTACTTATAAAATTATAATTTACTAAGTCAAAGGAAATATAATGAGATATTTTAATTATAGCGTCAACCGAAAATATGCTTCTACACAAATAAGATTGAAGATTAATTATAATCATATTTATGCTATCAAATTACATAGTAGCTGTAAAATCTATTCCAAATAGATTTTTAATCTTTCTATCATAACCTGTATTCAATAAAATCTACATAGTTAAAAGTGACGAGGGCTGTGCATTTTTTACATTTTATCTGTAGCGCAAAAACGAACTAACGTTTTTAATCTGCCGCTCCGCTCTGGCCATTATCTGTGAGATGGGCGATCGCCGCGAGTTACGAGGGAGCGCAAAAATATTAATCAATGTTATTTTATACTGAACCAAAGGATCGATCTAGTTGTTTAATAATTTGGCACTTCAGTTTCTCGGTGACTTTGGGGCCAGGATATAATGACATGAAACATTTCTAATTATAAACTAATGAAAATGAGAAACATAAAAAACTTATTATCTTGTTCCAACCAAAAAAGCTTTGCTTAACTTTTATCTTTTATTTGAATGTGCAATAAAAGACGTCGGTACGCATAATTATCAAAAATTTGAAGATAAATATTTTCAATGTTGTAATAAGTATCATAACGAAAATTGGAATTATTAACGGTTTGTCAATAATAATTGTGTTTTAAATCACAAAATATAGATAAAATTATTGAATGAAGCTAGAATGCTCAGAGCATATACGCGCAGTGAAATACGAGACCGAAGGGAATCCCTTTCATAAGATAGTTACCATTAATAATTCAGAACTACTGCATAGGGCGTTATACTGCTGCTGGAGTTGCTATGAAAATATATGTTAAATAAACATTGAATTTTAGATAACAATGACCATTTAGTATGGTCAAATTTACTTAAAAATGTGTTGTTATTTCGATAATCATAACATTATACCTAAAAATATAAATATTCAGTCAACGTTTAACATTTTCTATTCCCATTAGCTATTTTCAAAAGATTCATCATGTTATATATAAGTAAAATGTCAATATTATTTCCTTGGAATTTTTTACCAAAGTTGAATGTTTTGTTATATTTTGACTAGTTTAACTAACAAAATCTTATATCGTTGTCGTAAATATTATATATATCTCTTACATAATATAGTATCAGTATAATGTCAGTACTTGTTTATGTAACGTGTGTACTAGTGAGGTAACTGCTCGATGCATTTTCATATTCATAGGAATTCGCTTATTGTAACCAAAACTTGTTTATCATTACAGTTGTTTCAAATATACAGTTTTTGTACATTTGTTATACTCTCTATACAAAAATATATTTTTGTGGCTTTTTATGATAAATTATTATTGGTATGATGATTGGTGAATATTAATTTAGGTTCAAATTAATTATAAATATACTGTAATAAACAAGGAGTGATTGATAACTTTTTGTGGATACTGTAATTGAGGTTATTAAGTATTTTTATTGATAACACAATATTATTTTCCTCAGGTATAATAAACTTTTGAGTGGGTGGCCTCTGTCAATGTCAAAAAAAACCTACAAGCATAAATATTTGCTCCATTTTCTGACAAGACACACAAATCAGTAGATTGAGTTGTAAGTTTATGAACACATGGAATGTAGATATATTTTTAAGATTAATATGAAAAGGTATAAATATGAAACTTTATACAACTATTTCACTATTTTAAACGAGGGATTAAGCAACTATGTGTACTGATATACCTCTAATCGGATGTACAAATAGGTAAGGGACGAGCCCCACAAAGCCTCTCTATTCTAGGTAATCTCGCTTTATTATATTATGTCGGCTTTGGCATAATAAAGTTAATGAAATTTACCGTCTTTAGGTTTCTACAAAAGCGGTAAAGCCTAACATAAAGGAAAGTAAATGACAGATCGGATTTAGTATTTTTTACATATTAAATTGAGGAATATATTAAACCCAAGAACGAGATTGCTGAGAAGCCATACTATCAAACTACGCGAATGATAAGACTCTTTACGAAGTATGCGGTTCGAAAATTGGTTTAGAAGATTGAAGACAATATTTATAGTGGATGATTTGTAGCTTAAAATATTATTTTAATTTTTATATCATTTCGTAAAATAAAAAAAAGTGTTAGCCTATACACATGTCCCATTGTTGTGCAAAAATAAGGACTTTTTTTATGTAATGTCTCTGCTGTTAGCCCTACTGGCCATAACAGTGTCACCGGTAGAACGAACTAGGAGTTTTATCATTCATGATACAACACTGACGAATAGTGGCTTACATGTATAATTTCTTCCTTAAAGCTTCCTGCAGGTTTCCTCTAAATTTTCGTTCATCATCAAAATATTTAAAGTATTTCCGTCAATCTTTAAGTCTTTAAGTCAAGTTCAATCTTTAAGTAAAATAAATAAATGAGGTTGGCACAACATTTTTTACTTTTCTACTTCCTTCAGTACTATCGTCCTCATGACTAATTCACACAAACCAATCATCTCATTTTCGGTCTCCCTCGAGTCCTATATTCATCCACATTCGTATTCATGAACTGCCTTGTCAAGTGACAACAAACAGATGTAAGTATTTATCATACATATATATTTATTTCCGCAAAGGAACTTGTAACTTGTACATAAATATAAAGCAATGATAGAAATACATCAGACAGTGGGTTACCAAAAATTTATATAACCATTTATCTCAATTTTATCTCAACTTTATTATAAGGGTTTAAAGATCTTAAAAATCATAAATGCAGTATGTATGTTTGTTAGTTCATCGTTTAAGAGTTATATTTATATACTGAAATAGATTTTTGAAATTAAACGAATAAGTTAAATTATTTTCATTTGCTTGACCTATTGAAACATTGAAGATTTTCCCACGTTATGTTTTCTTTATGGTCTGTTTTGAGGGAATTCTGACAATAATATTATTATTATTCATAGCTATTTACTTTTAAAGTGTTCTCTTAATTTCTCCTTAAAGAATAAAAATATATTCATATTGTTTAATAAATATTGTATGACAGTTTGTAGATGCGAAAAAAGCAGAAGAGAGATGTAATATTTTTATTTAATGAATTGAGTGTCTGACTAAAGTAAAAAAAATATCTTTCTATCACTAAATATAAAAATCTTTAACACAAAGTCACAGTCGGATTATAAACGTCTTCAATATACCGAGATCGTATCGTTGCGTGTAAATTATCGTAGGCTTTTACATAATGAGTAAAGGAACTTTGTTAGTCCTTCATTTTTCCTTTATGGACCTCGCCACCTTCAAAGGAAACTCGGTGCCCAATAAAATGTTTTCACGTTCTATTTAGTGAGTAATGCTTTGTGAAATGTATTTCTGTCTTCGTCCTCTTTGAAGTTCGTTTCTTAGTAAGTTTCTTAGTTTTGTATTTACGATATTAAGAAACATTTCTATTTCGTAAGCATTCATTCAAAAGTTATGACTTGGATCTCTGACAATATTAACACTAATTATAGCAAAAAATATTATGTATCAGAAAAAAGTACAAAATGAAGTTAAACAATAAAATGCCTTTTTATTTATGAATAAAACTAGTTTTTGTCTGCGGCTGTTTTTATATTGAAGGTGGATGGGAAGAAAAGGACAAGAGAACGTACAAATCTTGTCTCAACTTTCGTAAGGGAGAAACGTCTAAATCTACAAACCTTCATTTCTGTATAATATAAGTTACATAAAAGTCATTTATTAAGTTTTTACTATTTTTGAATGTAAAATAGTAAAGTCACAATTTTGACTAAATTATTATTAATATTGATAAGCGTAGACACTTTACTTACAAGTTCGTTTAATAAAACATGCTCTGAGAGAACATTAATTTCCAGAATGCCATCGAGAAGTCCCTTGGAAGATAACAATAAAACCGAATTTTTTGTCAAGTATAATCGACAAAATTCGGTTTAAAATTATAGCGCATCAGCGGCAGATTCCGAGATAAAAATCCGGGAAAGTGTCTGTAAGATTAGATTTAGGAATTAATATATAAACTCGACTACTGATTTCCTTTGGGTTTACAATTGTGCCCCATTACTCTTGGTTCTCAAACTGAAAGAAAGCTTCAGAGAGTGAGTTAACTAAATATTGGGTAAATTAGTTACCCCTTGAAACATGTAATTAATTAAAATAATAAAATTTTTAAAACATTCTTATAATTAAACAGTTTTATTTTATATCCACTAAAAGAAAATATATATTATAATTGGAAACAATAAAAAATACGAAACATATTTTTAAATAATATTTTTTTAATATTTATTATTATGATAGAGTATAATTAATGCAATAAATGTATAATTTAATTTAAATATATTGCTTGATTTATATTTTGATAAATACATTTATGATTAGAGAAATTGCGTTGCCGTCTTCTCTGTCTTTTTTGTGTGTCAAATAATAAAATTAAAGCAACATTGTCACCACTTATTTATATATTATTTATTTATCTTCACGCCATATCCCTTGCGGCATAGCAGAGACGACGAAGTGCCAAACGCTATGATCCCTGCATACCTCTTTCGCCTCGGCCACAGACATCAACCTCTTTATACATGTCTTCCGGGGGGTCCTCATGCTTTTTACGTGACCTTCCACTCGAGGCCTCCCTGTCTCTCTTACCGCTCACTTTTCCTATATAAATCTTTTTTACCATTCTTTCATCACTCATTCGTGCGACGTGCCCAAACCACCGGAGCACGTTCTTCTTCATTTTCACCGTGACATCTTCGCTAGCACCTGCCATTCTGTGATCTCTTCATTGCGGATTCGATCAGCTAGACTGATTCCACATATTCTGCGAAGAGATCGCATCTCCACAGCATTCATCCTTCTTAAATTCTTATTCTGTGTCACCACTTAGATATCATATATGTGCACATATATATTGATACTAAAATTTTCTTTGTAAATAAAAAAACGAATAAACATATAGCGCAGTTAATAAGCGTCATTATGCACATGAAAAGCAAATTCGAGTGATTTTAGTTGAAGACTAGAAGAACTACTTGAGTAGAACCATTAATATGGTAAAAACAAAAGGCAGAAAAACAAGAGAAAGTACATAATTGTTTCGAAAAACCATTATCACTATTTCTCCACAATATCCAAAGTAATTATGTTTAAGTTAATGTTTTTACTCTAATTATTATGTGGTTTTTAAAACTCTAAGTACGTTTATGATACTTGATTATTATGCACGTTGATACCTCGAATAATTTGTGTCATTAAAAAAAAATCATAAAATGAATTTCACACAGCAAATAATATTTAAAAAATCTTTCTTAAAATATATTATTTCTTACAAAATATAAAAATAACATGACGGATAAAAGAAATTTTAAAAAGATGGAAAAGCATTAAAGCTGCTACTCGTAATGAAATTGGACAATAGAGTTAATAAACGTTTACATTATATGGATGCTAATCTTTGGCGACGACGCTTAAAGAAAAAGTCATCATTTGATCATGAATATAAAAAAAAGATGTTGGCATAAAAAATACTTTAATATATCTTATAAGTTACCAAACCTTTTAATAATATGATATATTTAATTTATAATTACACTAATTATCATAGTAATGTCGCTCACTCATAAATAGCTTAAAATATAAGCAAAATATAATCGTGATAATAATAATACTCTTTAACGACATTTCGTCAAGAATGGGGCATTCCCCATTCTTGGTGCGTATGTGAAAAATGCGTTGAAGTCAAAACATCCCTACAAATAGTAATGAATTGTATGAATTATCTACATACTACTCTTGTAACACAAACTGCAGGACCACTCAGGTTCTGCAGTTTGTGTTCCCAAAATATCAAAGAAATTTTGAATTTTCAATATTTTGTCTTTTATAATAAGATAATGAGAAATCATAAATATATTTTGTTGTTTATTTTAATAGCAGTTTATTTAAATAAACTAATTCGTCATCTTTTACATTATTCTGCTACCTAGACTACGTTGTGTATAAAAACCAAAGGTAAATGAGCAATAAAATTATATTCATTAATTATAAATGACGTAATAATATTTGTGATTTGGTTTAAATCGTCTTTTTATTGTCCAGAATATTGAAAGTAATATTTTCAAATTTCTTAAGTCTTTAAGCATCTTAAAAATTTAGATGATCCAGAGACAAGTTTATTAAAAATAACCTTTATTATAATTTCCTTTATAACCTTATAATAAATAAAAAATGTATTTCAGACTTCAATTGCTATAACAACCACTTGTTTCTAATAATTTTAAGGCCTTATACGAAGAATACCTATTGTGTGCAGCATTTTATTATTCGTCTGTGCTCTTATTATCGAATAACTTTGCAGCCCCATACCGTTTGTTTGTTAGTTTTACTTAGAATTAAATATTTGCATATTTTTATCGAATGCATAAAATAGCTGCCGTAAATAAAATAATAACATATATATAATTTTGGGATTTTTGTCACGTAAATACAAAAATTGAAAATCGAAATGTTTACATTATAAGAATATTAATTTAATTTTTGAAAGCGTTTAAACCATAACTATAAAGTTTAGTCAAAGTTTGGACAAAGAAACGTCACATACATTCATCTTAAAGAGAAATAAGACAAATCATTAACATTCACATTTCAAACACAGATGATCTAAAATTCAAATTAGTTCCAATTTAACTAAGTATGATTTAATATAAGGTTATTCAATGAAAATAATTCTACTTGATTTAAATATTAATAAGGTCGCTGTTACAAATGAGCTACTAATACTAAACCAATGACTAGGGGTGTAAGTATTCACTCTAAATGAAGTTTGGTTTAATTTATCCATTGGTATTAATAAAAAAGTTTAAGTTTGATAAAATAAGCTGTTAAATTTATACAATACATATTTGCTATTCTTATATATTTACTAATACATATTGTATAAATTTAAAACATATACTAATTTATTTTATTATTGTGTGGCAAACGAGCAAATGGTCAACTTGACGTTTAACCAGACCAAACGATTTGTTTGTTTGACAGTAAACAAGATGATGTTCAATTGTGTTTCCATCCATGGTTGTTGGACATCTGGCTCTCTCATTCATCATATGGTATATTTGGAATATATTTTTTACACTAATCCTGTGTGAAAGAGTAATAATACCATGATCAAGCTTATAATTACTACATTAGCACTAACACAGCTTGGTTCTGTCATTTGTAAATGCAAGTTATCTCGAAAACTTTGTAAATATGTGGCAGACCTATAAAAATCCCTTTACCTATCCCGATATTCCATTATATTTATGGTGACACTTTATGGATCGGGTCGGAAACCGTAAGTAATCAACAATTTTGTTCACTTGCCTGTTATTAGTTTGAGTTTGTCGTTTTAAATTGACCTAAATATTTATTATAAAAAAATGCGGGCATGATGTGGTTCATGATCAATATAAATTACCCATATAATTGTATTTAATAGGTTCACATAATGATAAATTAAAACAACACATATTATTTAATCATTAGTGTACAATTTAAAACCCAAAATGATTAATAAAAGCTAGCCCCAGTCAGAGCAGTCACAGAGCTAATATATACTCGTATACTCTTCCACACTGTTTGTTACTGACAGCAGATCACTGATACATTATTAATTGTTGCATTTGTATGTGATTGGGGATGGCTCCCCCGGACGTGTGTTCCATCTCATAGCAGCGAGTAAGCCGTTGATTGGGAGTAGTTTGTTTGTATCTGTGTGTTCTCTGTAACAGACCCTTATTGTGTTTCAGCCTTCTATCATCTAAGGCTCCATTCTGTTGATTGGGAATACAAATTAAGTCGCTTTTGTATAGTTTATTCTATACATTAACCTTATGTGTATTTTAAGAAAATCATTACTAATTAGTTGTATATCTTTAGTTAGTTAGTTAGTTAGTTGCAAACTCGATATAACGATGTATCGTACCGATATTAAGTTGGTCTACAATTTATTTTAAAAAGGTAAAAAACGACTATTAATATTATTAATCTCAATTTAATTAACCTTAATCGGATTGGTAGCTT
Organism: Melinaea marsaeus rileyi; assembly: GCA_918358865.1. Lineage (NCBI taxonomy): Eukaryota > Metazoa > Arthropoda > Insecta > Lepidoptera > Nymphalidae > Melinaea > Melinaea marsaeus. The sequence goes on along the minus strand of OU911095.1, from coordinate 6,400,627 downwards.
TGTTAAAGCTACTAATCTAATTACTATTGGATTTGATTGGATAATTTGTTATACAAACGATTATCCCTAATAATAACTGAAAAACATTTTAATAGATATTGTATTTTATATTTAAAATAGTTAATACAGTTAGCTACCGCAAATTAAATCTGAACCTGTTCATAATTATTGATAATATACGTTATGTAAAGGTTATATTATCGACATCAACATTCATGTTTGATTATAATATTGCAAATAATTCAATTCGGTTAAAGTTCTGATTGTTATATTATCAGAAATGGTTGTTGGTAACTGTATAGTTAGAATAAAAATACAAGTCTTAATTAATCTTAATTAATCCGTCGGAATTATTAATTACACACTCGACTGTCAAGGAGAAATCAAGTGAACTTAAAAAAATATGGTTGTTGTTCATCTAATTTAATATGTCGCAATTTGATAAATATATTAAAAAGTGTTATAAATAGTCTTGTGTATTATTAGTAAGAGCGGAAAAAACGTTTTGTAAAAACAGAAAGTAATATTTAAATATCACTACTTTGAAATGATATTTATATCAATCCTTTTTATGCTTTAATGTAAGTATTTATTGTAAATTTTGATGATTCTTTTACATAACAGTAATGTAAAGACATAAAATTAATAAATCAAATAATCGACTGATTATGAGTTCTCGTTACTTTAGAATTTTATTGAAATCCTTACAACTGGTCGGTAATATTTAAGTTTTGGGGACACTGTATATAAAGCAATTTTTTAATAAGTCCGATATGTTTTCATAAACCAAAAGTTAGTATCATATCAGATAGATAGGTAAGTGAAGTTTAACATGAATGAAACGTTAGGTAAAATAATGTGATTTCAGAAGTATGAAGATTTTTAAAACAAATTCTATTTACTTACAAAACTAATGACATCGCTAAATTTTTTAACAAAATTACAATATGGTACGTTACGATACGATACGATACGATACGATACGATACGATACGATACGATACGATACCCAGAAACAAAAAATCCCTGTACAGTATCAGAATATGGTACTGGGTTTTTTTAGTAGTAAATGCGCAAACTTGTGTCTTTTGGGGATTAAAATGAACAAGCTTCAGTTCATTCTATTTTGAGATCATTCCCAAGGAGGTCTCTATAGAAGATATAAGTTTCTTTCGATACTCGTCTACGTTTTCCCGAGAGAGCCCTGCACGGCCGGAATATGCCGCATCCCCACCATCCGCATCCATAATGATGTATGTTAGATATATCAAACATATCATTGATGTGTAGGAGGAACAGAGTTGGGGACAGCACCTAGCTTAGGGATCGGAAGATCGAACTTCGTAGAACAATTGAAGAAATACCATCTGACTCACTCGACTTATAAAAATGAAAATGTCCAAAGAAAAGAGAGATTTTCGGATGGTTTTTTTACCGAATAATTATTTCCGGTATTAAACTCTAAAACTGCGGGAAAATAGGCGGTGTCTTTCCTTGGTCGGTTAAAGTCCAGTTCGAGGCAAAAAGAGTGCCTAAGAGATTGGTTTTCTCTTTTGCCGTGTGGGTCAGGGAATCATTCCCCATATGCAATGACGGTAGGGACGGCTGGCAAAGGTTGCCAAGAGTGGCTTTAGAAAGTGCCCCTAATTTTCACGTACCGGGCCTTGCCAGGACCTTGCCAGCTGATCCCCAATTTCGATGACATGCTTGAACTGTTGCTCTAGCGATTAGCAAGAATCTGGAGGCACGGTTATATTCCCTCTTCAGAACTCTAGAGTTCGGATCTTTAATGACTAATGTATTAGTCCAAGCTTGAGACGCCTGCCGTTTTCCAGCTGCTGCAATGGATGCCTGAATGAATGAATGAATGAATGCCTTAAAGGGGCAACACACTCCGTACCAAGAAATGATCAGAGGACCCTAGGGGAGCCTCGACAGTAGTACTTTACGGGATTTGTAGTCAATAGAATATCCAACAAGAGGGCGTACGGCTGTCCACGTCCAATAGACGAGTGTAGGTCTTAAACAACTAGGACAGACCATTTGCCAGAGCAAAGTTACACTCAGATTTCCTTGCGTAGTCGGTGGCACGTAACCATAACCGTAACATTTTTTTTTTTTTTTTTTTTTTATTTAAGAGGAGGGCAAACGAGCTGGCGGGTCACGGATGGACGTGATCACCGCCGCCCATGAACTCTTGCAACATCCGAGGATTTACAAGAGTGTTGCCGGCCTTGTAGGTAGGAATAAACGCCTTTTTTGAAGGTACCCATGTCGTACCGATCTGGAAATACCGCCGAAGGGAGTTCGTTCCACATTCGAGTGGTACGTGGAAAAAATGTCCTTGAAAACCGCACAGTGGAGGATCGCCACGCATCCAGGTGGTAAGGATGGTATTGGAGGCGATGGCGCGCTGTGCGGTGATGAAATTCGGCGGCAGGCATCAGATCGAATAGTTCTTCGGAACACACCCCGTTGTAAATGCGGTAGAAGACGCACAAAGAAGCCACGTCTCTACGCAATGCCAAAGAGTCCAGCCGTTCACAGAACACCGGGTCCCCAACAATTCGAACGGCTCTCCGTTGTACGCGGTCAAATGGTAGAAGCTGATATTGGGGTGATCCGGACCAGAGATGAGAACAGTACTCCATGTGTGGCCGGACCTGCGCCTTATAGAGCGCAAGTCTTTGGCCAGGTTTGAAGTACTGCCTCGCTCTATTGATCACTCCCAATTTCATCGAGGCCAACTTGGCCTTGCTCTCCAGATGACCACGAAACTGACAGTCGCTCGAAATGTCGAGACCCAGTATTCTGATACTTGGCGAGGCAATGAGGGGAGTGCTCTCGAAGAGCGGTGATACGACAAATGGGGTTTTCTTAGTGGTAAACGCGCAAACCTGTGTCTTTAAGGGATTGAACTGAACGTGGTTCAGTTCACCCCACTCAGAGACCATCCCCAGGGAGGTCTCTATTGAAGACACAAGTTTCTTTCGGCACTCGTCGACGTTTTCCCGACTGAGACCTGCACGGCCGGAATATACCGCATCCCCAGTACTGTCATCCGCATAACAATGTATGTTGGAGATATCCAACATATCATTGATGTGCAGGAGGAACAGAGTTGGGGATAGCACGCAGCCTTGGGGTACACCAGCGTTCACGGGCTTGGGGTCCGAGCAAAAACCGTCGAGAACGACCTGTATGCTCCGCCCAATGAGGAAGCTGGTGATCCACTTGCATAAACTCTCGGGAAGCCCATAGGAAGGTAGCTTCGAAAGAAGCCCCTTGTGCCATACACGATCGAAGGCTTTCGCCATATCCAGACTAACTGCCAGACCCTCTCCCTTGCTTTCAATAACAGCTGCCCAACGGTGTGTAAGATACAACAGAAGATCACCAGCTGATCGACCATGGCGAAAGCCATACTGACGGTCATTGATCAACTGGTGATCCTCTAGGTACGTTAGGAGCTGTCGGTTTATGATAATCTCCATTATTTTGGAGAGAAGGGAGGTAATGGCGATAGGTCTGTAGTTAGCTGGGTCCGAGCTATCACCTTTTTTAGGGATCGGATGGACAAGGGCACGCTTCCATGAGACCGGGACTACGCCTCTAAGGTAGGAGTACCGAAATAGACGCGTTAGCACTGGAGTCAACTCAGGGGCACACGTTCGTAGCACTAATGGAGAAATGCCATCCGGCCCACTCGACTTATGAACGTCCAAGGAAAATAGAGACTGCCTGATAGTTTTTTGGCGAAAAACTATTTCCGGCATTGAACTCTGACACCGCGGGATGGTAGGCGGTGTCTTCCCTTGGTCGTCCAAAGTCGAGTTGGAGGCGAAAAGAGAGCCCAAGAGATCGGCTTTCTCTTTTGCCGTGTGGGCCAGAGAGTCATTCCCCATGTGCAACGGCGGTAGGGAAGGCTGGCTAAAGTTGCCCAGAGTGGCCTTGGAAAGCGCCCAGAATTTGCGCGTGCCAGGCGGGTACTTTGCCAGCTGATCCCCAATTTTGACGACATGCTTAAACTTTGCTCTAGCGATTTGCCGTTTGAAGAATCTGGAGGCGCGGTTGTATTTCCTCTTCAGAACTCTAGAGTTCGGATCCTTAGTGACTAACGCATTAGCCCAAGCTTGATAAGCCTGCCGTTTGCCAGCTGCTGCTGCCCTGACAGACGCATCAAACCAAGGCCGCGATCTGCCGCCAAGCGGTACCACAGAGCTTGGTACAAATAGTTCCATGCCCTGAAGTATCACATCAGCTACAGCCGCAGCGCAGTCACTAGGATCATTGGAAGGGAAACAAATCAGCCCCCATGGGTAGGATGCAAAAAAGGACCGCATTCCATCCCAATCCGCTGACTTGTAGTGCCAAACGCGTCGAGTCGCAGGTCTTGTGCGATCAGGACGTCGAATGGGCACTACACTCCGTACCAGACAGTGATCAGAGGAACCTAAGGGAGCCTCGACAGTGATCTGGTACTTTTCTGGACTTGTAGTCAGCAGAAGATCCAACAAAGAGGGCGTGTGGCTGTCCACGTCCGGTAGACGAGTGTGCGTCTTTACCAGCTGGGACAGACCATTTGCCAGAGCAAAGTCAAACACAGATCGCCCCGCGTAGTCGGTGGCACGTGACCCTAGCCAATCGGCATGGTGCGTGTATCGTACAAAGGGGCTCGGCTGACCCCACGACACAACCTCTAAACGGGCAACGTCATCAATAGCTACGTATACGATTACTCCCTAATTTGCTTATTAAAACTAACGACTTACCTGTCTGCTTCTGTTATGCTTCAAAGAAGGAAGTCACATAGTCAGTCTGTACTAGTAAAGGATTTGGGGTTCCCCAGAGAATAGGATAAATTGTATAAAATTAATAAAAGGGAAATAATTATGGGACAAATAATTTGATACTTAAGTGTTCCGTCGCGTGACCTTCGGTTCCACGCACACTTCGAGTGAGAAGGCAGCCACCAATTCGGCGCTGCAGCCAACAATTCAAACACTCGACACTAATGTAATTTACTCTTTTGGAAACTTCTAGAACCGATAATGATTACTCCGCAAAATCGTTAAGCACCGAGGTTCACCGAGAACCGCTCACCGAGAACTATCTTCGAGAACTGTGTTCGAGAACTGTCTCGACCGTTACGCGTGCGTTTGTCACACCACCAAAAACGTAACATCTACCCTCGATTTGTTAATAATTAAAATATATTTAGCGCCTGACGATTGCTATTAGCAACTGTACAATTTAATTAATAACTATTCCGAACAATCCCCCGCCCCAGCCAGGCGAAACCTGACTGAGTCTAAACGTAATACCAGGCACCTGAAAAGTGTCTAAGCTACTGGTAACCGAGAGAGAGTAGCTACTGCCCGCTTTAACACAGAATTGCCCACATGTACTTCTGCGACTCTTGGAATTCCATCTGCGCCTGTTAATAATCTTAGAATACGACCCCGTCTCCAGGAGAGTGGAGGCATATTCATTTCTTTAACTAAGACAAGATCACCGACCTTAGGTGGGTCAGTTTTATCAGACCATCGTACACGCTGTTGCAACAAATGTAAGTACTCTAAATTAAACCTACGCCAAAAACTTTGAGATAACTGTTGTAACAGTTCAAAACGTGTGAGCCTATAAAGTGGGGTATTCTCTAAAGGATATTCTGGCAGAGCTGTGAGTGGACCACCGACCAAAAAGTGACCTGGAGTCAATACATCCAAATCATTTGGGTCCGAAGAGACTGAACAAAGAGGTCGCGAATTAAGGACCGCTTCAATTTTGCAAAACACCGTCTGCAATTCTTCAAAGGTGAGTACCGTATCTCCAATAACCCGGCGAAGATGTGTCTTCGCGATCTTTACAACCGCCTCAAATATACCACCCCAAGAAGGATATGCTGGAGGATCAAATTTCCAGCGGATACCCTGCTGAGACATTTTTTGACCTATACAATCCTGACTTTCATATAAGAATTTGTGTACCTCTGAGAGATACCTATCTCCTCCCTTAAAATTCGTACCACAGTCGGACCGAATCAAAGCAGGTAAACCGCGCCGACTGACGAATCGAGACAGACAAGCTATAAAAGCCTCAGTACTAAGACTTGAGACCACCTCCAAATGTACGGCCTTAGTAGATAGGCAAACAAACACGCACAAGTACGCCTTACAGATTCGAGCACTTCGACCAGTAAAAGTTTTAACCATAAACGGACCCGCAAAATCCGTACCAACTCCAGAGAAAGGTCTAGAAATCTTTACTCTATCTGGAGGCAAGTCTCCCATTTGAGGTTGAGTAAGGGTAGCCTTTAATCTATAACACGGCATACATCGGTAAATAACTTTTCGAATTGCCCGTCTAGCTGACAAAATCCAAAATTCCCGCTGTAGGATAGCTAGCAGCGTATTTAGCCCCGCGTGTGCATTTCTTACGTGTCGGTCTACAATTAAAAGGTTCACAAGTGAACCACCCTTTGGCAGTAGGAGAGGATGTCGCGCCTCATAAGGTAAATCTGCGTTACGCAATCTACCTCCTACTCGAACTAAACCCTTGTCATCGAGGAACGGATTCAATCGAGCTACAGTACCTTTCAACTTGACGCACCCGTTTTGCAAACTGGAAATAACTGATTTAAAATTTTCACGTTGCACTACGCGAACCCAGAAAACCAAGGCTTCGTGACGCTCCTCGGGATCGAGCACCGGAGATGATAGCCTATTAGACTTTTGCCGTAAATTTCGAATAAATCGCTTAATCCATCCCGTAACTCCCAATAACTTATTAAGAGAACTAAACCGATCTAGTAAAGGTTGCAAATCACCAGTAAGTTCCTTCTGAACCGTACAAATACGTAAACCTGGTAAAGGCTCCACAATATCCAGAACCGTATGAGGCCAAGAACTTTCAAGTTCACAAAGCCAAGCTGGTCCCCACCAGAGATGATGGTCAACCAAACCCGGAGATTCACAGCCTCGTGACGCACAATCTGCAGGGTTCAAATCACCGGGAACATGTCTCCAATTAATAACCGCCTTTGAATTTTGAATTTGTGATACCCGGTTAGCCACAAAAACCTCCAAAGCATGGACAGATGCTCTTAACCAACCAAGAACAATCTGACTGTCAGTCCAAGCAAATACCTTTTCAATTTCCACCACTTGCCCCAAAGTAGAATTCAAATGATTTAGAAGTCTTGTTAAAAGGGCTGCCCCGGATAATTCTAACTTCGGAATCGTGAGCCTTGATCTCACAGGAGCGACCTTACTCTTAGCCATAACCAACTTGATAGTCACATTATCCTTCGGGTCCATAACACGAAGATAGACGGCAGCCGCATAACCTCGTTCGGAAGCATCACAAAATCCATGCAGGCTGACACGACATTTAGACGTCGGAAAGAAGGCTCGGTCTATTTTAATAAATTCAAGATCTGGCAGAGATGTTACAAACCGAGACCAAGCCTGGAGCAACTCACCAATGAGAGGGGCATCCCACGTCAATTCCTGCAACCAAAGTTTCTGAAGGAAACACTTGGCCCAAAACACAACCGGCGCCAACCAACCATTGGGATCAAAAATCCGAGCTACGGTTGACAGTACCATACGCTTAGTCCAAACCTTGCAGATAGTTATATCCTGTACACGAAATGTGAAAACATCTGGGACAGGTTGGTACTGTACTCCGAGAAGAGTGACTACGTTAGGATTTTCTATATTTTGAAAGAGATGTGGGGCTTGCTGGTGCTCTTCCGGTAAATCTTCAAGAAGAACCTGCGAGTTGGATATCCACTTTCTTAATTCATACCCACCAGACCTCAAGATACCGATCAACTCATCTCTTAAAACCTTCGCCTCTTCTTCACTGGCAGCACCTGTACATATGTCATCGACATAGACATCGCTTGATAAAATAGCGGCTGCCCTGGGAAAGTAAATACGCTCGCGATCCGCAAGTTCCAGTAAAGACCTTATAGCAATGAACGGACTAGACTTGAGTCCATAAGTGTTCGTATTTAGCTCATATACAGTCATTGGATGAGATGGATCCTCTCGCCACAGTATGAGCTGATAACACCGATCATCTGGATGAATAAGAGTCTGACGAAACATCATCCTTATATCCGCAACAAAAACGACTTGATGTCGGCGGAAGCTGGTTAAGAGGTCTGAAATATCACGATGCAGTTTTGGACCGGCATGCAAACATTGGTTTAAGGTAATACCGTTAGAGGTGGGTGCTGAACCATCAAAAACTACTCTAATCTTTCCTGCCTTAAACACAGCATGATGAGGGATAAAATAATGCTCTTTAGAACGCCAATCATATTTGGAAACCGACATGTGGCCCAACTCCAGGTATTCCCTCATGAAATTTAAATAGTCTTGTTTGAAACCCACATCACGTTTCATACGACGTTCCATGGAGATTAGTCTTTTCTCTGCCAGCATCCTGGACTGACCAAGGGGAGAACGAGAGGGCAAGAAGGGCAACCGTGTCACAAACCGACCTGAATGGAGCCGACCGGTATTATTCTGGAAGAATAAATCGCATTCCTGGTGCTGCGGGTTGACACGAGGCGCTGTAGGAGGTTCCTCTATTTCCCAAAATCGCTGAACTGCGTCAGCGAGGGATAGACCTACTTGAAAGCTGGCGTTATCCGGAGAGGAGAGTACTGGAAATGCTGGACCCATAATGACTTCACCAAGATCAGTATTTATTGCAGAAAGACCACCTGCTTGAAGAAGCTTACTGCTTTCCAACCGTGACAATCCAAGAACATCTGCTCCGAGTAGAACATCAACTGGTCCCGGAATGTGGAAACCTGGGTCAGCAAGAGAGAGTTTAGACGTTAAACCTACGACGCCTGGAGGTAATGAAACTACTGGATGCTGTCCCAAAATATTATCCAAGACGATCGCTGTCGTCGTGATCCGAGGAGAAGGGGAATGAAGTGGAGAAAAGGATAGTGAGACTTTCCCCACCAACCCAGACACCTTGACTCCACCAACCCCATGAATAAAGTTCGCGCCAGGAGCAACATGTAAAGATAATTTCTTCATCAACCGTGTTGACACAAGACACCCCTGAGAACCTGAATCCAAAATCGCGCGCGCGGTAACCTGTTCGCTCCGAAGAGAACCAACACGAACATACGCAGTAGGTAGCAAAACGGTTATAGGAGAAGATGGAGACACGCATGGAGAACGAGGAAGGAGTCAACAATCCTGATCACGATTACAGCTGTCCGGTGAGAGAACGTTACCAGACCCTTCCTTCAAACGTCGATGAGAATGTTGATTGCGTTGCCCCAAGCGAGGATGATCTATATAAGGAAGCTGCGCTTGTGGCTCAATCCAGCAGCTCCGATCCGTATCTGCACCAGCCTTGTTCCGAGAACCGTGAGGACCCCCGCCCGTACGAGGTGGTGAACGACGACCACCATTGTCACCTCGATTACAAGACGAATTACTATTTCGTGGTGAAACATACTTGACGCCTCCGGTCCAAGGCTGAGGCGAGTTCCTTATATCACACCCTGGAGAATTTGATGGTGATACTCGACCCGTAGCAACTGGTTGAGGAGATCCATTGCGATTGCCACAAAGTAGGAGATGATGATTACCTCTACACTGCGCACAGGGACGGGCCGACTGACATTGAAACGCGAGATGGCTGCCTAAACAATTGTAACACCAGTTACGCTGACGAGTAATACTGCGCCGCGCCTGCCAACGAAGATTTTTAAATTTATGGCAGCTCGTAACACCATGTCCAGAATCTCGGCAATATGAACACCTACGATCATCCTTCTGTGCTGCTGCCGCAGTGTACATACGAGGTATCTCACGCGGCCGAACCATCTGACGATTTTCAGCTGCGGGCCGTATACGAGAATAAGCAACTGAGGGTCCGGGTAGAGGAACGTTCTCCATACGACGACACTCCTCCTCCAGGAAAACAATTAATTCATCAAACTGGGGAAGATGAGTGGCGGAGTCCCCACCGTATTCCAATTCGAACCGATTTCTTAAGTCATGTGATAATTTACTTAACACGATGTGTAATAACAAAAATGACCAACTCGTCACTGGCAATTCTAATCCCTTTAAACCGTTAAGTGCAATTAACAACGGGTTAAGAAGCTTCGTTCGTAAGACGTGAGCTCCAACGATCCTTGGTAAACCTAAAATGGCAGAAACATGATTATCTGCTAGCCTTCGAACATTCTGGTACCTACGCTTGAGTAAGTCCCGAGAAATGTCATAATTTGCATCGACGAGCTCCAAGTGTTGCACTAACCCTTTAGCCTCACCAGTCAATGAAGCCATCAAATAAGCTAACTTTTGAGCAGGGGTCAAATCCTTACGACAATGTACCAAGCTATCGTACAAGTTACTAAACGCAACCCACTGTCCTAAATCGCCGCTGAAGTGCGGTAAGTCGAGGACTGGCAACCTACTAATTAATGCCGGCGAACTATCCGTATCCGGAATTATGCGAGGATCATTTATCTTAGAAGCATTGATATTGCCTACTGCCTGACGTAATTGATCCGCCAGATCGTCCGCTTGATTAACGTCGCAATTGATTTTACTCAGAACGTCACCATCCAAGTCCATTTCCAAAAGAGACCGGTACGCATCATACAAATCAGCCAACTGACTATCTAATAATTTATAACGCGATAATAAAGCCTGAGCACGATCCTTACGTTCAATATTTAGAACAGCGGAGCCTAGCCAACGCAATACGCCGGCAATTCGTGCGGTATGTTTAGCACTCATCGCGAAAATAAAAATAAAAATCAAAATCAAATAAAATAAAAAAAGTAAATTTAAATCCAAAATAAAGAATTCCCGAAAATAATAATATGTGAGCCAATAACCAACGATTATATTGAATAATATAATACTAACTAATTACTTACTGAAACAACTAAATTGAAAATAAATTAAGTTACACTAATTAACAAACCGGTTTAAAAATATGTTACGTGGCGAGTAAGCGTACAACGATTTTATAAACGTCACAAAGAAAGTAATCCTAGCTATTTATTTTTACGAAAATAATAGAAATTATACAACTAAATATTAATTAGCCGTTAATAACAAATAACCCTTAATAATAAAATAACAAAATAATTAATTAGTAATAGCCGCGTATAACAAACGAATATCAATTGATTATGCAACCCGTAATACCGAATATTAACGTTTTAAACCTACTCGATTAACAACCACGCTCTGCTACCAGCAATTGTATCGTACAAAGGGGCTCGGCTGACCCCACGACACAACCTCTAAACGGGCAACGTCATCAATAGCTACGTATACGATTACTCCCTAATTTGCTTATTAAAACTAACGACTTACCTGTCTGCTTCTGTTATGCTTCAAAGAAGGAAGTCACATAGTCAGTCTGTACTAGTAAAGGATTTGGGGTTCCCCAGAGAATAGGATAAATTGTATAAAATTAATAAAAGGGAAATAATTATGGGACAAATAATTTGATACTTAAGTGTTCCGTCGCGTGACCTTCGGTTCCACGCACACTTCGAGTGAGAAGGCAGCCACCAATTCGGCGCTGCAGCCAACAATTCAAACACTCGACACTAATGTAATTTACTCTTTTGGAAACTTCTAGAACCGATAATGATTACTCCGCAAAATCGTTAAGCACCGAGGTTCACCGAGAACCGCTCACCGAGAACTATCTTCGAGAACTGTGTTCGAGAACTGTCTCGACCGTTACGCGTGCGTTTGTCACACCACCAAAAACGTAACATCTACCCTCGATTTGTTAATAATTAAAATATATTTAGCGCCTGACGATTGCTATTAGCAACTGTACAATTTAATTAATAACTATTCCGAACAGTGCGCATTAAAGTCCCCTAGGACTACGACTTCGGCGGAGGGAGTCTGTGAAAGCAGATCGTCAATCTTCGCCTGAACATGGCCCAAGAGTTGATCCGTTTCTGCATTACCACTATGGGACCTGTAGAGGCAAGCGTAGACTCTGACATGGTCGTCCATGTCCACGCGTAGCCAGAGTATAGACAGGTCCCGACCTTCAAAAACCTGAAGGCGACGGTAGCAGATATCCTCCCTTACGAACACAGATACCCCGGCGTGTGGTATAAAATGGTGTTCTAGTTTATACCCGGGGTATGACAGGTACGCTGTGTCGCTAGGTTGAGATATCTGCGTCTCCGTCAGAAACAACAAGGCCGGCTGCGCCGTCTCCAGATGATAGTGGACGGCGTTCAAGTTGGAATGAAGTCCCCGGATGTTGCAAAAGTCCACATTTAGAGTGGGTCGGGGTGCCGCTGCATTGACTCGTCGTTTGCCCTCAAACAACACAAAAGGCGATACTTTGCCCGCCCCAGATACGACGGGCAGCCCGAGCAAAATCCGAGAATCATTTCCCCGATTTTGCTCGGGGAGGAGGTCCTCGGCTTCATCAAAGCCGGTACCCTCCTGGGGTATTTTTGTTTTTGGCATCGCTTTCATGTTTGGCGCGGGGGGGAGGTTGGGCTTCCGGATTCTCTCACTCACCGACGGAACATAACCAAATGAATTTGGTTACTACACGTCGGTCTTCTGTGAGAGGGTGGTCCTTCCCCGGTCGAGCCAGCCCAATACGAGCTGTAGTCGGATAACTACAGCTAGGCTCTACCATTACTATTATGCGCGTTGAAGACCCCGAGGATTACGACTTCGGCGGAGGGAGTCTGTGGAAGCAGGTCGTAAATCTTCGCTTGGATATGGCCCAAGAGGATCAATCCGTTTCTGAATTACCACTATGGGACCTATAGAAGTACGCGCAGACTTTGACATGGTCGTCCATGAGCTTACGCAGCTAGAGCACAGAGAAATCTTGACCTTCAAAAACCTGAAGACGACGGTAGTAGATATCCTCCCTTACGAATACAGATACGGTGTACGGTATAAAATGATGTTTGAGTTCATACCTGGGTTATGATAGGTACGCTATGTCGCATGGATGAGATGTAAGATCTGCGTCTCCGTCAAAAACTACAAGAACGGCTGCATCGTCTCTAAATGATAGAGACGGTGTGTAAGTTGTAATGAAATCCCCGGATGTTAAAAAGTCTACATTTAGGGTGGACATTTACAGTCCATATTTAAAGTGGGTACCGCTGCGTTGACTCGTCGTTTGCACCCAGAAAACACAAAACGCCATACTTTGTCCGCCCCAGATACGATACGCGCAACCAGAGCAAAATCCGAGTATCATTCCCTCCATTTCGATACCCTCCTGACTATACTCTAACTTGGTAGACTTGTTATAGTGAAATAATTGATTTAAATTTTAATTTAGCTTTTTATTAGAGATGACTCAAGAAAATTTCCAAGTTGTCAACTTTGGTTATTCTTTTACTGACAAAATGGTTACTTTATTTTTAAAAATCGAAGAAGTAGAATATTTTTATATATTTTTAATAATTAGCAAAAAATGTGTGTAATTTATGAAATTTATTTCATTACAGCATAAGGTATAACCGTATAATAAAAATATACTAATCAAATTGTTCTATAGCTATAACTGACACACTGACGGAGTATTGGGTAGACCTCAAAGAATTCGGTCTGCCCATTCATTTGTCCCCTACTTTCGAATTTTGGAAAAATTTCTTCACAGGAGGTCTTCTTATGACCGCCTGAGTCCGAAATGACCATTGGTCAAAAAGTTTATATATATATATATATATATATATATATATATATATATATATATATATGCGTGCGTGCGTCCAGATTCGACTTTTGTCAGCACGATAGCGGCCGCAGTTTCGCTCGGATCGCTTTCAAACTTTGCACAAAAATCAACCATCCAAAAATGAAGGTCAAGTTCGTTAACCAGAGAAATCCGGTCACAGGGGGCGCTAGGGCCTCACTTTTTCTGATTTCAGTTTTTCGACCATAACTTTGTCCCTATACAAAGGAGATCAATCGCGTTCATATTATATGATGTCTTTGATAAATACCTATAACTAATGTAGATAAACCGAAAACCTAACTTCAATAACTTAGGGGTGGGGGTAAAAAAACCGAAAATTTTTGGAAAAAAAATCATAACTTTTTTCTGGTAAACATTCTTGCATCACAAGTATTTTTAATAGAAAGGTTATTTTTTACTCTAAATTTAGGTACCAAAAGTTTTTCCGTAAAAGGTACCGTTTCCGAGAAAAAAAATTAAAACCACTTTTAGCTTGTAAATTTTAGGTAGGTAAAACCACGGCAACTTTTTTCTGGTTCTGGATTCCCTCCTCGCAAATATTTTTAATAGAAAGGTTATTTTTTACTCTAAATTTAAGTACCAAAAGTATTTCCAAAAAAGATACCTTTTCCGAGAAAAAAAATGAAAACCGCTTTTTGCTTGAAAATTTTTGATGTCAACAACGGTATCATGTATTATTCTTAGGTAGTGAGTTATATTTTAAATGAGTTACACACGAGGTCTACCCACGCGTGTCCCCCTGCGGGCACGGATTTTTTTTAGGTTTTCCTTGTTCATCACATTAACAAATATAATGATATAAACACGATAACAGGATTTTAACGATGAATTGTTTAACACAAAAAATAATAAAATTTATCTCACCAACTCTTTAAACATTCGTTTATATTATATATTTTTTTACAATTAATACAACTAAAGTATCCTCTTGTTTAAAGACAACTAGAGTTGTCTCTACAAGATCAATAGTGTTTTACGATATATACATTACTTCTTAATATTTAAAAACATTTCAGTGAAAAAGGTCTCAGTAACTTTAAGTTAGGGTGAAGCATATTTATTCTCACCCGAATTGACGTAATCTAAATCTTTGTTTTAAATTAACCATTTACATTAAATGTCGTGTGAAATTTGATCGCCTGTTTCAATAAAATTTTAACGCGATGAGTTACTAACTTCTAAATTATAAGTTAGAGAGAATCTAATTCAACGAATATACTCGTATAATTAAAACCTACTAGAGATGAGGCAGTTTTGCAAAGAAGAAAGTTGATAGTTAACAAGAACAGTTTTAAAACTTTTCTCATAACACCTTAAACATGAATTTCTAGAACTTTATACTTATATTATATAATAACTGATGTATAATCTCTCGGCAAAGAATAACCAGTACATTATAAAAAAAACTATATTGTTAATATTTGTTTTATTTGTAACGAGTGTTTTTATTATTGTTTTCTTCGGCTTGGTTTCACATGTTATCGAAAAGTACGTCATTTTTAGGGTTCTATACCATAAAAGAAAAAATAAAGGTCCCGCTTATAAATTAATGTCTGTTAATATCGGGAACGCGTGGAGAAATTAAAATCATATTTGAAGGTCTTTCAAGCTATCTTGCACAGGTAAGCAAGGTGCTAAAACTTCTTAATGAACATATAAAAAACAAAAAAAAACGCATATGACACTAAAGGAAATCAAGATTGATGAGGAAAGTTAGGGATAATAAAAATTGTGATGATTGTAAAATCATACAAAATGTAGTCTTATAGAAAGGGTCAAAATTTTATTCTCAATCTACTAGTTCAAGTAAAGTACCATATGAAAGGGGGTGATGTAGATATTCCAAAACATATTACATTTATTTTTTAAGACACATAAATTACATATTTTTAACTTACATTTCCGTAAAGAGTCGTAATGGTAATGGTCGAGTCCAACTCACATTTGTCCAGTTTTGTATACATATAACTTTTGCTTGAGATTTTTCTTTTTTAATAATAGGAAATATTTTGTTCTTCTTATGTTTAAGTTTGTTTAAAATCGTAAAAGTGAAAATAACTTATGAGTTGTAGCAGTCGTTGTTAATTTGGTGTGTTCAAGTATGATAAGCAATTGTTATAAAAATAAAATTTTATTTTATTAGGTCTGCAAATGAAATAAAAGGAATATTTTTCTATTTAACGTTATATTCCTCGCACGTCTTGATTTATAAAGTTATGCAGAGATAGACTACCTACCTATAATTTCGTTCGTAAATATTTCATCAAGATCCTATAATAGCGTGTAGAGCATTACAGCGTTATTAATGTCCGCAGAATATTGTTAGGACCCAAACGTCTAATAAAGAATAAGATTTGAAATAACTTTTATCTTGAAACGAATATTTCTTTTTTTTTTACATTTACAGCCACAAAGTTTTTTTTTAAATTATATTAATTATTTATGTACTTAGTAAACAAACAAGTGGGAGGTCCAGTCCGTAATTGTAAATATATTTTCTAATCTCATTATAATATATGACACAAATGCTGATTTACTATATATGAATAAATATATATAAATTTAAAATAAATATGTCATTTTAAAAGTAATATTATGGTTCGTTTTTGTTGAAAACCGAACATATAAATTAAAATGACGCAAATCGTAAATCGAACATCGTATAAAATATCGAAGATTAAAATCGAAAATTTAAAACTTATTTCACACACATTACTCAAGTACTCGGATTCCACGCAATCCAATTTTATCCCGTGGCTTTCGGTAAACTGACTGCTCCTATCATAATACTATTAACTCGTCAGGATATCGATACCAGGCTTTAATATCTAAAATGTGAAAAAATATAGACTCGAGATATTTTTAATTTCATTCAATTATTTTTTTCTTTAAGCATACACTTACTAATATACTATATTCTTAGAATATATATATAGTATATTAGTATATAAGATCTTAATCTTTAGGATTATATTATTCATCTTAGACGTATTAATTCAATAAATTATAAAAAGTTATATAAAAAATTTAAAGTCAACATTAACAATTATTTTTTGTGATTTCAGAATGGAAAGTACCTCTTCAATCTTTCTATATATTCAATAATTCACAATAACTTGTTGACAACAAAAAGGTTGGATAAAACTTTACTCCTGATAATAAATTTATTTAAAAACGAAACAAGATCTTCGTCTGAGATGACTTGTCATGTAGACACGTTATGTTACATTAATTAAGAAGCTGATATTGAGCTACCTGTGTCCTAGTAATCTTACATGTAGCCTGGATTAATTGGTCCTTTGTATTATATGATGATCCAACATACTAATAAAGAGACATAATTGATGGTCGTGGTTGATGGCTCGTTGCACGTGTTCATATGTGATATAAGGCGTAGTGGCTCAAAGCGTAATTATAAAACTAATTTTTATTTAACTACATGGACTATCGAGTTATTTAGAGCATTCTAACAAATTTGAAAGAAAACAAATCAGTTGAGCGTAACACTCAAAGTTTTTTTTTCATTTCATAATTAACCAAACAGTTATTTATAAATTAGGGCTACAATTTTTCTATAAGTGTAATTAAGTTAGGATGGAAATTTGTTATTTATAGATAAAATTAAAATAAAATAAAAGCCTTGCTCTTCTGTACACTTAGACAGTAAATGTTTGTATATTATTTTATACTGGCAAAGTACAACACTAATAACCATTTTACACCTGGTTCTTGAAAGGGTTCTTGTGCATATGTTAAATTAGTAAGAGTAACTTGTATAAGTGACAACAGAACAACGGAGTCAACTATTATTTCACCCTATTTGTATCGGAACGTATCGAATTTTACGTTGTATTTTTTATATTCATAGAACTTTTTCTTATTTCTGTGTTTGTACCGTGATTAAAATAATTACTAAATAATTATACCGAAATTATATAACAATGTATGTGAAAATTTACCTAGGACTAAACGAGTGATAAGAATAAACGAGTCTTTATTGACAAACGGGGGTTGAATTATTAAGTAATATAGTTGGTATTAAGTTTTCATAATAACAAAACCTGCAGCAAACATTGATAAATACTTAATAATATTATTTTTTTAATTTATGATATTATATAGGTCACTTTCTATTATTTTACCATAACTTATATTAAGACAGACTAATTAGTTGGGAATTATATCCTAATTATTTTTAATGAGAATTCAACGTTAAATAAGGTCATGCTTATATTTTCCCAACATTATAAGTGGAGGCAGCAGATAAATAAAAAAAACAATGTATGATAAACAAAATACCAGATAACATTGAAAAATAGCTAAATTATAAAAATAATATAATAAATTTTATTCCACGTTAAAATATGATATAATTAGTATGTTTGATAATAACATCTCTCTTATTATCAATTTTTCAGTTTTTCAGAGATTTTGTCATGTCATGCTTACGAAAAATTTTCATCAAAAATATTTGTTATTTTATAATGACACACTATTATTATATTGTAAATAAATAATAAGATTCTATTTTATATTTTTATTCACTGTTCACTTCGTTTTAAATGATAGCGATAATTAAATTTATAATATTTAAGTGTATAGCAGAAAATATATTCAAGGTTTCCTTTGCATATAGATTAAATTTTAATAAAACATTCCACAATACTTAATTTAAAATGATGTTTTTGATAAATATGTAATAAATGTGAATAATTATAAAAAATATGATATGGACAAGAAAGAAATGTCCACTGAGATAACGTATGATGTAAGGAATTGACAAGATAAGACAAAATAAGAAGTTTGTTTTATTGTTTAGCCGTGAAAATAAAATAATTCTAATAAAGAGTGGCCTAAATAATGATTAGAGTAATACAACCTTACTGAACCTTAACCTTACTTTCGTCCAGAGTCACATTTATTATTTTTACGTATGTGTAGAATTGTGTATTATTTTATTTTACATATGTGTAGAAGATTAAACTATTACTTATTTAATTATACAAATCCATACCAAGGTATCGATAGAAAGACTGAAGTTAAAAATTATTTTTAGACTTAACAAACAACTGACTGGCTTAACAAATATTAGTAACGAAAAATATACAAAAAAAGTGGATCCATTCCAGTGTCAGGGACAGCAGTGATTAAATTTGTTTTCTTCAATGCTTTGAATAATGAAAAAAGAGATGAATAAAATTTTAAATCTTATATCATACATAAAATATACTTGAGCCAGGTTGAAGATAAAGACTTCATTTAAAAGTCATGAAGATGTTTATAATTACTATATTGGAAGTAATGGTTATGTTTAAGTCCTGTTTCTTTTAAATATTAACTGTTTATTCATAAACATGCCTTTAATATATTTTAAAATTGTAAATTGTCCTTTCTTAACAATTCTTTGAGTTAATTTTGGCTGTCTTTTCTAGTACGACGATTTAATTTGAGTAAAAGCTATCTAAATCATTTCAATGATGTCTTTACGTCCATGTCATTACATTCCCATTACTTAAAAGCATTTTTAAAGTAGTGCGAATATTTAATAATACAGTGTAATTACACCATTCTATAACAGCTAGTAAGACCAACCATAACCTATGCATATTATGATTACTATTTAGGAATAATTACTGTGCAGTTGGACAGCATTAGAATTATAGTTACCTGTCTGTTTACGGATTTATATCGCAATAAATAAGTTAAGAGAGGCCACAATTGTTACGTACGTGTTGTGTATAACATACAAGTGATCATAGCATCAATATAGTTTAGGTATAAAGCTTGGCCAGTTTACTTTATTTAAGCATTGGCATTTGGCATAAAGTATGAAAGCATAAAAAAATAATAATTAGTTTTTTTTTTAATTATTGTTTATAAATATATTCAATATACAATTTATTTCTAAACATATTAAATTATATTAATAAGCAAATTATTTATTCTACTCGAAGTTAAACACTACTCTATACTACGACATACAATCCAAATGTTAAATCCACTGGAGTTAGCATTTTTATTTATTTAAGTTTTTATGAATACTACGAGACTGTGTTTTTAATACAAATCCCTTATAAAGAAAAAAAAAGTATACAAAACTATTATTTATACATTTATATCGACACCCTATAAAATTGCAATTCAATTATCGTATAGAATAACACTAAGTAAATAATATTTATCCATAAAAAAGAGATCAGTGTGGAGATTCAATAATACTAATATGAGGTCAATCAGCCGGTGCTAGCGGGCAATTATCGTTTTATTTAAGCTCTCGATCCATTGCTTTGACTGAGAACTGAGTGACATAAAGCATTTTCTTATCGGAATAGGTGTTATGTACTGATTATAAAGTTTGAAATATTACGTAAAAATTTTTGAATAATAATAATTTATATACTAATTAAAACCGCGAAACTTAGTAGGTATTTAGCTTTAAACAAAAAATAAAATATAAATAATAAAAATAATAAAATTTGCTTTTGAAAAATTGTCTATGGGTAGGGTTGTCAAAAGGCTAGATTTAATGCCATTTGCTCATTTTACTCCATACCTTGCTGCCACGACAGAGCTATTGAAAACCGATTTATGTCTGCATTCCCGGTCATTTATTTATTTGGAAATTGGTACAAGCAATTAAGTTGTGAAAGAGCGGCAGAGATGTGACGGACTATTTACTTTTTCATTTCCTCATTTGCTTTCTTTTCAATTCTTATATATGTTAAAATGTGTATGTTGTCTAATATTTGAATTTTAAATATTGTTAGCTGTTTTAATTTGGTTTCCACTTTTCTTTGAATAGCTATTAAGTATCGTTGTAAAATATATTTTAATTGTATGCTAATATCAATAAACAGTTCAATACGTCGATGTAATGGTTATTAACTGTGCAGTTAACTTAATTTTGTCTCCTTTTAGAATTTTGCAAATCAACATCCCCAATTATAAGTCAGAATTAATCAAAACAAAGCTCTTTTAATTATAACTGCTTATCAGGAGTGACCATAACAGCTGCTGTTTACAATACGAGTATAGTTTATTTTAAGAGTATGAATGAAGATTTAAATTGACTTTGAAATTTGAACCAAATAAAGTTTAAAAATAATTAGTACTAAAAATACATTAAAAGTCAAACGCGCTGTATTACTTTATTTACATATTTATTACTTCATTCGGTATGAAGCACTAATGGAATTGTTGTTTTCTTGTTAATTTTATTCCACTTCACTTAATAACAATTAATTTGTATGTTTCTTTTTGGCTTTATGAATGCTTCATGTATCAAAAACCAATATTTTAAAGGTTGAACAGCTTCATGATTGAAATCAATTTACCACTCGAATGTGCAACGAACTCCCTTCGGCGGTATTTCCAGATCGGTACGACATGGGTACCTTCAAAAAAGGCGTTTACTCCCACCTCCTAGGCCGGCAACACTTGTGAATCCTCGGATGTTGCAAGAGTTCATGGGCGGCGATGATCACAAATCCGCTGTGACCCGCCGGCTCGTTTGCCCTCCTAATTTTCACTCAAAAATCTATTTAACTATTTGCTTTAAATTGTATGAGTTCATTTAATTATTAATAACTACTTTAATAATATTATAACAGTTTTTGACTGTTCTTCAAATTTTGTAATAATCAAATTTCACAGTGCATCTTGCGTAAGATTTTCAATTCTTTTTTTCGTATTAGGTATGAAAAAACGTTATTCTGCTACTTCATTATTTGATATAATTTGCTCTAATTTAACTAAACTTTAATCAATATGTAAAATAAGTTATAAGTATAAATAACCTTTAATTTAAAGAAAAACACTTTTCTTTTTATAGCTTCTTATGTTGAATAACTAATAATAATTGTTAAATATTAATTTGG
This sequence comes from Melinaea marsaeus rileyi, assembly GCA_918358865.1. Taxonomy (NCBI): domain Eukaryota; kingdom Metazoa; phylum Arthropoda; class Insecta; order Lepidoptera; family Nymphalidae; genus Melinaea; species Melinaea marsaeus. Next base: position 6,378,977 of record OU911095.1, on the reverse strand, counting down.
CTACACATAAAAAAATGGAGTAATGGCCAATAGTTTTTGATAACTATGAATGGAAACTGTGATAAAACAATGATAAAAATATTATTGATAATACAAAATTATCCTTAGATGTTATAAACTCTTGGGTTAACGGCCTTATCATAAAATGATTTGTTCATAACAAAAAACCATTCAGACGATGTCATCTATCAAAAGAAAATATTTAATTACCTACGTATATACATAAATATTTGCTCCATTTTCTGATACGAGGAATAAATATTAAAACTGAATTGTTATTTTTTGAGCAATTTTAATGTTAATTCTATCTGTATAATGTTAATTTGTTAAATAATTATCAATACACATCTATTTCACTACATTAATCGAGAGATTTGAGAATTTGTGTACTAGTGTACCTTCCATATAATCGGTTGTTCAAATATGTGTGGGACGATCCCGGCAGAGCCTCTGTACTCTAGGTATGCTCGCTTTAATATATAATGTAATGTAATAACAATTAATTACGATTTTGAATCAAACATTCAACCTCGGTTCCACAATTTGATATGGATATGAAATGTAATAAAATCAAATGTACCGTAAATAAAGATGAAACCAACACCAAGACAACTACAAAGCTGTCCTTAGAATTTCCTCTCCACAATATTTATTAAACAAACAAAACCCTATTCGTTTCTCATATCTTGATCCTCTTGACCTGAAAGTTCAGAACTTTGGATGCCTCGGGCTAAAGGTAAAATTATTCGTTTTTAAATATTGTAGTGGTTTTAGAATTTATCTATTTTTGCCAACTGATTTTATAAAATAGTAATTGTAGCGTGTAATGTTAAGAAAGCATTCATCCATCCGTTTTTGTTGTTAATGTTTTAATGGACATGCTATCTCATACCTTATGCTTCTTTTGAATAAGATTCAAAGACTAAAATTTACTATTAGGTTTACTAATAAGTTATATTATTTTCATTTGTAAGCTTTTTCAAATATAAAGATTTTCCTACTTATTCTTTTATTTACGTTTTGTGGAGACTATGACAATAATATTGTTATTCATAACTATTTATTTTCATACTTTTATCTTTTTCATTTTGAAGCATATAGTAATATTATTTTATAAATATTGAATGACAGTTGGTAGATTTTGTTTGTGTGTAAGTAATTCTATTTATTACATAAACAGAAAAAAGTTTATTGCAAGTCACAATCGGATTCTTATCGTCTCAAATATATAGAGATCGTATCGTGGCGTGTAAATTATTATAGGCTTTTACGTAATGAGTAAGGCAACTTTGTAAATCCAGCATTTCTCCTTTATGAAGCTTGACATCTTCAAAGAAAACTCGCTGTCCAATAACAGGTTTTCACTTTATATTTAGTAAGCAATGCTTTGTGGAACCTATTACTGTTTCCATCCCCTTTGGTAGTAAGTATCTAGTTTTGTATTTACGTTATTAAAATACATTTCTATTTTGTTAGTATATATTCAAAACTTATAACTGCCTGCGATGTCTGACAATGTTAACAAAAATTATAGCAAAAATTATTATGTATGAGAAAAAGTACAAAAGGAAGTTAAACAATAAAATGCCTTTTTATTTATGAATAAAACTAGCTTTTGTCTGAGGTTTTGATGTATCGAAGGAAAGAATTACTTAAGAACTAACTACTAAAATAACATAAAGCACCAGGGCCATCAAGATCTCTGGTGGCGAATGAGGTCTACAATTGTCTGATATAAATGGGGGTCCTCAACAAGAACATTGTTTAACTGTGTGCCAATTTCCAAACGAATCTACTCAGAAGTTTAATAATGGAGAAACATCTAAGTTTAAATTTTATTTTTATTTAATATAAGTTAAATAAAAGATATTTGTTACGTTTTTAAACATTCACAATATATGAACATTTGATATGTTACCCTTTTTGAACAAAAAGGGGAACATATCAAATTTTATTTTTTTATTAATATATAAGTATTAATGGCTACACTTTACTTACAGTTTCGTTTGATATAACCTGCTTTAAGAGAACATTAATTTCTAGAATGCGATCAAGAAGTCCCTTGGTATCTAACTATAACTTTAATCTAACAATAGATCCGAATTTCTTCTCAAGTATAATCGACAAAATTCGATCTAAAATAATTGCGCATCAGCGGCCGATCCCAAAATAAAATTCCGCAATAGTATCTCTGGATTTTGAAATTGGGAATAATAGATTTACTCGCTTACAGATTTTCGCCGTTAACTTTTTACAATTGTGTTACATTACATGTGGTTCAAACTGATTGGAAAGCTTCCGAGAGTAAGTTAAATAACTGATGTCTAATAAAAGAAAAATTTGATTTAAGAATTGAAAACCAAAAAAAAATTAAAAAAGATACTTTGCATTTAATTATTAATTTAAAAAAGTAATTATTTTTACAGATTTCTGCATTCTAATTACATCTCAATGTAAGTAAATATCTAACTAGTCTTATATAGTTTAGAATTTGATGACAATTCAAAAAAAGGTAAAGGTAAAAGATATTATATCGAAACATTAAGTGAAAGTAAATAATTGTTCCAAAAAACTATCTTCACTATTAATTCTCCACAATATCTCTATCCAAAGTAATTGTTTGAGTTAATAACGTTTTACGTCAATTACTATGTTTTTTCTAAAACTCAGTGGTTTTTAAGTACGTTTATGATACTTGATTATAATGCACGTCAATACCTTTAATAATGTGTATATTAAGATTTTTTATTGTGAATAATAATTTTAAAGTAAATTTATAAAATGAATTTCAAATAGCAGGTAATTTCAAAAAAATCTTTCTTAAAAAATATAAAAACACATGACATGATAAAAGAAATTTCATAAGTTAAAAAAGCATTAAAGCAGCTAATAAAATTGGACAATAGAGTGAATAAACGCTTACATTGCACGGATGCTTAGCTTTGGGGACGGTACATACTCGTAAATAAAAAGTCGTCATTTGAACATGAATGTAAAAAATGGCAGATAAATAACTTTAATTATTCTTATTTTTTTACATAAAATTTAACACCAGGAATTACAGTGATCACTTTCCTGTTAAAATACCTAAAAAAAAATCATCCTTGAGACGTACATGAAAAATCAATGAAGTCAAACCTTCGGACGTCTCATTTTGATACCTCAGGTCATTGCCCGCCCCCATCAAAAATCCACTTTATTTTCCCACTATTAAAATTTAAATATAACAAATAGTTTTTATTTTAATTCGGTGTATTAACTTAGCTACACACCACCCTTGTATTGTACAATTTATGTACACAGCTAATAAAAGAAATTATGTATTTTTAATATTTTGTTTTCTAAAATAAAAGTAAAAATCAAAGTCATATACAAACATTTTTATATATAATAGCAGCTTATATAAATACACTAACTATTTTTAAAAGACATTAATTATAAGTGATGTAATAATATTTCTTAAATAATTTTATTTAGTCTTATGGTATCTTTTATTGTTATAGGTCCTGAATAATAAAAAAATTAAGTAAAGCACTATTTTCAACTGTCTAAAGTGATTCAACTTTTAAGGGGCCAAAGACAAATTGATTACTTTAAATTTTCGTTACTATAATAACCTTTTTAAAGTTATTCTATAAAAAAAATGTCTAAATTCAATCACTATCACAAAATAATTTTGTCTTTGAAAAATTATAAATACATGTAAACGAAGAATAATTGTATGAAGTATTTTATCATTCGTTCTTATTAAAAGATAAATAATAGATAAATAATAATAGAAATATTAAAAACTTTTGCATAACTGTACTTTATGCTAAATGAGTTGGTTCGTTACTGCAATTGGCTGTCAATTAAATAAAAAAATAAATTTAAATGGCTCCAAATATATAATTTTTTTTAATAATTACGTCATTTTAACATAATTTCCATAAACGAAACAGACTGTAAATTCTTTTGGGAGCTATTTATCGTGTAAATAAAAATCCAAAACTGTACTTTATAAGAACAACAATAAATTTATTGAGAAGCATCCAAACCATAATTATGAAGTTCAGTCAAAGTTCGAACAAAGAAACTTCAAATACAGATCAGTTCATTTGAATAATAAATGACAGAAATCATTAATATTGCAAATTTAAAATATGATTTATGTAAAGGGTTTTAGAATGGCTACTGAAAATAAACTATTAAAAGGGATAATGAATTCCGTTCGATAGATTCGTTAATTCTACTTGATTAGAGTATTAATAGGGTCGCTGTTACAAATGAGCTATAAAATTAATGGTCAAAGTTGAGTGTTGATGTTTGAGGTTTAAGTATTCACTTACTAAGACTGTAGTTCGATTTAATTTCTCTATTGTAGTAATGAACGCCGATATGTTTGATAAAGTAAGTTATTTAAATATGTATACAAAATATTTTAATACACATATACTAATATCTTTTATTTTTGTATTTGTGCAAACAAGCTTAAGGTCAAGAAGGTCTACAACCATAAGGAATTGAATTGGATAGAAGATGATTACGACCTAAAGGAATTGAAAGGTATTGGACATCTGATTATCTCATTCACCATACGCCATTTCGTATACATTTCGGTACATATTACTGTAGTAGCTTATTGTAAATGTAGTAGTATCCTGAGGAAGTCAACATAAATATGCACTATTACAACTCGGCTTTACCATTTCTAAATGCAAGTGATTTATATAGTAAAAATATTCCCAACCCAATCGGGTCGAATTCTTAAGTAATTGACGTCTTTCTTCACTTGCCTATTAATATTTTGCGGTTTTGTATTAACCTACGTATTATTAGTTTATATAATTCTTTTTGTGAGCCTGATTTAATTCATATTCAGTTTCCTTTCATCTTAAATGTAATCGGTAAGTTCACATATTAAGGCAATATTTATTCATATTATGTATTTATGGAGGATGGGTTTAAAATCGTTCAGGTTTGAACACCATAGATGTTTAATAAAAGCTGGTATCAAACAACAGTTACACAGCTGAATACATATACTCCTCCACACTAGTTGTTACTGACAGCAGATAACTGATACATTATTAATCGTTTCATTTGAATGCGATCGCGGATCGCTCCCCGCGGACGAGTGTTCGATCTCACAACAGCGGGTAACGAGTTCATTGAGAGCAGTTTGTATGTATCTGTGTGTTCTCTGTAACAGGCTCTTATTGTGTTTTAGTATTCAATCTCCTGAGACTTGATTCTGTTGATTGGGAAATTCACATGAACTCTCTTTGGTAAAGTTGATTTTATGCATCCTTTGTCCTTTATAAAGTAAAATTATTATTTAATTTCGTACGTTCTTAATATTGGAAATATATTTAGTTAATTTACTTATATACTAATAAATATTTAGATTCAGACACAACGCCTTAGCTTGAGTTTTTGGCTTATTATATGATTATAATATTTTTTTTATGTCATCAATAGTTAATATAGCTTTTAAAATTCATTTTATTTCATTAGTTACAATGAAACATTATTTCATTTTGAATTATATATAGTTCAGATTGTATGTAATTTTGCTTTTCGTGGCTTTTGCTTTTAGCATGCATTTGAGACTAAAATTACATGAAAACATCCAGTCTTAAATGGATTTTAGAAATGTTATTTAAGTGATTAGGTACAATTTCGGTGAAAAACGAAAAATTTTCAAAAAAAATCTTTAAAAAAAAGGAGGTCAGGGATTTTTTTTGGCCAACTTGTATTCTCTAAATAGGTACCTGAACACGCTCACTTCGTTTGTCGGACCCTCTACAAAACACCTTGTATAATAGGGCTCAAAAGCTAATATAAATATTTAAGGGATATTACCCTAAAAGATTATTATACCAGTGTAGACCAAACTAGATATATTTATTTATTTGTTTACCTTCACGCCATATCCCCTGCGGGGTAGTCAGAGACGACGGAGCGCCAAACGCTACGGTCTCTGCATACCTCTTTCGCCTCGGCCACAGACATCAACCTCTTCATACATGCCCTCCGGGGGGTCCTCATGCTTTTTACGTGACCTTCCTCCAGTAACATTGATACTGTGTTTTCGAAGGTCACTCGAGGCCTCCCCCTGTCTCTCTTACCGCTCACTTTTCCTATATAAATCTTTTTTACCATTCTTTCATCACTCATTCCTTCGACGTGCCCAAACCACCTGAGCACGTTCTTCTTCATTCTCACCGTGACATCTTCGCTAGTACCTGCCATCTCTTCATTGCGGATTCGATCAGCTAGACTGACTCCGCATATTCTGCGAAGAGATCGCATCTCCACAGCATTCATCTTTCTTACATTCTTCTTCTGTGTTACCCACGTTTGGCGGCCGTATAACAGCGTCGGTAGCAAAACTGCATTGTGTACAGCCAAACGTGCAGCTATACTGACGTTTTGCCGTCTCAACAATGCAGTCAAAGCACCGTTGACTCTGTTACCGACAGCAATACGCCTTTCCACATCCATTTCGTATCTTCCGTCTCTGCTAAACATACTTCCCAAATATACCACTTCATTCACTTGTTCTATTATCTTATCATTCACGTTGATCTTACACCCACCGCCCACCGCTGCAAAACGTGTGCTTGCTCAGTTAAAATTTCACCGCTCTTCGAAAGCACCCCTTTCATTCTACAGGTTACCGAACAACCCCGGACTACTTCTCGCCAGAAAAGCTTTGTGTTTTCCCGGAAGTTGTTCGTCAACCTGTCATCTCTTTCTCTCTCAGAATTTTCACGCTTGATCTTTATAAGTGCTTTCGTTTTGTGCTTTTGCAGCTTGTACGCTCTTTTTCTTATCTCTCTCATACTTTTGTCCTTACCAGAGGCTTTATAATCCAGCCACGCTTTCTTCTTTAACTCTACAGCATCTTTCACTTGATCATCCCAGCATTCGTCACGCTTTTTACTAAAACCTCTTTTCCTCTTACCACATACTTCTGTCGCTACTTTCACCATACCATTCCTAAGGTTCTGCCAGCATACTTCAACACTTTCATTTCCAGAATCACAGCTTTCAAGCATCTTCATATTATATTATACATATCATAAAATATTCAAAAATCATTTTGATCCTACTAAACCTCATAATTATTCGACGTCAACATTCATGAAATTATCAAATAAATACCATTATTGATGGTTATGGGTACTCTTGCCTGTAGAGTCGAAAATATTTGATTTTAAGTGTATTGAATATTCAAAGCTTTATTTATTATTGTATTGCAAATAGTTCAATTCGATTAAAATGCTTATTGTTACAATATACAAAAAAATATTATTGTTGTAACTGTATAGTTAGAATAAAATACACTGCTCTATGTGTAAACTAAGTCTTAATTAATCTGTCGGCACTTTCGATTACACACTCGACTATCAAGAAGATATCAAGTGAATTTAAAAAGAAATGGTTGTTACTCATCTGATTTTATATTTCACTACTTAATAAATAATAAGTGTGATAAATAATCTTGTGATATATATTTTTTAGTAAATGTGGAAAAAACATTTTGTACAAAGAGAAAATAATTCATTTTCATATCAATATTACCTTGAAATTATTAGTCATCATCTTCCTGCCCTTATCCCATTTTGGGGTCGGCACAGTATGTTTTTTCCTTCCATACTGTCCTGTCACTCGTCATCTCTGTACACACTCCTTTCTTCTCCATATTGTCTTTCACGCAATCCATCCATCTTTTTTTCGGCCGTCCTCTACCTGTCCATCCCTCCACTACCATACCTAGCACTCTTTTGGTCACGTGCCTTTCATCCCTCCTCATAACATGCCCATACCATGACAGACGGCCACCTCTAATTTTTTCTGTCACTGGCGCTACTCCTAAGCTTCCCCTAATATACACATTTCTTATTCTATCCCTTTTTGTCACCCCACACATCCATCTTAACATTCGCATCTCCGTTACATGCAAACGCTTTTCATCCATCACCTTCATCGCCCAGCACTCAGACCCATACATAACGACAGGTCTAATGATGTTTTTATAAATTCTCCCCTTTAGTTTAAGGGGAATTCGGGCATCACATGTCGTCCCAGTGACTTGTCGCCATTTCATCCATCTTGTGTTGATTCTGTGTTTTACGTCCCGGTCAATATTGCCATCGCTTTGAATCACAGAACCAAGATAGCGAAACTCTGAGCAGACTGGTAACGGTACTCCGTCGAACAAAATAGGAACAAAACTGGAGACATCGCCGAAATCGCAGAACATGTGCTCTGTTTTAATTCTGCTCACTTCCAGGCCGACACTCTCCAGCTTTTGTTGCCATTTTACCAGTCTACTCTGCATCTCAATTCCATCCTCGCCGACAAGAACAATATCATCAGCAAAAAGCATGCACCAGGGTGCCTCTTCCTGTATGTCCAATGTCAGAGCATCCATTATTAACAAGAAGAGGTAGGGACTCAGAGCCGACCCTTGATGCAAACCCACTGCCACATTTAACTTGTCGGTGTTTCCAGCGGCCGAACGGACTTGTGTACTAGATCGACTGTATAATGCACGAACCAACTCCACATACTTCCCAGGTATACCCTTCTCTTTCAAAGCCCATCATATCACATTACGGGGAACACAGTCGTATGCCTTCTCGAGATCAACGAACACCATGTGGAGGTTCTTGTGGGCTCGTCTGTATTTCTCACACAACTGACGAAGAGTGAATACAGCATCCGTCGTACCTCGACCAGGCATAAAACCGAACTGGTTCTCCGAAACATCACTCTCGTCTCGCATCCTTTTCACTATCACTTTCTCCCACACTTTCATGACATGAGCTTTATACCCCGATAACTATTGCAGTCTTGTATATCACCTTTATTTTTATAAAAGTTACTATTGCACCATTCATCGGGGATCATTTCTTCATGCAACAACTTATTAAAAATAAAGCCTTGAAATTATTAGTAATTATTGTTATTTATTTGATTTTGTTAAATGGAAATTAATGGAAATATTGGTTCTTATGTATAAAAGAATGTAAAAAAGGACTATTTATTTGAATCCGTTACTTTAGAATTTTATTGAAATCCTTACAACTGGTCGGTAATATTCATATTTTGGGGACACTGTATATAAAGCATTTTTTTAATAAATCCGATATGTTTTCATAAACCAAAAGTTAGTATCATATCACATAGATAGGTAAGTGAAGTTTAACATGATGTTAGGTAAAATAATGTTATGTCAGAAGTATGTTAAACAAAGTCTATTTACTTACGAAAAATATGTTAAAATATCTTTTAAACTAACCTCTCAACGATCAAACTGATATTTTATTTACAATTCGATTATTAACGATTGAAATGTAGCGATATATCGTATTACAGTTTGATATATGCCTCATAGTTAGATGCGAATCACCTGTGTACGTATATAGCGGCATCGGAGAGCAACTTAACTTCCGACCTACATTTACTTCACTTACGATCGATCTTTTGGCAATTTCATGCCATACTTACTTTCACTGAACACTCATTTTCTACCGTTTATATCTTTGAGAGTCGATCCAAGAAGTTAGGTTAAACTTTAATAGAATAACATACTTTAACAGTGTTGATGATATCTATAATTATTCTATAAAAACAATTAAATATATTCTATACAACATATTTCTTTTGATTCCTTCCTTTATATATCATGAATATTATTAAAAGTTTTTATTGTTTATTATTTTAGTATACATTTTAGTATTTAGCTCGAAGTTACTAAAACGTATGAAGTTTTTTGAAAATGGTATTCTATACGATACGATATCGTAGATAATATAATAGTAATAATTTAGAAAGGTGGTATTAGATAATATGTTATTTGACAAGGATAAAGGATTGGAGGCAGATCATAATGTTTATGTTTCAGTTTATAATAAGCTAGCTGTTGTCCACAAGTCCGCAATAGATTAGAAAATCTGAGATCCAGAGAGAATGGAAGAAAAGTAAAATTAACCGACTTTTCAGCAAAAGTCATTTTAGGTGTTATGTGTTTTATGTTTTAAAAGACCTCAAGAAAAAGATATTAATATATATATTTCTTTTTCAGATTCTATTGGTATTTTTATTGAGTTTTGGCCGGCTGCGCCATATCTAGGTGATAGTGGATGGCGTTTAGGTTAGAATGAAATTCTAAAACTGTATATCTAACATTAAATTTGTTTCAAAACGAAACAAGAATTCATGTTGAAATACGAGGATCAAAATATGTTCTTTTTCTGTGACGATGTCATGTTACATTAATTAAGTTAATATTGAGCTACCTGTATCCTAGTAATCTTACATGTAGCCTGGATTAATTGGTCCTTTGTATTATATGATGATCCAATGTACTGATAAAGAGACAATTCATGGTCGTGGTTGATGGCTCGTTGCAGGTGTTCAGGCATATGTGATGTAAGGCGTAGTAGCTCAAAGCGTAATTACAAAACTAATTTTAATATAATATACGTCGATTGTCGAGTTATTTAGAGCACTATAACAAATTTAAAAGAAAATACATCAATTGAGCGAGTTTTGCTCAACTAATATATTTTCATGATATTGAAATTTTTCATTATTGTATATATTTCATTTCATAGTAAATACCGTTATAAAAAATATATTGCGAATAAACAATTTCCTAAAAGTATATTAACACATTATAGTCGGATCGCATGTTAAGTCGTTATCGGTCGACTAGTACTAACTTTTAATTCCTGATTTTCAGTCAATAGTTGAAAAGATTTAAAAAAAGTTATACAAGCCAATCTCTTCCGTACACTCAGGACTATATTACCAAGGCACCGCACCACCAAGCACCATACCGCTTAAAGTATTTCATAAACTTGTCTATTCTAAAAGCTTACTTAGTAAAATTTTATTTGACTGTCCACGTCTTAGTTCAAGAAATCAATCATTATTTTTTGTACCTCGTTGTAAAAATGATTTTGCTTAAAATGTGTTTTTGTTACGTGCGTGTAAGAATTATAATAAACACTGTAAAAGTTTAGATATATTCAACATGAAAATTAGTAATTATAAGAAAACTTTATGTAAATTGTCAAAGACTGTAATATTTATACTGTTTCAAAGTTTTGCTTACTGTTTTTGTTTTTTGTATTGGGTTTCAATTATTTGTTTTAATTTTTAACTTAATGGATTTATGTTAAACATTTTGTAATTTTTATTGTGTAGGTGCTATTATAACTGTATGTTTCCCAAACATTAATAAACTTTATTCTTGAAAGGATTCTCGTGCATGTGTTAAATTAATAGGAGTAACATGTGTATAAGACAATAGAACCGCGGAGTTCACCGTTATTTAGACCCACATTTATCTTATTTGCTATCGAAGCTTATTTAATTTCACGCTGTATTCACATTCACAGAACTTTTGCTCATTGCTGTATTTCTTTCGTGCGATAAAAAATGAATTTTTGCTATTGATTTGTGGAAAGAAGGGTTGTGTTTAAAATTTTGTATCGAAATATTAAGACTTAATAAATAAAAAGTAAAGTAGCAATACGAGTGAACGAACCTTTATTGGCAGTTGGAGATGGTTAAATCAGATATTAAGTTATTGTATAATAAAACCCAAAACCGGAAAAACGGAACAGAAAAAAGTAAAGTTCAAGCATTTTATATATTGTGAAGATATTATGTTGAAGTCCTATTTCTTTTAAGATTACAGAATTAATTGTTAATTCGTAAATAGTAACGTAATATTTTTAGATGTTTAAATTGTCTTTTCTAACCAATCTCTTGACATAATTTTGGATCGCCTTTTTAAGGTTTTTTCAAAGTTTAGTACTAGGACTCAACGTGATAAAAAGCTATTTAACTTATTTCAAACCCATCGTCGTGGCTCTGTTGTTGCTTTTAAGTAAAAGCATTTTAAAGGTACCGTAAACATTTTGTTACACAGTGTAATTACACTATTGTATAATAGTTAGTAAGATCAACCGTAACCTATGCATATTATTATTATTATACTAGCAATCTCTGTGTCCAACTGCAGTAGAGGTATAGTCTCTTGTCTGTTTACAGATTTAAGAACGTTAATAGACACAATTTTTTTTTAGTACGTTTCAATTTAACTTATTCTGTACAGTGTGTCTACAAGTAATCACAGCATCAATACAACTGTTATAGGTATGTTAAAAATTACCAAGAACAGATTTTATGAAATTCCCACCACAAAGGTTAATATGTCAATAACAAAAAAATGTACATTTAAGCCATTTTGCTAGTTATATATGAATATGAGTTTTAAAATGAATCACAGTTGTTAACTTTAGTGCATCCATGGATTACACATGCAATAGATTGTCTCAAATCATTGACAGGCTTTGTTGATTTTTAGGAACTCCATAATATTAATGTCACATTAGTTAAAATGCGTTTCATTTTCTTTCTGGAAAACAAGAATGTTGCATAGTTGTTTTGTTATTTAATTATTTATGTTGACAAAGTATAATAAGTAAATAAGTAAGATGAATGATATATTTTTTGCTGTTCTTTGTTTAGGTTATAACAGTCTTCATGAGTAGAAAAGGATAAAGCTGCAAATATATCAAAAATTTTGAGTAAGTGTCCTTACTTGATGTATTTACAATATTTGAAGAATACGAAACAAATTATTTATTCCACACGAACTTAAACACTACCCATTACTATTTCATACTGTCCAAATGTAATCGCACTAGTGTTATAATTTTTTACTATATATTTAAATGATTATGGATAATATAAGACTGTAAGAGTCTTAATACAAATTCCTTATAAAAAGATGAAATATGTAGACAAAACTATTATTATACATTTATATCAACGCCCCATAAAGTTCAGAGTTGGAGTTCAGTTATTGTATGGAATAATGTTAAATAAGTAATATCAATCTATTGAGGAGAGATCAGTTTGGAGTTTCGATAATTGAGTTTAATCAGCCGAGTACTCGCGGGATATTTATTATAGTCATTTTATGAGAACTGAGCGATAGAAAAACATTTTGTTCTCAGAAAATGTGTTATGTACCACAATTTTTGAAACATAGAGATATATTAAATAGTTTTTAAATAATAATGTTATAGGTATGAACTACAAATATATATGTTATTTGTAATAAAATATCACTACATTTGCTTACTATTAATCAATATACAATTCAATTAAACGCGTAATGGTTAACTGTGCACTTATTTATATAAATTGCCAATCACCATTGCCAATTATATATCAGAATAAATCAAAAATCCGGAAACTCTTTTAATTATAACTGCATATAAGAAGTGACCAGAACAGCTGCTGTTTGCAATACGAATATAATTTATTTTAACAGAATAATTTATTGTACGAGCCTTTAAAATGAAGATTGAAATTGACTTTAAAATTTAGACCAAATAAAGTTTGTTGTTAATATAATTTAACTAGCTTATTCCCTCCCGCTTCGCTAGGCACATTATTCATTTGGATGTGAACTTAGGTTACTATAGTAACCTTTGTCATATTATCCGTTATCATCGTAATCGTTGCTATGGTAACCGTTGCTATAGTAACTCTTACTCCCGCGTTAAGTGTATAGCTCCTACAGGCTTAAAACCTGACGAAATGCAAAAAGTATAAATCCGTTGGGATAGGAATTCCGTAATATCCGTTCTTAGTGGACATCTACGTCACAGAAGATGTAACTTTGTAAATTTTTAAGTTAATCGGACAGATAGTTATGGAGATTTCATGATGAGTCAGTGAGTGGTAAATCGCTTATATATAGATAGACTTCCTTTTGGTCTGACACATGTAATAGAATTGTTAATTTATTATTAATTTTATTCCACTTTACTTACTGTCAATAATATTAATTTGTATGTCTTTGGCTTTCCGAATTATTTTTCATGTATCAAAAACCTTTGAAGTTTAATATCTTAATAATTAAAATCAAATTAGTAATGGTTTTTACTAACAATTACCTAAGATTCCCTAGTTTAAAAATCTTCATTCAAGAATCGATCTATAACAATTTGATTTTAATTGTTTCGGTATTTCAAATTATTAATTATTAGTAACGAATACATTAATGTTATAGTTTATAACATAGTTATAAAGTTTCTCCAACTTTGTGATAATCAAAATTTAAGTGTTCCTTTCGAAAGTTTTAAAATTCTTTCTTTTGGAGGTACGGAGAAAAGCTTTTGCTGCCATTTTATTATTTGATATAATTTGCATTGTTTTAACTAAAGTTTAATAAATCTGAAAAATAAAGCAACAAGTATATTATTATTATTTATTTATAGACAACCATTTATGTAATCAAGTATTTTCATATGCTAACGCGTAACCAGACCACTTTGACATTTGCGTCAGTTGGCTTTTGAAATTAAAGGCCGTCTGAACCTCACGCCTGCCGGTGACTGGCACTTAAACGCATGTTTAACCATTAGCTGCTATTGGTAAACCTAAAAAGAAAGCTTTAGATTAAAACAAACCAAAATAAAGTAAAATGTTATTACCAATAAATATATTAAAATTTTCAATTAAGCATTGAGAATATTAATAATATGTAGACTACTAATTGTAGTCAAAACCAAAGAAACGTTACTACGCAAGTATTTATTTATCTTGTCAAATTATATAGTAACTGTAAAAGCTATTGTATTCAACAAAACCTCTTTAGAAAAAAATAACGAGGGTTGTATATTTTTTACATTTTATCTGTAGCTAGAAAAACGCAAAAACTAAGGTTTTTAATCTGTCGCTTCGCGCTGGCTATTCATTATCTGTCAGATGCGCGATGGCCGCGGGTCGCGAGGGAGTGTGAAAAGATTAATCAATATTGTTTTATACTGAACTATAGAATTGATCGAGTTATTTATTAATTTGGCGCTACATTATGTTGGTAAAATAGAGAGAAAATAAAATAACATGAAATATGAGAAGATACATTATTCACTCTTTTTTGCGCTAAGCATGCTTTTGCCTTCACTGTATCTTTAATTTTAAATCAAAATAACATCGGCAAAACAATGCTTACTCTAAACTAAATTTAAAAAACAAAGTGTAAAGTGAAAGCAAATTTGTTAAGTAATGAAGCCCAGCTGTAGTTATTTGACTAGCTTGTATTTGGCTGACGGGGAGAGAACCCACTGATCTCAGAATTAGTTTCATATAGTTATGTTCCATTGGTGAGTGAGAGAATTCGGAGAATCTCAGTACTCTTACTACGCGTTACATGGACTATTATATCAGAGTCTAAGCGTGCCTCAACAGGTTCCATAGTGGTGCTATACCACGAAGCGAATTATCTTTTGGGGTACGTCCAAGCAAGATTTTTCTCTGATACCGATTGGCTAGGGTCACAATTTCAACGGGGACTGTTCCGAACAGCTATTTAATATTATATCTGCCACTAAATTTCGTCAGCGTCTGCAATAACATCCGTACCGCCTGGATGTGTGGCGATCTTATACTGTGCCATTTTAAAGGAACTATCTTTAAAGAGTTCAAAGAGCAAATACACAGTGAAATAGCCAACCGAAGGGAATAGTTTTTATAGAACATAGTTACATAATAGTTACCATTAATAATTCAGAACTACTGCAACGAGCGTTGTAACGAGAGTTGTTGTGTTTTCAGTCCAAAACCACCAACCCTTTTAAAAACCCGTTTAAAGCACACTATATTATGTAAAACTGTTAACAATTTTATATCATTCTGAAAGTTTCGTCACAGTTGAATTTATTTAATCATATTTCGACAGAATTACAACAACTAAAATAATTCTCGTCGATTCTGTTATCAGTTCAGAGGTCAAAACAATTTTTTGAATATACCATTAATCGAACAATTGAGTGCGGGAAAAAAGGTATTATTTTTCATTTGTTATAAAATACTACAAGTATCTAGATTCGTTATCAGTAATTCGTGATAATTATATATTTATCAAATACTGGAGTAGAGACAAAATAAACAATAATGTTTTACTACTATTAATGTTTTACTTTTACACCCTTATTTACGTGATTGATATTATAATGTTTGTCTAGATAACCGACTCTAGACCAATAAGTCATGACTAGTATACATGACTAATATATAATATAAGTAACCTTGTAACGCACTGGTGAGGTAACCGCTCGATACTTTTTCCTATTCATAGGGATTCGCTTGTTCTGAACAAAACATGTTTATTATTACTGTAGCTTCAAATATTCAATTTTCGTATAATCAATTATCTTCATATAAAATCGCATAATTAACTTTGTGGTTTCTTATGTTGAATAATTTTATAATTATTGTTGAATATTAATTTGTTTTCACATTCAAATTGAATGAACACTAGAATAATTAGCAAATGTTTGTAACTGGCAACTGTAAAAGGTAATTGTGAAAAATTTTCAAAATGAATTTGTTGTATATACAAAAACTATTATTATATCTTAAAAACTTTTGGGTTAACGGTCTGATAAAATGATTTGTCCATAACACAAAACCGTTGACAGACGTTGTCATATATAAAAAGAAAATGTTAAGTCGATAAATATTTGCTCCATTTCTTGACAGGACACACAAATCTGATGATAAAGTAATTTTGAAATTAAAAAAAAACATATTTACATTATGTATAAATAAAACCAACACCTAGACAATTTCAAAGCTGTCCTAAGAATTTCCTCTCCCCAATATTTGTTAAACAAACAAAACACTCTACTCTCTACTACTACACTACTCGTTTCTTATATCTTGAATCTTTTGAACTGAAAATTCTGCACTTTGGATACCTCAGACTAAAGATAAGAGCGTTATTCTTTGAATATTGTAGTGGTTGTACAATTTCAGTACTATTTACTAACTGATTTTATCAAAGACTGTACTGTGTAAGTACTGGCAATGATAATTAAGTATTCTACCATCATTTTTCGTTCGTTAATATTTTAATAAACATACTTTATTACATCCAATACTACATTTGTATATGATATTATGATAAAAAAATACTATTTGGTTTTAGATAATAAATTAATAAGTTATATCATTATTATTAATTACACAGGCACACAAAAAAAAAATCATGAACCAGAGGGGAGACCCCACTATTCTTAGGTTTTTTAGATCGCTGAAACCGAATATGATAATAAAAACTAATTTTAATTGCCCGTTTTCCCGCTAGCACCCCCTTACTACCTCTTAAGGGGTGAAAATATAAATTTTTGTATAAAATCAAGATAGATATGTATTTCTATGTTTTTTGGGATGCTGAAACCGAAAATGATAACTAAAAATTAATTCAAGACCTCCATAACCCATTAACACATTTTTACTACCCCTTATGGGGAGTGAAATTTTCCATTTTTGTATAAAATAAAGATGAATGTGTATTTCTATGTTTTTTGGTATGATGAAACCGAAAATGACAACCAAAAGTAAATTTGATACCTCTTTTACTCAATACCACCCCCTAACCACTCCTTACGAGGGGGTGGGGGCAGTTTCAATTTTGTATACAATCAAAATATATGAAGAAATTTTAACGATTTACAGTAAATGACATGTTTATCAAACTAGTTTGAGGTTACTCTTAGCTCTTATATTAGAAATTCAAATGCTTTATCGATCAGAAGTATCTGATACATATTCATGATTTAATTCTACTGTTAGCGTAACCCAGGAACAACGGCGTGGACGTAGTTGATTTCGGTTCCCTTTTGGGGAGCTGGATTAAGTGAATCCTCTTGCCTCTCACTATCCGGGGTGCTGGATTAAAGTGAGTCCCCTTGCCTCTCACTATTCAGCGTCTACCTGTTTCTACGATAACGAACTCTCTTGTTTTCAAAAGATCTTCTAAGTGGTTTCCTTTTAATGGCTCTTTTCTGTTCTGGCAAATCTCTTTTTAAATTCCAACAGTAATCTGCTAACATATTGACATCCCATTTACGCCGTTGTTCCTGGGTTACGCTAAGAGTAGAATTAAATCATTAATATATATATGATACTTCTGATCGATAAAGCATTTGAATTTCTAATATAAGAGCTAAGAGTAACCTCAAACTAGTTTGATAAACATGTCATTTACTGTTAATCGTTAAAATTTCTTGATACATCTTGATTTTATACAAGATTGAAACTACCCCCAACCCCTCGTAAGGGATGGTTAGGGGGTGGTATTGAGTAAAAGAAATAATAAATTCACTTTTGGTTGTCGTTTTCGGTTTCATCATACCAAAAAACATAAAAATACACATTCATCTTTATTTTATACAAAAATGGAAAACTTCACTCCCCATAAGGGGTAGTAAGAAAGTGTTAATGGGTGGGTTATGGTGGTCTTGAATTAATTTTTAGTTATCATTTTCGGTTTCAGCATCCCAAAAAATTTAGAAATACACATCCATCTTGATTTTATATAAAAATTTAAATTTTCACCCCTTTAGAGGTAGTAAGGGGTGCTAGCGGGAAAACGGGCAATTAAAATTAGTTTTTATTATCATATTCGGTTTCAGCGATCTAAGAAACCTAAGAATAGTGGGGTCACCCCTCGGGTTCATGATTTTTTTTTTGTTTGCATGTATTATTAAGTAAAGTAAATTATATTTTGAGTCATTATCGGATTCTGATCATCTCCAATATATAGAGATCGTATTGCTATGTGTAAATTATCAGAGGCTTTTAAGTAATCAGTAAAGCAACTTTGTTAGTCCCGCATTTCTTCCTTTATGGAACTCACCACCTTCAAAGCAGAGAGCGCCAAATAAGATGTTTTCACGTTATATTTCGTGAGCAATGCTTTGTGAAACGTATTTCTATTTTCATCCCCTTTGATGTTCATTTCTTAGTATCTAGTTTTGTATTTACGTTATTAAGAAAAATTTCTCTTTTGTAAGTACTCATTCTTAAGTTATAAGGTACCTTGGATCTCTGACAATATTAATAGTAATTGTAGCAAAAATAGTTATATAACAGAAAAACACACAAAAAGAAGTTAAACAATAGAGTAACTTATAATTTATAAAAACCTAGCTTTTGTCTGCGGCTTCGCTTTTATTTTTCGCGACGTTTGGAGGCGAATCGGGTCTCTATTTGAACAAGTTAATAGGAGAGAAGCTTCTTGAACAACAACACTGTTTAACTGTGTGCAAAATTTCCACACGAATTTATTCTGAAAGTATGTAAAGGAGAAACATTGGTTAAAGATATTCAATATAATTATAGACAGTCAGACATATATTCCAAAAGGGTAAAGTAACAAAAGGTTGTTGAATTATTATTAATATTAAAGGATATCGTTTGATGAAAGATGTTCTAAGAGAACATTAATTTCCAGAATGGGATCGAGAAGTCTCTTGGAATATAATAATAAATCTGAATTTCTTCTCAAGCATAATCGACAAAATTCGTCTCAACTTACATCTCATCAGCGACCGCAAAATTCCGGGACAGTGTCTATGGATTTCGAAATTGGGAATAATAGACAAACTCGATTACAGATTTCCCCCGGCGACGTTTTACAATTGTACTGCATTACTTGTGCTTTTCGAACTGAAAGAAAATCAGAAAATGGGATAACTAACGAATTCATATATATATATGTATAACCGAATAAATAAAGGAATAATAAAATTTACGCAGTTTTATTGTATATTTGTAGTATTAAAATAAAATCGTTATTATAAGACAAAACAATAAAAAAATGCATTAATATTTATTACATACTTTATATTATACTTTAATAAGATAAGTTCAATGAACGTATAACTGAATTTTTATTTATTTGAGATACATTAACTCAAAAATAACTATATTATATGCTATTTATAAAATGAGATGAAAATATTTTTATAAAATACACTTTTTATTATTTCTTATAAGTTATGAAAATAACATGATTACTCTTTCTCCATTTCAATTCTTATTAAATGAAAATAAACAATATTTAAAAGGCTTTGAATTGTATTACATATTTGAATAATCTGAATGAATGCGTAACTTAATTTCCGTAAACTAAGTAAAAAAATATAAATGCTTTTGGGTTATTTTTGTCGCCTAAATAAAATATTTCTTATTGTTTACAGTAAAAGATTATTCATTAAATTTTTAAGGACCGTCCAAACCATGACTATGAAATTTAGTCAAAGTTCTAACAGAGAAACGACACACAGATCCATTCATCTTAAAGAGAAGTGAGAGAAAAGGTTAATATTCTCATTTCATATAGAGATGCAAATAGCAAATTAGTTCCAATCGAACCGAATATGATTTATGTAAAGGATTTTACAATGGCTACTGAAAATAACCTATTGAAAGGGATAATGAATTCTGGTCGATAATATCGTTAATTTTACTTGACAAAGTACTTAATAGGGTCGCTGTTACAAATGAGCAACTTAATCAATGGCTCACGTTGGACGTTGATGTTAGGGTTTTGGAAATCGCTTACTACAAAAGTATTGCGTAGTAAGAAAGATGTTTGATAAAGTAAGTAATAAAAATATATTGTACAATAGTAACTGCTTTTATATTTTGTTTGTACGGAAATAACAGACGGATACCCTGAGGATAAGCGCTACCGTCACCCTTATACGCTTGCCTATTATTATTTTGAGCGTTATTTTGCTACTATTATTATTTTGAGAAGATGTGAAACGATCCAATGTTACGATACGAAACAATAAAAATTACGAAATAATTTTGTTTCAGATTTTATTTTAAATATTTACAATGTTTTTAGAATAATATAAATTCCAATAAAATATAATAAATATAAATAATAAAACTGTATTATTTAGTATTTATTATACAGATTTTTGATATAAAACCAGCAATATGAAGTGAAGGTAGGCTACATTTCCAATAGTTGTTAGTAAATTGATAATTGCTATTATAGTATTTTAGACTTAAAAAAAAATGAAACGGTCTCAGTTTCACAAAAATAAAATACTCTTAATGCACTCTCTTCAATAGTTATTATATTTTTTATAGTTTAATATATTCCTATCCCACAATCGTTGAGCGACATAAATATTATAGTCGACTCATCGGAACTTTAAAATATGTTATATATTTTTATAATAAAAGACTATTACGAAACTATACATTTAATCAATCCTCATATTTTGTGGTAGTTCGATGCAATTTTATATAGACTTTTTAGAAAACTAGACAGACAAGGTTTTGTCATCCTTGCCACATAAGTGTCATTAATTTAAATTACGACACTTTTACGTACTTATCAAAATTTTATATTTTTACTCTTCTTTTTCTTCATTTTGACACCCTATAGACGCCCACTACAAGGCATAGGGTTCCCCCAAAGATAACCTCGATGACCGGTCTTGCGTTGCCTGCATCCAGCGACTTCCCGCGGGCTTAACTATATCGTCGGTTCATCTGGTGACAGGCCTACCCAAGCCGCATCTATTGGTCGCCGCTGGGGAACCTTTCGGCTCTTTCGGCCGTTAGTTGTACGAGCTATGTGCCTTACCAACTGCTACATCAGACCAGCAATTCTTAGAGCTATGTCGGTGATTTTGATCTCTTCGTTTTTTATTCAATCTGGCGCCTTTGGCGAGACTGCAGTGGAATCCAGACCTCGACCGAATTGAAGGCTTTCTTTTTTTCATCAAACCTGATTGCGGAGCGATTCGTAATGACCCTCGTAAAAAACTTGTAGATATAATTCGAAGTGAAATGGGTAACTCTTTAGCAAGATAGTATCACATTTTTTTTAAACTGCTGCGTCTGGCCGGGTACTAAATACAAGTATCAAGGAGCGAGGATATGTGATAGAAAGACTGCGTAATCCACGTTACATAATATATTTATTACAGAGAGCTTAGATTTAGTACAATGTTGAATGGCGAGTGACAACTGTCATAGACTCGACCATAGAGTGTGCATATAGAGATGTACCTGACAACAAGGACGGTATTAAATAGCTTCTTAAGGTTTTTCAAGAATGGTCGTCCATTGATCTTTAGTTTCTTGAGCTGGCTCTTCCCTATAGTCAGATTTTGCAAACACTTTAGAGCCCGTACTCCGCTCTATTTCTTTATTAATACAAAGTGTATTAAATTAACGCAAGTCGTCAGATGTGGCAATGATTAATCTGAAACTCAAAATTCATCTTTTTGCATAGTAGCTAAATGTTTTCGTCATCTATCAAAACAAAATGTGAAAGAAGCTTTGAAAACTTTATCCATTCGTTTTTCATGTGAAGTATAGTTAACAATATATTCCAATTCAACAAAAACTTTTTTTGATTCTACAAAGTAACATAAAAATAAACGATTACCAAAATAAAAACACATCAATTATTGGTCTATTACTATTAAGATTTGCTAATTGTAATAATTTAAAAACATGTTAAATAAAATGTTATTTGACCTTCGAGCTTTTATGTCAAAAGCAAAAGCGACATGATGATTGAATGAAAGAGTAATTAAAATTGATAATCCCGCCGGATTGAGGTACAAAAAGAAGATTTCTTGAAACAGCGTTTCTCTTACAGCACCTACTCCGACTGAGCCTTATATTTTATTTTTTTACATATCTGTCATATAAATGAATATTTTAAATTTAATACTAATTTTCCAGTTTTAGCTACTGATTTAAGTTTTTTTTAATACATTCCTATAATGGATAAATAAATAAAAACTTGTGTTATATTAAAGTTTCTAGAGTAAAAAATTTGTTAATTGTCAGCAAATAATTCTATTGAGCTTGTGCTAACTTTGCAAAATCTAACCTTTACAAAATCAATTATAACCACTTTAATTGACTTTAATAGTGATAAAACAAAACGAACAATCAGATAGCTGCACGTCTAAGGTTTTCTTGGAATATCTTTTGCGTGGCCACTTGCAAAAATGATATTAATTACAAAATTTGTTAAATATTTATTCTTTTTTATTATGTTAAATGGGATTTTGAATGCTGAGCCGCAAAATATTTTATATTTTCAATAAAACGATTTTTTCTAAAAAAAAATATTATCGTTTGGGTAAAGCTTCTGTTAGCGATGAAAAATGTTTATAATCCGTGAAAGACCTGGATAAAAATATATCAACGAGATAGTTTTTAAAATAAAAATGAATAAATAAACGTTATTTCGATTTTAAATAATATTTCTCTGTTTACTATTGTATCAATAAAATGTACGATTAATATATTTTCACTTTGTTAATATTTCGCCCAAGGTAACTAATTGTTGTTAGTTTTTTAGCTATTTTATTTTATTTTCAGTGAAATTCTCTGGCATTTATATCCATGGCAAAAGTAACTGCCTCTGCGTTAGATAAAAAAATTGTTACAATAAAGTTTCATTATCTCTCTATCTTTTCAGTGCCTGTCGTATCTATTATTTTAATAAATACAACATATATGTTATTAAATTAATTATTTTATTTATACAAACTATATTTTAATTCATTAATAATTAAATTTTATAGTTGTCTCACTTCATTTATGTTAAACTTAAATGTATGCTCTTTTTAGCTAATATTTTACAGACTTTAAATGCATTATACATCAATCAATGCGATCGTATAGTTACACGGTAATGAAGGGCGAAAACGCTATATATAGTCATAACTCGGTTACCGTATTATAAAATTAAATTATTTCAAGACAAGAATAAAAAATGCAAATGTCTGCATAATTTAGATTTTTTTAATGTTAGTTAACTCGATAATATAACAAACTAGAAACAATATAACAAATTTTAGAATAAGTATTTTAATCACAACTAAACGTAGGTGGTAAATTGGCTATTTCTTTCAATTTCTACCAAATTAACTAATGAATAACTCTGTTTTTACCAATTCTTGATATTTACAACTTAGGCTATTTGGACCTTTAAATAAATTTGGGGACATACAAAACTTTTGAAAACGATTCCTATTTATATACTTTATGATTTCCATTCATCATACTATTATGATGGAAATCATGATACTATCATGATTTCCATTTTTTTCGTTTAATTGAACTGTCTTTCGATTGGCCTTAGCTGGAATATCCTTAAAACTCTGCATTCAATTCTGTTTAATTCTACTAACCCGTCTGTCCTCAAAATTCTTTTTCTTTTTTATGTACGTCACATGAATGTTTCCTTCACTCTGAACATAACTTTATTTACACTGGCATCTATTATAATAGATCCTATGTTCTATCCATTTTACCTCAATTCACTTACGTCTCCCCTCCCTCACAAAGTTTCTACATTATTTAGTGAATTTTTAATACATTGCCAGTGCTAACCCCCTATAAGTTATTCTATTTTTCAAATCTGAAGTGGCCCAAAAGGGGACAAAGATATGTTACACAAAAAATATTTAGCTTCTTAGAAAAATTGAAATAAAAGGATGATACAAGTTTATTCACTTTTGACAACGTTTAAGTTTAAGATACTTTGAAGGGGTAAATATATATTAATAAATAGATATTAAATAACAATACAGAAAACGCGATAGTTATTGAATAGACTAAGTAAGTAATAATTATGAAAATAATTTTTAAATAATATACAAACAGGTTGTGGCAGAATCAGTTTAAGCGAATCCAAATAGTGTTAATTTAAATATCAGTTAACGTGTCATTAAAAAAAATGCTATATAAATATAATTAATTAATTAATTAAATTAGTCCTGTTTGTATTCAGAAACGTGTACTAAAACGTATAAATAACCTCAAGAGATGACTTCACAGCACCCTGCAAGAACTCATTAACTTCCCCATCAGTTACCGGAAATGAGAATAGTACAAAGCATAAGTGTATTTAAGATTATATTTCATTTATTTCTGTTCCTTTCTCTGTTGTTCAGTATAATTTGACCAGAACAAATTTAATTATGGCTGCCTCTGACACCGTGATTATTCGATTGTTCGACTTTGTGTGTATATCTTTTGTTGGAAACATTTCGTTTGAAAACAATCTGAGAATAAGTTCTATAGGAATCATTTGTTAACTTATTTCCAAAGAAAATTTTAACCGTTGCTTCTAGGAATCTGTTTTACGTATGTTTATAATAACACTAAACCTACCGACAATTCTTGTATACCTGTTCCTACCGCACGCAGTCAAATTGACCGGTAATTAACACTATACCTACCGACAATTCTTGTATACCTGTTCCTACCGCACTCGGTCAAATTGACCGCTAATTAAAAGTTATTTTATTATATAACACAGGTAACAATGGAAATAACTAAAGGTAAAGAGTGTAGAAAATATTATAAGCATATTCTAAGAATGGTCATGTAGTTTGAAAACGATAAGTAAGTGTAAGTTTTACAAAAGTTTAAGAACGGTCAATTTGACCGGTTCTTGGTAGGTTTAGTGTTAAAAGTTATTTTATTATGTCAACGCAGGTAATAATGGAAATAACTAAAAGTAAAGACTGACGAAAATATTATATACATATTTTAAAAATTGTCATGCAGTTTGATAACGATATTATGACGTTTAAAAATGTGTAAGTTTTACAAAAGTTTAATAACGATCAATTTCACCGGTACTTGGTAAGTTTAGTGAAAATATTTCGATCAATATATTGATAATTATATTTATATTTGCAGTGTAATGTGACATTTTTGTGATAAATAGAAATATTTTGGGTAGCAGGTTATCGCAATCTACTCTAAATCAAAGTGGTCATCTTTTTAGTTCCTGTAACTAATTGAGCCTCTACAAAACACGACGTCAAACACGACTTTACAATTAACATTTAAGTATACAATATTTTATACTCGGTAGAATACTTCACTCCTATAATGCACTAAATGATTTTTAACTTGTTATCAACTCCGCAGATGATCCATTATTGAGGCAAAAATAAAAATGTTAAAAGTAAACATATTAAAATACCGCTGCTTAAAACATTACTTAAATGATAAATTTTAATAAACCTTACATTATTGCTATTCACTATTTTAATTAAATCTACTATTCCCCAAATAATATCAATTAAAACAATCACTGATACTCTTCCAAAAATATTAATAAATAATAACGTAATCTTCTACAACATGTGAGACGTTATATACGGGTATATTTTAGTTGAATACATTATTTGAATTTCAATTATTTTGATACAAAAACGATAACACGTTATGTAATACAAAACGAACCTAAGAAAAGAACAATAAACTGCGCTCTATGTAACTTAATGTTAGAAAAATACTGTTAATCTTTATAATACCAAGTACTTCTTATGATATAAGGGGATTAACATTTTACTAACGAGGAAAGAGAGTCAAAAATAAAAATAACTATAAAAACGGACAATTGTCAGTTTGGCTAACGATGAGATGATACAAACACTATCATCGCACGCTATTGTCTCTCTCTTCAGACAATGATGTCAACAACTATTCAAGCTGAAGCTGCTGTACTTTCTACCGACTGCGAAATCTAGACAAGTTGTTTCTTTTGTGAGGGTTCTGTATCAAATACGAAATTTGTTTTGTTGTTTTTCTTAATCAATATCTTTTAATGATATAAACTATTGTGTATGCTTAATAACGAATCTATATTAAATTTAACTATTATATTATACAAAGTATTCTTCAAGAAACACACCACATTGAATATTTTAAAAACAAATAGATTTTTTTCGATTATCTTCGATATTATAATTATCGAGGTTAAGCTTATTTGAAACATACGTAAAAAGCCATATTAGGAATATATACCAAGTTACTGAAATGTATTAACGTTCGTCTTATTTAATTCAATATTCATAATCGCGCCTGGATTATAAATTCAAATACTTTAATTTTTTTTCGATATTTTGTCATATTAAGAAACCAATAAGTATCTTTGAATTTTTTTTTACATTTTTATTTTGCGTTGTCTTTTTAATCAACTTAAAAAAAGTAGCTAAACAAAATATCATTACTGTTTAATTTCATCCAAGTACATTACACTAGTTGGCAATAATTATTACAGTCATTAATCACTGTTATTGTTGATTTATTGTATATTGAAACTCTAGTTAATGGATTGGAAAATACTATTCAGATTAGTATCAATTAATATTTGGAAACAAAGAGAGAAAATCCGTTACTGAAATCTTTTAAGGAAAATTAAAAATAGCATTCATTTAAAATAAACTGAAAAAAAAGTATAGTAATAATTATTTCCAATTTCAATTAATACAATTTTTATTTAATTGTAAAAACACTAAAATTAAGTTAATATTATATTGCTTTTGGAAATATGGTATAGAAGTAGCTTTACCTAGAAATTTGGCTAAAGATTTGAGTCATAATATTAAATAAAATCTAAAATCTATAATTAACTAAAACATGTAATACCACTTTTCCAATAATAGAATCATCAGCATGGCAACCCCAGAAACACTAAATATCATCAGATTCAACTATAGTAAGAGAATGAAAGAAATGCATAGCAAACAAAGATGGAAAAAAGCATCTACTTGTCTAATGAAATCTACTACTTATGAATGTATGTGATTGTTGGAAGTCAGGGTAAAATTCTGCCTTATAGAAAAATCACTTAGTTATAATACGCAATTTCCATTATAAAACGAATATAATGAAACGGATAATGTTTTCCACCAATTACCATTAGACCACTAGTAGCTATGGGATTTATATTATAGTGATATTTTGTTCAAAAACTATGACATTTTATATATTTTCGCCCTTGTGATTAGTCCCTTGTTACAAATTTTAAAAAAGTTATACGGTATAAATAAATTATAATAAAACTAAAAATCTGATAACTATAGCGTAATCATATTAAAATTCTCAACCTGACACTTCTTCAGAAACATTTTGGTAACCGAACAATAAACAAATACACAAACAAAGAATAATTTACTTGTCAGCGGCAGCCATAATTAAGTATGTTTCTGACAATGTGCTGAATACAAAATGGAAAATAAATGAATTTAACTTGATCTTATATAAGTAATTTTACTTTATTTTTGACATATGTAAGAAACGATGTTGAGTATAATGAATTGACGTAAATATCTTTCTCTAGATTTGTTATACAATTATGATCCCATAAATCGTGAAGAATTTAATAATATTGAGGTATTATAATGAACTATGATAATACAACACTAAATGTTGTATCTTTACAATTTTTTTAACTTAAATTGGGCTAAATTCAATATCTATAAGATATTATCGTTTTTACATACCTAATAAACTTTGTAAACATTATAAAGTCGAGAGATCAGACACCAGGAATAAACAACGTCAGTATGATATTTCAATCATATAAGTATAGTGACTATTACACTAGGGCCAAGAGAATAATAGGAATTAAAATGACTTCTATATGAAACGAAGCAGTACTTAAACCTGAATATGATACCATTTGGCAAATGACTGTCCGGGTTATACATACTATTTTTATTTATTATAACTTGTTGGTATCTTTAAAATTATATTTTAATTTTAAATTATCAATAACGAATTATCTAAAATGAATTTAAGTAATTTACACACTTATATAGCACAATATATGACTTGAGAAATCACTGTACAAATTAGTTACCTTTCGAAAATAGTCCCGGAGTAGTAAATATATAAATATAAATAATAAAAGTTATTGGTTATATACATACTTTCCAGGAGATTGTTTTAAAAACATAAAGACGAGCATAACAAAACAAAGTCTTTTTAAATTTCCAATCTGCAGTTTTATTTGACACTTTCCTTCCAGCCCGTCGATATTCGAATGCGGAATGCCCCCAGCAGCTTGTCGCTCGATGACAATATTTTTCCTTCCGAAAACGATTGATGTTGAAATTCCGAGTCGTTTATTTGTTCGGAATCCGGAATAATTTTAATGTTAGTTTATTCGTTTTATGCGATACTTTTATATAATAATTCACAAACTGCCAGTGCATTTAAGCTAGTACTAAACTTATCAAATTTATGTTAGGATAAATGTATTCGTGGTTTCGTAAATTATTTCGATATTTCGATAAACAGTGAACTAGACTCTGGTTTCAATAATGAAATAACTAATTTATATTTAAGAATTTTAGTTATATTATTTGTTTTACGTTTGATATTAAATACTCTGGTAAATACGCATACGTTACCTCTCAATCAGTGTATAAAAAGCAGTCGTGAATTACTATATTCCCCATAAAAATTTATCATCACCAAAAACAAAAAGGGTCATTTTTTTAATCTTCTGTATTTCTTATAATCGATAGCTCAATAGATATATATATATATATATATATATATATATATATATATATATATATATATATATATATAATAATAATAATAATCATATAATAGTATTTTTGTACAACGAAAACTTTTGTTACAACTTGGCGTCATTACTTTTTTAATCCACTTACCAAATTAATTGCCACAATCTTATTTTATATAGATAGAAAGATAGTAATAAGTTAATTTAAGTGGGAATGTATTTTTTTTACAATTTCATAAACTTGAAAGTCACACTAAATATTTTTAAAAGTGATTTATTTATCAACATAAAGAAAAATATTTGCAAGCTTAATAAACGGTGTTAAAATTTTTTCCATCTTTTCTTTTTATTTTTATTTTATTTTAATTATTTAATTATTTTATTTTATTTTTTGATACAACAGAAGTTGAATAAAAGATATTTATTACGCTTTTAAAATTTCACAAAACATGTTCAAAAAGGTTAAAATATAAAATTTTATTGAATTATTACTAATATATAAGAATTAATGGCTACACTTTACTTACAATTTCGTTTGATAGAACATGCTATAAGAGAACATTAATTTCTAGAATGGGGTCAAGAAATCCCTTGGAAGCTAACAATAAATCCGAATTTCTTCTCAAGTATAATCGACAAAATTCGATCTAAAATTATAGCGCATCAGCAGCCGATCCCAAAATAAAATTCCGGAACAGTGTCGGAATTTCGAAATTGAGAATAATAGATAAACACGATTACAGATTTCCCCAGTTCACTTTTTACAATTGTGTTACGTGTGGTTTAAACTGATGGAAAGCTTCAGAGAGTGACTTAAATAACTAGTGGGGTCAGTGGGCCTTTGAAATATCTTAATTAAAATAATAAAACTAAATCAGTTTTATGATTTATTTTGTCTAATAAAAGAAAATCATTAAAATGTTAATAATTGAAAACAATAAAAAAAAATATTTTGCATTAAATTATTATTGTGAATTAAGTAAATATATTTACAGATCTGTATTTTATTTATATCTCAATGTAAGTAAATTTCTAACTAATACTTATATACTTTTGATATTGATGCTAATACTTATATACTTTTGAAACTTATATACTTTTGAATTTGTTGCTAATTCCAAAAGGTAAAGGTAAAAGATATTATCTCAAAACATTAAGAGGAAGTAAATAATTGTTTCGAAAAACTATCATTTATCACTTTTTCACACTATCTCTATCCAAATTAATTATGTTTGAGTTAATGCTGTTTTAACTCAGTAGTTTTAAGTACGTTTATGATACTTGACTATAATACACGTCGATACCTTCAATAATTTGTGTATTAAGATTTTTTATTGTGAATAATAATTTTAAAGTAAATTTAAAATTGAATTTCAAATAGCAGGTAATTTAAAAAAATACTTTCATAAAATATGCTCTGTATTATTTCTTTCAAAATATAAAAACACGTGACACGATAAAAGAAATTTCAAAAGTAAAAAAGCATTAAGGGGTTAGGTGGGTTTCAGAGGTTGAAAAAAAGAAGATTTTCACTATTTTTTTTTTAGTATATAAAATCATATATTTTATTTAAACAATTCACTATATCTAAGATACATATATAAACAGTATTTTGTGAAATTTTTGTTTAAAAATTTCGAAAACTCAGCCGTTGGTACCTCATCTTCCTTGACGTCTCAAAAAAAAATGCTCTTGCCGTGGACAGCATAACTCATTATTGGTTCATCTAAAATCAAAAAACCAATCGGATTTTGTTAGTACATAGATAAATCTCGTTGTTGAACGAAGGAAAAAAAAATAAATCAAAATTTGAATTTTTTACAGGCTTTGAACCCAAAAACACATTTTTTAGTGAAATTTTCGACATACATTGGGTCAAAAAAAAAAATGGTAATTAAAAAAAAAAAAATCCTTCGTTCAATAACTAGATAATGTTATCTCAAAGATTTGTACAAAATTTGAACTAGATCGCTTCATAACTTTTCGAGATATCGTGTCCACCGACTTAAAAAATGGAGTTTTGAGATAAACGCGTTTAAAGTTTTAAATTAAAATAACATGCAAAAAAAAATATATTTTTTTAACTCACATAGAATCATCGATTCCAGCACCATAAAGCAAAGTACCTGCTGCTACTGCAATATCGAGGGCATCCTTTTGCTCTTGCCTGAGACGAATTCTTGCTTCACGAGTCGTAGAGCTAGCTTTCTTTTCAGCAATAAGTATGCGGTTCTCATCTTCTTTTAGGACATACTCGTGGCTGTTTCGGCCAAGTTTCAAATCCATGCCATACATGAAATGCAACAAAGCTGAAGCTCCTTGGTTGAAAGTGCCAGCAGCGACATATGCAGCAATCTCTACTATTTTGGAACCAGCAGGAAGTATTTTTGGAGTAATTTTCCAGATTAACTGGTTCAAGCTTTCATAATTGTTTTGTGTGAAGCCACCAATACACCTCTCCAAGAGCTCTTCTTTACTGAGATCTTCATAAATTGGCTTGATAGCTAATGCTACATCAGTTGGTAATGGATCGTAGTCGTGTTTGTATGATGAAAGCGTCTTCATTTCGCCGATGTGCTGGTGAAAGATTCCTCATCTATCTCAGCAGTTTTTGGATTGAATGATTGTTTCCTCTTCTTAGGTCTATCTTTTCTTTGACCACTAGTTGCTCGATCAGATCTTGTAACTTTACTCATTTTTTATAAATAAAAATTTATAAACACTTATAGTAAAAATTCACGAACACTTATAACCTCAAATCAACCTATTAACTCAAGAAGCAAGCATAAACTAAAATATTAAAAACTAGTTTGAGTTGCCCTTGAATTGTAAAAGAAAGTGGGGAAAGTTATCTAACAATAGATATGCACCTGCTTCCGTATACCTGCGAAGCGCTCAATTGACATGGCCTAATGGGCGGAACTTCTGAAGGGTCTATCTCTTAGAATTTTACTCGGATCGACTTAAAATTTTAGGAGAGTATTTTAAACATACTGTACTATTTAATGAGACAAAAAAAAAATAATCGATTTTTTGAAATTTTCAAACCCACCTAACCCCTTAAAGCAGCTAATAAAATTGGACAATAGAATGAATAAACGCTTACATTGCACGGATGCTTAGCTTTGGACGGTACATAAATAAAAAGTCATCATTTAAACATGAATGTAAAAAAGGGCAGAAAAAGAACTTTAATTATTCCTATATCTTATCATTTTTTTTTATAAAATATAATACTACGAATTATAGTGATCACTTTCCTTTAAAAATACCTAATAAAAAAATAATAGCACACTTTAAAAAACTTGCTTCATCCTTGGCACGTACATGAAGAATCAATGAAGTCAAACCTTCTGACGTCTCATTTCGTTATCTCAGGTCATCGCCCCCATCAAATATCTACTTTATTTTCCCACCATTAAATATAAATATAACAAATAATTTTAATTTTAATTCAGTGTATAAATTTAGCCACACCCTTGTGTTGTGCAATTACTCAGCTAATAAAAGAAATTATGTTTTTTTAATGTCTTATTTTCTAAAATAATAATAAGAATGAAATATATAATGTTTGTGTTTGTTTTATATACAATAGCAGCTAATATAAATACACTAACTATTTTAAAAAGAAAATATATATATATATATACTGCCGTCTAAACTACGGTATGTTTGAATTATGATTAAATAAAGCCCAAAGGTCAATGAGCAATAAAAATATTATACATATGAACATTAATTATAAGTGATGTAATAATATTTCTTAAATAATTTAATTCAGTCTTTTGGCATCTTTTATTGTTATTGGTCCTGAATAATAAAAAATTAAGTAAAGAATTATTTTAAATTTTCTTAAGTGTTTCAAATTCTAAAGGTCCAAAGACTTATTGATTACAATTTTCGTTGTTATAATAACCTTTATAAAGTTATTATATAAAAAAATATATTTCTGAATTCAATCACTATCACAAAGTAAACCTGTCTTTGAAAACTTATAATTACCTTTAAACCAAGAATAATTATTGTAAGAAGTATTTTATTATTCTTTCTTATTATCAAATAAATGATAGTGAAATAATAGAAATATAAAAACAAAACAGTACTTTATGCTAAATAAGTTGGTTCGTCACTGTAATTGATGGTCCAATAAATTTTTAAAAATTAACAAATAATTCGTATTAACATAACTTCCGTAAACGAAAAAGACTGTATAAATGCTTTTGGGAGCTCTTTATCGAACGACAATAAATGTATTGTAAAGCATCCTCAACATAATTATGAAGTTCAGTCAAAGTTCCAACAAAGAAACTTCAAATACAGATCCATTCATTTGAATAAGAAATGACATTAATCATTAATATTGCAAATTTTAAATATGATTTATGCAAAGGGTTTTAGAATGACTATTGAAAATAAACTATTAAAAGGGATAATGAATTCCGTTCGATAGATTCGTCAATTCTACTTGATTGAAGTATTAATAGGGTCGCTGTTACAAATGAGCTTCTAAATCAATGGTTCAAGTTGAGTGTTGATGTTTGAAGTGTAAGTATTCACTTTCTAAGACTGTAGTTCGATTTAATTTCTCCATTGATAGTAATGAAAGCTGATATATTTAATAAAGTAAGTTTTATATATATATATTAACGTATTAGTATATCTTTTATTTTTGTATTTGTGCAAACAAGCAAACTTTTAGCAGACCGATTTTCTTGTTGACGGTTAAGAAGGTTTACAACCATAAGGAATTGGATCAGATAGAAGATGATTACGACCTAAAGGAATTGAAAGGTATTGGACATCTGATTCTCTCATTCACCATACGCCATTTCGTATACATTTCGGTACGTGAGTATAGTAGTATCCTGATGAAGTCAACGTAAATAGGCACTATGACAACTCGGCTTCACCATCTCTAAAAGCAAGTGATTTATATCGTAAAAATATCGGTCGAATTCGTAAGTAATTGACTCCTTTCTTCACTTTCCTATTATTATTTTGAGTTTGTGGGTTTGTATTGACCTACTTATTATTAAAGTTTATATATTTTTTTTTGTGAGCCTGATTTAATTCATATTCAGTTTCCTTTACTCCTAAATGTTATCGGTAAGTTCACACATTAAGACAATATTGATTCATATTATTTATTTATAGAGGATATTTTAAAATCATTCAGGTTGGAAAACCATAAATGTTTAATAAAAGCTGGCATCAAACTACAGTTACACAGCTGAATACATATACTCCTCCACACTAGTTGTTACTGACAGCAGATAACTGATACATTATTAATCGTTTCATTTGAATGTGATCGCAGATCGCTCCCCGCGGACGAGTGTTCGATCTCACAACAGCGGGTAACGAGTTCATTGAGAGCAGTTTGTATGTATCTGTGTGTTCTCTGTAACAGGCTCTTATTGTGTTTTAGTATTCAATCTCCTGAGACTCGATTCTGTTGATTGGGAAATTCACATGAACTCTCTTTGGTAAAGTTGACTTTATATATCAACCTTTGTATTTTAATAAAGTAAAATTATTATTTAATTTCGTACGTTCTTAATATTGGATATATACCTAGTTAATTTATTTATATACTTGTGTTTTTGGCTTATTATTTGATTATAATATTTTTTTTGTCATCAATAGTTAATATAGCTTTTGGAATTCATTTAATTTCATTAGTTACAATGAAACATTATTTCATTTTTAATTATATATACTACTTCTACCTCCAGTTTAAAACTGCCATTTGCAAAATAACAACCATTAACAGATTTTACATAGATCTTCAATGTTAAAGTCGCACAAGTTACACAGAAATTACAAGACACACACACAGTTACAAGAAAAAATATATAATAGGGCCCAAAAGCTAATATAAAAATTTAAGGGATATTACCCTAAAAGATCATTATAACTTTATAAAACAAACTAGATATGTTTCTTAAAATATTCAAAAATCATTTTGATCCTATTAAACCTCATAATTATTCGACGTCAACATTCATGAAATTATCAAATAAATACCATTATTGATGGTTATGGGTAAGAGAGACTCTTGCCTGTAGAGTCGAAAATATTTGATTTTAAGTGTATTGAATAGTCGAAGCTTTATTTACTATCATATTGCAAATAGTTCAATTCGAATAAAATGCTAATTGTTACATTATACAAAAATGATTATTTTTGTAACTATACTGTTACAAAAATTATCATTTTTTTGATTAATTTCATATAGAATAAAAAACACTGCTCTATGTGTAGACTAAGTCTTAATTAATCTATCGGCACTTTCGATTACACACTCGACTATCAAGGAGATATGAAGTGAACTTAAAAAGAAATGGTTGTTACTCATCTGATTTTATATTTTACAAGTTAATAAATAATAAGGGAAGGGATAAATAATCTTGTGACATATATTTTTAGTAAGAAAAACATTTTGTACAAAGATAAAATATGGTAATTGATTTTAATATCAATACTGATCTTTTAATATTATCTGATTCCACTTTTAACGCATACCATAAGTGTTAAAAGTAGAACTTAATGGAAATAATGGTTCTTATGTATAAAAGAATGTAAAAAACGGACTATTTATGTGAATTCGTTACTTTAGAATTCTATTGAAATCCTTACAATTGGTCAGCAATATTCAAGTTTTAGGGACATTGTACATAAAGCAATTTTTAATAAATCCGAACAGGATTTCATAAACCAAAAGTCAATATCATATCACATACATAGTTAAGTGAAGTTTAACGTGAATGAAACGTTAGGTAAAATGATGCTATTTTGGAAGTATAAAGATGTTTGAACAAACTCTTACTTTTACGAAAAATATATTAAAATATATTTTAAACTATTAACCTCTCAAATGATCAAACTGATTTTTTATTCACAGTTCAATTATTAACGATTGAAATGTAGCGATATATCGTATTACAGTTAGATTATCGTAGTTAGATGCGAGTGCAACTTAACTTCCGACCTACATTTGCTTCACTTACGATCGATGTTTTGGCAATTTCACGCCGTATTTACTTATTTATTTATTTATATCTTTTCCACTTTGAATCGTTATCAGTGATCACTTGTGTACGTCAAAATGGAAGTGTCAGGAGGGCCTATTTCGATACCAGATTTATCGTAATAAGCACTTCTGTAAAAGCACTGTCCAACTTAATGTTAAAGCTATGAGGGTTCCAAACGCATCCTAGTCTGAGAAGAACCACACAACAAACTCAGCCGGATATATATTTTTTATATTGTGATCACTCTTTCACAAATATCAATCTTAAAAGCTATTTTGGAACAACTAAAACTGTCGCATTATAATGAAAAAAAAAATAATAATAGCAAAAAAAAAAAAATAATGATAATAATAATAAAAAATAAAAATAGGCCTGCTACACAACCAGTCACCGCAAGCAGCACCCGTTCACGAGCATAACGCAAGAGCCAGCCATTACCCCCTTCGCACATATTTGAGGGACGAGCGCAACCCGACTCCCGACGCTACCGCAAGTAATGACTTCTAAGGAATCGGTGTGATGCAACAGGTCGATAAAACGAAATTAATCTACAACAAAAAACAAATTGCGGAGATTACTAGTTATTCGCAATATAATAAAATTCATTCCCAAGCCATACCGTCGTTGATGTAATCCTGTACACTATAGTAGGATTTTTTTATCAAATTTATTTTTATATATAATTAGTAAATTTTTATATATAATTAATTTTTATATATAAATAGTATTTAATGATAAACTTAAGGCTTCATTTGGGAGCTTATTATAAAAACGTATACAATTAACCTTGAAGGATTTACCTATTTTATGGAGCCTAGTGTTGGGCATAGCGAGTTTATTTTAATTTCTCATATTAATTTTATGAAAATCACAATTTTTTCTGATCTTAGAAATATTTTTATAAACGTAAATTAAATTTTCATAAATATATTGATTATAAACAGTCATTATTTTAAATTCTTTAAATTTGTTTCTTAAGGATTCTCTAGGTCTCATATTATATATTGCTCGAACAGCCCTCTTCTGCAGTGTGAATATGGTATCGATGTCGGCTGCATTACCCCATAAGAGTATAAAATTTACGAGTACTTACGAGTACTTTCACTAAACACCCATTTTCTACCGTTTATATCTTTGAGAGTCGGTCCAAGAAGTTAGGTTAGACTTTAAGAGTATAACATACTTTAACATTGTTGAGGGATGTCTATAATTTCTATTATGGATAAAAAAAATTAAATGAATTCTATACAACATATTTCTTTTCATTCCTTCCTTTACATATCGTGAATGTTAATAAAAACTTCTTATGTTAATTATTTTGGTATACATTCTGGTATTCAGCTCGAAGTTATTAAAACGTATGAAGTTGTTTGAAGATGGTACATACACATACATACACGACACGACACGACACGACACGACACGACACGACACGACACGACACGACACGACACGACACGACACGACACGACACGAAACGACACGACACCATACGACACGACACGACACGACACGGCACGACACGACACGACACGATACGACACGGCACGGCACGACACGACACGACACGGCACTACACGACACGACACGGCACGGCACGACACGACACGACACGACACGACACGACACGACACGACACGACACGACACGACACGACACGACACGACACGACACGACACGACACGACACGACACGACACGACACGACACGACATGACAAGATACGATACTATACGATATCGTAGAGAATATAATCGTAATAATTTAGAAAGGTGGTACTAGATAATATGTTATTAATTGACAATCACGCTATTATACAGGATAAGGGATTGGAAGCAGATCATAATGTTTATGTTTTAGTTTATAATAAGCTAGCTGTTGTCCTCGACACCGCAATAGTCTAGAAAATCTGAAATCCAGAGACAGTCTAAGAAGTGTAAAATTAACCGACTTTTTTTAGAAAAAGATATTGATGATAAACATATTTCTTTTTCAGCTTATATTGGTATTTTTATTGAGTTTTCAAACAGAAGTCTTTAGTTTTATAAGATTAGATTACCAATATAAAACATTTTATTTTAAAGCCCCGACCTGCTACGAAATGGTACCACAGAGCTTGGTACAAATAGTTCCATGCCCTGTAGTATCACATCAATTACAGCCGCAGCGCAGTCATTGAGATTTTTGGAAGGGAAACCAATAGTCCCCCATGGGTAGGATGCAAAAGGACTTCGCCGGTGGGAGTCTGTGAAAGCAGGTCGTCAATCTTCGCTTGGACGTGGTTCAAGAATTTAACAGTTTCTCAATTACCACTATGGGACCTGTAGAGACACGAGTAGACCATGACATGATCGTCCAGGTCTATGCGCAGCAAGATTACTGATAAGTCTCTTCAAAATTTTGAAGGTAAGGGTAGCAGATTTCCTTCCTTACGAATACAGATACCCCGGCGGATGGTATAAAATTATTTTCTAGTTTATATCCGGGATATGATCGACACGCTTTGTCGCTAGGTTTAGATATCGTCTCCGTCAAAAACAACAAGGCCGGCTGTGCCATATCTAGGTGACAATGGCCGCCGTTTAGGTTAGAGTGAAATTCTAAAACTTTACCTCTGACTTTAAATTTATTTTAAAACGAAACTAGAATACATGTTTAAATACGACGTTCAAAATATGTTCTTTGTCTGTGACGATGTCATGTTACATTAATTAAGCTAATATTGAGCTACCTGTGTCCTAGTAATCTTACATGTAGCCCAGATTAATTGGTCCTTTGTATTATATGATGATCCAATGTACTAATAAATAGACATAATTCATGGTCATGGTTGATGGCTAGTTGTACTTGTACAGGCATATGTGATGTAAGGCGTAGTAGCTCAAATACGTAGATTGTCGAGTTATATAGAGCACTATAACAAATTTAAAAGAAAATATAGCAATTGAGCGAGTTTTGCTCAACTGATATATTTTCTTGACATTTAAATTTTTCTTTATTGTATATTTTTTTCATTTCACAGTAAACACCTTATAAAAAATATATTGCGACTACAAATTTCCTAAAAGAATATTAAGTGAAGTCAGATTTTTTAATTTAAGATAAGATTTTTGTTTTCAGTCAATAGTTGAAGAGATTTTAAAAATTAATACAAGCCAATCTCTTCCGTACACTCAGGACTATACTACCGAAGCACCGGCACCATAAAGCATCATACTGTTTAAAGTATTTCATAAACTTTATTCTTGAAAGGATTCTCATGCATGGGTTAAATTAATAGGAGTAACATGTGTATAAGACAATAGAACCGCGGAGTTCACCGTTATTTAGACCCACATTTATCTTATTTGCTATCGAAGCTTATTTAATTTCACGCTGTATTCACATTCACAGAACTTTTGCTCATTGCTGTATTTCATTCGTGCGATAAAAAATGAATTTTTGCTATTGAATTGTGAAAAGAAGGGCTGTGTTTAAAATTTTGTATGAAAATATTAAGACTTATTTACTAAAAAGTAAACGAGTAATTCGAGTGAAAGAACCTTTATCGGCAGTTGGAGATGGTTCAATCAAATATTAAGTTATCGTCAAAACAAAAGGAACAGAAAGGAACAGAAAAAACTAAACTTCGAACATTTTATATATTGTGAAGTATAAGAAAGATATTTTGTTGAAGTCCTCTTTCTTTTAATATTACAGAATTAATTGTTAACTCGTAAATAGTAACGTAATATTTTTAGATGTTCAAATTGTCCCTTCTAAACAATCTCTTGAAATAATTTTGGATCGCCTTTTTACGAGGACTCAACGTGAGAAAAAACTATTTAACTTATTTCAAACCCATCGTTGTGGCTCTGTTGTTCCTTTTAAGTAAAAGCATTTTAAAGGTACCGTAAACATTTTATTACACAGTGTAATTACACTATTGTATAATAGTTAGTAAGATCAACCGTAACCTATGCATATTATTATTATTATACTAACAATCTGTGTGTCCAACGGCAGTAGAGGTATAGTCTCTTGTCTGTTTACAGATTTAAGAACGTTAATAGAGACAATTCTTTTTTGTGGCAATTTCACTTATTCTGTACAGTGTGTCTACAAGTAATCACAGCATCAATATAGCTGTTATAGGTATGTTAAAAATTACCAAGAACGGATTTTATGAAATTCCACCCACAAAGGTCAATATGCCAATAACAGAAAAATGTACTTTAAAACCATAATGTTAGTTATATATGAATATGAGTTTGAAAATGAATCACAGTTTACAGGATCTTTAGTGCATCCATGAGTTACACATGCAGTAGATTGCCTCAAATCATTGACAGGCTTTGTTGATGTTAAGGAACTCTATAATATTAATGTCACATTAGTTTAAATGCGTTTCATTTTCTTTCTGGAAAACCCGAAAGTTGCAAAGTCGTTTTGTTTTTTAATTATTTATGTAGACAAAGTATACTAAGTAAATAAGTAAGATGAACTATATATATATTTTTACTTCTCGAACTATATATATATCTTCGTACAGTACAGTACAGTACAGTAAATTTTATTTTTAAATTGTAACCCCTATTTTGTGACATATCATATTAAAGCCCATTTCAATAGCTTTAAAATAAAACTACTCTCAGGTTTGTATCATCACAGGTTGCCAGCCTACAGGCAACTAAAGGTGCCAAAACATGCCAGTTTTTGATAAAAAATATATTTTTTAAAAATTCATAACTTCGAAAATAATTGTGATACGCAACTGAAATTTGGCATTTTTTCTCAAGTCTATGGTATATTGCTACATACCAAAAACCATAAAAATCTGAGACATCAATATTGAATAATTCTGAAAAATGTGTTGATTTGACATGGAATGACCCGCACGTTATTTACATTTTATCTGTAGCTAGAAAAACGCAAAAACTAAGGTTTTTAATCTGTCGCTTCGCACTGGCTATTCATTATCTGTCAGATGCGCGATGGCCGCGGGTCGTGAGGGAGTGTGAAAAGATTAATGAATATTGTTTTATAATGAACTATAGAATTGATCGAATTATTTATTAACTTGGTGCTACGCTATGTTGGTAAAGTAGAGAGAAAATATAATAACATGAAATATAACTCAATATTGAGTACTGAAAATGAGAAGATACGATATTTACCCTTTTTTGCGCTAAGCATGCTTTGCTTTTACCTTATCTTTAATTTTAAAACAAAATAACATCGGCAAAACAATACTTACAATAAACTAAATTTATAAAACAAAATGTAAACTGAGAGCGTGGTTGCTAGGTGTTGAAGTCCAGTAGTAGTTATTTGACTACAAGTTGTATTTATCTGACCGGGGAAGAACCCACCCTATCAGAACATTAACGTGAAGTAACTAAATTCATATAGCTATGTCCGATCGGTGAGTGGGAGAATTCACAAAAAAAGAAAAAAGAAATCATAGTAAAATCTCTGACTTCTCATTACATTGCCTATTATATAGAGTACAAGTTCCATCCACTTCCAACTTTTGGGGCACGTCGAAGCGAAGATTACACATTTTTTTCTGATGCGGTTTGGCTAGGGTTACATTTACACCGGGGACTATTCCGAACAGGTATTTGATATCATACCTGCCACCTAATTTCATCACCGCACAGCACGTCACCGCCTGCAATAACATCCGTACCA
The DNA here is from genome assembly GCA_918358865.1 of Melinaea marsaeus rileyi. Taxonomy (NCBI): domain Eukaryota; kingdom Metazoa; phylum Arthropoda; class Insecta; order Lepidoptera; family Nymphalidae; genus Melinaea; species Melinaea marsaeus. The sequence continues at coordinate 6,337,065 of OU911095.1, read as the reverse complement.
CCTCGATGTGTGGCGATCTTATACTGTGCCGTTTTCAAGGAACTTTCTTCTATGTACCAAAAAGATGTGAAATGAACGTCGTTCGGTATTTCTAGATCATTAAGACATGGGTACCTTTAAAGAGTTCAAAGAGCATATACACTGTGAAATACCCAACCGAAGGGAATAGTTTTTATAAAACATAGTTACATAATAGTTACCAATAATAATTCAGAACTACTGCAACGATCGTTGTAACGAGAGTTATTGCGTATTCAGTCCAAAACCACCAACCCTTTTTAAAACCTGTTTAAAGCACACTATATTATGTAAAACTGTAAAAAAAATTATAACATTCTCTAAGTTTCGTCACAGTTGAATTTATTTAATCATATTTCGACAGAATTACAATAACTAAAGTAATTCTCGTTTTAGTTTTTGTAATTCTGTAATAGATTATTCAAACCAATTTTTTTTAATATACTATTAATCGAGAAATTTATTTATTTATTTAATGTCACGCCATATCCCTTGCGGGGTAGCCAGAGACGACGGAGCGCCAAACGCTACGCTCCTTGCATACCTCTTTCGCCTCGGCCACAGACATCAACCTCTTTAGGCATGCCCTCCGGAAGGTCCTCAAGCTTTTTACATGACCTTCCTCCAGTATCATAGCTACTGTGTTTTCGAAGGTCTCTCGAGGCCTCCCCCTATTTCTTTTACCGCTCACTTTTCCTGTATAAATCTTTTTTACCATTCTTCCATCACTCATTCGTTCGACGTGCCCACACCACCTGAGCACGTTCTTCTTCATTCTCACCGTGACATCTTCGCTAGTACCTGCCATTCTGTGGTTCTCTTCTTACATTTTTCTTCTGTGTTAGCTACGTTTGGCTGCCATGTTACAGCGTCGGTAGCAAAACCGCATTGTGCACAGCCAAACGTGCAGCTATGCTGACGTTTCGCCGTCTTAACAATGCAGCCAAAGCACCGTTGACTCTGTTACCGGCAGCAATACGCCTTTCCACATCCATTTCGTATCTTCCGTCTCTGCTAAAAATACTTCCTAAATATACCACTTCATTCACTTGTTCTATTATCTTACCATTCACGTTGATCTTACATTCTGTTCTATCTTCATTTCTTTCAAATATCAGAACCTTCGTCTTATCTACAGTCAGGTTTAGACCATTAATTTCACACTCATCTTTCAGAGTGGTGACCAATGCCTGCAAATTTCATTCTGATGATGCAATGAGCACTGCATCATCTGCATATAGCAAGCAATTGACCTTATGGTCACCTACTTTCACTCCCATGTCACAGTCTTTCACGCCTTGGAGACAACTATCCAAATACAAATTGAACAACCAAGCTGACTGAAGCTGATGTCAAACCAGGGCGACGTGTCAGCTCCTACTTGCACACAGGCTGAGTGATCTCTGTAAAGAGACTTTACAACCTGGAGCAAGGGTCCGCTCTTATTGTATCGGGGCAGTATCTCCCATAATTTCTTTCTCACAACCCTGCCAAAGCCTTTTTCAAATCCACAAAAGCACAGAAAACCTTTTGGTTTAGAGCCAAAAACTTTTCCGTGATCATGCGGAGGGAAAAGATCTGATCTATACACCCACTTCCAGGTCTAAAACCTCCCTGGGCCTCCCACAACAGCCTTTCAGATCTCTTTTGCATTCTACTCGCTAATATATTAGCATAAACATTACCGCTCAAGCTGATCAAACTGATAGTCCTATAGCTTGCACAGTTTATCCGTGAACCTTTACCTGTGAAGTGAAGTGAAGAATCCGTGAACCTTTTCCAGCATAAATTGCACAGAAACCAGAACAAGTCCAAGATGCGTGGCCCACCATATTTGATCATTGCGGCAGTAACTTCATCTGCTCCCGCAGCCTTACCACATTTCAGACTTCGAATCGCGCTCTCCACTTCTTCCAAACTGATTTCATCATCGGCTAAATCCGGACTCAGCATTTCGCTGGTACTCAAGGCCAAGGCGTCCTCACATTCATACGTCTTCTTGTAGAATTTCGACCCCCGCTGCAAAACGTGTTCTTGCTCTGTTAAAATTTCACCGCTCTTCGAAAGCACCCATTTCATTCTACAGGTTACCGAACAACCTTGGGAATCAGTAACTTCTCGCCAAAAAAATTCAGAATTTTCACGCTTCATCTTTATAAGTGTTTTAGTTTTGTTTTTTTGCAGCTTGTACTCTCTTTTTCTTATCTCTCTCATACTTTTATCCTTACCCGAGGCTTTACAATCCTGCCATGCTTTCTTATTTAACTACACAGCGTCTTTCACTTCATCATCTCACCATTCATCGCGCTTTTTACTAAAACCTCTTTTCTGTTTACCACATACCTCTGTCGCTACTTTCACCATACCATTCCTAAGGTTCTGCCAGCATACCTCAACACTTTCATTTCCAGAATCACAGCTTTCAAGCTTTCAATCGAGCAATTGAGTGCGGGAAAAAAGGTATTATTTTTCATTTGTTATAAAATACTACAAGTATCTAGATTTGTTATCAATAATTCGTGATAATTATATATTTATCAAATACTAGAGTAGAGACAAAATACAGAATAATGTGTTACTAGCATCCTAAATTTTACACCGTTATTTAAGTGATTGATATTATAATGTTTGTCTGGATAACCGTCTCTAGACCTATAAGTCATGACTATTATATAATGTATTTAATATAAGTAACCTTGTAACGCACTGGTGAGGTAACCGCTCAATATGTTTTCCTATTCATAGGGATTCGCTTGTTCTGAACAAAACATGTTTATTATTACTGTAGCTTCAAATATTCAATTTCCGTATAATCAATTATCTTCATATAAAATCACATAATTAACTTTGTGGTTTCTTATGTTGAATAATTTTATAATTATTGTTGATTATTAATTTGGCTTCACATTCAGATTGAATGAATACTAGAATACTTGACAACTGTTTGTATCCGGTAACTGTGAAAGGTAATTGTGAAAACATTTTCAAAATAAAATTATTATTATATCTTAAAAACTTTTGCGTCAACGGCCTGATAAAATGATTTGTCCATAACATAAAACCGTTGAAAGACGTTGTCGTCTATAAAAAGAAAATGTTTAGCCGATAAATATTTGCTCAATTTCTTGACAGGACACACAAATCTGATGATAAAGTAATTTTGAAATTAAAAAAAAAACATATTTACATTATGTATAAACAATACCAACACCTAAACAATTTCAAAGCTGTCCTAAGAATTTCCTCTCCCCAATATTTGTTAAACAAACAAAACACTCTACTCTCTACTACTACTACACTACTCGTTTCTTATATATTGAACCTTTTGAACTGAAAATTTTGTACTTTGGATACATCAGGCTAAAGATAAGAGCGTTATTCTTTGAGTATTGTAGTGGTTGTACAATTTCAGTACTATTTACTAATTTTATCAAAGACTGTACTGTGTAAGTACTGTCAGTGATAATAAAATATTCTACCACCATTTTTCGTTTGTTAATGTTTTAATAAACATACTTTATTACATCCAATGCTACATTTGTATATGATATTTTGATAAAAAAATACTATTTGGTTTTAGATAATAAATTAATAATTTATATTATTATTATTAATTATTAAGTAACGTAAACTATATTTCGAGTCATTATCGGATTGTGATCATCTCCAATATATAGAGATCGTATTGATATGTGTAAATTATCAGAGGCTTTTAAGTAATCAGTAAAGCAACTTTGTTAGTACCGCATTTCTCCTTTATGGAACTCACCACCTTCAAAGCAGAGAGCGCCAAATAAGATGTTTTCACGTTATATTTAGTGAGCAATGCTTTGTGAAACGTATTTCAATCTTCATCCCCTTTGATGTTCATTTCTTAGTATCTAGTTTTGTGTTTACGTTATTAAGAAACATTTCTCTTTTGTAAGTACTCATTCTTAAGTTATAAGGTACCATGGATCTCTGACAATATTAATAGTAATTATAGCAAAAAAACACACAAAATGAAGTTAAACAATAAAGTACCTTATAATTTATAAAAACCTAGCTTCTGTCTGCGGCTTCGCTTTTATTTTTCGCGACGTTTGGAGGCGAATTGCGTCTCTATTTGCCCAAATTCATAGGAAAGAAGCTTCTTGAACAACAACACTGTTTAACTGTGTGCAAAATTTCCACACGAATTTATTCTGAAAGTATGTAAAGGAGAAACATTGGTTAAAGACATCCAATATAATTATAGACAGTCAGACATATATTCCAAAAGGGTAAAGTAACAAAAGGTTGTTGAATTATTATTAATATTAAAGAATATCGTTTGATGAAAGATGTTCTAAGAGAACATTAATTTCCAGAATGGGATCGAGAAGTCCCTTGGAATATAATAATAAATCTGAATTTCTTCTCAAGTATAATCGACAAAATTCGTCTCAACTTACATCTCATCAGCGGCCGCAATATTCCGGGACAGTGTCTATGGATTTCGAAATTGGGAATAATAGACAAACTCGATTACAGATTTCCCCCGGCGACGTTTTACAATTGTACTGCATTACTTGTGCTTTTCGGACTTATAGAAATTCAGAAAATGGGATAACTAACTAACGAATTCATATATATATATGTATAACCAACTAAAATCAAGGAATAAAAAAATGCATTAATAATTATTAAATACTTTATATTATACTTTAATAAGATAAGTTCAATGAACGTATAAGTGAATTTTTATTTATTTGAGATACATTAACTCAAAAATAACTATATTATATGCAATTTATAAAATGAAATGAAAATATTTTTATAAAATACACTTTGTATTATTTCTTATAAGTTATGAAAATAACATGATTACTATTTTTTAATTTCTATTCTTATTAAATGAAAATAAACAATATTTAAAAGGCTTTGAATTGAATTACATATTTGAATAATCTTAATGAATGCGTAACTTAATTTCCGTAAACTAAGTAAAAAATATAAATGCTTTTGGGTTATTTTTGTCGCCTAAATAAAATGTTTCTCATTGCTTACAGTAAAAGATTATCGTTAATTTTACTTGACAAAGTACTTAATAGGGTCGCTGTTACAAATGAGCAACTTAATCAATGGCTCACGTTGGAAGTTGATGTTAGGGTTTTGGAACTCGCTTACTACAAAAGTATTGCGTAGTAAGAAAGATGTTTGATAAAGTAAGTAATAATAATATATTGTACAATAGTAACTGCTTTTATATTTTGTTTGTACGGAAATAACAGACGGATAACCTGAGGATAAGCGCTACAGTCACCTTTATACGCTTGCCTATTATTATTTTGAGCGTTATTTTGCTACTATTATTATTTTGAGAAGATGTGAAACGATCCAATATTACGATACGAAACAATAAAAATTACGAAATAATGTCGTTTCAGATTTTATTTTAAATATTTACAATGTTTTTAGAACTAGGATCCGCCAACCAAGCGCGGCGGGTGTTGAGCTGAGCCCCTCTCCTTTCATCTGAATATTATTGATTTAGCTTCTCGCCATATCCCTTGCGGGGTAGTCAGAAACGACGGAGCGCCAAACGCTACGGTCCCTGCATACCTCTTTCGCCTCGGCCACAGACATCAACCTCTTCATACATGCCCTCTGGGGGGTCCTCATGCTTTTTACGTGACCTTCCTCCAGTATCATAGATACTGTGTTTTAGAAGGTCACTCGAGGTCTCCCCCTGTCTCTCTTACCGCTCACTTTTCCTATATAATCTTTTTTACTTTACAAAAACTTTTCCGTGATCATGCAGAGGGAAATGATCTGATCTATACACCCTCTTCCAGGTCTAAAACCTCCTTGGGCCTCCTACAACAGATCACTTTTCACCATACCATTTCTAAGGTTCTGCCAGCATACTTCAGCACTTTCATTTCCAGAATCACAGCTTTGAAGCTTCTTGAAAACCTTTTCTTGATATTCCTCTCTGATCGGTGGATCTTGAAGCTTCCAACTTCTTATGCGATAATTCGACTTCAAGCTTGGACAAGTCGTGCGGCTGCGCCAACCTGCAAACAGACCTCTTATTCTAGCAACGACTAGATAATGGTCTGTTCCCAGATCAGCACCACTAAACACTTGCGTGTCCATAACTTGGCTTCGATTTCTCTGATCTACCAGGAAAAAATCAATCATACTTCTTTCTTCTGCTTGCTTCCATGTGTACATGTGAATTTGTTTGTAATCAAACATCGTGTTTGCTACAAACAAATTTCTCTCCTTACAAAATTCCAAAATTAGCTTTCCAGCCTCATATACTCTCTTATCAGCGTACTAGCACGTTTTCATAACCACTTCGCGCGGTTCCAACCTATCCGTTAATATCTGCACGTATTATCAACTTTTCATTACCTCTGACCCTACTTAGAACATCCCTGACACTCTCCCAAAACTCCTCGAGCTCGCTCACTTGAGCTGAGGATACTGGCGCATAAATAGCCAACAAGAATACTTTGTTATCCCCAGCTTAAAGCAAATCCAAAGAAGCCTCGGGTTGATGGCATTATATTCTACCATTGCATTAACCATCCGAGAGGACAACAACACGCCTACACACCTTGGAAACCTCGCTCACTCTCTGGAACCAGCCAGAAAGCGACCCGGTTGCCAGGCAAATCGGTCGCATCATTGCCTTTTCGCTTGGTCTCAGACACACAAATAACATCCAGATCTTTGTCATCCATCACATCTAATAATTCATTCATCTTCTGTTCCATTCCTTCTCTTACATTCCACGTAGCTATTTGTACCTCCGTCCTCCACCTCCCGTCGTTCGGAACATGGCGTGTTGGTTGGCGGTTCCCAACGCCGCATTCGTTCATTTTATTCATCTGAATAGCTACAGGAAATATCGATTTATTAGAACTACAGTTACGAAACCGCACTGGCTCATTTATAAATGTTAAAATGGAAAGATAACTTTACTGAAACATAATAATAATGACGTACAGGTTTTTCTTTATTTGTTGATTAAACACACAATCGGGGGAATTCTGAATCAGATTATCTGTTATAAGTGAAAGTGGAACTTGTATAACAATTAAAAATAACCGTTTAAGTTATTAGAATTACGAGCAGCAGTCAAACATGTCACTAAACCTACAAAAGAATGCCCTTGGGAGTGGTCCTGTGCAATATCTATCTATTATATTTTGACGCCTGTCACAATTATTGTAGCAAAGTTATGTTATAATGAATTGCTAAGTTAAAAAAGTATATATTGATGTATGGGACAATTTTTGACCATTTAATCAAAATCTACAATCACGAATGTCACCAAAGAACTGCTAAACGAGCGGGACACTTTCTTGAATGCATATGCAAAATTTTAAAGCTCTAGCTCAAATGGCTTAGGAGGAGTAGGCGAACATCGAAACACACTTTTGACCAGTAAGAGCTTCGCTTCGCTCAGCTCAATAATATAAATTCTGATAAAATATAATAAATATAAATAATAAAACTGTATTATTTAGTATTTCTTATACAGATTTTTGATATAAAATCAGCAATATGAAGTGAAGGAAGGCTACATTTCCAATAGTTGTTAGTAAATTGATAATTGCTATTATGGTATTTTAGACTTAAAAAAAAATAAAACGGTCTCAGTTTCACAAAAATAAAATACTCTAAAATGCACTCTCTTCAATAGTTATTATATTTTTTATAGTTTAAAATATTCCTATCCCACAATCGTTGAGCGTCATAAATATTATAGTCGACTCATCGGAACTTTAAAATATGTTATATATTTTTATAATAAAAGACTATTACGATACTATACATTTAATCAATCCTCATATCTTGTGGTAGTTCGATGCAATTTTATATACACTTTTTAGAAAACCAGACAGACAAGGTTTTGTCATCCTCGCCACATAAGTGTCATTAATTTAAATTACGACACTTTTACGTACTTATAATTTTTTTTTATTTTTACTCTTCTTTTTCTTCATTTTTGACACCCTATAGACGCCCACTACAAGGCATAGGGTTCCCCCAAAGATAACCTCGATGACCGGTCTTGCGTTGCCCGCATCCAGCGACTTCCCGCGGGCTTAACTATATCGTCGGTTCATCTGGTGACAGGCCTACCCAAGCCGCATCTATTGGTTCGTAGTCGCCGCTGGGGAACCTTTCGGCTCTTTCGGCCGTTGGTTATACGAGCTATGTGCCTTACCAACTGCTACGTCAGACCAGCAATTCTTAGAGCTATCGGTGTATCGAATCGGTCGGTGATTTTGATCTCTTCGATTTTTATTCAATCTGGCGCCTTTGGCGAGACTGCAGTGGAATCCAGATCTCGACCGAATTGAAGGCTTTCTTTTTTTCATCAAACCTGATTGCGGGGCGATTCGTAATGACCCTCGTAAAAAACTTGTAGATATAATTCAGAAGTGAGATGGGTAACTCTTTAGCAAGATAGTATCACATTTTTTTTAAACTGCTGCGTCTGGCCGGGTACTAAATACAAGTATCAAGGAGCGAGGATATGTGCGAGTATAATGATAGAAAGACTGCGTAATCCACGTTACATAATATATTTATTACAGAGAGCTTACATTTAGTACAATATTGAATGGCGAGCGACGACTGTTATAGACTCGACCATAGAGTGTACATATAGAGATGTACCTGACAACAAGGACGGTATTAAATAGCTTCTTAAGGTTTTTCAAGAATGGTCGTCCATTGATCTTTAGTTTCTTCAGCTGGCTCTGCCCTATAGTCAGATTTTGCAAACACTTTAGAGCCCGTACTCCGCTCTATTTCTTTATTAATACAAAGTGTATTAAATTAACGCAAGTCGTCAGATGTGGCAATGATTAATCTGAAACTCAAAATTCATCTTTTTGCATAGTAGCTAAATGTTTTCGTCATCTATCAAAACAAAATGTGAAAGAAGCTTTGAAAACTTTATCCATTCGTTTTTCATGTGAAGTATAGTTGACAATATATTTCAATTCAACAAAAACTTTTTTTGATTCTACAAAGTAACATAAAAATAAACGATTACCAAAATAAAAACACATCAATTATTGGTCTATTACTATTAAGATTTGCTAATTGTAATAATTTAAAAATAAAATGTTATTTGACCTTCGAGCTTTTATGTCAAAAGCAAAAGCGACATGATGATTGAATGAAAGAGTAATTAAAATTGATAATCCCGCCGGATTGAGGTACAAAAAGAAGATTTCTTGAAACAGCGTTTCTCTTACAGCACCTACTCCGACTGAGCCTTATATTTTATTTTTTATACATATCTGTCATATAAATGAATATTTTAAATTTAATACTAATTTTCCAGTTTTAGCTACTGATTTAAGTTTTTTTTTAATACATTCCTATAATCGATAAATAAATAAAATCTTGTGTTGTATTAAAGTTTCTAGAGTAAAAAATTTGTTAATTGTCAGCAAATAATTCTATTGAGCTTGTGCTAACTTTGCAAAATCTAACCTTTACAAAATCAATTATAACCACTTTAATTGACTTTAATAGTGATAAAACCAAACGAACAATCAGATAGCTGCACGTCTAAGGTTTTCTTGGAATATGTTTTACGTGGCCACTTGCAAAAATGATATTAATTACAAAATTTGTTAAATATTTATTCTTTTTTATGATGTTAAATGGGATTTTGAATGCTGAGCCGCAAAATATTTTATATTTTCAATAAAACGATTTTTTCTAGAAAAAAATATTATCGTTCGGGCAAAGCTTCTGTTAGCGATGAAAAATGTTTATAATCCGTAAAAGACCTGGATAAAAATATATCAACGAGATAGTTTTTAAAATAAAAATGAATAAATAAACGTTATTTCGATTTTAAATAATATTTCTCGGTTTACTATTGTATCAATAAAATGTACGATTAATATATTTTCACTTTGTTAATATTTCGCCCAAAGTATAATAATTAATTTTTGTTAGTTTTTCAGCTATTTTAAATATAAAATGAATCAATTGATTTGTATTCATTCATTTTCAGTGAAATTCTCTGGCATTTATATCCATGGCAAAAGTAACTGCCTCTGCCTTAGATAAAAAAATTGCTACAAAGAAGTTTCATTATCTCTCTATCTTTTCAGTGCCTGTCGTATCTATTATGTTAATACATACGACATATATATTATTAAATTATTTATTTTATTTATCCAAACTATATTTTAATTCATTAATAATTAAATTTTATATTTGTCTCATTTAATTTATGTTAAACTTAAATGTATGCTCTTTTTAGCTAATATTTTATGGAGTTTAAATGCATTATTCATCAATCAATGCGATCCTATAGTAGCATGGTAATGAAGGGTGATTGTCCATTAAAACGAAATATATAGTCATAACTCGGTTACCGTATTATAAAATTAAATTATTTCTGGACAAGATTAAAAATGCAAATGTCCGCATAATTTAGATTTTTTTAATGTTAGTTAACTCGATAATATAACAAACTAGAAATAATATAACAAATTTTAGAATAAGTATTTTAATCACAACTAAACGTAGGTAGTAAATTGGCTATTTCTTTCAATTTCTACTAAATTAACTAATGGATAACTCTGTTTTTACCAATTCTTGATATTTACAACTTAGGCTATTTTGACCTTTAAATAAATTTGGGGATATACAAAACTTTGGAAAACGATTTCTATTTATGCAAATACTATCATGATTTCCATTTTTTTCGTTTAATTGAACTGGCTTTCGATTGGCTTCAGCTGGAATATCTTTAAAACTCTGCATTCAATTCTGTTTAACCCGTCTGTCCTCAAAATTCATTTTCTTTTTTATGTACGTCACATGAATGTTTCCTTCACTCTGAACATAACTTTATTTACACTGGCATCTATTATAATAGATCCTATGTTCTATCCGTTTTACCTCAATTCACTTACGTCTCCCCTCCCTCACAAAGTTTCTACATTATTTAGTGAATTTTTAATACATTATGTTTCACCAGTGCTAACCTTATAAGCTATGCTAAGCTAAGCTATTTTTCAAATCTGAAGTGGCCCAAAAGAGGACAAAGATATGTTACACAAAAAATATTTAGCTTCTTAGAAAAATTGAAATAAAAGGATGATACAAGTTTATTCACTTTTGACAACGTTTAAGTTTAAGATACTTTGAAGGGGTAAATATATATTAATAAATAGATATTAAATAACAATACAGAAAACGCGATAGTTATTGAATAGACTAAGTAAGTAATAATTATGAAAATAATTTTTAAATAATATACAAACAGGTTGTGGCAGAATCAGTTTAAGCGAATCCAAATAGTGTTAATTTAAATATCAGTTAACGTGTCATTAAAAAAAATGCTATATAAATATAATTAATTAATTAATTAAATTAGTCCTGTTTGTATTCAGAAACGTGTACTAAAACGTATAAATAACCTCAAGAGACGACTTCACAGCACCCTGCAAGAACTCATTAACTTTCCCCATCAGTTACCGGAAATGAGAATAGTACAAAGCATAAGTGTATTTAAGATTATATTTCATTTATTTCTGTTCCTTTCTCTGTTGTTCAGTATAATTTGACGAGAACAAATTTAATTATGGCTGCCTCTGACACCGTGATTATTCGATTGTTCGACTTTGTGTGTATATCTTTTGTTGGAAACATTTCGTTTGAAAACAATCTGAGAATAAGTTCTATAGGAATCATTTGTTAACTTATTTCCAAAGAGAATTTTAACCGTTGCTTCTAGGAATCTGTTTTACGTATGTTTATAATAACATTAAACCTACCGACAATTCTTGTATACCTGTTCCTACCGCACTCGGTCAAATTGACCGCTAATTAAAAGTTATTTTATTATATAACACAGGTAATAATGGAAATAACTAAAGGTAAAGAGTGTAGAAAATATTATAAGCATATTCTAAGAATGGTCATGTAGTTTGAAAACGATAAGTAAGTGTAAGTTTTACAAAAGTTTAAGAACGGTCAATTTGACCGGTTCTTGGTAGGTTTAGTGTTAAAAGTTATTTTATTATGTCAACGCAGGTAATAATGGAAATAACTAAAAGTAAAGACTGACGAAAATATTACATACATATTCTAAAAATTGTCATGCAGTTTGATAACGATATTATGACGTTTAAAAATGTGTAAGTTTTACAAAAGTTTAATAACGATCAATCGAATCGGATCAATCGAATCGAATCGGTACTTGGTAAGTTTAGTGAAAATATTTCGATGAATATATTGATAATTATATTTATATTTGCAGTGTAATGTGACATTTTTGTGATAAATAGAAATATTTTGGGTAGCAGGTTATCGCAATGTGTGTTATCTACTCTAAATCAAAGTGGTCATCTTTTAAGTTCCTGTAACTAATTGAGCCTCTACAAAACACGACGTCAAACACGACTTTACAATTAACATTTAAGTATACAATATTTTATACTCGGTAGAATACTTCACTCCTATAATGCACTAAATGATTTTTAACTTGTTATCAACTCCGCAGATGATCCATTATTGAGGCAAAAATAAAAATGTTAAAAGTAAACATATTAAAATACCGCTGCTTAAAACATTACTTAAATGATATATTTTAATAAACCTTACATTGTTGCTATTCACTATTTTAATTAAATCTACTATTCCCCAAATAATATCAATTAAAACATTCACTATATACAAACAAAGTAATTCATAATATTTTGATACTCTTCCAAAAATATTAATAAATAATAACGTAATCTTCTACAACATGTGAGACGTTATATACGGGTATATTTTAGTTGAATACATTATTTGAATTTCAATTATTTTGATACAAAAACGATAACACGTTATGTAATACAAAACGAACCTAAGAAAAGAACAATAAACTGCGCTCTATGTAACTTAATGTTACAAAAATACTGTTAATCTTTATAATACCAAGTACTTCTTATGATATAAGGGGATTAACATTTTACTAACGAGGAAAGAGAGCCAAAAATAAAAATAACTATAAAAACGGACAATTGTCAGTTTGGCTAACGATGAGATGATACAAACACTATCATCGCACGCTATTGTCTCTCTCTTCAGACAATGATGTCAACAACTATTCAAGCTGAAGCTGCTGTACCTTCTACCGACTGCGAAATCTAGACAAGTTGTTTCTTTTGTGAGGGTTCTGTATCAAATACGAAATTTGTTTTGTTGTTTTTCTTAATCAATATCTTTTAATGATATAAACTATTGTGTATGCTTAATAACGAATCTGTATTAAATTTAACTATTATATTATACAAAGTATTCTTCAAGAAACACACCACATTGAATATTTTAAAAACAAATAGATTTTTTTCGATTATCTTCGATATTATAATTATCGAGGTTAAGCTTATTTGAAACATACGTAAAAAGCCATATTAGGAATATATACCAAGTTACTGAAATGTATTAACGTTCGTCTTATTTAATTCAATATTCATAATCGCGCCTGGAACCCTACTTACCGACGTGCAACGTAGCAACTCTGACCTTTCATACACAATTAACAATCTTAATTACTTAAGAACTACAGTCTTGACATTCTTAAGTATTTTTAAATGCCCTCTACGGACTTGAGGCTACTGCTTTATACTTTAACTAGCTTTGTCCTTAGCTTCACTAACTTCCCTACTGACCTATTAACTGTTGGTTTTCTTAAAATCTACAATTATTTTGATATTGGTAACAAGAATCAAAAAACCATTTTCAGCTCTTACATATGTATTAATTTAATTAACGTTATGTATTTTAATATATTCAATGATAGAATAATTGTTTGGCCTAATCTAACCAAACACTTAGATCTCAGAAAAGTAAATACTACCCACAAAAAATTTGTATGCAACCGTTACAATACAAAAATGCGCTGTGATGGAACTGTGGTGTTACGAAAAGTGAAACAATGAATTCATTATTCTCTCACTTAATGAATCACCTTCCAACGACAAATTTTAATGAATTGACGACGCCCTAGGTTAATAATGTCCGCGATATGGTAAAATCTAAAATTCTAAGTTTACACAATATTATAAATTCAAATACTTTAATTTTTTTTCGATATTTTGTCATATTAAGAAACCAATAAGTATCTTTGAATTTTTTTTAACATTTTTATTTTGCGTTGTCTTTTTAATCAACTTAAATAAGTAGCTAAACAAAATATCATAACTGTTTAATTTCATCCAAGTACATTACACTAGTTGGCAATAATTATTACAGTCATTAATCACTGTTATTGTTGATTTATTGTATATTGAAACTCTAGTTAATGGATTGGAAAATGCTATTCAGATTAGTATCAATTAATATTTGGAAACAAATAGAGAAAATCCGTTACTGTAACCTTTTAAGAAAAATTAATAATAGCATTAATTTAAAATAAACTGAAAAAAAAAGTATAGTTATAAATATATCCAATTTCAAATTCAATTAATACAATTTTTATTTAATTGTAAAAACATTAAAATTAAGTTAATATTATATTGCTTTTGGAAATATGGTATAGAAGTAGCTTTATCTAGAAATTTGGCTAAAGATTTGAGTCATATATTAAATAAAATCTAAAATCTATAATTAACTAAAACATGTAATACCATTATTCCAATAATAGAATCATCAGCATGGCAACCCCAGAAACACTAAATATCATCAGATTCAACTATAGTAAAAGAATGAAAGAAATGCATAGCAAACAAAGATAGAAAAAAAACATCTACTTGTCTAATGAAATCTATTTCTTTTGAATGTGTGTGATTGTTGGAAGTCAGGGTAAAATTCTGCCTTATAGAAAAATATCTTAGTTATAATACGCAAGTTCTATTATAAAACGAATATAATGAAACGGAGAATGTTTTCCACCAATTACCATTCGACCACTAGTAGCTATGGGATTTATATTATAGTGATATTTTGTTCAAAAACTATGACATTTTATATATTTTCGCCCTTGTGATTAGTCCCTTGTTACAAATTTTAAAAAAAGTTATACGGTATAAATAAATTATAATAAAACTAAAAATCTGAGGACTATAGCGTAATCATATTAAAATTCTCAACCTGACACTTCTTCAGAAACATTTTGGTAACCGAACAATAAACAAATACACAAACAAAGAATAATTTACTTGTCAGCGGCAGCCATAATTAAGTATGTTTCTGACAATGCGCTGAATACAAAATGGAAAATAAATGAATTAAACTTGATCTTACATAAGTAGTTTTACTTTATTTTTGACATATGTAAGAGACGTTGTTGAGTATAATGAATTGACGTGAATATCTTTCTCTGGATTTGTTATAGAATTATAATCCCATAAATCGTGAAGAATATAATAATATTGAGGTATAATAATGAACTATGATAATACAACACTAAATGTTCTATCTTTACAATTTCTTAAACTTAAATTGGGCTAAATTTAATATCTATAAGATATTATCGTTTTTACATACTTAATAAACTTTGAAAACAAATTAAAAGTCGAAAGATCAGACACCAGGAATAAACAACGTCAGTATGATATTTTAATCATATAAGTATAGTGACTATTACACTAGGGCCACGAGAATAATAGGAATTAAAATGACTTCTATATGAAACGAAGCAGTACTTAAACCTGAATATGATACCATTTGGCAAATGACTGTCCGTGTTAAACATACCATTTTCATTTATTATAACTTGTTGGTTGGTATCTTTAAAATCATATTTTAATTTTAAATTATCAATAACGAATTATCTAAAATGAATTTAAGTAATTTACACACTTATATAGCACAATATATGACTTGAGAAATCACTGTACAAATTAGTTACCTTTCGAAAATAGTCCCGGAGTAGTAAATATATAAATATAAATAATAAAAGTTATTGGTTATATACATACTTTCCAGGAGATTGTTTTAAAAACATAAAGACGAGCATAACAAAACAAAGTCTTTTTAAATTTCCAATCTGCAGTTTTATTTGACACTTTCCTTCCAGGCCTGTCGATATTCGAATGCGGAATGCCCCCAGTAGCTTGTCGCTCGATGACAATATTTTTCCTTCCGAAAACGATTGATGTTGAAATTCCCAGTCGTTTATTTGTTCGGAATCCGGAATAATTAAGTAATTAAAATGGAATTTCTGTGTTATGGACGTCTCCTGTATCCATTTTTTTATGTGAGATTATTAAATTTGACTTATCTTTCAATGTTAACCAATAATTAACCAACAATTAAAGCAAGTTTTCTTTACAGATTTTATAGAAATACTGATTTACTCAGTAATATTAATAATTCATAGTAGGTTAATGTTTTAACAAATATGGATCGATTAATGATGGAATGATATTTCAACACAAAATAACATTAATGTGGCGTTTTGCAATTTTCAAAAACCACTTTTTTTAATATTGTATAGTATTCAACAATAACGACTGGAGAACCAATATTAATCTATTATTCTCTTACGAAATAGAAGGGTGAAGACGTTTTAAATAATTGAATATAAGTGGCAATAATAGCGACTCGGGCGATCAGAACACTGAAAAGTTTTAACGGGAAATTGAAAATGGTCTGTCCCTATGATTGTACATTTCTACCAACGACACATTTATTGAATTTTGTATAATATACCTAAATATTATATATAAGTTTGTTATTTTTTTTTGTATTCTTGATGATAAATATATACAACTACATTCTTCCTTTCCCGTGTTCTAGTTCTGTTAGTTTATTCGTTTTATGCGATACTTTTGTATAATAATTCACAAAGTGCTAGTAGCTTTCATCTAAGCTATTACTAAACTTATCAAATATATGTTAGGATATATGTATTCGTGGTTTCGTAATTTATTTCGATATTTCGATAAACAGTAAACTAAACTCTGGTTTCAATAATGAAATAACTAATATATATTTAAGACTTTTAGTTATATTATTTGTTTTACGTTTGATATTAAATACTCTGGTAAATACGCATACGTTACCTCTCAAACAGTGTATAAAAAGCAGTCGTGAATTACTATGTTCCCCATAAAAATCAAGATTTATCATCACCATAAACAAAAAGGGTCATTTTTTTAGTCTTCTGTATTTCTTATAATCGATAGCTCAATATATATATATATATATATTTATAATAGTAATCATATAATAGTATTTTTGTACAACGAAAACTTTCGTTACAATTTGGCGTCATTACTTTTTTAATCCACTTACCAAATTAATAGCCACAATTTTATATAGATAGAAAGATAGTAATAAGTTAATTTAAGTGGGAATGTATGTTCATAAACTTGAAAGTCACACTAAATATTTTTAAAAGTGATTTATTTATCAACATAGAGAAAAATATTTGCAAGCTTAATAAACGGTGTTAAAATTTTTTCCATCGTTTTATTTTTATTTTATTTTAATTATTTTATTGTTTTATTTTATTTTTTGATACAACAGAAGTTGAATAAAAGATATTTATTACGTTTTTAAACCTTCACAAAACATGTTCAAAAAGGTTAAAATATAAAATTTTATTGAATTACTACTAATATACGAGTATAAGAATTAATGGCTACTCTTTACTTACAATTTCGATTGATAGAACATGCTATGAGAGAACATTAATTTCTAGAATGGGGTCAAGAAATCCCTTGGTAGCTAACAATAAATCCGAATTTCTTCTCAAGTATAATCGACAAAATTCGATCTAAAATTATAGCGCATCAGCGGCCGATCCCAAAATAAAATTCCGGAACAGTGTCGGAATTTCGAAATTGAGAATAATAGATAAACCCGATTACAGATTTCCCCAGTTCACTTTTTACAATTGTGTTACGTGTGGTTCAAACTGATGGAAAGCTTCAGAGAGTGACTTAAATAACTAGTGGGGTCAATGGGCCTTTGAAATATCTTAATTAAAATAATAAAACTTAATCAGTTTTATGATTTATTTTGTCTAATAAAAGAAAATCATTAAAATGTTAATAATTGAAAACAATAAAAAAAAATATTTTGCATTAAATTATTATTGTGAATTAAGTAAATATATTTACAAATGTCTGTATTTTATTTATATCTCATAAAGTAAGTAAATTTTTAAGTAAATTTCTAACTAATACTTATATACTTTTGAATTTGATGCTAATACTTATATACTTTTGAAACTTATATACTTTTGAATTTGTTGCTAATTCAAAAAGGTAAAAGTAAAAGATATTATCTCAAAACATTAAGAGGAAGTAAATAATTGTTTCGAAAAACTATCATCATTCTCCAAACTATCTCTATCCAAAGTAATTATGTTTGAGTTAATACTGTTTTAACTCAGTAGTTTTTAAGTACGTTTATGATACTTGACTATAATGCACGTCGATACCTTCAATAATTTGTGTATTAAGATTTTTTATTGTGAATAATAATTTTAAAGTAAATTTAAAAATGAATTTCATATAGCAGGTAATTTTAAAAAAATTCTTTCATAAAATATGCTCTGTATTATTTCTTTCAAAATATAAAAACACGTGACACGATAAAAGAAATTTCAAAAGTAAAAAAGCATTAAAGCAGCTAATAAAATTGGACAATAGAATGAATAAACGCTTACATTGCACGGACGCTTAGCTTTGGACGGTACATAAATAAAAAGTCATCATTTAAACATGAATGTAAAAAAGGGCAGAAAAAGAACTTTAATTATTCCTATATCTTATCATTTTTTTTATAAAATAAAGAATTATAGTGATCACTTTCCTTTAAAAATACCTAATAAAAAAATAATAGCACACTTTAAAAAACTTGCTTCATCCTTGGCACGTACATGAAGAATCAATGAAGAAAACCTTCTGACGTCTCATTTCGTTATCTCAGGTCATTGCCCGCCCCCATCAAATATCTACTTTATTTTCCCACCATTAAATATAAATATAACAAATAATTTTAATTTTAATTCAGTGTATAAATTTAGCCACACCCTTGTGTTGTGCAATTACTCAGCTAATAAAAGAAATTATGTTTTTTTAATGTCTTATTTTCTAAAATAATAGTAAGAATGAAAGTCATACACATGTTTTATATACAATAGCAGCTAATATAAATACACTAACTATTTTAAAAAGAAAAAATATATATATATATACTGCCGTCTAAACTACGGTATGTTTGAATTATGATTAAATAAAGCCCAAAGGTCAATGAGCAATAAAAATATTATACATATGAACATTAATTATAAGTGATGTAATAATATTTCTTAAATAATTTAATTCAGTCTTTCGGCATCTTTTATTGTTATTGGTCCTGAATAATAAAAAATTAAGTAAAGAATTATTTTAAATTTTCTTAAGTGTTTCAAATTCTAAAGGTCTAAAGACTTATTGATTACAATTTTCGTTGTTATAATAACCTTTATAAAGTTATTATATAAAAAAATATATTTCTGAATTCAATCACTATCACAAAGTAAACCTGTCTTTGAAAAATTATAATTACCTTTAAACCAAGAATAATTATTGTAAGAAGTATTTTATTATTCTTTCTTATTATCAAATAAATGATAGTGAAATAATAGAAATATAAAAACAAAACAGTACTTTATGCTAAATAAGTTGGTTCGTCACTGTAATTGATGGTCCAATAAATTTTAAAAAATTAACAAATAATTCGTATTAACATAACTTCCGTAAACGAAAAAGACTGTATAAATGCTTTTGGGAGCTCTTTATCGAACGACATTAAATGTATTGTGAAGCATCCTCAACATAATTATGAAGTTCAGTCAAAGTTCCAACAAAGAAACTTCAAATACAGATCGATTCATTTGAATAAGAAATGACATTAATCATTAATATTGCAAATTTTAAATATGATTTATGCAAAGGGTTTTAGAATGACTATTGAAAATAAACTATTAAAAGGGATAATGAATTCCGTTCGATAGATTCGTCAATTCTACTTGATTGAAGTATTAATAGGGTCGCTGTTACAAATGAGCTTCTAAATCAATGGTTCAAGTTGAGTGTTGATGTTTGAAGTGTAAGTATTCACTTTCTAAGACTGTAGTTCGATTTAATTCCTCCATTGATAGTAATGAAAGCTGATATGTTTAATAAAGTAAGTTTTATATATATATAAATTTAATAAACGTATTAGTTTATCTTTTATTTTTGTATTTGTGCAAACAAGCAAACTTTTAGCAGACCGATTTTCTTGTTGACGGTTAAGAAGGTTTACAACCATAAGGAATTGGATTAGATAGAAGATGATTACGACCTAAAGGAATTGAAAGGTATTGGACATCTGATTCTCTCATTCACCATACGCCATTTCGTATACATTTCGGTACGTGAGTATAGTAGTATCCTGATGAAGTCAACGTAAATAGGCACTATGACAACTCGGCTTCACCATCTCTAAAAGCAAGTGATTTATATCGTAAAAATATCGGTCGAATTCGTAAGTAATTGACTCCTTTCTTCACTTTCCTATTATTATTTTGAGTTTGTGGGTTTGTATTGACCTACTTATTATTAAAGTTTATATTTTTTTTTTTGTGAGCCTGATTTAATTCATATTCAGTTTCCTTTACTCCTAAATGTTATCGGTAAGTTCACACATTAAGACAATATTGATTCATATTATTTATTTATAGAGGATATTTTAAAATCATTCAGGTTGGAAAACCATAAATGTTTAATAAAAGCTGGCATCAAACTACAGTTACACAGCTGAATACATATACTCCTCCACACTAGTTGTTACTGACAGCAGATAACTGATACATTATTAATCGTTTCATTTGAATGCGATCGCAGATCGCTCCCCGCGGACGAGTGTTCGATCTCACAACAGCGGGTAACGAGTTCATTGAGAGCAGTTTGTATGTATCTGTGTGTTCTCTGTAACAGGCTCTTATTGTGTTTTAGTATTCAATCTCCTGAGACTCGATTCTGTTGATTGGGAAATTCACATGAACTCTCTTTGGTAAAGTTGACTTTATATATCAACCTTTGTATTTTAATAAAGTAAAATTATTATTTAATTTCGTACGTTCTTAATATTGGATATATACCTAGTTAATTTATTTATATACTTGTGTTTTTGGCTTATTATTTGATTATAATATTTTTTTTGTCATCAATAGTTAATATAGCTTTTGGAATTCATTTAATTTCATTAGTTACAATGAAACATTATTTCATTTTTAATTATATATACTACTTCTACCTCCAGTTTAAAACTGCCATTTGCAAAATAACAACCATTAACAGATTTTACATAGATCTTCAATGTTAAAGTCGCACAAGTTACACAGAAATTACAAGACACACACACAGTTACAAGAAAAAATATATAATAGGGCCCAAAAGCTAATATAAAAATTTAAGGGATATTACCCTAAAATATCATTATAACTTTATAAAACAAACTAGATATGTTTCTTAAAATATTCAAAAATCATTTTGATGCTATTAAACCTCATAATTATTCGACGTCAACATTCATGAAATTATCAAATAAATACCATTATTGATGGTTATGGGTAAGAGAGACTCTTGCCTGTAGAGTCGAAAATATTGATTTTAAGTGTATTGAATAGTCGAAGCTTTATTTACTATCATATTGCAAATAGTTCAATTCGATTAAAATGCTAATTGTTACATTATACAAAAATGATTATTTTTGTAACTATACTGTTACAAAAATTATCATTTTTTTGATTAATTTCATATAGAATAAAAAACACTGCTCTATGTGTAGACTAAGTCTTAATTAATCTATCGGCACTTTCGAGTACACACTCGACTATCAAGGAGATAAGAAGTGAACTTAAAAAGAAATGGTTGTTACTCATCTGATTTTATATTTTACAAGTTAATAAATAATAAGGGAAGGGATAAATAATCTTGTGACATATATTTTTAGTAAGAAAAACATTTTGTACAAAGATAAAATATGGTAATTGATTTTAATATCAATACTGATCTTTTAATATTATCTGATTCCACTTTTAACGCATGCCATAAGTGTTAAAAGTAGAACTTAATGGAAATAATGGTTCTTATGTATAAAAGAATGTAAAAAACGGACTATTTATGTGAATTCGTTACTTTAGAATTCTATTGAAATCCTTACAATTGGTCAGCAATATTCAAGTTTTAGGGACATTGTACATAAAGCAATTTTTAATAAATCCGAACAGGATTTCATAAACCAAAAGTCAATATCATATCACATACATAGTTAAGTGAAGTTTAACATGAATGAAACGTTAGGTAAAATAATGCTATTTTGGAAGTATAAAGATGTTTGAACAAACTCTTACTCTTACGAAAAATATATTAAAATATATTTTAAACTATTAACCTCTCAAATGATCAAACTGATTTTTTATTCACAGTTCAATTATTAACGATTGATATGTAGCGATATATCGTATTACAGTTTGATATATACCTCGTAGTTAGATGCGAGTGCAACTTAACTTCCGACCTACATTTGCTTCACTTACGATCGATGTTTTGGCAATTTCACGCCGTATTTACTTATTTATTTGTTTATATCTTTTTCACTTTGAATCATTATCAGTGATCACTTGTGTACGTCAAAATGGAAGTGTCAGGAGGGCCTATTTCGATACCAGATTTATCGTAATAAGCCCTTCTGTAAAAGCACTGTCCAACTTAATGTTAAAGCTATGAGGGTTCCAAACGCATCCTAGTCTGAGAAGAACCACACAACAAACTCAGCCGGATATATATTTTTTATATTGTGATCACTGTTTCACAAATGTCAATCTTAAAAGCTATTTTGGAACAACTAGAACCGTCGCAATATAATGAAAAAAAAAAAAAATAATAATAGCAAAAAAAAAATAATGATAATAATAATAATAATAAAAAATAAAAATAGGCCTGCTACACAACCAGTCACCGCAAGCAGCACCCGTTCACGACCATAACGCAAGAGCCAGCCATCAGCACATCGCACATATTTGAGGGACGAGCGCAACCCGACTCCCGACGCTACCGCAAGTAATGACTTCTAAGGAATCGGTGTGATGCAACAGGTCGATAAAACGAAATTAATCTACAACAAAAAACAAATTGCTGAGATTACTAGTTATTCGCAATATAATACAATTCATTCCCAGGCCATACCGTCGTTGATGTAATCCTGTAAATTATAGTAAGATTTTTTTATCAAATTTATTTTTATATAAAATTAAAAGTTATTTAATGATAAACTTAAGGCGTCATTTGGGAGCTTATTATAAAAACGTATACAATTAACCTTAAAGGATTTACCTATTTTATGGAGCCTAGTGTTGGGCATAGCGAGTTTATTTTTATTTCTCGTATTAATTTTATGAAAATCACAATTTTTTCTAAACTTAGAAATATTTTTATAAACGTAAATTAAATTTTCATAAATATATTGATTATAAACAGTCATTATTTTAAATTCTTTAAATTTGTTTCTTAAGGAATCTCTAGGTCTCATATTATATATTGCTCCAACAGCCCTCTTCTGCAGTGTGAATATGGTATCGATGCCGGCTGCATTACACCATAAGAGTATAAAACTTACGAGTACTTACGAGTACTTTCACTAAACACCCATTTTCTACCGTTTATATCTTTGAGAGTCGATCCAAGAAGTTAGGTTAGACTTTAAGAGTATAACATACTTTAACATTGTTGAGGGATGTCTATAATTTCTATTATGGATAAAAAAAATTAAATGAATTCTATACAACATATTTCTTTTCATTCCTTCCTTTACATATCGTGAATGTTAATAAAAACTTTTTATGTTAATTATTTTGGTTTACATTTTGGTATTCAGCTCGAAGTATGAAGTTGTTTGAAGATGGTATTCGACACGACACGACACGACACAACACGACACGACACGACACGACCGGACACGACACGACACGACACAATACGACACGATAAGATACGATACGATACGATACTATACGATATCGTAGAGAATATAATCGTAATAATTTAGAAAGGTGGTACTAGATAATGTTATTAATTGACAATCACGCTATTATAAAGGATAAGGGATTGGAAGCAGATCATAATGTTTATGTTTCAGTTTATAATAAGCTAGCTGTTGTCCTCGACTCCGCAATAGTCTAGAAAATCTGAGATCCAGAGAGAGTCTAAGAAAAGTAAAATTAACCGACTTTTTTTAGAAAAAGATATTGATGATAAACGGAATAAAAATAAAAAGGAGTCTGTGAAAGCAGGTCGTCAATCTTCGCTTGGACGTGGTTCAAGAATTTAACAGTTTCTTCATTACCACTATGGGACCCGTAGAGACACGAGTAGACCATGACATGATCGTCCAGGTCTATGCGCAGCAAGAGTACTGATACCCCGAATAAATACTTCCTTACGAATACAGATACCCCGGCGGATGGTATAAAATTATTTTCTAGTTTATACCCGGAATATGATCGGTACGCTTTGTCGCTAGGTCTCCGTCAAAAACAACAAGGCCGGCTGTGCCATATCTAGGTGATAATGGCCGCCGTTTAGGTTAGAGTGAAATTCAAAAACTTTACCTCTGACTTTAAATTTATTTTAAAACGAAACAAGAATACATTTAAATACGAGGTTCAAAGTATGTTCTTTGTCTGTGACGATGTCATGTTACATTAATTAAGCTAATATTGAGCTACCTGTGTCCTAGTAATCTTACATGTAGCCCAGATTAATTGGTCCTTTGTATTATATGATGATCCAATGTACTAATAAATAGACATAATTCATGGTCATGGTTGATGGCTAGTTGTACTTGTACAGGCATATGTGATGTAAGGCGTAATAGCTCAAATACGTAGATTGTCGAGTTATATAGAGCACTATAACAAATTTAAAAGAAAATATAGCAATTGAGCGAGTTTTGCTCAACTGATATATTTTCTTGACATTGAAATTATTCTTTATTGTATATTTTTTTCATTTCACAGTAAACACCGTTATAAAAAATATATTGCGACTACAAATTTCCTAAAAGAATATTAAGTGAAGTCAGATTTTTAAATTTAAGATAAGATTTTTGTTTTCAGTCAATAGTTGAAGAGATTTTAAAAATTAATACAAGCCAATCTCTTCCGTACACTCAGGACTATACTACCGAAGCACCGGCACCATAAAGCATCATACTGTTTAAAGTATTTCATAAACTTTATTCTTGAAAGGATTCTCGTGCATGTGCTAAATTAATAGGAGTAACATGTGTATAAGACAATAGAACCGCGGAGTTCACCGTTATTTAGACCCACATTTATCTTATTTGCTATCGAAGCTTATTTAATTTCACGCTGTATTCACATTCACAGAACTTTTGCTCATTGCTGTATTTCTTTTGTGCGATAAAAAATGAATTTTTGCTATTGAATTGTGAAAAGAACGGCTGTGTTTAAAATTTTGTATGAAAATATTAACACTTATTTACTAAAAAGTAAACGAGTAATTCGAGTGAACGAACCTTTATCGGCAGTTGGAGATGGTTCAATCAAATATTAAGTTATCGTCAAAACAAAAGGAACAGAAAAAACTAAACTTCGAACATTTTATATATTGTGAAGTATAAGAAAGATATTTTGTTGAAGTCCTCTTTCTTTTAATATTACAGAATTAATTGTTAACTCGTAAATAGTAACGTAATATTTTTAGATGTTCAAATTGTCCCTTCTAAACAATCTCTTGAAATAATTTTGGATCGCCTTTTTACTAGGACTCAACGTGAGAAAAAGCTATTTAACTTATTTCAAACCCATCGTTGTGGCTCTGTTGTTCCTTTTAAGTAAAAGCATTTTAAAGATACCGTAAACATTTTATTACACAGTGTAATTACACTATTGTATAATAGTTAGTAAGATCAACCGTAACCTATGCATATTATTATTATTATACTAATAATCTGTGTGTCCAACGGCAGTAGAGGTATAGTCTCTTGTCTGTTTACAGATTTAAGAACGTTAATAGAGACAATTCTTTTTTGTGGCAATTTCACTTATTCTGTACAGTGTGTCTACAAGTAATCACAGCATCAATATAGCTGTTATAGGTATGTTAAAAATTACCAAGAACGGATTTTATGAAATTCCACCCACAAAGGTCAATATGCCAATAACAGAAAAATGTACTTTAAAGCCATAATGTTAGTTATATATGAATATGAGTTTGAAAATGAATCACAGTTTACAGGATCTTTAGTGCATCCATGAGTTACACATGCAGTAGATTGCCTCAAATCATTGACAGGCTTTGTTGATGTTAAGGAACTCTATAATATTAATGTCACATTAGTTTAAATGCGTTTCATTTTCTTCCTGGAAAACCCGAAAGTTGCAAAGTCGTTTTGTTTTTTAATTATTTATGTAGACAAAGTATACTAAGTAAATAAGTAAGATGAACTATATATATATTTTTACTGTTCGTTGTTTAACAGTCTTCAGTAATAGGGAAGAATAAAGCTGCAGGACACTTTCTCAAAAATTTTGATGTATTTACAATATTTGAAGTGTGAACAAATTATTTATTCTACACAAAATTAACCACTACAATATACCATTTTATACTGTCCAAATGTAATCGCACTAGGGTTATAATTTTTTACTACATGTTTAAATTATTATGGATAATATGAGACTGTAACAGTCTTAATACAAATTCCTTATAAAAAGATGAAATATGTACACAAAACTATTATTATACATTTATATAAACGCCCTATAAAGTTCAGAGTTGCAGGTCAGTTGTATGGAATAATGCTAAATAAATAATATCAATCTATAGAGAAGAGATCAGTTTTTTAGTTTCAATAATTGAGTTTAATCAGCCGAGTGCTCGCGGGATATTTAATATGAACATTTTATGAGAACTGAGCGATGGCAAAACATTTTTTTAATAGAATATTTGTTATGTACCACAATTTTTGAAACATTGTAATATATTACTAGTAATATAATTTTAAATAATAATATTATAGGTATAAGCTACAAATATATATGTTATTTGTAATAAAATATCACTATATTTGTTTACTATTAATCAATGTATAATTCAATTAAACGCGTAATGGTTAACTGTTCACTTATTTATATAAATTGCCAATCACCATCACCAATTATATATCAGAATTAATCAAAAATCCGGAAGCTATTTTAATTATAACTGCATATAAGAAGTGACCAGCACAGCTGCTGTTTGCAATACGAATATAATTTATTTTAACAGAATAATTTATTGTACGAGCCTATAAGATATAAATATAAGATTGAAATTGACTTTAAAATTTAGACCAAACAAAGTTTGTTGTTAATATAATTTAACTAGCTTATTCCCTCCCGCTTCGCTAGGCACACTATTAATTTGGATGTGAACTTAGGTTACTATAGTAACCTTTGTTTTATTACCGTTATCATCGTAATCGTTGCTATGGTAACCGTTGCTATAGTAACTCTTACCCCTGCGTTAATTGTATAGCTCCTACAGGCTTAAAACTTGGCGAAATGCAAAAAGTTGATATCCGTTGGGATAGGAATTCCATAATATCCTTTCTTAGTGGACATCTACGTCAGAAGTAACTTTGTAAAACTTTAAGTTAATCGGACAAATAGTTTCGGAGATTTCATGATGAGCCAGTGGGTGGTAAATCGCTTATATGTATATAGATAGATTACTTCCTTTTGGTATGACACATGTAATGAAATTGCTAATTTATCGTTAATTTTATTCCACTTTGCTTATTAACATCACTAACATTAATTTGTATGTCTTTGACTTTATGAATTATTTTTCATGTATCAAAAACCTTTGACATTTAATATCTTAATAATTAAAATCAATTTAGTAATGGTATTTACTAACAATTACCTAAAATTCCATAGTTTACAAATCTTCACTCAAGAATCAATTTACGCTCTATAACAATTTGCTTTTAATTGTTTCGGTATTTCAAATTATTAATTATTAATAACGAATACACCAATGTTATAGTTTATAACATAGTTATAAAGTTAAGTTAAGTAAAGTTATAAAGTTAAGTAAAGTTTTTCTATTGGAGGTACGGAAAAAAGGTTATGTTGCCACCTTATTATTTGATATAATTTGCTTTGTTTTAACTATATTTTAATTAATCTGAAAAATAAAGCAACACAGTATATTATTATTATTCATTTATTGCACACCATTTATATAATCAAATACTTTCATATGGTAACGCGTAATTAGAACACTGACATTTACGTCGATTGGGTTTTGAAATTAAAGGCCTGAACCTGAACATCACGCCTGCTGGTGACTGGCACTTGAACGCATGTTTAACCATTATCTGCTATTGATAAACCCAAAAAGAAAACATTAGATTAAAATAAACCTAAATAAAAGTAAAAAAGTTTTTATCAATAAATATATTAAAATTTTCACAGTTCAGTATTAGGAATATTAATAATATGTAGTCTATATTAATTGTAGTGAAAACCAAAGAAACGTTACAACTCAAGTATTTCAAAGGTTAATTTTTTTTCATGTTATTATTTACCTTGTCAAATTACATAGTAACTAAAATCTATTGTATTCAACAAAACCTGTATGGAAAAAAATGACGAGGGTTGCACGTTATTTACATTTTATCTGCAGCTAGAAAAACGCAAAAACTAAGGTTTTTAATCTGTCGCTTCGCACTGGCTATTCATTATCTGTCAGATGCGCGATGGCCGCGGGTCGTGAGGGAGTGTGAAAAGATTAATCAATATTGTTTTATACTGAACTATAGAATTGATCGAATTATTTATTAACTTGGTGCTACGCTATGTTGGTAAAGTAGAGAGACAATATAATAACATGAAATATTACTCAATATTGAGTACTGAAAATGAGAAGATACGATATTTACCCTTTTTTGCGCTAAGCATGCCTCGCTTTTACTTTATCTTTAATTTTAAAACAAAATAACATCGGCAAAACAATACTTACAATAAACTAAATTTATAAAACAAAATGTAAACTGAGAGCGTGGTTGCTAGGTGGTGAAGTCCAGTAGTAGCTATTTGATGTAGTCGTTGTATTTATCTGACCGGGGAAGAACCCACCCTATCTCAGAACATTGACGTGAAGTAAATAAAATCATATAGCTATGTCCGATCGGCGAGTGGGAGAATTCACAAAAAAAGAAAAAAGAAATCATAGTAAAATCTTGACTTCTCATTACATTGCCTATTATATAGAGTACAAGTTCCATCCACTTCCAACTTTTGGGGCACGTCGAAGCGAAGATTACACATTTTTTTCTGATGCGGTTTGGCTAGGGTTACATTTACACCGGGGACTATTCCGAACAGGTATTTGATATCATACCTGCCACCAAATTTCATCACCGCACAGCACGTCACCGCCTGCAATAACATCCGTACCACCTGGATGTGTGGCGATCTTATACTGTGCCGTTTTCAAGGAACTTTCTTCTATGTACCAAAAAGATGTGAAATGAACGTCGTTCGGTATTTCTAGATCATTAAGACATGGGTACTTTTAAAGAGTTCAAAGAGCATATACACTGTGAAATACCCAACCGAAGGGAATAGTTTTTATAAAACATACTTACATAATAGTTACCAATAATAATTCAGAACTACTGCAACGATCGTTGTAACGAGAGTTGTGGCGTATTCAGTCCAAAACCACCAACCCTTTTAAAACCCGTTTAAAGCACACTATATTATGTAAAACTGTAAAAAAAATTATAACATTCTCTAAGTTTCGTCACAGTTGAATTTATTTAATCATATTTCGACAGAATTACAATAACTAAAATAATTCTCGTTTTAGTTTTCGTAATTCTGTAATAGATTATTCAAACCAATTTTTTGAACATACTATTAATCGAGAAATTTATTTATTTATTTAATGTCACGACATATCCCTTGCGGGGTAGCCAGAGACGACGGAGCGCCAAACGCTACGCTCCCTGCATACCTCTTTCGCCTCGGCCACAGATATCAACCTCTTTATGCATGCCCTCCGGGAGGTCCTCATGCTTTTTACGTGACCTTCCTCCAGTATCATAGCTACTGTGTTTTCGAAGGTCACTCGAGGCCTCCCCCTATTTCTTTTACCGCTCACTTTTCCTGTATAAATCTTTTTTACCATTCTTTCATCACTCATTCGTTCGACGTGCCCACCTGAGCACATTCTTCTTCATTCTCACCGTGACATCTTCGCTAGTACCTGCCATTCTGTGGATCTCTTCATTGCGGATTCGGTCAGCTAGACTGACTGCGCATATTCTGCGAAGAGATCGCATCTCCACAGCATTCATCTTTCTTACATTCTTCTTCTGTGTTAGCTACGTTTGGCTGCCATGTAACAGCGTTGGTAGCAAAACCGCATTGTGTACAGCCAAACGTGCAGCTATGCTGACGTTTCGCCGTGTTAACAATGCAGCCAAAGCAACGATGACTCTGTTACCGGCAGCAATACGCCTTTCCACATCCATTTCGTATCTTCCGTCTCTGCTAAACATACTTCCTAAATATACCACTTCATTCACTTGTTCTATTATCTTACCATTCACGTTGATCTTACATTCTGTTCTTTCTTCATTTCTTTCAAATATCAGAACCTTCGTCTTATCTACATTCAGGTTTAGACCATTAATTTCACACCCATCTTTCAGAGTGGTGACCAATGCCTGCAAATTTCATTCTGATGATGCAATGAGCACTGCATTATCTGCATATAGCAAGCAATTGACCTTATGGTCACCTACTTTCACTCCCATGTCACAGTCTTTCACGCCTTGGAGACAACTATCCAAATACAAATTGAACTACCAAGCTGACTGAAGCTGATGTCAAACCAGGGCGACATGTCACCTCCTACTTACACACAGGCTGAGTGATCTCTGTATAGAGACTTTACAACCTGTAGCAAGGATCCGCTGTTATTGTATCGGGGCAGTATCTCCCATAATTTATTTCTGATTTTATCAAAGACTAGTGCTGTCAATGATAATAAAGTATTCTTCCACCATTTTTCGTTCGTTAATGTTTTGATAAACATACTTTATTACATCCAATGTTACATTTGTATTTGGCATTATGATAAAAAAAATACTATTTGGTTTTAGATAATAAATTAATACGCTATATTATTATTAATAATTATCAAAATATAATTTACTTTAAATTATATTTTGAGTCATGATTAGATTCTGATCATCTCCAATATATAGAGATCGTATTGCTATGTGTAAATTATCCAGAGGCTTTTAAGTAATCAGTAAAGCAACTTTGTTAGTCCCGCATTTCTCCTTTATGGAACTCACCACCTTCAAAGCAGAGAGCGCCAAATAAGATGTTTTCATGTTATATTTAGTGAGCAATGCTTTGTGTAACGTATTTCTATCTTCATCCCCTTTGATGTTCATTTCTTAGTATCTAGTTTTGTATTTACGTTATTAAGAAACATTTCTATTTTGTAAGTATTCATTCTTAAGTTATAACCTACCTTGGATCTCTGACAATATTAACAGTAATTATAGCAAGAATTATATATCAGAAAAACATACAAAAGGAA
This sequence comes from Melinaea marsaeus rileyi, assembly GCA_918358865.1. Lineage (NCBI taxonomy): Eukaryota > Metazoa > Arthropoda > Insecta > Lepidoptera > Nymphalidae > Melinaea > Melinaea marsaeus. The sequence goes on along the minus strand of OU911095.1, from coordinate 6,305,422 downwards.
GTTAAACAATAAAGTACCTTATTATTTATAAAAAACCTAGCTTTTGCTTCTCGGACTGAAAGAAAATCAGAGAGTGGGATAACTAACTAACGACCATTTGACCAATGACCTCCCCAATTCTTTGAAACATCTTAATTTTTCATCAAGATGTTTGAAGGAATAATAAAATTTAAGCAGTTTTATTATATATCTATCTTATGAAAATAAAATCGTTATTATAAGACAAAACAATGAAAAAAAAATATTTTGCTTTAACATTTATTAAATACTTCATATTATACTTTAATAAGATAAATCCAATGAACATTTAACTGATTTTTTATATATTTGAGAATAATTAACTCAAACATACTATATTATATGCAATTTATAAAATGAAATGAAAATATTTTTATAAAATACACTTTTTATTATTTCTTATAAGTTATGAAAATAACATGATATACTCTTTCTCAATTTCAATTCTTATTAAATGAAAATAAACAATATTTAAAAGGCTTTGAATTGAATTACATATTCAAATATCATAATATATAATCTTAATGAATGCGTAACTTAATTTCCGTAAACTAAGTAAAAAAATATAAATGCCTTTGGGTTATATTTGTCGACTAAATAAAATGTTTCTCATTGCGTACAGTAAAAGATTATTCTTTAAATTTTTAAGGAGCGTCCAAACCATGACTATGAAATGCAATCAAAGTTCTAACAGAGAAACGTCACATACAGATCCATTCATCTTAAAGAGAAGTGAGAGAAAAGGTTAATATTCTCTATATACTAGAGATGCAAATAGCAAATTAGTTCCAATCAAACCGAATATGACTTATGTAAAGGATTTTACAATGGCTACTGAAAATAACCAATTGAAAGGGATAATGAATTCTGGTCGATAGTATCGTTAATTTTACTTGACAAAGTACTTAATAGGGTCGCTGTTACAAACGAGCAACTTAATCACTGACTCACGTTGGACTTTGATATTAGGGTTTTGGAGTTCCAAAGTGAGTTCTTGTTGTAAGTGAGTTCACTTACTATAAAAGTATTGCGTAGTAACAAAGATGTTTGATAAAGTAAGTAATAAAAATATATTGTACAATAGTAACTGCTTTTATATTTTGTATTACGGAAATAACAGACGGATAACCTGAGGATAAGTGCTACCGTCACCTTTATTCACTTGCCTATTATTATTTTGAGCGTTATTTTGCTACTATTATTATTTTGAGACGATGTGAAACGAAATATTGGATATATTACGATACGAAACAATAAAAATTACAAAATAATGTCGTTTCAGATTTTATTTTAAATGTTTGTAGAATAATATAAAATTCTAATAAAATATAATAAATATAAATAATAAGACTGTATTATTTAGTATTTATAATACAGATTGTTGATATAAAACCAGCAATATGAAGTGACAAGACGTAAGCTACATTTCCAATAGTTGTTAGTAAATTGATAATTGCTATTATAGTATTTTAGACTTAAATAAAAAAATAAAACGGACTCAGTTTCACAAAAATAATACTCTCAAAATGCAAATCTCTTCAATAGTTTTTATATTTTTATAGTGTAAAATATTCCTATCCCACAGTCGTTGAGTGACATAAATATTATAGTCGACTCATCGGACTTTAAAATATGTTATATATTTTTATAATAAAAGACTATTAACGAACCATACATTTAGTGAATCCTCAGCGATACTTCTATGTTGTGGTAGTTCGATGCAATTTTATATAGACTTTTTAGAAAACTAGACAGACAAGGTTTTGTCATCCTCGCCAAACAAGTGTCATTAATTTAAATTACGACACTTTTACATACTTATCAAAATTTTATATTTTTACTCTTCTTTTTCTTCATTTTTAACACCCTATAGACGGCCACTGCAAGGCATAGGATTCCCCCAAAGATAATCTCGATGACCGGTCTTGCGTTGCCCGCATCCAGCGACTTCTCGCGGGCTGGACTATATCGTCGGTTCATCTGGTGAGAGGCCTACCCAAGCCGCGTCTATTGTTTCGTAGTCGCCGCTGGGGAACCTTTCGGCACCTTCGGCCGTTGGTTATACGAGCTTACCTGTGCCTTACTCACTGCTACATCAGACGAGCAATTCTTAGAGCTATGTAAGTGATTTTGTTTCTTCCGCCATTTTTATTAGATCTGGCGCCTTTAACGAGACTGCAAAGGAGTCCAGGTCTCGACCGAATTGAAGGTTTTCTTTTTTTGATTCTACAAAGTAACATAAAAATAAACGATTACTAAAATAAAAACACATCGATTATTGGTCTATTACTATTAAAATTTGCTAATTGTAATAATTTAAAAAGATGTTAAATAATATGTTATTTGACCTTCGAGCTTTTATGTCAAAAGCAAAAGCGACATGAAATCATCATGTCGCTTTTAGAAGAAAGAGTAATTAAAATTGATAATCCCGCTGGATTGAGGTACAAAAAGAAGATTTCTTGAAACAGCGTTTCTCTTACAGCACCTACTCCGACTGAGCCTTATATTTTATTTTTTATACATTCTGTCATATAAATGAATATTTTAAATTGAATACTAACTTTCCAGTTTTAGCTACTGATTTAGGTTTTTTTAATACATTCCTATAATCAATAAATAAAAAAAAACTTGTGTTGTATTAAAGTTTCTAGAGTTAAAAAATTGTTAATTGTCAGCAAATAATTCTATTGAGCTTGTGCTAACTTTGCAAAATCTAATCTTTACAAAATCAATTATAACTACTTTAGTTGACTTTAATAGTGATAAAACAATCAGATAACTGCACGTCTAAGGTTTTCTTGGAATATTTCTTTTACGTGGCCACTTGCAAAAATGATACTAATTACAAAATTTGTTAAATATTTATTCTTTTTTATTAATTTAAATTGGCTTTTCAATGTTGAGCCGCAAAATAGTTTATATTTTCATTAAAACGTTTTTTTCTAAAAAAAACAATATTATTGTTTGGCTTCTGTTAGCGATGTAAATTGTTTATAAATCCGTGAAAGACTCGGATAAAAATATATCAACGAGATAGTTTTTAAAATAAAAATGAATAAATAAACGTTATTTCGATTTTAAATAATATTTCTCTGTTTACTATTGTATCAATAAAATGTGCGATTAATATATTTTCACTTTGTTAATATTTCGCCCAAGGTAATTAATTTTTGTTAGTTTTTCAGCTATTTTAAATATAAAATTAATCAATTGATTTGTATTCATTCATTTTCAGTGAAATTCTCTGGCATTTATATCCATGGCAAAAATAACTGCCTCTGCCTTAGATAAAAAAATTGTTACAAAGAAGTTTCATTATCTCTCTATCTTTTCAGTGCCTGGCGTATCTATTATTTTAATAAGTACGACATATATATTATAAAATTAATTATTTTATTTATCCAAACTATATTTTAATTCATTAATAATTAAATTTTATATTTGTCTGACTTAATTTATGTTAAACTTAAATGTATGCTCTTTTTAGCAAATATTAATTAACTAAACGTAGGTGGTAAATTGGCTATTTCTTTCAATTTCTACTAAATTAACTAATGAATAACTCTGTTTTTACCAATTCTTGATATTTATAACTTAGGCTATTTTGACCTTTAAATAAATTCGGGGACATACAAAACTTTTGTAAACGATTCCTACTTATGCAAATACTATCATGATTTCCATTTTTTTCGTTTAATTGAACTGGCTTTCGATTTTCCTTAGCTGGAATATCTTTAAAACTCTGCATTCAATTCTGTTTAATTCTACTAACCCGTCTGTCCTCAAAATCCTTTTTCTTTTTTATGTACGTCACATGAATGTTTCCTTCACTTTGAGCATAACTTTATTTACACCGGCATCTATTAGATCCTATGTTCTATCCGTTTTACCTCAATTCACTTACGTCTCCCCTCCCTCACAAAGATTCTTCATTATTTAGTGAATTTTTAATACATTATGTTTCACCAGTGCTAGTCCCCTATAGGTTATTCTAGTTTTCAAAACTGAAGTGGCCCAAAAGAGGACAAAGATATGTTACACAAAAAATATTTAGCTCCTTAGAAAAATTGAAATAAAAGGATGATACAAGTTTATTCACTTTTGACAACGCTTAAGTTTAAGATACTTTAAAATAAATAGTTATTAAAGAACAATACAAAATACGCGATAGTTATTGAATAGACTAAGTAAGTAATAATTACAAAAATAATTTTCAAATAATATACAATCAGGTTGCGGCAGAATCAATTTAAAGGAATCCAAATAGTGTTAATTTAAATAACAGTTAACGTGCCATTTAAAAAAATGTTTTATAAATACAATTTATTTATCTAATTAAATTAGTCCTGCTTCTATTCAGAAACGTATACTAAAACGTATAAATAACCTCAAGAGACGACTTCACAGCACCCTGCAAGAACTCATTAACTTCCCCATCAGTTACCGGAAATGAGAATAGTACAAAGCATAAGTGTATTTAAGATTATATTTCATTTATTTCTGTTCCTTCCTCTGTTGTTCAGTATAATTTGACGAGAACAAATTTAATTATGGCTGCCTCTGACACCGTGATTGTTCGACTTTGTGTGTATATCTTTTGTTGGAAACATTTCGTTTGAAAACAATCTGAGAGTAAGTTCTATAGGAATCATTTGTTAACTTATTTCCAAAGAAAATTTTAACCGTTGCTTCTAGGAATCTGTTTTATGTATGTTTATAACAATATTTCGATCAATATATTAATAATTATATTTATATTTGCTGTGTAATGTGACATTTTTGTAATAAATAAAAATACTTTGGTAATTGAATACATTATTTGAATTTAAATTGTTTTGATACAGTAACGATAACACTTTATATAATATAAAACGAACCTAAAAACGAACAATAAACTGCACTCTATATAACGTTATGCAGAGAAGGCATACTCGTAGATGTCTATGTAATGCGAAGGATAAAAATAATCCGTCTTGAGACATTTTGAAATGCAAGTTAATGTTACACAAATACTGTTATTCTTTATAATGCCAAGTTCTTCTTATGACATAAGGGCTAGTTTAAATAGCCTTTAACATTTTACTAACGACGAAAGAGAGCCAAAAATAAAAATAACTATAAAAACGGACAATTGTCAGTTTGGCTAACGATGAGATGATACAAACACTATCATCGCACGCTATTGTCTCTCTCTTCAGACAATGATGTCAACAACTATTCAAGCTGAAGCCGCTGTTCCTACTACCGACTGCAAAATCTAGACAAGTTGTTTCTTTTGTGAGGGTTCTGTATCAAATACGAAATTTGTTTTGTTGTTTTTCTTAATCAATATCTTTTAATGATATAAACAATTGTGTATGCTTAATAACGTATCTATATTAAATTTAACTAATATACAAAGTATTCTTCAAGAAACACACCACATTGAATATTTTAAAAACAAATAGTTTTTTTTCGATTATCTTCGATATTAAAATTATCTAGGTTAAACTTATTTGAAACATACCTAAAAAGCCATATTAGGAATATATCCCAAGTTACTGAAATGTATTAACGGTCGTCTTATTTAATTCTATATTCATAATCACGCCTGGAACCCTACTTACCGACGTGCAACGTAGCAACCCTGACCTTTCATACACAATTAACAATCTTAATTACTTAAGAACTACAGTCTTGACATTCTTAAGTATTTTTAAATGCCCTCTGCGGACTTAAGACTGCTGCTTTATACTTTAACTAGCTTTGTCCTTGGCTTCACTAACTTCCCTACTGACCTATTAACTGTTGGTATTCTTAAAATCAACAATTATTTTGTTATTGGTAACAAGAATCAAAAAACCATTTTCAGCTCTTACAGATATATTCATTTAATTAACGTTATGTATGTATTAACTACATTGTTTTCAATAATAGAATAATTGTTCAATAATGGAATAATCGTTAATATTAGATAACTTATTGTGCACGCATGAAAACATCTAATGTAGTTTGTGGTCTATTCTAACCAAACACGTAGATCCCAGAAAAGTGAATACCACCCACGAAAATTAGTATGAAACCTTTACAATAGAAAAAATGCTCTGTGACGGAACTTTGATGTTACAAAAAGTGAAACAATGCATTCAATATTCTCTCAATGAATCACGTTCCAACGAGAAATTTTAATGAATTCGTCCTAGGTTAATAATGTCCGCGGTATGGTAAAATCTAAAATTCGATGTTTACACAATATTCTAAATTTAAAATATATATATATATTTATTTAAAACAAATTAAAGTACTTAAATTTTTTTTCGATATTTTGTCATATTAAGAAACCAATACGTATCTTAAATTTTTTTAACATTGTTATTTTGCGTGTTCTTTTTAATCAACTTTAAAAAATCTAGCTAAACAAAATATCATAACTATTTAATTTCATCCAAGTACATTTGTTTGTTATTGTTGATTTATTGTATATTGAAACTTTAGTTAATGGATTGGAAAATGCTATACCTACAGATTAGTATCAATTAATATTTGGAAATAAATAGAGAACATCCGTAACTGAAACCTCTGAAGGAAAATTAAAAATAGCATTATTTTAAAATAAACTGAAAAAAAAAGTTTAGTCATAAATATTTCTAATTTCCATTTCAGTTAATTCCATTTTTATTTAATTACATAAACATTAAAATTAAGTTTATATTATGTTGCTTTTGGAAATATGGTATAGAAATTGTTTTACCTAGAAATTTGGCCGAAGATTTTAAAATTTTGTAAATTCAGAAAGAGTATATGTTGTGAATTTGAACTTGGCCACCTCTTATCCGCCACTATGCCAACATGACATGACATTATTTTAAGTGATCGTAAAAATTTGAATCATAATATCAAATAAAATCTATAACTTATCATAAAATGTAATGCCACTGTTCCATTAACAGAAGCATCAGTATGGCAACACCAAGAATACTAAATATCATCAGATTCAACTATAGTACGAGAATGAAAAAAAGCAAAGCAACGGAGATGGAACAAAAACATGAGCAGGCTAATTCCTGCCACTATATTCGAATCCTCAGTTATAAAAATCTCAGTTAAGTCTACTTCTTATGAATGTGTATGGATATTGGAAGTCATGGTAAAATATTCGCTTCTAGACAAAATCTTAGTTATAATACGCAAATTCTATTTTAAGACGAATATAATGAAACGCAGACTGTTTTCTGTGGCATTTGGTATATTTTCCAAGCTACAAATTTTAAAAAAAGTTGTACGGTATAAATAAATTATAATAAAACTAAAAAAACTGAGGACTATAGCGTAATCATACTAAAATTCTCAACCTGTCACTTCTTCAGAAACATTTTGGTAACCGAACAATAAACAAATACACAAACAAAGAATAATTTACTTGTCAGCGGCAGCCATAATTAAGTTTGTTCCTGACAATGCGCTGAATACAAAGAAGGACAATAAATTAATTAAACTTGATCTTATATAAGTAGTTTTACTTTATTTTTTGACATATGTATGTAACGTTGTTGAGTACAATGAGTTGACGTGAATATCTTTCTCTAGATTTTTTTATACAATTCTGATCCAATAAATCTTAATCCAATAAATCGTGAAGAATAATTGAGGTATAATAATGAACTGTGATAATACAACAATGTGCATATCTTTACAATTTTTTTCACTTAAGTATGGTTAAATTCAATATCCCTAAGACATTATCGTTTTTACATACTTTATAAACTGTGAAAACATTATAGAGTCGAGCGAGAAACGGAACAATATTCCATTATTATCCCACTACGCTCTACTAATTCTGCAAAGGAACTCCTTCAGAACTGACACCAGGAATAAACAACATCGGTATGATATTTTAATCATATAATTATAGTGACTATTACACTAGGGTCAAGAGAATAATAGGAATTATAATGACTTTTATATGAAAGCAAAGCAGTTCTTAATCCTGAATAGGACAGCATTTGCCAAATGAGTGTCCGTGTTATACATATCATTTTCATTTATTATAACTTGTTAGTATCATTCAATTTATGTTTTAAATTTAAATTACATATGTATATAGTACGATACATGTAGATTCATTCATTTTTTAACTCTATATACAGGATGTCCAGGAAACAATGGATAACCTCTGAAATAGTAAAAAAAAAGGCAAGCCCGAAAAAAAAAATATAACCCTTACACTGCTAGAAAAATGGCACTTTAAAAAAATATCTTTTTTTTTTGTCTGATTTCATATTTTTACTCGTAACGAGGTAAAATCAGTTAAAATCATAATTATTTTTGTACTTAAATATTTATTATTAACCGTATCAGTGAATAATAGACAGACATAAGGCAGATCGCAATACCAGTTTAAAATTAATTATTGAACTGGGATTATTAATAGTAAAATTATAGGCCCTTTTGAACTCCCAGGTAACTTAACAAGAGAAAGTTATCTAAATTTTCTTCAAAATGACTTACTCAATTTATTGGTGACGTGCCCGAAGAGCTTCGCAACACATATTGGCTTCAAAATGCTGTTGCAGTACGTGCATACTTGAACGAAACCTACCCTAACAGGTGGATAGGCCGCCTGGGACCTATTCTATGGCCCCCAAGATCCCCGGATCAAACCCTTTAGACTTTTTTTACTGGAGGTGTCTTAAGGAAGAGGTTTTTCGGCAGCCAGTAACTTCATTAGAAGATCTACGAGACCGTGTTCAGGCCGCTGAAAACAAAATCAATGATCGACGTCACGCGCGATTTCTTCGAAGATCGAAGATCGTATTCGTAGATATAAGGCCTGTTTCAGGAAGGGGGAAAGACAAGTTGAACAGTTTCTCTAAATTATTGTAATGTGTATGCAATAAATATCAATTAAAAATCATATTTTTCTGTTTTTTCCGTATGTTGTTAATTTTGCTAGTATAAATAATTATCCCATTTTACACATTAATACCAATAGTTCAATATTTTTTCATTACAATAACGACATATTACATCTTTTTAAAAAACGCCATTAAACCAAAAATATTTTCAAGTTCAAGGTTGGTAACTGTTGCTTTCATTTTTTTTTAACACCAGAGCTATTCAAAGTTCCACATCAAAAATATTTCTTTAGAAATTTTACACAAAACAATAGTTTAACATTATTTTTTGAAAAAAATACTACAGTTAGCTATGTTATTTGATAGTTATTCACTGGTATGGTTAATAATAAATATTTAAGCAAAAAATAATTATGATATTAACTGATTTGACCTCGTTACGAGTAAAAATATGAAATCAGACAAAAAAGAATGATGTTTTTTTTTAGCAGTGTAAAGGTTATAATTTTTTAAAAATTTTTTTCGTGCTTGCCTTTAGTTCTACTATTAGCTCTTCAGAGGTTATCCATTGTTTCCTGGACATCCTGTATATATACTCGCAATACTCGCAATAGTCTTTTATGTACTGTAAGTTATATAGATCTGAGAAATCACTGTATAAATTAGTTTCCTTTCTAAAATATTCCAGTAGTAGTAGTAGTAGTAGTAGTAGTAGTAGTAGTAGAACAGTAAATTTAGAAAATGTATATTAAACTCAATTAGAACTACTATACTATTTCTAATCGAACAAAATACACTTAGCACTAAAATGTTAATATATAAACGGTATTTTAATTTCTCTATGACCTGTATAATAATAAAAGTTATTGGTTATAAACATACTTTCCAGGGGGTTGTTTTAAAAACATAGAGACAAGCATAACAAAACAAAACCTTTTTAAATTTCCAATCTGTAGTTTTATTTGACACTTTCCTTCCAGGCCCGTCGATATTCGAATGCGGAATGCCCCCAGCAGGTTGTCGCTCGATGACAATATTTTTCCTTCCGAAAACGATTGATGTTGAAATTCCCAGTCGTTTATTTGTTTGGAATCCGGAATAATTAAGTCATTAAAATGGAACTGCTGTGTTATGGACGTCTCCTGTATCCATTTTTTTAAGTGAGATTATTAAATTTGACTTCTTTCAATGTTAACCAATGACTTTAAAGCAAGTTTGCTTTACAGATTTTTTAAAAATACTATATTACTCAGTAATATATATATATATATATATATATATATATATAATTAATAATATTACTGAGTAATATAGTATTCTAGTAGGTTATATATTATAGTAGGTTAATTTTTTAACAAATATCGATCGATTAATGATGGAATGATATTTTAACACATAATAACATTAATTTCAAAAATCATATTTTTTTAATATTGTATAAGTATTCAACAATAACGACCGGAGAACCAATATTAATCTATTATTCTCTTACGAAATAGAAGGGTGAAAGCGTTTTAAATAATTGAATATAAGTGGCAATAATAGCGACTCGGGCGATCAGGACGCTGAAAAGTTTCAAAGGAAAATTGAAAACGGTCCGTCCCTACTATGATTGTACATTTTTACCAACGACACATTTATTGAATTATGTATAATATACCTAAATATTATTAGTTTATTTTTTTTTTTGTATTCTTGATGATAAAAATATAAAACTACATTTTTCCATTCCCGTGTACTAGTTCTGTTAGTTAATTCGATAAATTTTAAAGTTGTGTATGATAATTCACAAAGTTCCAGTAGTTTCCATTTAAGCTAATCTAAACTAAACTTATCAAATATGTGTCAGTATATATGTTTATTAAGTTGTTAACTTGTCTCAGAAATCTAGGTTTCGTGGTTTCGTAATTTATTTCAATAAACAGTGAACTAGACTCTGGTTTTAATAATGAAATAACTAATTTATATTTAAGGATTTTCGTAATATTAATTATTTTACGGTTGTACATCAAAGTCTGTGTATAAAAAGCAGTCATGAATTACTATGTTCCCCAAAAAAATCAAGACACCATCTCTAGAGAACAAAAAACGTCGGCATAAATTAATCATAACCTTAATATATTTGTTCTTTGATTTCTTGTTACAAATGAGGTGAAGTAAATTGGTATAAAATACACGTATATGCAAAAATCTCGTTTTTAATCTTTTGTGTTTCTTATAATATATAAATTATATTTCATATACATACATATTTATATATATAAATATTCTATAACTTTGCTCCCGCCGTTTTTTTTTTAATTTTAAAAATTATATTTAAAAAAATGGTATCTTATTTATGTTTCAAAGTATTGTCCGTCGCTTTCCATTACTTTGGCCCATCTTTCAGGCAACAAACGAATCCCGCGTCGGAAAAATTCTTCATCCTTTGATAAGATCCAAGAATTGATCCATACTTTCACTTTTTCAAAAGAATCGAAGCACTGGCCCGCCAGACCGTGTGCCATCGACCTAAATAAATGGTAATCAGATGGAGCAACATCTGTAGAGTATGGCGGGTGAGGTAGAATTTCCCATTTCAGTGTTTCGAGGTACGTCTTGACTACTTTCGCCACGTGAGGTCGAGCATTGTCGTGTTGCAAATTTACTTTTTCGTGTCTATCAGCGTATTGCGGCCGTTTTGCTTTTAATGCCCGACTCAAAAGCATTAATTGCGTTCGATAAAGTGCACCAGTAGTAGTAGTAGTACCAGTTTTTCAGAAGGTTTTAGCAGCTCATAATAAATTACGCCAAGCTGATCCCACCAAATACACAACATGACCGTGGATCCGTGAATATTCTGTCGAGGTGTCGTCGTAGGAGTGTGGCCGGGCAATCCCCATGATGTGCGTCGCTTAGAGTTGTCGTAGTGCACCCATTTTTCGTTCCCAGTAACAATACGATGAAGAAATCCTTTTCGTTTTTGTCTTTCAAGCAGCTGTTCACAAGCAAATAAACGTCGCTAAACATCTCTTGGCTTCAACTGATACGGTACCCAGTATCCTTGTTTTTGGATCATCTCCAGCTGTTCCAGGCGTTTTGATACTGCTTGCTGAGTTACTCCCAATGATTTTGCTAGCTGTTCTTGAGTTTGGCACGAGTCATCATTAAGTAAAGCCTCCAGTTCATCATCTTCAAAAGTTTTTTCTCTGCCACCGCTATGCCGATCTTCAACAACAAAATCACCGCTTTTAAAGCGCTGGAACCACTCGCGACGCGTTCTTTCACTAATAGTATCATCACCATAAGTACTTGAAATAAGCCGATGAGCCTCAGCCGCCGATTTTTTCATGTTGAAATGAAAAAGTGAAATCGCCCGCAAATGACGTGAATTCGGATTATAAGTTGACATATTTAATTAAGTGTAACTATATGACGCAAACAAAAATTAAGTAATATCGATGTAAGGTTATATTTATAGATGTCAAAACTGATGGAAAACAACTGTGATTTATTTATTTGAACTATTACTGGCTACTAGCGTCATCTTTTGGAAAACGGCGGGAGCAAAGTTGTAGACCTAATATATATATATATATATATATATATATATATATATATATATATATATATATATATACATATATATAAATTTATTATATATACATATAATACAACGAACAATTTTGTTACCGCTTGGCTTCCGTACTGTATTTAATCCAGTTACCAAATTCGTAGCCATTCCTTATTTTATATAGATAGATATATAGATAGATAGATAGATAGTAATAAGTTAATTTAAGTGGGAAGTGATAGATAGATAGTAATAAGTTAATTTAAGTGGGAATGTATTTTTTTTATAATTTCATAAACTTGAAAGTCACACTAAATATTTTTAAAAGTGATTTATTTATCAACATAAAGACAAAGTCTATAAATTTTGTTTAAATATCAATACAATGTTGACTCCTTTTTGCATGCATAATAAACGGTGTTAAAAATTTTCCCGTCTACTTAACAAAGGAACGCGTTCTTTTATAATTATCGCCTATGTATAAAAAGTATTTTTGCGTAAATAAGTAGAAAAATTCAAAACGATTTTCCCGTGTCATTCCGCAAAGGATATTAAGGATATTATTTAATAAATAGACAGTCGATAAAAAGTCAGACCAGACCCATCATAATAATTATTGCAATGAAAAAGAGAACTAACAAACATTATCTTTTAATATTTTTTAGTTATTTAGTTCTTTATTGCATAATTAAGAAAAAGTACAAAAGACGGACTTAATGCTAAAAGGATGGATAATAAAATATGAAAAATACAACAGTCGGCGTGCGAAAAGGAAAAAAATGGTTTAATCATATTAATATGATACAAAATATATAATTATATATTTAATTTAAATAATGGACGTGATATATAAAGGTTTCTCGAGAGAAAGCTCTTCTAAAAGAGGAAGGGAGAGTCAATTTAACTCAGATCTATAGTTCGAAACATGATTAAGTTTACGTAAGACAAAAATAAATCAAATACAAGTGTTAAGCAAACATACAAGATTATTAATAAAATCTTCATTAGCATCCAATTAGCACACATCTATATAATCGATGATGAGTAGTAACAACAAGTTGACTTCCTACTATTTAGCATTGAAGTAGAAAAAAATGAGTGAATTGTCCGTAAAAACTTGCGAGATATCTCTTTTATGTGAACAACAACAACAGCTGAAAGTATTACCTAAAAATACACCTACAATTACAGATTAGTAATGTACGGTATTATACAATATACTATAAATCACTTTCAGTAACGTGTTTAACTTAAATTTAGTCAGCGTGTGATATCCATAATTATTCCTTAATATTTATAAGGATTGACTCAATACTGTGTTTTCTAGACCAAAGTGATAGTGCGGATGTTGCAATTGCGATCGCATTTACTCCAGTATGTATATAAAGCTGGCAATGGTCATCGTAAAGATGATATTGATAGTTAATAAAAATGAAAACACAGTATTAAAAACTTTAATCCAATAAACTTCACTACAATAAACTCCCATGTATAAGTTGCCGCTAATATTAGTTATGTTAAAATGTAGACTTTTCATATGTGAATTTATGGAATTTAGTAATAATATTTTTCTTAAGGTATAGTTTAAAAAAAAAATTGTTGAAAATACGAGTAACTTTACTAATATATATTGCGTTCAAGAGTTTGAAGTGCATATATGTAGCTTCAGTCACACAACTATAAAAGAGGGCGAAACGTGCATATTCAATAATCCTTACAGAAAATCATTTACCCAAATGGTCGCGGTTAATTCGCGTTTGATGGTTTCATTGCACGCTCCTTATCTCACTTTAACTTCAATGAAGGAGGATGATTTATATTATTTATTATCATTATGTGATTATCATTTGTGGCAATTGTTGATTGAAAAATTACAATAAAATAGGAATATATTCTTATGTATATCGCGTTCACTAAAGAGTTTTTCAACTATATATATATATACTTATCTAAGAATAAAATAGTGGATTACTAAAATATGCAGTACGTGATTAAAAGTATATAAACTTTATATGATACAGACTTATATTTAGTATATTGTATAAATATATAGTATTATTATTCATTAAAGTAACAAAATACGTCACTTGATTAAATAGGTTAGTAATTAGTACCACGGTAACATGTTGCTACTCAACATAATACCTATGTGTCTCTATGTTATTTATTAATAAAGTTGCTGAGTTAAGATGATCATCTTAACTCAGCAACATATAAATTAAATGAAGAACGAAAGAGGAAGCTTCACTTTCTCTGCAATTCAATGCAGCAACATATGCATTATTTTTCTCATTAAAATAGTAATCTGGAATAAGATAAAGCAGAATGACGATTTAAAGACAAAATAGATAATAATTAAGTTAAAAGCCTTTTTTTAATACAGCTATTTAATTTAAAACCGCTGACTTCTAGATATGGATTTTTTTGTATCAAAATATTTTGAAAGTTTGACAGTACTTCAATATTATTATTTTTTTTTTTGTAAAATTTTCTTTATTATAAAAATATTTTGAAAGTTCGACATGACATGTAATAAAAATAAAAACTTGTTTTTACTTAAATAATAATAACAAACAATATTAAGTCTTTCATAACTCTTGCACTATTAATAGTCTACGCTATAACTCGGTGCTGATTCGCACAACACTGAATCTTAAAATGTACATCCCACTTGTACGTGACGTCTCAAAGTACACAAATATATTGAAAACTTGTCCTAATTAGTTCAGTTCTATTCATAATCAGGTCAGAGATGAACATCCACGTACAACTACATAGTTTGCACTTAGGTACATAGGAAATTAAATCTTGACTTGAATGACATATCATTATAACACGCGTGTTACTGATATGGTAAACAGCCTATTTGCACAATATTATTTCTATTCTTGAAAATTTTTCGTTAATATACATACAAACAGACAGACAAACAAACAAAATTTTTAAAGTAGCGAGATTTAGAAAAATTGTTTTTCCAAATTTAAAAAAAAAATTGTATAAATATAAAAGGTATATATCTGGTATATTATATACAACCACTAACACTAGAACGTCAAACCGTGAACCATGTCAATGAATCACGTTCCGGTGACAATCGTTTATTATATTTTGAATATCCTTTTTATTAAACTTTGAAACATGTTTTAACTAAATAAAACACCTATTTTATTTCATGCAAATATTACTATGGTTATAATTATTACAGTCATTAATCACCGTTATGTTGATTTATTGCATATTGAAACTATGGATAATGTATTGGAAAATGTTATTCAGATTCATATTTGAAAAAACACAGAAATAACTTCGTAAGAAAAATCTTATTTAACTAGAATAAATCACATTATTTTAATAAAATTTGATAAATTATCGAATTCCATCCTATACCTGGAATCAAATGTTGATAGATATAAAATACCTATTATCATTAAATCATTTTGTTTGATTATAATTAGCTGTTGCCGTGACTTCATTTAGTCCCCAGGGTAATAAACTCTAAGGCGCGAGCAAAAGATAATAATAAATATTTCTACTTTCCATTTAATGGTAGATTAGTTTTGAAAAAAAAACTATAAACTTTGTTTTAAAATTAAGTTATCATTGTTTTATAGTAATTATGGTGAGACCATTAGTTTAACGTTTTATAATAAAATTTTACAATATAACAAGAAAGCTAAATAACTTAGAAATTATTAACCAAAATTTTTACCAGAAACTTCTTCATAAACAAATTTGGTAAGTACATTTATATACAAATATAAATATACACTTACAAAGCGGAACAATTGCCTTGTCAGCGGCAGCCTTAATTAAATATGTTCTCGACAATGCGCTGAATAACGAAAAAGGAATAGAAATAAATTAAAACTTATCTTATATAAAGACTTTTGTTATTAGTTTCATATAACATATTAAAAGCCGTGCAGAAAAAAATGTCTGGACTATTTGTACATGATATCTACATATATATCTTTCTCGCCTGTTTACAAACTTAATAAACTGTACAAACATTGCAGCAATCTGCTTAACAAAGTAGAGTATAGTACAAGACGCCAAACCAACTGATATCTTTACGTTAAAAAGCTCAAAATGTAAGAATGATTCCTCAAAATTACTGAAATAGTATTACGAGTACAATAATTTGCGTTTTAATGAAAATTATTTACGTCTCGTCGCTTCTACCACCTTTTTGAATTACGCCACTACGGGTACCAGGGCTGTTCAAATTCTTACAATATGTTTAAATATTATAAAAATTACGTGGATATATTTGTATTGTATTATCCACGTAATAAGCTGAACAAATGTATATGTTTATAAACAACAATATAACTTCAAAAATATAAGTATAGTGACTTCATGATTGACTAATAGAACTTCATGATAGAAGCAATAAAATTATAATTAAATTATATATATATTTTTTAATTTAATATTATGGTATTGGGTTTTTTAAAATATTTTTTGGCATTTTAGTTTAATTAAAATAATTTTAAAATTTCATTTGATATTGTTATTAATGTGTTTTCAGATAATGCTATTTAATGAAGTAATGTATAAATTATATTTTGACGACTGATTTGGGATACCCTAACCGGCAAATTTATATAGTTGGAAATATTTTTAAGAACTTTGTAAACCAAATATATTACCAAATAAACATGAATATGAATATCTTAAATATCGAGCAAGACCTCTCCAAAAACAAATCTGACCTATAATATATACTCGTGTGTAATCTTATTCACGTAATCAATATATCAGAGGCGACTGTGAATTATTATGTTCTCGACAGATTTCGAAGAATAGGAGAAGGAGTAGGATTAAATTAAATTTAAACATAATTTACTTGTTCCTTGATATCCAGTAACAAATTGGCTTGAGTTAATAAGTTCTAAATACACGTATATGCTATTTTAAATTATTCAAGTGGTTTTTAATTTAGTATTTGCTGAAAAATACTTTTTTTTTTATTTATTATATTTTTACAAAATCTTTTGCTTTTAATAAAATCGATTGCATTTGTATATTTTTTTTAACAATATGTAAATTTCATTCAATTGATTAATTCATCAATTTTGCTTGCTTGCTTAACTTTTTCCATTCCTATTCATTTTATCTCGTGTATGAGTGGCAGTATAGTAATAGTATATCTCGAAAAAGATGAATTAAAGCAAAAGGTGCTAAAAAGTCCTCTCAAAGTAATATCTGATGTTTAAATTTAACTTGGTTAGACCTTACTGCTTTATGATATTTCCATTATAACGTTTAAAGTTCAAACCTAGATTTCAGATTGTTATGATTTTTTTTTTTAAAGTTAATTCTTTCTTTTAGGGTTTTAACTATACAAAGTATAAGCAACGTCATATTTTTAGTATTTAAATTTGGAAACGGAACGCAATGCAATTTTTTGCCACTTTTATGAACTTTATATAACACTAAATATTTTTAAAGTTTTCATTTTTTTATCAAAATAAAGAATCATTTACATTGATGGAATTTTCAATTTCTTTATTAATTCTATAGCATCAATTCTATATCAATGGTGTTCTATCTTTTTTACATACATAATAGCCTTTGTTAAAATTTTTTTCTTACGTTCTACAAAGTAGGACATGTGGTTTTACAGCTGAGGTCGACATATAAAACTGGAAATTATGAGGATCAAAATTCAATAATTATTGAGTACGATTCCACAAATTGTATAAATGGTATTATGCAATAACTAAGCAGTCGATAAAAAGTCAGTTTAGGCGCAACGAAATAAATTTTGGCAATGCAAAATACAACTATATGTTTTTACATAATTTTCATACAATTAACTTAACGACTTCCAAATTACTTTTGGTTATCAAAGCAAACTTGAAATTTCCAAAAATTTGTATATTGCTTACCAAATAACTGCTATGCACAATCTGCCCTGCTTAAAGCTAATTCGATTTTATTAATATAGAGACTTGTTACATATGAATATATTGATTGAAATAATAAGATTTTTCTTTATCCAATTACATGGGAGCGGGATCGGAAGTCAATTCTTCCCCTGTCGTCTATCGTATAATTTGATGTCTATGGCCGAGGCGAAAGAGGTATGCAGGGACCGTAGCATTTGGCGCTCCGTCGTGTCTGGCTACCCCGCAAGGAATGTGACGTGAAGCTAAATTAATAAATAAATCTATCGTATGATTAATCTCTAAAACAGAAAACACATCAGAAAAGAGAAAAAATGATGAAATAAAATTATTTACTTAGGCTTCACTTCCATTACATTTACGTTAATTTCATCAATAAAAAATAATCCAATATATAGATACTTATTATTGAATTCAGCAGTATAGTTATGATTTATGGATGCTTTAATCATGTCTGTCAGTCAGCTGTGATGGAAAGAATTGTGTGAATTTTCAATAACCCTCATAATATAAGATTAATCACACAAATGGTTACAAGCAAATACCCGCAAAATAACTTTAAGACTAAAATTTATAAAAAGTGTTTAATTTTTTAAATTTAAATAATAAACCAGTGGAAACCCATCAATGTAAGTACTGTTAACTATTTAATTGTTAATGCTATATCATTTCTAAGTAGGTATTAACAAAAGCATATTATTAACACAAATTATGACCACGTTGACTAAATTTCCAATTTCATTAAGACTTCTGTATTATTATTATCATTTCAATATTGGTACAATATTTTAAATACTTAAATAATGGTATGCAATTATCTTCTATCAGCTCTACCTAGCATAACCCGTTCATTTCAAAATATCGTTGAAATATAAATGGGGCCAAAATACTCAGGCTTAGATGATACGGGCTTATATGATACGTGCTTAAATATTCGTTAAAGTATTATTAGAGGGGTTGTCAAAAAAGCAACCATGCCTGTGCAGCAGCGCTGCGATATACTATTTCGATTCTATTAAATTGGAACCAGTGCCAGCGACATTGCATCTAATATGAATATAATAAAATGATTTGTCTCAAAGAGTATTATTCTCTGTCCTCTTTCCATTATTTGAGATCGACGCGATATTACAATTTCTACCACACATGTCTATCATACTATTGATCTCTACAATATGAAATTATAATAAAACTAAACTATTTATTCAGGTGTCATCCTTAATACATTTATTTGAATTATATAAAAAAACGTATAATCAGCAATTCAATTTCAAGATACTTATTATTAAATTCAGCTATAAAGGAGAGAGTACTGTAGATTTTCAATAATACTCACAGAAAATCTATCACCCAAATGGTCGCGGGCGATTTGCGTTTGAAGGTTTTATTGCAGACTCCTTATATCACTTTTACATTGATGAGGATGATTTATGTCATTAACGAATATTTGATGACAATTATCATCAAGAACAGATTTTAATCATAACTTCACAAATCTTCTTAACCGAGTAAAAAATAAATAAAATACTAACAATAAAAATATTAAATAAAATTAATATCGAAAGAATAAGTTTCAATTTCTTTGCAATAAATGTATATGTTCATATAAATTAATACCTCCATTATAATAGAAGTCAGGAATAAAATTGAACATAAACATTCAATCAACATCAAAAAAAAAAAGTTAAGTAATAGCTAAAAAAAATATTTTTAAAAAATAAATAAAAAAAATATTGGTTGGTTAGAAAATGTGTAGTAGATGTGAGCAGTGAGGTTAATGTAAGTGCCTGTGCTCGAACACCGGCGACTACAGTCCATTCCGACATAATAGCGCTTGACTATACGTTTACGTTTAAAAATAGTTTAAATTGAATTTTAGAGTCAGCTGGTTATAATTTTTGTTTTAAAGAGTGTTGAATAAACTTTTTATATCTGTGTACTCGATACATGCTTTCCTTAATCTATATCTATTTCTAACAATATAATATCTAAATAAACAGTATCTACAGCATTTCAAGAAAGAAAGTCTACTAGAAATAGTTGCTTCTATTAATAAATAATTGAAACAAAGTAAAGTAAGTTGCTATCTTCTTTTTTATGCCATGATTATTTATTTTTTCAAACATAAAACACTTGTATACTATTTTGCAATTCCTTAAAGGAAAAGGAAAATACGATAATAATGATTTCAAAATATTATAAAGATAAACATAAATCTTACTGATATATACAGCTCATCGTTTGCTCAACTACATGTTCTTATTATACTTTGTAACTTTCTTTAGGACCGTTAAGACCTTTTTTGTGTTATATATAGATATTTATACACGTAAACGTACATACATAAATTTCAACATTCATACAATGCACTGTAAAACAAAAGTATTTCAAGTTTTCACTGTATAAATAAATTAATAAATACATACCAACATTCATAAATAAATAATTTAGTAATGTTGTATCTTTCAATATATAAAACTATTTTAATTCATCCAAGTATTTAATACTAATTAGTAATAATTATTGCAGTCATTAATCATTGTGATTGTTGATTTATCGCATATTGAAACTGGATAATGTTACGGAAAATGGTATTCAGATTAGTATCAATTAATATTTGGAAACAAATAGAACCAGATCCGTAACTAAAATCTTTTATTAACAATTACAATTAGAATTTCACGATTTGCCTCCAAACAATTTTAACGGAATCGGAATTTTCCCCCGGGGTAACAAGCCAATGGTAACAAGCTATCATACAATCCTAAGGCGCGTTCCGCGTTCGAAAGGTAATAATAAATAAATATTTTTATTATATGTTAGTTGGTAATTTTATGATAACGAGATAGAAGGTTAATGATAGAATTATTTTGGAAATAGTTTTGAGGTATATACATATGTAACACGTAAAATTTATTTTAAAATTATACATCATTATTTTATAGCGATCACAATTATTGATAGACCGTGTTGCAAATTATTTTAAAAAAGGGTTACAATTTAGAATAATAAAACTTAACCAAGTAGCTTAGAAATTGTTAACTAAGAATTTTGCTGGAAACTTCTTTATAAACAAATTTTATCATCATATATATATATATATACAAATATAAATCTACACATAAAAAGCGGAACAATTGCCTTGTCAGCGGCAGCCTTAATTAAACATGTTCTTGACAATGCGCAGCATAACGAAAAAGGAATAGAAATAAATTAAAACTCATCTTATATTACAATTTTTGTTATTAGTTTCATATAACATTTTAAAAGCCTTGTAAAAAAAATGTTTTGATTGAATTAAATTTTCTATATGAGATGAGATATTTTGTATTATCTTAAAGAGAATCATGTTTACAAATAACGGAACCGTTTATATAAGTGCAATAACATAAAATTGAAAACTTATATAAGGCTTATATAAGTGCAATAAGATAAAATTGAAAACTTCATATCTTTATAAATTCTCTAGATTGAAATTGGTTGCAATAACCATGTTCTTGCCTCTTTTCATACTTATAAACTGCGGAAACATCTTAGCCATCTGCTCAACAAAGTAGAGCATGCTTTACAAAATGCTAGACCAACTGAAATCTTGTATTAAGGCCATTAAACTCCAAATTCAAGAATATCACTTTACAAATTATTGAAATGTTATTACAAGTACAATAATTGGCGATTCAATGAAAATTATTTCCGTCAACTCGTCGTCGATTCTATCGATTCTACCGACTACGTCACTATGGGTGGGGCTGGTCATATCCTTACAATATACTTGAATATTAGATAAATAAAATATATTGCATTATCCACGTAAGCTTATCAAATTTTGTTAGGACATTTGTTTATAAATAGCATTTTAGTCTCAGACATAGTATTTCATAATTTACTTTGAAATCGCAAAATTTATAGCCAATATTATTTCTTTACATATGTTATTTATTTTTACTACGGTTTTATCTTAAACTTCGAGCAAAACTTCTCCAAAAACAAACCTGATCTATAATCTAAGCACATAATCATTATGTCAGGGGCAACTGGGAATTATTATGTTCTCGACAGATTTCAGAAAAAAGAGAAGAGAAAGAATAGGAATAAACTAAACTAAACATTAATTTACTCCTTTCTGATATCCAGTATATTATTTTTTGATAGATAGATATAGGGTTGAGTTAATAAGTTCAAAATACACGTATATAATGCTGGATTTTTCTATTATGTCATTTGGAAACTTCTTTCTATTGCGAGTTGTTTTACCTTGTGTAATAAATGTTAAATAATGATACTTACTTCTCCAAACAGACTGAATGCTCTGATAAAAAAAAAATTCCTATATAAAAAGCAATATTTGATGTTTAAATTAAACCTGGCTAGATCTTACTATTTTATAAAACCTCTATTCTAAAATGTTCAAAGTGAACTTTAGGTTATTAAAAAAAGTTTCTTGTAGGTTTTTAGCTAACTTAAAAATTATATCTTATTTTTAATAATAAAATTACGACCCATAATAAATTAACGCAAATTTCGTACAATTTATTAAACTTTAAATAATACTAAATATTTTTAAAAGTATTCACCAGAGCTTATTTTATAGATATAATTCACATTGGCGAAATTTTCAATTTCTTTATAAATTCTGTAGCGTTTTTCAATATCAATACAATGTTCTTTCCTTTTTACATACTTAATAAATTTTGTAAAACTTTCTGTCATCTGCTTAACAAAGCAGAACGCGTTATTTAACAGGTATTGAAATATAAAACGCGATCATAAATATCAAAATTCAATAAACTTTTTGAGGATTATTCCAAAAAGTGTATAAGCTGTCATGGTAAAAGCTAATTGGACATGTAGAGAGAGACTTTTCACATATACCTATATTGATTTTAATAATAAGGTTTTTATTTGTTTATAGAGAAAAATCTCAGAAATTATTAGTATACGCCTCAAATTATTCGGAAACGGCGCAATAATTCAATTTCTTCCACACTTACTTTCCATAAGATTGATCTCAAAAAATACAAATGACAGATAGAAGATAGAAGATACAAGGACAGGAAAACCAAAAATATTTATTCACACTTCATCTTCATTAGATTTACCTTAATTTAATCAAAATATCGGTGAAACCACAAAATGTTTACGATTAGATGCCGCTCTAGAGTTTGATGCATTTGAAGTTTCAATAGTGGATTTTTATTATTATAACTCTTACAGAAAATAAATCATTCAAATGCTCGCAGGCAATTTGCGTTTGATCGTTTTATTGCAGTCTCCTTATACTACTTTGACTTCAGTAAGTGTGGACGATTTTTATTATTATCACATAATTGATTGACTTTTTATAACTAATATATTATTATGTATTTTTTTCTATTTTATTTGATTTTAAATTAATATGAAAATAAAATATATTTATTATACAATTATAAATGGGTTTCTTATATAAACTTAGAAACAGATAATGGCTTATATATCTAGAAATAATGAGTAGGATTATATTGCAATTCCGAGCGTAATAACTGGGGTTTTCATGAAAATTAATTCCTTCGGGGCTAACCCATCATTTAGCTTACACCAAGAAAAAAACAATGTATTTAATACAGTGTCATATTTAAATCTTGTGGTGCCTGGAAACCGGATTCAAGAAGAAGAAGAAAGCAAGAGGATAT
Source organism: Melinaea marsaeus rileyi (assembly GCA_918358865.1). Taxonomy (NCBI): domain Eukaryota; kingdom Metazoa; phylum Arthropoda; class Insecta; order Lepidoptera; family Nymphalidae; genus Melinaea; species Melinaea marsaeus. The sequence goes on along the minus strand of OU911095.1, from coordinate 6,281,433 downwards.
AAGTACTTCAATCGCATTAACGAGCATTTGCGAAATAAAAAATCGTAATAAGACAACATAGATTTTTATATAGCCTTCTCGTGGCATAGTTCACGCTAATTTTAAAACAATCAGAAACGAAACATTTAATTTCTAAAATCTTCTTCTATGTTACTATAATATTTAAAATTTTGAAGTAAATCTGTTAGCTAAAATGTTATTTTCTAAAATATTTTTTTACCCTTTTGGTTAACAAGCACAACAAAATAAACTCTCTTCGCATTTCCGCTCAGCATATTTTCCACGCCTTCCCTCTAGGGCTTGTAGATATTCGAATGCAGAATATCGCCAGCAGCTTGTTGCTTACCAAAAATATTTTACGTTCGGAAAACGATTGATGTCGGTGTTCCCGGTCGTTCATTTGTTCGAAAACAGAAATAATTAAATCATTAAGGAACGGATTGCTATCTTGTGCCCTGTCTGCTGTTATTACTACTTCTGTTTCATGCTTGTTGTCAGATGTTTTTCGAATTTTATAGTAAGACTGATTTACTGGTAGGACGGTTATAGTAAGACTGGTTTACTGGTAGGTAGGTACGGATCATTCATTTATGAACAATAATAAATAAGTTAATAAATACTGCATCCATCGATTAATAGCAATGCAAAGCAAAGCAGTTTGCAATTTTTATATTACACTAAAATGCAATTTATTTCATCACCTCGAGACTTAAAATTAATGTCACTACAAAAATTACCGTAGAACAGATTTTTGATCTGCCATTCGTTGATGCAATAACCGTTGGATAATGGATGAAATCGTTTTGAATAATTAAATAAAGGTAGAAGTGGCAATAACGGAGATATCCGAGATCTGAAAATGGATATTGATCCTTACTATGTTTATATCTTTTATCTTTTTCTATCTTTCATTTATCAACAAAAAATTTATTAGATTCTTTACAAAATGCTTAAATAATACAGTACAAATAAAATTTATTGTATTATCGTCGTAATAAGCTTCTCAAAGGTTTATTTAGTCTCAGTATTTTTCCAAATACAAATCTGGTCTATAATCCATAATCGTATGTAGGCCTTATACGCACCTAACGGAATAAACAAAACGTCAGAGGCAACAGTGAATTATTTTGTTCTCGTCAAATTGCGAAGAACAGGAGACAGCGTAGGATTAAATTAAACACAACCTTAATTTACTTGTTCGTTAATTTCCTGTTACAAATGAAGTTAAGTTAATAAGTTTAAAGTACACTTATTATATGCTATATTCAGTTTACCATATGGGTGTTTATTTAGTCTTTTAAAATAAATCAATAGTTTTTATTCAAGAGAAATCAATACTTTACTATGTTACAATATTCGAATCTACACATGTATCTAGGTAGGAAACACTAACAATAACGTAATTTATAAATAGCGTTTAACGTTTTATAGTTAAATAAAAAAAACACCCATCAATGTATTACACACATTTTTTTATAATTTAAATGCTATTTGTCAACAATTTTATAAACTTTAAAATGACACTGAATATTTCAAAGTTACTTACTATTAACACCAGCATATTTTTAGCACAAAAGAACCTTGGCTCTGATATCAATTTCATTATAAATTCTGTAGTATTTTAATCCAATAAGCCTAAACTTATTTTTGCCCTAGCCAAAAAATTATAAAAGCTATCAATTAACTACCAATGAGATATCAAAAGTGAATCATATGTTATGAAATATTCAACTTTTTGTTCCTCTCATACCAAATACCAAATTCAAATGTAAGGAGCTAATATTTAACTTAAAATCGCATCTCTGAGATTGGGATCTTCAAATTTCCTCATTAATTATTTTCATAGTTGTTTTTATTTTATTATTACTATCTTGAATTTCCCTACTTATACATAATTTTACATTATTTTTAAACTCATTTCCAGTCTTAAATTCCCTTTCCGCATACAGTTGATACAATTTTTCTCTATTTTTATGTAACTCTTCCTAATTTAAATAATTCAATAAAATTATTTAAAAAATTATTATAAGCAGCAAACTAAGTCATTTAAATTTTTCTTATTCGGTCAGCAGTTACAGATCCAAAAGTTATTTTCCTTCTGAAATTTGATCTCTCTTTACTTGAACTTAATAAATTGGCCACAGTGGTCTTACCTAGTGTATTGATTAAACATTTTAAAGTTGCAGGTAATATTAGTAAATATATTATCAGTATAGATGGAGCTAAGATTTTAGTAGTTTCGTTAAACATGAGTGATAGATTACGTGAAGAAAATTTATTTAAAAACTTCACACATATTGAATTATTTTAGACGATATTAATTTTGAAATCTCCACAAATAATTGGCTGTTTATTTATACTTGACATTTTAAGTAAAATTTCATCCATAATTTTGCTCAAATTGTTCAAACTTACAAGACGGTAGCCTATAAACACTTACAATGATGAATTGTTCTAATCCTATTGAATCTAGTTCAATTATCCGTTCAAGAAAGAGGCATACCTACTGTGCTTACGTTTTTTGAATTTTATTTGTTTATTTAAAAGAATTAAAGAGCCACTGTGTATGAATTAACTCAGTTGAACGAACTACCAACCTGGTGGTTATTGAAATTTAACATTAAGCCAGCGTTCAGTTATACAAAAAAATTATATTAAAAGTATTCAAACATAATTCTATTTCTAACTCTTTATTTCTCATACATTGAATATTCTGATGCCCCAGGTTGATACAGTTTACATTATTATTCTTATTACTCACATTAACAATATATTTTTATCTAAAATAATTATTGTGATTTAAAATTTTCTTGTCCTCAAATCTAGCTTAAACTAATATTTTTTGGAATAACTTCCAAACTTGTCTTGGTTATATCTCAATATTGCTCAATAGAAGCAGTTTATGTAGGTAATTTATTGGCCGTCATGGTAAAAAAATATGATAGCATTACAGCTACCTGTCTCTTAATATATGAGGATAGATGATATCTATCATGAGTCAGTTTACAATATTTACTAACAGTAGTGTCAGTGTCAATCTCATGAAACTTTTTATTATTTAAACATAAATTATATAATATATTAATAAATTAATCTTATATCTTATTTCATTTCCAGTCCGTGGCAATTTTTTGTTATAGGGATTACCCTATAACAAAAAATTTACAATAGTAAACTGTTATATTTGCATTTAATTGAATTTAAATTATCTTTTTGAAATAATATTTAAATTCAAAATGGTTCATTACCTCTGTTTACTACAAAAATTATTAAATTTGTTCAATTACTAAATAATTTACTTGATTTATCCATTTCAGTAGTAATATTTATCAAGTTACGGTCAGGTAAACAGCTGAAAAATACTCTTTGTCCAATAAAATAAGAATTCAATACTATCACTATATACATATTTGTCATATACAATATTTGGTTTGAAGGTACTATTATTTTTTGAAACAGGTTTATCAAGCCGGTCATACAATTATTCTGCTGAAGTAGGAGATGATTTTTTATTGGACTGAGTCTCTGTTTTTTATACAATTAACACAAATAATTATTTATGTGAGAGTCAGCACATTCCATATTGCACTGTGATATTTGTAACAATAAATCCATTTTGAGCTTATGCTCGCTAAACATATTTTGTGTGGTCTCATACTTTATTAATACTTCTTAATGAAGTCTGCAGACGGGCTGTTTGATTCTAATTATGTAAGTTTCTTATCTCCTATTTCTACCATTTATATATACCATTACCAAATAATTAATCAGCATTAGACAGTACAATGTAAATATATGTACTAGTTGATAATTTAGTCGAATATTAGACAAAGCGTATAATAAAGCTGTATTGAAATAAATATTTAAATGTAGAAATAAATTCCAATAAATAAGCTTAGATGAAGCGAATCGGATTATATTTCTTCAATTCCTAAATTATATAAAAAGTTAGCTTTTAAAATAAATATAATACTAAGTCATATACCTGTATAAGAATTTTAAATAAATATGTCACTGATTCAAGAACGAAAAATTACGATCTAAAATACTCTATTACCTAAAATTAAACCGAAAAAAAGGTGGTTTGTGGTTAAACTTTTCGGTTAAATATTAAAATGTAATAATGTAAGTTCTCAAAAAGAATATTGTTCTGTAATCATTCATCATTAGATTCATTGATTCTAAACAAGGCAATAAATGTATACATCGTGGGTTGTTACTAAATTACTGTATAAAAGTAATTTTTATTACCATAGTGTAATAGAAGACTTGCTACTCGATTAAATAGGTTATTAATTCCCACGCAATTCACAATTTATATTGACAAATTGACAAATATAAATACGCCTGCAAAAACTACTAAAACTAAAAAATATTTAATTATAACTTAAACGAAATATAATATTACATAACCTATTTTATAAGGAGGGATGATCATTCAAAAGCTAATGTTAGTCCACAAATATTAAAATGACACACTAAGAACCCTACCAAATAAGATGAACCACCAACGTATAGAAAGAAATATGAAAATATTGAAAACCGAACTGTTCCAACACAGCGATATTTAATTGTTAGTTTTTTATCATTTTTAGCGCTTACTTTTTATTCAATTTCTAAACAAGGTTGTGGTAAATATCGAAAACTATTTTGTTTCAGCCAAGTACATTATACTAGATTTGTAATAATTATTTCCTTCATTAAACATTGTTGATTTATTACATACCGAAACTCTGGATAATGTATTGGAAAACGCTATTCAGATTAGAATGAATTAATATTTGGATACTAGTAGAACTACATCCATAATTAAAAGCTTTTATTAACAATTACAATTGGAATTCCATCCCTTACCTCGAAATAATTTTATTGGAAACTAAATATAAAAAATGTTACCATAATTGAAGCATCTGTTTTAATTCAATCTAACTGTTCCCGACTTCATTTGCTCCCACGAGTAATAAGCTATCACCGATTGTAATAAGCTATCATACAATCCTAAGGCTGTTATACATTCGAAAGCTAGTAATAAATATTTCTATTTTATGTTAGTTATATATTTTTTGTTCAAGTTAATAATAATAGATTTGTTTTTGAATTACTTTAGAGTTATACATTTGTATTAAATGTCATTCTTTTATAGCAATTCCACGATTATAGGCAGACCAATATTACAATTGTTAATAAAAGGTTACAATAAGAAAGCTAAACCAAGTTATTTAGAAATGTTTAACTAAGAAATTTGCCAGAAACTTCATCACAAAGAGCATATAAATATTCGAATGAAAACATACACATACCAAGCGGAAAAATTGCCTTGTCAGCGGCAGCTTTAATTAAACATGTTCTCGACAATGCGCTGAATAACGAAACAGGAATAGAAATAAATTAAAACTCATCGTATACTTTTAGTACTTTTGTTGATAGTTTCATATAATATTGTACTAGCCTTGTATAAAAAATGTCTTGATTTGATTTAAATTTTCAAAATGATATCTACAAAATATCTTAAAGAAAAATGTAATCCTGCTTACAAATAACAGAACCGTTTATTATAACGAAGGTTTAAATAAGTACAATAAAATAAAATAAATATTCATATCCTTAGCGTGAAATTGGTTGCAATATCTATATGATAATTTCTCTAGACCAAATGAAATCTTATATTAACGTCGTAAATATAACAACATTTATTTTACGAGGGATTGAAATGATATTACGAGCACAATAACTGGCGATGAAAATTATTTATTTCCTTCAGGTCTGACCCATCATTTAGATTTTACCGGGAATAAAACAGTGCATTGTATACAAAATCATATTTAAATCGTATGGTGCTGGGTCTGGGTGACTGGGTCCAGGAAAGTATTTGAATACATTAAGAACTTTAATCGCATTAACTATTTTTTTATAAAATTATATTTCCTATTTAGATTACAAAATAAACCTTCTTTTCATTTCCGCTTGGTAGTTTATTCCAGGTTTCCCTCCAAATATTGAAATGCAGAATTTCGCAAGGAACCTGTTGCTAGCCAATAATATTTTACGTACGGAAAACGATTGATGTCGGAATTCCCGGTAGTTTATTTTATCGAAATAGGGAATAATTAAGTCAATAATATTGGACTGCTATCTTGTGCACTGACCGTTGTTATTATTTTTTCTGTTTCATGCTTGTTATCAGAAATTAGGCGAAATATGATTTTAGAGAAAAATTTGATATACTGGTAGGTACCATTTATTAACAATAATAAATGAGGTAATACTGCATCTATCATTTATAAGCACTCTGGAATGCATAAAATTAAAAAATCGAGTGAATTCGTAATTTATTTTGAAGCGAAGAACTTTAAGTATTCGTCAATTAATTAAGTAATCTATTTTTACTATAACAGTATTATTTTATTTTTCCACAAAGACTTCTCTCCATATAAATCTGGCCTATAATCGGTAATCGTGCGTGGGTCTTACACGCACCTAAGCGAATAAACAAAATGTCAGAGGCAACGGTGAATTATTTTGTTCTCGTCAAATTGCGAAGAACAGGAGAAAGCGTAGGATTAAATTAAACACAACCTTAATTTACTTGTTCCTTAATTTCCTGTTACAAATGAGGTTAAGTTAATAAGTTCAAAGTACACATTATATGCTATGTTGAGTAAAACATATGGGTATTTACATAGCGTCTTTGAAAGAAATCAATGTTTTGTGGTTTTCAAAGAATCTGTTCAAATCTTTTACTGCCTGAGTTATTTTATCTCATATAACTATTTTATTCACTCTCGAAAGTTACCTTCGGCCTGTACTTTTACTTAAACGTGGTTAGACCTCACTGTATTATTATATATTAATCTACAGTTATGGAAGTTAACTTTCAGTTATTATCAAACCTTTGGTAGACAATACGTACAAACTTTTTCACTCACTAACAAAGTTTATAAAAAGCGTTAAATTTTTTATAATAATATGTTAAACCAGGGAAAACCCATTCATATAAATACTGCTTATAATTTTAATATTAAAGCAACAACGTCGTCGTTCGTCAACAATTTCATGAACTTTGAAGAAAATTTTTCTATCACAAAGCGTGAAGGACTCGTTCGCGAAATATTCTCTCCTTAACATTACTATGTTATAGTAACATTAGTATATTAAGTAATTAGGTAGTCGGTGAAAAATCTGACTAGACTGGAATGAAATTAATAACTACCAGAAACTTCTTTATGATTATTAGGATTTTAATCCCATAAGCCCAAATAAGGCTAAAACACTCTGGGTTATAAAAGTCATACTTGAATCTACGTCAAAGCATTTCTAGAGCGCTTGCCAAAAACCAACCATGGCTGAGCTGTGCTCCGAAATACCACTTCGATTATATTAAATAGGAACCAGCTAGTGCCAAGGACTTTTTTCCTAATTTTTATTAAATATTTTTTTCTTGAAACTTTTAAAACTGAACGATTTATGTCAAAAATCATTATTCTCTTACTATAATTATATAAGGTCACCGCGATGTGACAATTTTATGCACACTCGTCTATCATACAGTAGATACATACAATCAATACAATATACAGGTACTTGTTAATAAATTCAGCTATAAATGAAAGTGGCGAGGATTATCAATAATACTCACAGTAAATCAATCATTCAAATGCTCTCGGGCCATTTTGCGAATGATATTGCAGACTCCATATATAACTTTCACTTCTATGACAACGATTTATATAATTACCAAATAATTGATGGCAATAATCATCAAGAACAGCTACACTGTGTACATAGCTTTTTTAAATAGAAAACTTAAACTAAAAACTTTAAAACTAAAAACTAAACTAAAAACTTTAATCTTTAAACTAGATTATCTACTGATAATTTAGTTTAAAATTAGAATATACTATATTTTATTACTTTATACTTTATTATAATAAAGCTGTAATTAAAATGAACATTTATATGAGATAAAATAAAAAATAATAAACTTAGGTGCCTAGAAAGGAGCAAATCGGATTATATTTCTACAATTTTTTAATTACATAACAATGTTTTTATAATGAATAGAAATATAATATCTTGTTATATATTTATGAAAGAATTATAAGAAATATGTATTATTTGTTACTGATCCAAAAGCGAAAAAGTAAGTTCAATTTTAGACTCTATTACCTAAAATAAGACCGAAAAAGGTATCGTTTGTTTTAACTGTTCGGTTAAATATTAAAAGTAATTATTAATGTAAGTTACAAATAGAATATTTTGCTGTAATCATTTATCTAGATTCATTAATTGTCATCATACTTTAAATAAAACAATACAGGTAAATATCGTGGGTAACTTATTGTATAGAAGTACTTTTGTAACTACAATGTAACAATTAACATAACATATGCTACTAGCTAGATTAATACTTCCCACGTCAATCCTCCACTCCACTTTATATGATCCGAATCATATTCCTCTATTATATATTTAGATATCTTCTTTACTAAGTAACAAATAAAAATAATATTTGCATTGAAAATGTTAGATAAAATGAATAATGTAAGAGTAAGTTTCAATTTCTTTTGCAATAAATGCATACTATTCATATAAATTAATCTCTTAATTACAAATGTAGTCGGAAATGAAATGATATGTAAACATTACCGATTCAAAAACAAAATAGTTTTTAATAAAAGGAAATGTATTGACAAAATAAATGTTTTTTCACAAACATTTTGACGATTGGTTAGAGAATGCAAATATTAGGTGTGAGCAGTGAGGTTAATGTAAGTGCCTGTGCTCGAACCCAATGACTGCAGTCCATTCCAACATACTCGTAGCAGCGCGTAGCTACACCGTTTAACAATTGAAATTGGTTTATAACACTATAATTTTTTGTTTCATAGTGTTGAATAAATTCAAAAAACGTTGATAAACTTTCTCTATCTTATATATATTTATAAAATATTTTTTAAATTTTACTTTTTTAAAGTTGTATCTACATACATAAATTAATAAATACATACAAACAATTATAAACAAATAAACTTGGGTAATCTGTTATACGGAGGTATATGAACATTCAACAAAACCGACCATTAACTATATAAATAAGAAAGAATAAATATAAATATAAAGAAATATAAATATAATTACAATAGATAAAAAATGTTTTTTGACATTCTTTTCGTTTATTTTTCAACTTCAAAACAAGGTTCAGCTAACTATCGAAAACTGTTTTAATTCATCCAAGTATTTAATACTAATTTGTAATAATTATTACAGTCATTAATCACTGTTACTGTTGATTTATTGTATATCGAAATTCTGACTAATGTATTGGAAAATGGTATTCAGATTACTATCAATTAATAATTGGAAACAAATAGAACCACATCCGTAACTAAAACGTTTTATTGACAATTACTATTAGGATTTCACCCCTTGACTCGAACAATTTTGTCGGAAACTAAATATAATAAATGTTATCATAATCGATATATCTCTTAAATTAAAACTAGCTATTGCCAGCGACTTCATTTGCTCCCCGAGGAAGTAAGTTATCACCAATGGTAACAAGCTGTCATACATTTATAGAGCGCGTTCGAAAGCTAGTGATAAATATTTTAATTTTATGTTGGTTGTTCATTTTATTGTATTTTTTTTTTAATTAAAATGTCGTTATGGACAGACCAATGTTAAATTATTTAAAAAAAGGATTACAATTAACTATAACAAAGCTTAACCAAGTAACTTAGAAATTATTAACCAATAGTTTTGCTGGAAACTTAATTTAATTGTATAATCACATGTATAAACAAATATACACATACGGAGCCTTGTCAGCGGCAGCCATATTTAAACATGCGCTGAATAACGAAAAAGTAATAGAAATAAATTAAAACACATCTTATTTAAAGAATAATGCTATGTTATCATTTTACTGGCCTTATAGAAAAAATGTCTTGACTTGAATTAAATTTTCTACATAATATCTACCAAACATCTTTTAGAAAAATATTATCCTTTTTACAAATATTCTCTTCATGATACTGAAGGTCTATTAAATTATATTTTCATGTTTCTGTCAATTTATTTTACCGCAATAATATAATATAAATAAACCATATTATAAATTTGAGCTTGAAATTGGTTGCAATATTCATATTATATTCTTTCCTTTTTACATACTTAATAAACTGTGGAAACATTTTAGCCATCTGCTCAACAAAGTAGAGCATACTGTACAAGACGCCAGAGTAACTTAAACCTTATAATAACATCGTAAGACTCAAAAAGCAAGAATTGTATTTACGGTGAATTGAAATGATATTACGAGCATAATAACTGGCGATTCAATGAAGATTATTTCCTTCAGGCCTGACCCATCATTTAGCTTTCACCGGGAATAAGAACGAATTGATGTGCCTACATTGGATCCATTGTAGTCTGCTGGTGGCACCATACATTTAAAGTTTCAAAAAACTTGTTCTCTCAGGAATGTTGTAAAATGTTATAGAAAAATATGTTAGCAAGCTATATTCTGTAATATATTTTAGGCAAACTTGACTTTAAATATTTTATAGAAAATATCAGTAATCTTATCACAGAACAGATATTAATATTGATTAGTGACAGTTAATACTACATCGTTCGGTGAATATCACGCAGGGATGTACGATACTATTATTTTTATTATAATTGTAAGTATATTTAATTTCCACCAGGGCTTCACCAAAAACAAATCTGGTCAACAAAAGATACACACATAAAATCGCAAATGACCGCAAAAGATGGCGTGAATTATTCTGATCATAACACATTTGTTAATCTGTTAACGAATATTATAAGCACCGTTTTCTTTTTAATAGGAAAATATTAAACCGTTTTAAACCGGTGTATACCGGTTAAAATGTAATTGGGAACACCAATTCAAATGTTAATTTTTCATCAATATTATGCAAGTAACACAAGAATGTTTATTGACATAAAAGAATAAGATCTCGTTGGATAAATTTTCAATTTTCTTATAAATTTTTTACCGTTATTTCAATATCAATACAATGTTCTCTCCTTTTTACATACTTAATAAACTGTGTGAAAATTTCAGCCAGCTGCTCAACGAAGTAGAGCTTCTTTATAAGATGCCAGTGAATTTTAAAACCTATTCCGATCGCAATATAAATAAATATCAAAGTTCTTAAAGGTAAATATTCATTATTATAAAAACGATAAAAATGATTTTATATAATAATTAGGTAGTCTATAATTTTTGCAAATAAATGAAAGCTGCTAAAGATCTTTTTTTTATTTATTATAAATTTGTATCCAATAAATTTAATTAGAGCCAAATTGCTCGATGTTATAAGAGCCTACTTGAATCTACGATCTTCATCAAATTATTTAAGCACTTGCCAAATAATCAGTCATGCATGAGCTGCTGGTAATTCTAATTCAATTTTATTAATTTGGAGTCAGCTGTTGCCAGTAAATTTGCTCATATAAGTAGTCCAAAACTAATATGTCATTTTAAATATATGAAAAAAATAATAGAAAACAATCTGAGAAAATAACAAGACAAAAAGAAAATAACGATCATATGTAAGAAAAAACAATTATTTGTTAATGCAATAGATAGAAACCAAATACAGGGGATCCGTGTAATTTATATTATATTATTTGTAAAAATTAGATAATTCATGTTAATTCGGATAATGGACTAACACTACCCCAATTTTCATCAAAATCCTTTTTTTTTCTTCTATTAATCTTCCTACAGCTTCGATATATATACAAAAAAAATCCTAAATTGGTTCTCAAGTTCTAGTATAACCAAGGAAAATAAGGAGTTATCATAATGTTATGATATATATTTTTATCTGATCACATTTTCGAACTTACACGTGCTTGAGTAAATGTAAATCATACAAAAGTTGTTTGGAGGTTGTGAGGTGTTTGGTAAGTAAGAAACTTCTCAAGTGTGTAGTCACACCTTTAGGGTTATTATTTATTTCAATACGCATTAACAAGTCTATATAAAGGTTACTTGAAATATTCTTGCGACAATTAGTTTATAAAAAAAATATTATTATATTTTAAACGTAAATGTAAAAAAAATCAACAGTTTATTTATTAGTTATAATGATCTTAAAAGCCATGACCTAAATGTAGATTCTTCCACTTCACGGTAATATTCCAAAGCTTCCATTTTCCCACTTAGCATGTTATTGGCACCAAAGACCGCAAACACCACATTTGAAACTATGTGGTTGTACACGCTCTATTGATTAAGAACTTACTCCTAAAGGAGGTATGTAAAATAAATGCTTGTTTTGGTTTATATACATCCTGAATCCTGCATATTTGAAGCTGCTGATATTTGAATATTAATATAGTTTGGAGTATTTTTGAGAGGCAATATGATCCACCTGATATTACGTGACCAGAATCAGCAATGAACATTTGGAATTTATAGGAAATAGAGGATGTATTACCGTCCTTGAGGGACAGATAGATTTTTATAGTCACATATAACAATCGTTAGAAATCTATATAGTCAATTCACATATTTAGCATATGAAATCGGTTCAATAAGTTCATAAAGCTTTTCTTTTTATTATTAGATTTTTTAATCAAGTCGCCACACTTTGCACTTATGTATTCTGATCGTAAAACCAATATATTCTTGATCAATTTGACAAATGCGAATAATTAGCACATTATTCAACTACTAAGGTCGAATAACGGAATTAAGAAGTAATATTTTTTTATGTGTTTCACTTGATAGGTATTAATTTTATTGACGGGCAAAAAAGATTATGATATGATATGATTTTCAATTATAAACAATATTCTTTCTACGGGACCATTGAGAAATATTCAACTTCACCTTAATTAGGTAAATATTAAAGAACCCAATTGGTCATTTGTGTAGATGCTTTTGAAATATGTAATTAATTTTAATATCTATATACTATAAATACAATTTGCCTGATTTTTCTCATTTTGATTTTGAAATAATCTTATTTTCCAGTACAAAATATTTATAGCTTGAAACGTTTGATATTTTTTGTTTTTTTTAGAAATCAAAAATTCTCTCTCGGGTCTCATATATATGTAGGAGAGTTCATATATCTATCTGTTTCATAGATGTAGTTTGAGCTCCGATCTCTTATGTTTTATTGGAATAATAAAAAAAGTAGAATTATGAAATTTAAAAATGTAAAAGTGTGAAAATGTCAGTTGGTTCTCTAAATATAAAATGAATTAATAAATTAAACGACGGTTATTAAAATCTATCATCCGTTTGTCAGTGCGCGAGAAATTTATTTACTTTGAAACGAAGGTCATTGGGTCATCTATTATCATATAATACTTTGTGTAGTGTACTGTGTGTATCTAGTATTATATAGTGGTTTTTTGGTAAGTTTGAAAGAGATATAAATTTAAACTTTTCATGCATTATATTGTGATTTGTAATGAATTTCAAAAGAATCTTTTGAATAGCTTCAGTTATTTAAAATAGATTTAAAATACATGTACACAATTATATATATTGTCTCACGCAGGTACGAACCTACCAAATGTTGAAAAGGGCGATGTAGCCTGATCTTCGTGATGGCTACAATGATATATATATATACCTAAAATCATCTCCGTTATTGGTCCCATAAGGTAACATGCTCTAAAATATAAAGATTACTATTTTAAAAGTTGAATATAAATGCATATCCTAAGCCTAAAGGGTTCTTTTCACTTTAACACTGAATAGTTAGTGATCTCAGATATCTATTGCCTTATGTATGTAAACTATAAGACGATTATTCAAAATACCCAGAGAGTAGAGTATAATCTTACCTAAATTATTGTATTGATTAAATAAGTAGTAACAAATATTTTAATAATTCCTTAAAGGACTGTAAATTGTAATTATCTGTCTGTTCAGGTGACATCTTATGTGTCAATTGTCAGGTGTCAATGTTGCATTTTTGATTTTGCGCCAATTTTACAATTTCTATGTTCAAATCTTGTTTGCCTTCTTTCCTTGGTTGATTTAATCGATATATACCGTGACATTTGATCTGGATAAGGATACATTTCAAGAATTGGATAAAAACTTAATTTATATTGTGATATTAAATCGTCTCCACTTATGTTTTTCAAAATGTATTATTATTATAACCTTTTATAAATGGAACGGTAACAAAATTTTAAAATATATATATTATAAAGTAAAGTAAGTCTAAAGTAATTATAAGGTAACTATAAAATTCAAAAATAAACTGTTCAATGTCTAATATTAAAACAATGACCACTTTTGCTCGTTCAATAAATAAAAGGCCGTTTAGAGTATCTATTGAAGGAAACATAGGTTCTGGGAAATCGACATGTATTAAATACTTTGACAAATATCCAAACATTGACAAACATGCGGTAAGTAACTATTCTCTTTTATATTTTGTGTATTATATTATTGTCTCGTATATCTCGTCACTTATTCATTTTTAATGTTGTTCATCAAAACACCAATTTGATCAATATATACTTCAACACTTGTAGGAGCCAATAACAGAATGGCGCAACGTAAGCGGTCACAACCTACTTGGATTGTTGTACAGTGATCTTAACGAATGGACCTTTGCTTTCCAACACTATGTGCACCTCAGTCGTCTCAAAATACAATCAAGTCCACCCTCTCATCCTAATGTCACAGTTAAAATGTTCGAAAGGTATTTTTATTATTTCAGTTACTACTAAAAAAACAAGTTTTTTCTTATTTATCTTTTCATTAATTTAAATAGTAATGGAGGTATATATATGTATAAATAAAACAATACACTTCATCAACTATTTCTATTAGTCACACATAATATAAAGTTGATATAAAACAAAGAAAATAATAAATGTTACAATTATAGTAGTATTATTGAACAAAAGTTGTTTAATTCTTTTAGGTCAGTACAAAACAGCAGGTTCTGTTTTGTAGAGAATGCAAGGAAACAAGATTTCCTCAAAGACCCTCAGTATCAAGTTCTTCAAAAATGGTATGACTACACTGAAAAACATTTGGATATTAGTTTAGACCTTATAGGTAATAAAAAGACTTTATTTTTAATGTATATATTTCAATATTTCTATAATTATTTATTTACTAGAACCCAAACAAATATATTTTAATTATGTGGAATAATTCTTGGTGTTTCAGTTTATTTAAGAACAACCCCGCAGACAGTGTGGGAGAGAATGATGAAGCGGGGACGAGCCGAGGAGTCTGAGGTGCCTTTGGATTATTTAGAACAAGTAAATATATTTAAAGTTTTTTTTAATTTTGTAGCTTATTTTAATATTTTTTTATAGCTGAGGTAACATGAGAAACTATCTATTTTCACTCTATAGGTAATCACAACAACTTTTTCTAACTGACATTGACCATTGAACTTCCACACTGTAAACAAGTTAACAGAGTATTTTTATTTTCAAGGTACATGAATCATATGAGAACTGGCTGAACTCTCCTGATGTAGGCTGTGAGGTTCTTACGATTGATGCCAATCGCGACATTGACGCCGTCAAGGAAGACTTAGAAAGATATACCTATAAGATACTGGGTGGGAATCATACTAACTAATAATTAATTTACATTTACTGTTGATATTAACTACATACTATAACCATTTTATACATGACTATCAGACAGACAACAATACCAGCTTTGTCTGAAACACTACCATATTAATTGACTCAAAAATAGTTCTGTCAGAAACCACCCTATTATATTATCTAACTACATCTGAAACGAAAAGCATAATGAAAACAGCAAAATTATACTTTTTGATCAATAATAATATTGTAATTATGTACAAGTAGCCATCATAGTCACTAGTGCTACTAAATTATAATGTAATTATAAATTAAGTTGTTAATATCAGACATGTGAATTAATTTAAGAAATAATATAACGTTTATTGTGAATAGAATCAAGTTTTAATGTTGTATAGTTATGGAAAAATGATATTCATCTCTATAGATACATGAGGCTTGTAATTTTTTGTAGCTTTTATTTAATAATGTTACGGGTATATATATACTGTGTTACTAAAAATTATTTAAATGTTTACTGACAGATTTAGACACATTTTTCCTGCTACTCATAAAACTAAATAAAATAAATAGCAATAACAAATATTAATTATTTTTTTTTTTTATTAAATAATTACAATAACCAATAAAATGAATGAACTTATTTAATGAGAATATCCATTATTCGATTCTCATTGTGCATATATATTTGAAAGGTAGGCATTATTTAATAAATTGTATGTCTTTAATATTTATAAGACTATTAAATGTCTTATAAACAGATAATTCATCTATTACATTTACATTTTGTCAGGTATACTTTCCCTAAAGAAGTCTTAGCAAGCCACTTTTGTAATATCATTTAGCAAATTTTTATTAGAAATGTACATCTATATTTGTATTTTCAGTTAACATATCTGTAATTTATAATAAATGTAATATAATAACATAGGACACTATTTTTAAAATATTATTTGATTTATTAAATGAAGTAAACCGTTATCTTAGTTCATAAATAAAACACTACAAAACCATATTGAGTGCTGATATTTTATTTATCAATTAAATAATCCTAACAAACTAGTTTGAAGTAAGTTCATCTAGCGGTAGAGGTGATCGGCTCTAATGTTGGAAGCAATCTCACTCTCCCATTTGTCACCATTTGAGAGTAACTTTTCTTTATTGTAGAGGAGTTCCTCATGAGTTTCGGTCGAGAACTCAAAGTTTGGGCCTTCTACGATCGCGTCGACTGGACAAGCCTCCTGCATAATGATATTCATAAATATTACTAATAAATATAATGTGTATATTTAATGTTTTATTTTTACAACTATTGCAGTGTATAGAATCAGTTGAAAATTAACATTGAATTTTATGAAATAACATTTTTGGACTTGACAAACAACAAATTATATTTATGCAACATATTTATTCCAATTGGATATTAATTCTTGGCAATAACAATTAGTAGCAGTAGGATATACATATACATATTTATATAATTACTTTTTGTTGGTATTTTATTATTATTGTTTTTATTTATTTAACATTGGATTTATTTTCCATTTTGATTTTATGATGCCTACTGCAATCTCTCACCATCCACAAAGATTAGCTGATAGATAATGCCACCCAGGCATTAAGCTTGCCTTTTATTTTATACCGGATTAAATAAATTATATCAAACAAATAACCTGACAAAATCCACAGTAGATACACTTGGTCATGTCTATGTCATATCTGGTAGTTCTACGAGACCCATCCTTGCGCTCCTCTGCCTCAATAGTGATTGCCTGCCAACATGTTTTTATTATTTACTTTATTTTTTTATAAACTTAATGAAAATTATCAAAAATATATGCAATAACCTATATTTTTCAACAGAAATAAAAAATACAGTAGAGATGTTTCAGTTTGTGGGATAGTTGATGTCATATAATAATACCTGAGCTGGACATATAGCCTCACACAGCTTGCAAGCAATGCATCTCTCCTCACCAGATGGATACCGACGTAATGCATGCTCTCCTCTGAATCTTGGAGATAATGGCCCTTTCTCAAATGGATAATTGATTGTTGCTGGCTCCTAGAATTTGTTAAGTGAAAGGGTAAATAAATTACAAATTAAGTATATTTATTAAAATTCTACAATTATTCATTTTAGATAAGAAACTTAAACATTTGTTTCATTATATGTAGTGTATTTTGTGACTGTACCACAATGAGATTGTTTTAATATGTATTGGTCTGACAATACAAGGTATGTGTTTGTAACTTGTCTGCTCTTTTTGGTGACTTTAGCTACACTACTCTTAAGTGTATATAAAAAACTCTTTGTAAGTACTAGCACACTACAACACCGTGGCCATTACACATAATTAATGCACAGTTATAATACCTACATAAACATTATGCCAAAAATTTATTAATTTCGCTATTACTACAAAAAACATCTCAAATGAACCTTAAATATATGAGCTAGGGTAACAGCAAAACCTCGAGCTAATTCAGACCAAAATAGAGTTTGAGCAGCTCTATTTGACATTTCTCTAAAACTCATGTCAGGGTCCTCAGCATTCACATATTTGTATCCAGGAGCGGTTGGTGGATACACTTTCTCCACTTTCCCTTCTTGACCCGAGCTGGCATGACGAGCTATAACACCAGTGGCTCCACTAGCTCGAACTAAAATAGTATACAAATAAAGTAAATGGTTCAACAATGTTTTTATACAATATTATTTTGTACTGTTGGGTTGGCAACTAAGTCATTGCTGCTTTTGTCAATAGACTCACTCTACACTATCCTTTGTTTTATTAA
Source organism: Melinaea marsaeus rileyi (assembly GCA_918358865.1). NCBI lineage: Eukaryota > Metazoa > Arthropoda > Insecta > Lepidoptera > Nymphalidae > Melinaea > Melinaea marsaeus. Next base: position 6,263,052 of record OU911095.1, on the reverse strand, counting down.
CATAATAGTCAGAGCATCTAACCTACATTTTTTTATTACTGTGTGAACTTCTACTATTAATAAATAAAAAAATCATATTGATTAGTTCTTTAAGTTTTGTTTTTATCCCAATTTAAAAATGGAAAAACAGGTGATGCACTTCCGACACATTTTTTTGTATTACTGCTGAAAAGACAAGAAGGCATCATAGACACAAAAGAAGTTATATACCATATATGGAGATGAAGCCTTAAAAGAAGAGAAGTTTCGAAATTGGTTTGACAGAATTGGTTCTGGTAATTTTTACTGAGAAATGCACAACAATCTGGCCGCCCAGTTGAAGTAGATGAAACCCACATCAAGGCCATTATCCAATCAGATCATCACAGCACAACACAAGCTCAATGTATTGCATACATGCATTGAAAAAAAATTAAAAACCCATGTGGTTTTGTTAAGAAACTTGATTTATGGATCCCTCACTAACTAAAGGAAATTCATTTGATGCAACAGATTAGCATCTGTGATTTGCTTCTGAAACGCAATGAAAATGATCCATTTCTGAAAAACAAGAAATTTCTGAGAAAGGGTTACTGGTAACAAAAAGTGGATAGTTAATAAAAATGTTACTCGCAAGAGTTCATGGGTCATGTAAGATCAACCATTCCAAACAACATCAAAAGCAGAAATCACCAAAAAAAGATTATGCTGTCAGTTTAGTGGGATTACCAAGAAATTTTGTATTTTGAACTTATTCCATAGAACCAAACGATCAATTCAAATGTGTATGTTGAACAAACGACACACACACACTGTTATATGGCAGCCAAATGTGGGTAGCACAGAAGAAGAATGTAAGAAAGATGAATGCTGCGGAGATGCAATCTCTTCGCAGAATATGCGGAGTCAGTTTAGCTGATCGAATTCACAATGAAGATATCCACAGAATGGCAGGTACTAGCGAAGATGACATGGTGAGAATGAAGAAAAACATGCTCAGGTGGTTTAGGCACATTGAACGAGAGTGATGAAAGAATGGTGAAAAAAGATTTATATAGGAAAAGTGAACGGTAAGAGAGACAGGGGGAGGCCTCAAGTGACCTTTGAAAACACAGTATCTATGATACTGAAAGAAGGTCACGTAAAAAGCATGAGGACCCCCCGGACGGCATGTATGAAGAGATTGATGTCTGTGGCCGAGCCAAAAGGTATGCAGGGACCGTAGCGTTTTGCGCTCCATCGTCTCTGACTACCCCTCAAGGGATATGGCGTGAAACTAAATAAATAAATAAATATGTTGAACAACTAAAGATACTGAATGATGCAATAGAAGAAAAGCGGCCGGTATTGTCAAATCGGAGGGATGTTATTTTCCATCATGGTAATGCAAGGCCCCCCTCCTAAAACAATCGCCAAAAATTGTTGAAACTGGGTTGGGATGTTTTGTCACACCTACCATATAGCCCTGATCTTGCGCCTTCAGATTATCATCTGTTTCGTTCTATGCAAAACAATTTAAATGGTAAAATTTTTAATAACGCGTATGTTGTCACATCACACCTAATTCAGTTTTTTAATAGCAAAGACCCGACATTTTAGTAACGGGAAATTTTTACACTGCCAGAACGATTGAAAAATCTCATCGACAATATCTAATTGAATAAAGTTATATTTTTAAACAAAAATTCTGAGTTTTTCTTATTTGAAATCGACAATGACTTAGTTGCGAACCCAATATAATTATTAAAAATTTAAAAGAAGTTCGGTTTTTTACTAATAAAATAGTAGTTATAATCAAAATTCTGAAGTTTGTTATTTTTTAACAATTATATTAGGTTATATTCCGTTGCGTAACGAAAATATTATAAACGACGCAAAACATTAACTATAAATTTTTTTAACTAGTGCACAAAACTTTTTTTACCTCGAGTTGACACTGAAAATATTTTTGTCAAAGACATATTTGCCTTTTAAATTTTAAATATAATTTGCGATTCAATAATAAATTTCTTTCGATTTTCGCTCTGGTCAAAATCTGTCAAGTGACAAATCGCAAATGTCATACATTTTGGCAACATTATAAGTTAAACAGAATTCACATTAACACGGCCTGAATGCTGGGCATCTTGACTTTAAAGCTGCATTTATGGCAAGTAATGAATGTTTTTTCTTCGAAAGGGGTTACATTTTGGTTTTTAGAGTTCTTTTTTATGGTTTATTTTATACAATATATTAGTAGATTTTGTAATTTTTCATACATTTTTTTATTCATTTGTTGATATTTCAAATTAATCAGAATAATTAAAAATATTTCATAGTTTAATAACATAGAGTCTGTAACAATTAAGAACTTTAAAATATGCAAGAACAATTAAAATAAGAACGCAAAGGATTATTAGCATATGGTCCACAGTTTCTACTATAATGGTAATTGACGATTTGAAAATCCAAATACTTAGTATCTCGCCTGTAAGTTACGTATATACCGTTTTGATATAATAAATACTCTTCATCTACCATCCGTATTTTCTTTCTTAGTATAAAATTATTTTTAGTATGATATATAATTAGATAATAATAGTAATAAGCTATTGGTCACTGAGTCGCAAATGAATCAGTTTGTTCGTTCAGAAATTTCGTTTGTTTAGTACTAGCTCGCGAACATCACTTAATAAAAACATTAGTGCCAAGTGAAGTTCACGGAATAAGTATATCTGATTCATTACGTCTGGTCCGGCATATTCGGCATATACGGCATATACGCCATTTCAATGTTTCAGTAGTCTTCTTAATATTTCAATTTTTCAAGAACAGAAATACCTATATGCATTGCAAAATAAAAAGATTTCAAACTTGCGAAACAACATATGCATTATATTATTTTCTTTTTTATATATATCAATTACATTAATATCCAGGCTCACATCTGATTTTGTAATATTTAATTTATTTATTCTGTACAAGTGCAGGCATCTGCAGGAAAACCACAAATACAGATGCGTTCTGTAAGCTACTGTCACAACTCACAACGTCAAAACCCAAAACATTGAAGATTTGAAGTGACGTTTACAAATTTTTGTCGGTGAGATATAAGTTCGCGAAATAATCGAAATAATTAGCCACGCAGCATGGGAGATGCCCCGACTTCAGATATGGACTCCAATAAACCCAGTCCTGGGAGCGACAATCCTTCGGAGCTGGTAAAATTATAATTTTGAGATAGTAAAACACACATCATCATAATCGATGTTCATACTATATTATGTTTTTAGCAGGACCGGCGACCGTTTGGTGGACTAGAGTTCCAAGTTTCTGAGGTAGTAGAGAGATTAGAAGCTGGTGTCAATGCCCAGGATGCTGTGGAAGAAGAAAAAAAGCCGGAAGCGCGAAAGATAAGCGCTGGTTTTTTCGAGCCAGAGGAGATGGGAATGGACGAAATTTTAAAGGTTTTAGAAGATCTGGTACTGAAAACTGACCCCAGTTGCGAAAGTTTGGAACCACCTTTGCTGCCCACAGATGCTGTGACGCGTGCGGCTATTCTTTCCCATAGCATTTCAGCATTATTTGCGAGACTAGAGAGGAGTCATGCGGCGCGACTTGGTACACACATAGCTACTGAAACAACGCGCTGGATGGCACACATGTTCAGGTAATACCATTAAAAATTAGCAAAAAAAAAACGGCACATAGTTTGTATTGTTTATTTGCATATATTTGTAGGGGTAGTAAGGACAATCATTGTTTTTAAATAATACAAAATAAAAAGTAAATATTTAGTTTACTCAATAATAGACAAAGTTTAAAATGGTTCAATAGAAAAGTTTACAAAGACACTTATCCTAAACATTAGTATTTAAACTTTTATTTCATCTTATTCTATTTATTTGATTGGAATGTTTCTGGAAAGTGATTAGATAGTGAATTTCTGAATTTAAGATCACTGTTAAGAATTTGATTGACTGTCATCAACCAAACAATAAAAAGTAAACAAGGAATTTCAGAGCAAATTAGATAACTTTTTATCCAACCTTGAAAAACAGGATACATTACATACATGTACATTTTTCTTATAAAGAAGGAAATTTTATTCTTAATTACACTAATATTTGGTTTAATGATAATGATGAATGCTATTGTGCCAGTATGTTAATTGTTACTGAGACAATTGGCTGAATGAGTCAACAAAGTGACTTCGAAATCTTTTAACCAGTATAGTTGGATATAAACCATAGTTTAGAAGGATATTACCTTGGATTTTAAAAGTAATCAATTTAATTTGAGTGGACACTTTTAAATTGTAAAACTATTAGTAAGAAGGTTACACATTTTTAACAAGCCTGTTTTATTTTTTTTAATACATCTTTTTTTAACAATGCTTTAAAAAATATAGCATATAGAATTTTCAGTCTTCTATGGTTGGCATCCCCTACTACTGAGTTAGGAATCATTGATTTTGTTTTGATTAATTAAATATCCAATGGATACTCAAATACACATTTTTATATAGAATATATGTTTTATAGAATAATTATATATAAATATATTATAAAACTATAGAGGTATATTTATATACAATATATGTATATATATTTATTACATACAATTTGTTACTATCTCCATGTAGAATAAACTTAACAACCTTTAATCTTATCCAATTTTAATTGAAACTCAAGGTGATTGATAACGGGTTATATATGAGATTACATGTATTACCCTATTTCCCATAGTTTAATGTTTTTATTTTATGTTTATATTTTACTGTTATTACTAATTTATTACTTTATGATTATTGATTAAACAAAAATAACAAAACTGTTAATTAGTTTTTTTAAGATAAAAAAATTATACAAAAACTGTGAATAGGAAATTTAAATACTTTTAATAAATATTATTAAATTTATATAAATTTAATACACAAATATGTATATATATATATATATATACATATTTGTGTATTAAATAGTATTATAAACACAGATTGTTTAGGTTTCTTTATGTCATACATATTAATACATATACAAACTGTCTGACCACGGTCACATGAAGATTTTTTAACATATTCAAGATTAATATTAAACTAGAATGTATGAATGTTTAATAGAAAAATTAGTGAATGAATATATGATAGACATATTTGATGAATGTAATAATAACAAAAAATATTATTTAGGTCCTTCAGTGTAAATTTTACATAAATGTAAAAGAATCTGGAATAGACAAAAGTAAATCAAACAATCCATTCTTCCTTTATTTGTACATCACATTCCAGTTAATATGTTATAAAATGATAGATATGTGTCCTAATTTGTAAAGATGGCATTAAATATAATTATTATCTCTGTTTGAATCTCCTACACTATTTTTTCCGGTTGCCGGTATATTCACTTCACAATGATATTTTCTTATTAATAAATTAGCATTATCTGTGTCATTATGTCATGTCTGTATGTTGTAATTAATGTTAATACAAATCCTTATTGTATTTAGAAATTACTTTTTTATATTACTTTAGGACATATAGTATATATATTATAACATGCTAATAAATTTAATGAGATTATAATAACAATATATATTAATAAAATTTGCATGTCTTATTGTGTTGTTTCTAAACAACAATCTTGTTTTCGAATTAAGGGAAATATGGACATCTATTTTTTTTGTAACTACTAAAAATTTATTGCCAAATCGGAATGGGCTTAATAATTTAGCACGCCATCTTGGATCGTTAAAAATAGTTGGAGTAATTTCACGTGTGGTTTATTTAATTTAACTTTGTTGCATTTCGTATTACGTTATAAAAATAATCAATAATTAAAACAATGTTTAAATATCAATAGGTGTATAACGAACCCAAGTTCAAATTATATTAGAGAAATAATGAAATATAATCTTCCAGGTTAACGGATTACAACGCGTATTATCACCAAGAACAGCTGGAGGGATTGGTTAGGGTTACCAGGATGTTGCTGCATCACAAGTATCCAAGATACCTTGAAGATGGAGGTGAGGGTTTATTTATTTTTTTTAATATATTTTCTACTAACAATTTTTTTTATATCTTTGAAACGTGACCAGCGAAAATTGTTTTCCGCCATGAAATGTTATGTATACTTATTTTTAAAGATGTATTTTTGTTATACACGATAATGACAATATTGTTTATCTGTTGCTCTGCGAATAACCCTAAAATTACTTGATGAAATTTGGTGTAATAACTTTTCATCTATTCATCGTGTATGATACGTTCTATAAAATATGTATTAACTCTTATAAACTGTTGTATAAAAAATGAGCAAAAATCATAATTAAGACTTATGTTTTATTGTTTATATAGTAGTTTATTTAGAATAATATTTATTATAGTAACAGTGCGCACAATTTTTTTTGGTCTTTTCATTGTTTATTATGAATTTTTTCAAACGTGTTGTGAATGCCGCAAGCATCACATACAAAGCTGCAGATGTTGTGTAAGAAAATGTATACAAATTAAATATAACTGCTTTATGCGACGTTTAAGAAACATTCGAGACATGAAAGCGAGTTTTATTTATGTTGGCCACGCGTGAGATTCTTAGAAATTCAATTGTTTAAAGATATTGTGCTAAAAGATAAACGAAATGTGTATAAAAGATAGTAAAATTAATTATATTGAGTCGTTAAACTTTATCAGTGTTATCATCAAATATAGTGCCCGCGTGTGTCATGTGCGACGAGCATCTACCTAGCTCGTATTACGATCGATGGGGTCCTATATTAGGGATGTAGTATGCCTCCAATATTGTACCTACTAACCGGCCGAAGGCCTCTTAGTATTTGAAAATATGTTCTTAAGCTTGCCTTTTCACTTAATCTGAAGTGAACTGAACTGAACTGAACGTAGCCAATATTGTACTTACTAACTGGCCGAAGGCCTCTTAGTATTTGAAAATATGTTCTTAAGCTTGCGTTTTCACTTAACCTGAACTGAACTGAACGTAGCAAAGAAAAGATGTGTAGATATTTACCCATCACATTGATCAAACTTACCTGATATCTACGTCTCATCGTTTACTGGTCTATAAATATATAAATATATATATATGTATATATATATATATATATATATATATATATATATACTTATTCTTCATTTACGGAAATAGAAGATATAAATTTGTAGGATATTACTATAAAAATATTATGAAAGATGTAGTGATAAGTCAGTCAATCACTAAAAGCAAACGCAAATGTAATGAACTTAACAAAAATCCACGAAGTCTCTTCTCAAAGAGGTTCAAGGGTATAAGTCTGGCTTTTTATAAGTGCAATATATGCGAAATAAAAAACTATCTATCTTTCTAGTATAGAAATAAGCTAAAAGAAAAATGCCCTTTCTACTTCTGAAACCGGTATGTTAGACAATATTTCCTTATTGGTTCCAGCTCTGGCGTTCGCTAACCGCCTTCCATGCATATACAGCTGCGTTGCAAGTCCGCTGGGGGTCGTGCAGCATCTGTGTCGGCAGCTCGGGTTGCCGCTGGCCTGCGTTAGACCTGTGCCAGTGGATCCATCAGGTATATTACAAGGCTGAGAAATCGGACGGATAGTCGTGTCTACTTGTCCTGTAGTAGTTCACTTACAGAAACCGTTGCTCATAAAGAACTAAAATATGTGGCAACTAATAGTTATGAGAGAAAAACAAAACATGATTTGAATAAAATGTAAGTAAAACATTCTGTCTGCCCTGTATCGTGATCTCGTTGGGTATTCACTGTATAGGCAAGGGCATGGACCTTACGGCGCTGGATCGTCTGTGCGAAGAGGACGCGTCCCGCACACCGCTGCTGGTGCTGGGCGAGGTGGGCGGTCCGCCGCTGGGCGCGGGCACGGCACTGGGTGCGCTGGCGGCGCTGTGTGCGCGACGCGAGCTGCACTTGCACGTGCGGGGACACGCGCTCGCGCTGCCCGCCATAGCGCACAGGGAACAGGTGGGGATCTAACTCACAATCGGTCCTACTGTTAGCGGTTTGATGAATTAAAGAAAAAACTATTTAAGTTGAACATGATTTTGTATGTCAATGTAAATATATGTTTCAGACGTACAGTATAGCAGATTCACTTACGCTTCAGCCAGGACCATGGTTCGGCGTTCCTGGACTACCGACTGTTGTATCCTTTCTTAATATGCTTTTAGTATTGTATCATAAACAACAGTGTCATTCTTTGTAATTGTCTATAATTTTATATAAGCTTTTAATTTTTTTTTAATAAATATAATATGATAAATTCATCGTGCAGGATTCGAACCTACGACCTGTGAGAAACTGCTACGTCGTTTTACTAATTAGCGACACGGTTACTTTCTTTATTTAATTAAATGAATTTGTGAAAGACGACTATTTCTACGAATTTTACATATTTTTTTATCTTTATTTTCTCAACGTAATAAATGCAGACATTTTATAAAATACCAGAACCAATAACAGCAAACGATCATTCTAAAGGAGTGAATTCGGTAAGTACCAGATAACATCGTAATAAACACATATGATATAAATATTGCACCATCCAGTCTGCTCCTTTGTCATCTACTAATAAAAAATACGAGAAAGTTTACCATATAAGTTGAGTTGTCGACTTCTGATCCCGTCTTCTAGAGGCGGATCTCCTCGCCATTCTAAACCAAAATAATCATCTATGGGTTCAATTTAGGTTGTTCAAGCCGAGAACTTCATCCGCTTCAATCCAACTTTTGAGACCAATTCTACAATTATTTTTTTTTACAGCTTCTTTCAGGGAGGCTTTCTTTTAAACAAATCCATAATCTCCCCTATTGACCCAATGATACATTTCAAAGCAGTTATCATACATATCCATACACACAATGCCGGATTCGAGAAAACCTTTTGTCATTTTCATGAAAATAATCTTAACAAAAAAGTGCGTCTATCTATTAATAGCTCGACTTCCCCCAGGCTGGTAGTCGTGAGGGAGCGCTGGCAGCGCTGGCGGGTCTGTCGGCGGGCGCGGCGCGGCTGGCGGCGTTGCCGCTCTGGACATGCGCGCGTGCGGCCGGCGCCGCACGCCTTGCGCGACGCATTGACGATGCCTTCCGCTCCGCTAGAGCCGTGCGCTCCTTGATTGCGAACACCCAGCTGAGGCTCTTGGTGAGTCTTATTACTTTCGACGCAAGGGTGTTGGACGCAATATCGGGTGGCGCGGCATGACGAGTTAATAATAAAAGTGGCTTTCGAATGGTGTCTTGATTTACACCGCTTGCCACTCCTTGGGTAATCATAGTGATCCCGCAGTTGATTATAATTTATTTTTATTTATTTCAGAGCGGTAGACCCGGCGGCGACGAACCTCCTAACATGGATTTAGTGGTACGTATATGATACATATATATTAAATGATAAAGTAGTTTTTGTTGTTGTTGTTCTCAACCCTATTTTTAATCCAAAAATATTTAATAATATTATGAAGATAATTTATATTATATCTATATTATGTTGGTATCTAATACGTAATCTCAAAAAATACTGAACAAATTTTGGCCTTTTTTGCCTGTCGAAAGCTTAATTATCAGCGAGTAACACGGTTTTTTTATTACGATGTTTTACTCGGAATCAATACAATCAAGAAACCGGTATATGTTGGAGAAAGAAGTTCTAAAGAATGTATATTGTGGTCAAAATAAAAAGGTCTTGGACAACAATTAAAAACGCAGTTTTTACTATCGCCCCCGATTATCAACGCGGACGGAGTCGTTGACAACAGTTAGTGAATCTATAAAATTCTAGCCGAGCCTCATCATTACTAGTCTAGGAACTTTAAACAATCTTATATATAATAATGTCAATGGAAATTGGTCTTTTCGAACACTGCACCTGAAGCACGACTGACTTTAGGCGATTGTCAATATTTTTATTATTTCGAGGAACTCATGAGAACATTATATCCGTAGGAGGCTGTGAGCGAGTCGTCTGCCTGCGTGTCGTTCCAGTTCGCGCCGCCCGGCGGTCGCGCCCCGCCCTACTACGACAAACTGAACTCCTGGCTGGGACAGGTGCTGCAGCGAGAGGCAGACATGGTGAGAGGACTGCTGCACATATGGAGATCCCTCGACTAACCTGTTTTTATCTTTAATTTATAGATTTAGATAATTTTCTGCTCAAAAATATACTTTAACACAAAGAAGCTTCTGAAGACTTCAAATTTATCCTATGATTCTAAAATTTAAACGTATAAGACTTGTTACAAAATTTTACTATAAATAAAAAAGTCAGAAGCGTGACGAGACAGAAAATTATGTACTATATTACGATAAAAATATACACAAATTTAAATCCTCTCTAGGTGAGCATAGAGGTGTGCGAGACGGAGAGCCACGGCGTGTTGCTGCGGTACTGCCCGCTGGAGGGCGCGGCGGGCGTGACGGAGGCGGCGCTGGGCGAGTGGGCGCGAGCACTGGAGGCGCAGCTACACGTGCTGGATGCCACCGTCGCTCTCAGGGAGCCCTTCCAGCGCACGCTGGCCACGCACCCCTGCCTCAGACTAGTGCACGTGCCCGGCTGGGCCGGTGAGTGGGACTTCCAGTTGCTTATGTCGGTTCAAACAACCAGGCGAGTGGGACTAACGGTTGCTTATGTCGGTTCAAACCGTCCGGTAAATGTCCGAAGTAATGTCGTAACATCTATCTTAAAAGCGTAAGCTGTCCGTTAAATTACAAACACGTGTGATATATAAGGCTAGAACGAATAAGACGCTGTAGCTGAGAGGCACGCTTTTGGTGTCATATACAACTTTGACTAATATTTTTAATAATGCTAGTAGAAGTATAGGTAGTTTTCTAATGTAATCTCTCTATGGTGGTGCATATAATGTATTTTTCGATATGCTTCATATATCCACCAGGTCTAGGCGGAGTGCGCTATGTTCCGCCGGGCTGGGAGGACGCTCCCCCTGAGGAACTGAACTCTTTGAACAGACAGCTCGTGGAGACCCTCCGAGTTACCGATGGTGCCTTCTCTTGCGGCGATGGAGAGGACGGACTCGCCTGTGTCAGGTAAGTGACGAGAAATGATTTAAGATATTAATTTTAAAGGTTATTCTGAAAAATTATAATAATAACGTTTGTTTCTTCATTCCTCATACAATACTTAGATTCGGTATGGTGACCGCGGACACAGATGTAGATGAGTTGCTGGATCTCGTCCTGTCGGCGGGCAAGGACGTAGAGGAGAACTCCAAAGAACTCACCGACATGACCGAAGTACTAAAGAAAGGTCTGTATTGAGTCGGACAGTGAATTATATGATCATAGCAAGTATACTAAGTGACCTCTTCTGGCAGGTATATCGGCAGCCCAGGAGGAGCTGGAGCGGTCTGCGTGGCAGGAGGGTCTGCTGCGCCGCGTGCCGGTGGTGGGACGCGTGGTGTCATGGTGGGCGCCGCCGCAGCCCTGCGCCGGGCGACGCCTGCTGCTGGCGCACGGCACGCTGCAACCTACGGACGACGTGTACCGGTGAGACGCACACGCACACGCCCACACACATATGCATATACACACGCACGCCCACAGACTTATTTATTCGACTGACTTATTCGCCCAAGTGTCATACACACAACCATGTAACACACATATGCATATGTACATTGTCAGTGCTTAATTTTGAAATACAGCAACACGAACATTTATAAGTAATACATGTAAACAAAATGCGAACTAATAAATGTTCCCCTATATTAAAATTACTCAATATTGTCATTATAAGTCATCGTTAATAGACAATCGGATTTTATATTTTTATTGGATAAAAGTGTAGCAAATAAAATAAAACATATTATACCTCCAACAGATTCGTCCAAAAGAAGGACAAGGAAGAGCCGGCTCGTGCGCACTCGCCAACGAGACAGAACCAGAAGCAATAACGGTACGACTGTGAGGAGCCTCACGTACACGCGAAACGCTACCTTATGACAAAGATATAAGGTGCATTCTAAATTAATAAGGATTGTGATGTGGAAAGTGCATTCACAGGAAAAACAATCTTATGTCATATAAATAAGGTATATTTCAAATTAATATGATTTAATGTACTGCATATAGATGCAGTATCCCATATGATGAAATATATATACGGTTGTCTCTTTCGCTCTCCGTGCGTGAGAAGAGAACACCAATATAGTTTTGTCGTATCTAGTATAGTATTGTCTATGGTATAGTTTCATTATATCTGTGACAATTGTATTACCATAAAATTAAATAAAATTAAACAGTATTTTAATATTAGTTATATATTCAAAAATATACGTTCACATACACAAATATTTTATTAAGATATAAATATAATCACAGAATGTAGGCGAATTATAATGGTTCGATTAGTTACTATAATAACATATTATTAATTAAAAAAAACATTTATTACTTATATGTTATTGGATTTGATGATAAGTTAAAAATTATTTCTATATCCGTAGTTTTTATATTGCAATATAAATTATTATATCTCTATATATATATACATATATATGTATATTTAAATCCGGTGTAAAGATTTTCGGTTGCGCTACTATGCTATCCTGGAACCACTGAACCACTGAACCGATTTCAATGAAACTTTGTAGATCTATTGCTTGGTCAAACTTGACAGATAGGATAGTTTATATCTGTATTAGAAATTTTCAGTTTTTTATTACGAATTTCATGTTTTTATAGATAAAGGGATTAATTCACTTCTAAGTTTTATAAGTTTCCAATACGCGGTGTTAATGTTACATTTTTTTCAATGTAAAATAGTTTATAAAGAGGCAGACAAAGTCGCCGGTAATAGCTACTATATCTATGGGTCTGTACCACCCATAGCATTGGTTAAAAATATGATTTTAATATAATTGATGTTCTTCATTAATTAGTAATAAATAACATGAAATACATTTTAAATAATAATCATTATTATCAAAATTCCAAGCAATAGTTATTATAAAATAGTAATTTTAATAAATTTGCTTTCAAATACGTGTCTCCAATTTTTTTTTTAATTAATTTTAACATTATAATATCTTTATAGTTATATAAGTATAATAAATATTATCATTTGTCTATTTTTAGTTCGAGCACCATATATTAAAATAAAATAAATAATTATATTTATTTATAAGTAATTTTATCGTAAACCTAAAGTGATTTATTTGATTATAACCAATATAAACCAGTATAAACCAGTTTTATCCGGTCCTAACCAGTTCTAACTGGTTATAGCATTTTTTCATAAACACGTTTAGGATATAGTACAAAGATGTATTGTTAAAAAGACAAATTTGTCACATTTTGTTATAAACGTAATCTTTTAAAAAATTTGCTTTGATTTTTAAATAACAAAATATAATTAAATTAGAAAGCAATAAAATATATCTGCAAATACCAAATTATATTAAGAGAATTTTAAGTTAGGAATATTATAAGAGGTTTATAGAACAGAGATATCCGTTTAATATTAAGTAATTATTTTTAACTATCTAGAAATTTACGCATATAGCACTTTGTATAACGTCTGAATTTGCCGGTTATATATTTATTGTGATTTGTAATATATAAGTTATTGAATAACAAATAAAGTTATACAATGTTATACGTTGTGTTTTATTTTATATCCCAGAATGAAAATAGCTTATATAAAAAAATAAAACACCTTTCGAAATATAAAATTATTTGAGGATTTTTGTTATTCCTATGTATATCTCAATGTTTTTGTGGAAAATATAGCTAATATATCAATAATTTTGATTTTGTCAATAAATACGCATGCGTGCAGCGAACCTTTGGGTTTGGTTTAAATGATGAGACATTGGCAAAAGTGTAAAGAAAATATAATATTAAATGAAAGTTAGTTTTTTTTCAATATAACATTCTGTTAGTTAACGTGCATTATAAAATTTGATTTGATATTAAATATTTTTTATCGTAATTTGGTTTGGTCTTTTATTACTTGTACCACAGGAGTGAGGCAAAACATTCAACAGATGTATAGTTAACTAAACTGCTGACGCCTTTTACAGGCACCGAATATACTTTATCTAATAAACGTAACTTAAATAATATTAATATCAATATTTCTTAGTTAAATAATTGGATTAAATATTAGAATCTCAAAAACGGTGTAGTTCTTTGTCGGAATAGTATAATTTTCTATATTTTCGTCTGATGTGCAACATGTGTTTGTAGACAAGCCCAGCAAAGATATCGCTTGTTTCATGTTTGTTTGTGTCGGTGTTGCATTGTTCCTTTGTGAGTGATTATTATTATATTTTGATATTTTAGCCAGGAAAGTTAATGTGAACATAATAAATAAATAGGACAAAATATATTATTAAAAATGAAATCAGTGACCAGATTTTTTAATAGAAATAGGCGAAAAATTATAACCATATTAGTATTAACAGTTTTTGGTTTGAAGATATTTCAAACAAATTTTGGACATGATTTTTACTGGGGCCCAGTAGTTAATGTATCATGCCACTACGCGTACAGCAACGACACTTTACCACTATTAGAAACAGCAACCTTATCACAAAAATCTATATTCTTTTACGAAAGATCGTGTCCTGCAAATTTGACCGCGAGACAGCTATGTGCTATAGAGTCAGCGGCTAAAGCCCATCCAGCTTGGCAAGTAAATGTTATATTTTCTGGCAGTATCAATCCAGAAAAAATAAATAACATTGGATTACTTAACAGATTAAACAATGTACAATTTTGGAAGGTAAATATAAAACATTTTACTAAAAACACTCCACTGGAAGGATTGGCGAGAATTGATCTTTTAAAAAAATGTCGGGGGGCTATTGAATTTACAGCGGATGTTCTGAAATATTTATGCTTGTACAAGTGGGGTGGTATTTATTTAGATTTAGATGTTGTTATCGCGAAACCTTTGGGATCTTTAGCTAGAAATTGGGCCGCCAGAGAAAATGATGGTGTTGTAGCCGATGGGCTGTTAGCAATATCCAAAGATAGCACTGGTCAAAATGTTGCTGAAGCAGCGATCAGGTAATAAAATATACAACTAATTAAGTGTTTCCATGTTTTTATTGCAATTTAAAATCTGTTTTAGTGACATTAAACTAAACTACAAAAATAACGCTTGGTGCAACTACAATCCAGGCGTAATGATGAGAGTGCTTCGGAAACTATGTTCAACTCCTGACGCGAAGTACATGTCTTCAGCTACTTGTAACGGTAGACAAATACTTACTTTATAAAATATATATAATTTCTGTTTTGCTTTTCATATACTTGTCTTTTGAAGGTTTCGAAGTATATGGTCCGCAGTTTTTTTATCCAGTTGAAAAACAAGCAGTTCGTGAATACTTCACCTCTGGGGAACTACGAGTCCATAACGCCTATAGTTATTATTTATGGGAACATATTACAAATAAGTATACAATAAAGAAAACTTCTCCTTACTCTAAGTTAGCAAAAAAATTTTGTCCCAAATCATATTCTAAATTTGTTTAAATAAGTTAAAATTATGTTTTTTAAATATATTTTTAAATATTATTATTGTATTTTATTTATATTTAACATAATTTATGTCTATTATAATTATTATTTTAATCTATTAAGATTTATGTCATTTTTATATAATGACAGCTGTGTTCTCTGGGTATTTGACATTGTTATAAAAAAGTAATAATTTAATGATATTTGAATGAATACTAAAAACAATAATAAATGCGAACAAGAAGAAAACCTTAGGGAAACCATCCCGTTGTTCTACTAATTAAGATGTATTGCCGCTACCCGCCACGTTGAATCTAGAATTTTATATAATCGTCTGTATCGGGACGGAGACAATATCTACTAGGCTTCTTAAGAAAATAAAAGTTTTATCATCACTTGTAAACTGGACATATTCCCAAATGTTGCAGATTTGAATCATGCCCGTAATGATAACTAGGATCCGCCAACCGTGTGGGGCGGATTTGAGCTGAGCCTCTCTCCTTTCTTCTTTTCTTGATAATTTTTAAATGGCTTAACATTTTTTCAATCTGTTTTCGCTATAACATCCGCGATCGGCTCAAACATACATGAGAAAATTTTTAGCTAGTTATCTCGTCGCATTCTGGAGACAACTAAACAAAAAAAAAAGTCTCCCAAACGGTTAAGAGCTTCGCTTACGCTCAGCTCAAATATTTTCATTTTATATTTAATTTAACTTTCATGTCACCTTAAAATAGAAAAAAAGAGTTAAGAATACAGAACATATTACATGATATGTTTTAAATAAATTGTCAAATGATATACCACAAACATAATGCATTATCAGACTTGAATAAATAAATGCAAAGAATTAAAGACATGTGAAATATATATATTTATTTATATATATTATTACATTAAAAAGAAAACACTCGCGTATAGATTAAATTCATTAACTTCTTTCCTACAATTTCTTTTTTCATTCTTTTTGAAGCAACATTACATAAAAACTACTGAATTGATTTGAATGAAAATTGGCAGAGCTGTAGAGCTTGGGAATGGGCATGTATTAAAAAAAATAGAATTAAAATATGTCATTCGATTCAGAAATGATGGTCAAAGTCTCAGCTCAACTCCCGCAGCGCATGGGGGCGGATCCTAGTAGTAATTTCATGGTAATTTATTACAAGAAATTAACTGGTCTCTAAACATTGGACCAACGAATATAAAACGGAAAACAATTTCACAATAAAAAGACAATATCGTGTAAATTTTATTAATTATTATTATGATTTATGAAGTATTTTTTGAACCCATACCAAAATATTTCACCACTCACATCAATACCAATCATGAACTCTGTATACCATGTATGAACTTGTAATTCATAACAATGAAACAGACGATAAAACTCTTAAGTGTACCCTGTGGTTACTTTTTTATGCTTCTAATCTAATATAGATTAATTCGCCTGACATCAAAGTATAAATGTAACAAGTAACAGAGGGTACATAAATAAATTAGTTTAGATTTTATAAGTAAAATTCTACCCTTCATTTAAAGAAAAAGTGACATAGCTTCTAGTCTGACATAGCTTTTTTACAAAATGAAAATAATATAAATAAAATCAATAATTGTTGTTAGGATTGACGACTGCAACCGTAATATTATGTTTTTTAAATTAACAGAAGCTAAGCTATAAAGCGTGAGGAAAGATATTTTGAACTTTGTAGTTGTAGTTATTATAAATTTGTAGTCATTTTAATTAATGTGATTAGAAATAGTTAATTAGATGTTGTTATGAGCTGGAGTTCACTATCCTAAGAAAAGATTTTCAGAGACTGGCATATTAGGCTGCTGAACATGATGATTTATTTTCAGTGCTCCTCTAAATCTAATATTCAAAACATTATAAATCTTAAAAAGCATGAGGACTCCGGAGGGCATGTATGAAGAGGTTGATGTCTGTGGCCGAGGCAAAAGAAGTGTGCAGGGACCGTAGCTTTGGCGCTCCATCGTCTCTGGCTTCCCCGCAAGGGATATGGTGTGAAGATAAATAAATATTATATATTTTATTTTAAAATTTCATATCCAGTAACACAGCGCCATGTTAAGATAATTAAACTAAAATAAGCTCTTTCAACACCATTTATCATGTATTCAAGGTATTATCATCAAATTTTTGTGTTCTTAGACACTGTTTATATTTAAACTAATTTATTTTTCAAGTAGTAACCAAATAAATAAAACTACTTATATGAGATAAGTTGCTTGTCATATGTCATATTTTTAATAAGCTTAACTGTTTCATAATAATTAACTGTATCTTATAATTCGTGAAATTGTGACTGAAGTATAAAAAATACATAACCTTAAGGTTAAGTTTTCTTAATATTTTTAGAAAGTTGCCCAATTTTTTCAATATTTTAGAATTGAGTACAAAACCTTAAATATTTAAGGAAAAAACTTTATATTTGTAAGTAGATTTTGCAGAATTCAAGACTAAATAACCTAAAAATTATTATATTAAAGTAAAGGACTTTCGCTAAGGACAATATTAAACACGCATATTTTTTTTTAGATTTTTATTTACTTACAATTATGATAAACTGTCACATCACTTCTTAGCCGCGGCTCCGACCTTAGATTTCTTGGTACCACGCACCTTCTTCATTCTGTTCTTACGTTCCTTACGTTGTTTGCGTGTTGGTCTCTTCTTCTCATACAACCCGTGGCGGGCAAGTCTGTGTTTAGGCTCAAACTTCTTGGCCAGGTCCAGAGTGTCGTATAACAAAGCGAAACCAGTCGATTTGCCACCACCGAAGTTCGTTTTGAAACCAAATACGAAGACTACGTCAGGAGTCACCTTGTACATCTTTGCGAGCTTTTCGCGGATCTCTGTTTTGCTAACAGTAGGCTTGCCTGGATGGAGGACATCGCAGACCATCTGCTTGCGCGCCAACAATCTGCAATATCAAAGCAATGTTTCATTAACACATAACCTGTTACACGGCGGTGAGGTATTAGTCGCGCATTGTTACACGTTTTGGTGGATGTTAAATGTTTGACTCTTTTACCTGTTGGTCATAAATTTGCGAGTGCGAATAGTTGCTGTGCCCTCACTCATTTTGGAATATTTCAGAGATTTCGGCGTCGATACCGCACGTGTCTCAAACAACTTCACAAGGAAAAAGAACGTGTCAGTGTTGCCAACAACTAATGAGAATTTGCTACTAAAAATTACTTTTTAATAGTAGAAAATAAAACATTATGAAAATTATAAATGTAATATTTATATAAAAAATTAATATTAATTTTATTTTATAAATACTGTAAATATTTTATATCAAAATTAAACAATGTTTTGTCAATAAAAGTTTTATACCTTATATTCCATTCCACGTTGTATAAGTTTTGTTTATCCATAAAATAGTAAATGTAAGTTATCATTCGCGACATTCTGAAAAAGTTTCTAAATAACAATAAAATGCTATACATTTTATATATAATTGAACAGACTTAAGTTAATAAGGATTGCCAGAAATGTTTTAAGTATGTTAGCTATTATTGTAAAAACTTGTATATGTATATCAGCATTATTTTTATTGAAGTATTTTTTCATTAATATTTTTTTTATTATGTCCTCATGTCCTTTTGCTAATTATAAAAAAAAATGCAAACTGATAAAGTTACTTTTTGTTTTAATTGTTACTTTGATAATACACTAGCGCCATAAGTTTAACATGTTCTGACGGACACTTTTAGACACGGTGTAGATTCCAATTAGGTCTACTATTTATATGCTATAATGCAGTGTATTGATTACAGGCTATAAAAAATTTTCAATAATTAAATCTATTAAAATTAAATCATTCAATAATGAAATCCATTAAAATTAAAAAAAAGTTCTAAAACTTTTTTATTAATATTAGTTTAGGTAAATTGTTTTTTATAATTTGTTACTAAGTTAATGAGTCCATAAAAATAAGTAATGTTATAGTGATGGGTATCTAACTCCTACATACATTTAACATTATTATAACATCATATTTCCTCAAGGGACTTAGCTTATAAGGTTTACCTCATGATAGTTCAAAGATAATAAATAAAAGGTCATGGCTAAAATAAAAGAGTAGAGTAAAAAAGGAGCTGCTCATTGTGTTTCTGTTATTACTAGGGTTATGAAAAAAAATGGTTTGATAAAAAAATATTTATTCTAAAAGTAAAGAATCATATTAAATAAAAAAAATGGTTTGTTACAATTGATAAATATTACAGTTATGATTGTTTCCAATAGACTGTCAATTTTTGTTTACATGTAGAGACCGGAATAAAACCAAATTGCTGAAATACCAAATTGCCTTTATATATTACAAGGCGGTGATTTCGTAAAAACGGCGTGCTAAGTTACTTTTGTAAGGATATTTCAAAAATAATTATAAGAAGATTGTTGATACGCGTGTATACGATTAAATTATATGAAAGATATACAAAAATACAATACATTTTTTATTTTATTATCCTAAAAAAAACCTAAATCGAATTAATTTATTGTATTAACAAGTAAGATGTTTATGTTGAAGTTATGTAAACCAATTTAGTAATAACGTTGTTCACGTCATACGTAAACCCTTCTTTTCTATCAAAAGACTATAAATGAACTATTTTATTCAAGTATAGGGGAGGGTGGCAGGTCAAAGTTACGGTCAACCCCCTACCCCTATATTGATCGTGCCTGGCGCCAGTATTATATCGTATGCCGTGGATCGCGAAGGCTGTATTTTAGACTGCTGAAAACGGCATTTGAAGAATTTGTCCGGAAGACTTCGCTGTTGCAAGTAAGTGTTATGATAATGTATAAATATATACATATTGTGCTCTTATTATAATATTCTTGGTAATATAAAACATGGTTTAGAAAGGTATTGGATACGATCAAAATATTATAAATTAATCTAAAACCATTTTATTCATATTCAATAATATTATTGGTTATAGTTAGCCCGTTTGCCTTTCAATATATTATATATTTAAATATTAATTATTTAGAACAAAAAAAAACTTATTAAATAGCTAATAAAAAGACTATTTTGAATAAGATTTCTTTTAGTATTTTTTAATCAGCGGATAATATAATTATGTCCTTATTAGAAGTTATGATTAAATAATATTTAAATGAACTATACATTTTTTATTTCAAATAACTTATATTTTATACGTTTATTGTAGCTACATTTATTTTCATCAATCGCGTTAACGTCCCTTGTATTGTTAACATAAATCTCTTCTGACAGCGGCTGATTATATCAATTTTATTGTGAAAAGGTCAAGGTGGGTAGCAAAATAGAAATAGGTATTTTCTGACATAATATTATAACATTTTTTGTCTTCATATTATTCGTCCGTTTCTTCATCCAATTGAAGTAATTTGATTATTATTAATTTGTATTCTTATTTGATCGTTAGCGTTTTAAGAATATAAATTTTTAGAATACTTTTGTAACATATTAATTTGTCTAGATTAATTTTAACTAGGAAGGTAATAAAATTCTATTATACTTTCGTAAACATATGCCCATATAATTTTTTTAAATTAATTAATTAACGAGATTGATATTTTATTTTCAGATGGCATTCCTGAAAGACCAGACTTCAAAGTTCTGATTTTTATTTCATGGTTATTTGAATCGTGGCGCGTACCTACGTCGCTACATTTACCAGGGTGTATGGGTGACCTTTTGACTCAGTCTTGTTTTGTAACTCCTTCCTTAATGGTCCTAGATCAAAATAAACCGGTTACTTTAAAGCTTAACAGCGTGGCGAGACAATCCAGTCGATACTCAGCTAGAGACCCACGATTAAGATACTAACTCCAGGGTAGAAGACACCGCCAGTATTAAATCAATTATAGTTAATAATATAACTTAATGTATCAATAGAATGGAGTTAGAAGGCGAAAATCTTAGCGTTCCTTTAAGAAATAGAACTCCTCGTGATAAAACCAAGGCACCAGATGCTGTTAGAGAATCCCTTCTGACAGATTCAACTTCAGGGATAGTTAAAGGGGACGATGATTCTACCAGTATTGGCACAACATCCTTCTCCAGTCCAGAATTAGAAGTAAGTAATAAGGAATTTTTGACGCCATCCAAAACTAATAAAAACAGAAAAAGTGTTCAGTATGAGGACAATTTTGATGAAGTCAAAGTGGATAATGTTAAAACAGAAAAGTCAAATGGAAATAATTTTGTCAGTAAATTTGAACAAGTTGAAGTTGGTAAGTTGCAAATTGAAAACGAAAAGCTCATAACAACGAATGACGGTAGAAAAGTAATTATCCCGGATGGTGGCTGGGGTTGGGTGGTTGTACTTTCTTCATTCATAATATCTATGATTGCAGATGGAATAAGCTTCTCCTTTGGATTGTTATATATTGAATTTTTAGATGAATTTCAAGCCAGTAAATCAACAACTGCATGGATTGGTAGTCTTTTTATTGCTGTGCCACTTCTTGCCGGTCCTGTTATGAGCGCTCTGGTAGATAGATACGGTTGCCGAAGTATGACAATTCTGGGAGGTATCATTTCATCCTTGGGTTTTGTATTGGCGTCAGTATCAACCACATTAGAGATGATGATGATGACGTTTGGAGTTATCGCGGGTTTGGGATTAGGCCTGGTTTATGTCACAGCAGTAGTGTCGATTGCTTATTGGTTTGAGAAAAAGAGGAATCTCGCTGTTGGCTTAGGTGCTTGTGGTACCGGTGTAGGCACATTTATATACGCTCCTATGACCCAATATTTTATCGATGAATATGGGTGGCGGGGAACTATACTTCTTTTAGCTGGCACTTTGTTAAATTTGTGTGTTTGCGGATGTGTGATGCGAGATCCTGAATGGTGGATACTTGAGCAGAAAAAACAACGTAACAGTAAGGACGAGGAGAAGTCTACAAAGGATGATGCTAAATCTAAATATTCTAGCTCATATTCTGTTGCCAATACCAATGTTGCCAATGTTAACGAGTTTGATATTCCTTCGAGAGGGAAAAGTATGAAAAAGTTAATTAATAGAGGCTTATCACCTGAAAAAGTAATAATGGATGAAGTTGCAAGTATACGTCGCCAAGAAAATTTAATTTCTCATAACAAGTCAAAGGATCGTAAATCTGGCTCCTTAGTAAATTTACCAACGTATCTTACGTATAACGATAAGGTTTGTGGAACGGTCTTGCTATGTACAGTTTTGTATTTATAAACAATAATAATTTTCAATAATAATTTTGTTACAGGTATCAAAGACAATATTAGAATCTACGGTTAATAATTCAGAGATATATCCAACTGTTAAAAATGATTCTCTAGAAGAAACCGAAACGGACAATAATAATGATAAAAGCACAGCGTTAGTAAAATTTAATAAAGAAGCGCTGCAGAGAACGTATTCAGAAAAGTTGAAAGGCAACCAGGAGAAAAATATAGAGGATTATAAGCGGAAACACCCAAAGTTGGGTCAAATCAGGAAATCTTTATCTGAAACAAAAGAAAACAGGCCTTTGTTGAAACAAGATAGCAAAGAAAGTAAACGAGAATGGTTGAAGAAACAATTGTCCGTGAATCATCATTATTTGAAAGATCTAAAGATGCCTATAACCTCATTAAGCCATAGGAATGCTATGTTGAATATAAAGAAATATAAACTAAAGGCCTCTTCATGTCCAGATATTTTTAAGAACTCCATGATAACTGTAAATGAGCAAGAAGAGGTATGTATTTTTTTATACGTTGTCAAAATTAGTATGAAAAGTGAATTACAAAAATCTACGACTAGTTTTCAATTAACAAAGTCAGCAGAATTTTCAATTAAACTGTTTAACGAATAATCTATTCTAAAAATAAGTTTCAAATTTACCTTTCAGAAATGGTACGATGATTGCGTAAGCTGTTTGGGCGATATGTTTAATTTATCTCTCTTCAAAAAGGTTACATTCAACCTTCTCTGCTTCGGGACCATTATTATATTTATTTGGTTCATTGTACCGTACTTCTACCTCGCCGAGCACATGGTCCAAAAAGGTTATACAGAAGACGATGGCGCCTTCATGTTGAGTTTGATCGGTATTACCAATACCATAGGCATGGTTAGTATTAATGTATTTTAAAAAAAAGGATTTATTTCAGTATTGAATGATTTAATGAAAATGGTATAAGTATGACGAAGGTCGTGTAGGTACAATTATTTGCTCGACTTTGTGCCAAAGACGTGCGGTTTTCATCTAAAATTAACAATGTAGGTATCGTATATGTTTCGAGCTGAAATGTAGTTTAATTTTAAACCAGCCTGTTGTCATTTTAAATATGAAATTATTAGCTTTCGGATAACATTGGAAGTGGTACAAAAAATAATTTATTTTACAATATAAGTTTTTTCACGTTATTAAATAACATATTGTATGTTAGACTCATACCGATATATATATATATATATATATATATAAATCTGTTAACATTTATTCGTATTTTCAATGAATACTTGTGTAAAAATAAAAAGGAACCGTGTAAAACAAAACAAAAACGAAGTTTCCGTGATCCAAATACACTGTTATGAAAAATATTCTTATGATTAATGTAAGATTTGATGAAATTTTAATAATTATCTGGTACAATGAGCGTATTTTTTCTATTTCTAGGTATGTCTTGGCTGGATAGGTGATTTCCCGAACGTTTCTATCGGTAACCTCTACGCTATTTGCCTGGTCTTCTGCGGAGGCGCGGTCGCAGCCATACCAGCCGCCCCCAGCTATTGGATTCTCGCCTCTATTTGTGCTGCTTTTGGGTTGCTTTTTGCTGCATCCTTTACATTTACACCAAGTCTCTTGGTGAAATTGGTGTCGTTGGATGATTTTACCAGTGCGTATGGATTGGTTTTGCTGGCGCAAGGGATTGGACATCTTATTGGACCACCCTTGTCAGGTAGAGGATTATAATGCATTTTATTTATTCGCATATAATAAAATACCGGAATTTTCGATTTAACTGATGCCAGGTTTCAGGCCATTATGAATCAAATTAAAAAAGAAAATATTTAGTAAGATATATGTATTCTTAAAAAATAAAACTATTAAAATATTAAATGATTTATAGTTAATACAAATTACAGGTTTGTATCTTATAAAACAATAAATCAACACGAGCAGAATCTGAATTTTGATTCCAGGTCTAATATTCGACGTGACATTAACCTGGGAGCTCTCGTTCTACCTAGCGGGAGGCTGGATCATTGTGGCCGGAGTGTTGATCTCTTTCATACAACCCATCAGAGTGTATCAGATGAAACGAGATGCAGAATCCGATAGCATTGCTTAGTTAGCTAATTAGAAAGATACTTAGTTGCACATAGAGTACTTTATTTTATAGGTACACGTTTATAGCTGTTGTATTTCTTAAATGTATATTAATTATAGTTATTGTTTTCTCTTTAGAGCTTTTATTTATTAGTTGAAGGCAATAGGATTCGGTATAGCTTTGCAAAGCTACTTTTAACGACGTATGACATACTTACGAACTGTAATTTCTAATATTTCACTTTTCTATAATCCAATATTTCAGATATTTTCTATCTTTCCGAAGACTGATACAAGCCATCAATATACTCGTAACACCAAAGAATTATGACACTACCTATAGCTTAATTATGAATTTTGAACATGTTTAAACATATTTGATAAGTAACATTTTGCTTGTAAAAAAATCTTTTACCAATATAATGTTACCGTTAATTTGTTCGTACTCTTTGTCATTGTTATAAAATGTACTTACTTATGTGCTATATAAATTATATTACATATATATTGTTTTATTTGACGTATCTATCATAATACTTATCCAGATGAAGTTTTCATAAAAAAAAAATCTAGGAAAAATCTATTATTTGTATTTCATTGTATTCAAAAAATCTTACAATAAACATAATAACATGAATCAATTAAAAGATTGGAGGTATGTAATTTTGTCTTGAAGAGGACTAAGATAATGTTTGTTGACTTCGATGATTAATTTGATTTAACATATTAAATTTATATTTATGATCTGCACACGTGAGGTGGTATGAAATACACTCATTTTATACTCTTGGATATCATTCAGTATCTGGCATCTGTTAAGTTACAAAAACAACTGATAGTTTAAACAAATTTTCGAACGTTCCCTTAATCCTTATAAAGAAATTTCAATAGGCATTTTAGTATTTAAAAGAAAGATATGAAGATCCTTGTATTATTACGGGAAATTAAACAAAAAATATATGTATAGTATAATATATCCTTATACATTACCAGCAACCCAGCATACGTTGTCCTACCAGAATGTCTGGAATATTGTAACGCCACTTACCAGGTCCAATTGAGGGTAAGATAATAAAAACCAGTCGAGTCATTTGAGGTTTCTGTAATAACTTGACATACAGAAGAATTATATACATAGCAATATGATGAGATACTGAAAAATATTAGGTCGGGTCGGGTGGTCGAAATGGAAACAGCGTTGTCTCAAATTGCTCGATTCTAACTTGACTATTGCACGGAACTATTATTACAAGGGTTGTAAGGGATCTAAGAGATATATGTGAAACTATTTTAATAGCATGACTTTGTCTGTTGTTTTTATCTCTGCGAAACTTTCTTAAAAGATGTGTAGAAGCTTAATCAGTTGTTTGTGTGCAAATAATAACGAACGTCAGAAAAGATAACTTTAAAATTATAGTCATAATCTTTATTTAATTATTGTATTTTATTATATTTATACATACATTTATTTATTATATTTATATATTTATCTGTCTATAGATAATAAGAGAGCATTTGTAGTTTTCTTTGAACTCAATAGTAACTAACCTAGATTTGTTGGGGTTTCTTTAAGCCTTTGTTGACTGACCCGATACTTTGCAATGCATGACCATTTAAAGTAGGAACGATTATAACTAAGGCTGCGTACACATGAGTTTGTTTAAACTAATTTTATTTCATACATTACTATCACATGATATATTGAAATGTTTGCTTTGGATAGCATTTAAATATATATATTGTGTTTTCATAAATTTATATAATATGCCCTTAATATTATATTATCAGGTATCTTTTCCTCTTCCCCAATACCAAGAAAGGAATTACTCTACATATCTCTCTTTCTCCCCCCCCCCTTCTCTCTCCCTTTAATTTCAAAGAAGGTAAGTATAAAGTTTAAGAGTTGGCGATGCACTCGTCGCCTTATATAACCATTTAAATAAAGCACAATGATCTTATTTTAATGTTTAAAATTATCCTAAAGAAAAACTAGTACCATTGAAAACAAAAGGCCTCGACCGATTCAGGTAATAACAGATACTGTATCTGGGCGACTATCAGCAGAGTTCCGCTTCCAAACAGGATTTATCTGCCTCATTCTCTTTATTAATTCTTGGTAGGCGCTGTTTTTCTTATAATTTTAATATTGTTGAGATATTTAGTTAAAGTATAATAGTTTATAATATAAGGTTATTTCACAAGCGATTATCCATACATACTATGTAACTTCCTCAGAAAATCGTCAAGAATATAATGAGTCAAGATTTATTTCCACTTCCTCCGCCATATATATGTTTTAAAATCGTGCAACGCATCGGAAACTCTCTTTATGTTGCACCCATCATGTGGATCTTCCAATCCAGCCTCGTCGTAAAAAAGTAATCCAATATAAACAACCTAGTAAGTAAGTCTTAGTTTATTAATGCCAGTTATTCTAGTTGAAAACATTGTAACTCTATACTGAACACATTATGTAAACCACACTTCCGCGCAGTTGGTTTCTTGTAATGAGTAGTTCTAACAAGAAATTATCATTTATTTTTAAAGACAGCTACTGTTCTGTGTCACCTAGATAATATTTAAATATATTATAACTACAAATTATCTTGAATTTAATGAAATTTTAATAAATTATTACTTAATGTTTCCAGAGTTACGTAAATAAATGTAATATATTTGGATGAGTGTAGCGAATATTGTTACCTTCATTATTTGACAACGATCCAAGATTTTTGTGCGAATTGTTCATTTAAAAGGTCGCAGGAAAACGTATCGGACGAAAAAAAAATTGACAAACGAACCCCAAATGTGTAATTCCTCTCAAGGCTTAATAATTAAGTGTATTTGTTTGGAGTAAACATTATTATCGTTGGTGATAACGGCATTCGTTGAGGAGACGGCTGATGGGACGGACACAATTCGTAGCTTGAAGAAAAGTGTGCAAAAATGCGGTTTTATATAGAGAGGCGTGACGCTCAACGTCTCGCCTCCTAGCTTGCAACAGACTTACTCAGTGAGCTGTGGACTATACACGTGTTTTAGCTGTGATCAGCTGTTCGAGGGTATTGTGGTAAGTCAAATCCTTCTTGATCCTTGTAAAACATTTATAATTAGCATTCTTTTCGAAATTTCTTACGATGTTTTTGCGAAATGTACTTTTCACTACTATCTTAAGTGTTTGTTTAACTTTCAAGTTGGAAAACATGTAACAATATTGTTTTGAAGTCCAATTAAAGTACTCGTATGGATAAGTATCGATATTTATATTATACTATTTCGCCTTTATGCACAACTTCAAATAGATAAATATAATAGAACCTAAAATGACTCTGCAATAGTAATTATTACTTGACAAACCATTTTGATATCTATGTCTTAAAAATAAAGGTGATAATTGCACGGTCGTAGTCTCTTATCTCCTCTGTTTGAGTTAATCGTCAGAAGAGAGAAACAAATGCATTAGTTAATCGGTCGTTATATGTTAAATATGTAATTAAGTATCATCAACATTATTTACTTTGATGTTAATTATTTTTTATTATAATTTTCATCAAACTTTTGGGTGTTTTTCCTCTGAGAGTATGATTTCCTTTAAATGGTCGTTAGCGATAATAAAATTATATTTGGAGTAATCGATTCTTAATAATGTAATATAAACAACATATTAAATACTTAAATTATATTAAAATAAAAAGAAAGAGAAATAGAAGTTATATTTTTTATTGGAACCAACCCTTTCTTGACTAACCTTTGAAGTACATAAAATACTCACCCTAAACGTAATTTTTATTTCTTTAGACATCAAAGAGATTATTTTTTATGAATACATCATTGCTCTTATTTGTATGTAGGAGTAAAAATTATGGGCTAAAAATATAACAAGTAGTTTCCATAACGTACATATTTACTATATAATATCAATATAGAAAAAATACGAAAGAGAATATCAGGTTACTTTTTATTTAACTATATTCAGCTGAAGTCTCTTAAACACTTCTAAGATATTATTCAGACTTGTATTATTTTCTTAGGGTCTTGTCACCGACTAAAAGCATAGAATTCTTTCTGTAATTGAGGTAAAAAGTATGAAAACAAGTGAACTAGAGAACATAATTGAGTACGTTCTCAACAAAAGTATTATAATTTGCAATAAAAAGCAATTTTATGTAATTTTTGTCGTATCATTTATTTTTAGTGCCATCGCAAATAAAAACGAGACTAATGTCGTTTTGTCTGTCGTATTAAATGTAATATTTAGGGATTCGGACGTTATATTTATACTTCTTTATGCATTTATTTTCGAGTGCTCATCAACAAACTATTTCAACGCTTTTTTTCCGTGGCTCGTTGATTTGGTGGTAAGTGGCGCTCCTGAGCCAAATATTGCAAGATCTATTCCCACACATTAGTTGTTGGTGTAATCCACAGATTGTCTTTGTGTTTGTTAACGCCAACCATACGAGGTTTATATTTCTAAGACAGAAGTTTTTAATAAAACTTACGTTTTGTTTTCAAATTACTCGAGGTACAAATTATGCTGGTCAGTAAAAGTTAATTAAATACTATCTGTAAGTTACCGACCGATTCATCGCGTTTTTTGTGACCATGGCTAAAGCATACATATTTAACCCTTATGTAGAGAGATCACACAACATTGGGTCTGTTTTCTTCTGGAAGTAAATAAATAATATGCAGTTTTATATAATATATAAGTATGTATTAGTGATGTAACGAATGTCACTTTGTGAACATTCGCGAATGTTAATGCGAATGCGAATATCTGCTACCGACATTCGCGAATGCGTATTATTCATCAATAATCATCACATCTTATCACGACTCAATCCCTGAAGCATAGACAGAGACCATAGACATACATTTGCTACGATCTTGATATACTTCTTTCACTTCTTCTATTCTCATAAGTCCCTAGTACGCTCGTTGGTTCTAGGAACACTTGACTTGTCCCTTCTTCATAAAATCCTCAATCAGATCAAGAAATGTTCGCTTCCTGATCTTTCCATCCAAACATCTCTTATTTATCCTACTTGTCAATCTCATATCCTTCATTCGACCAAACGATCTAAGCCTTTACTTTATCAATTCTAGTTACATGTTCTTTCACACCACAACCCTCTCTTATTTCGCTTTTCCTTATTTCGTCACTTAATTTCACATCTATCGTACTTCCTAGGGCTCTCATTTCAACAGCATTTATCTTACTTTCATTCTTCTTTGGCCAAATACAAGTTCCATTTCTACACATTAATGTTGGAACCAATAGCTTCCTATGAGTAGCCATAATATTTTTTGAGACTTTAGATTTTTCATAAAACCGTGTGGTGTTATGAAAAACGCAAATATACAAACTAGTTCAACTGACTGTCAATTAATCAAAATATTGGATTCAGTAAATTTTTTATCTCTTTCAAAACCCATGATCTTCTTTTCTTACATTCACTTTATTCCTTTCTTATTTACCATATCCTGTAATAAGTATTGTATACGACGCAAGTACTACATATGACGCAAGTATTATTTGGTACATCTGTGTACTCAAGACATTTGATTAATCTGAAATCGTAAAAGAGGACCATGAAAAGTCGCTTTATTGCGTTAAATAATACCAAATAACATAGTGAAGACGTATTAGCTTATTGATGAAAGATAAATTGGTTACGAACTTTTGTATTAAAAACATAAGAAATAAATGATTTTATTTTATTAACCTACTATTATCTTCAAATTGTTTTTTTTCTGATATTAATATTCGCAAAACATCCGCAGAAATTAAGCTAATGCCAATGCGAATGCGAATATAAAAAATTATGCGAATATCCGCGAATGCGAATGTGAACATTCGTTTCATCACTAGTACATATTAATGTCAACTCTGAATTGCATGTATAAGTTATTAATATAATAAAAATAAATATCAACCCATTTTAAGCAATTTATTTGTTTACTATATCCATGTTTACTGATTACAGAAAAATATCATGAATATCATTTTAAAGTTATTATTTATATGAACTGTTTGCCAGATTCTAAGAAACGTAGTGTAAACTAGGAACGAAAATGGAGACGCTTTGAAGGCAAGTGCAATGGTTCTTAGAATATGTAAACTCAAAACATCGAACATATTAATATTTATATAATATACGAGTTTATCAATATTAATAATACTATCTCTTTATAAAGGGAACAATGAACGGTTAGTGATCGATTAGTTTGATGAATAATGAGTGTAGGTTGTTATTGGAGGTTATTGATAGCAAAAACTAATAATACTACTATTGCTATACAGTAGTATATTAATGTGTTGATAGGAACCGAATTATGTACCAGCTTATCATGGGCAAAGGTTTGAATATTAGTAAACACTTAGCTGGTTGCCTATCTAATTATTTTCACAAGTTTATTACCATATATAAGATGATCAGACCAGACCAGGTACTGTCAGAACCCGTGAAGAAAAGTCAAAGCAAAACACTAGTTTAAATTATAGTCAATTCAAAGATTAGTGAAAAGCAGTTTGATCGAAATTAAAAGGATGATATCATTTTTTATAATTTAAATACTGGTATTATTTAAATTACAAAACAAATGTAGCAAACAGTTTTCTTGACAGTCAGACCTTATTAAATCTAAAAATCACACCTATGTGTGATTTTAAAATACTACATAAATGTACATATTTAACAATCAGGGTTTTCCATTTGACTAGATACTTAATTCAACTGAATTATGATTTGATTCTGGGATAATAGTCACTTCAGTTTAAAAGATAACGTCATGATGAAATTTTTTTTGCTCTTTGAATTTTTTTATATGATTTTGTCAGACAAATATGTTCGTCAAGATCTTTAAATATCTACGTTACTTCATTAATAGTGGCTCTGTGAAATATAGATCTCGTGATTTGGAGTGCCAATATGCGTTTATTCCCACTACATATTTTAATAAAAATGGCAGAAAACACGCCTCAATTTCGACAATATAACTCAACAAAATGGCGGTGTAATTAACTCTTTATACCGATCCTCCATGAAGGGTGTTGCTACCCCGATCTAGCCAGCCTTGAGCTGTAATTAATTTGATAACGATAGGCTCTACCACTTATACAATATTAATAATATTTATTAACAATTATCTTTAATCTTTTGGACTTAAGATATTTATCTTTGGTATAGCATTAATTTATATATATAATGTGTACTCAACTTTAATCTTCTTGATTAGAAACTTTTCACAATTTACATAATTTAATTAATAAATGTAACATAATATAATTACACGGGGTTATTAAACCTTACATTACTAATATAATATACTTATTCTAAATATGCAAGATTAATTCGCATATTGTTTAAAATCATAAGACCATGTCACACAAGACATACTGCGATAAGGTGGCATTTATGAAGAGATAACGAAAATACAATACACATTTTTTATTATTTAATAAGACATTATTAATTAAAATGTTCTCTATTAAGGGCATTACACACTGATCTTTATATGATATAAATATTAATGATTCTAAAATGCAACAGCCGATGCCTTTGATTTAAATCGGTCAGTGAATTTTGGCTTTATCACAGATGATAAATTGTATTAAGTGACGTCATCACATAAACAGGAAAATATTACGTTATGTAATGGTTATATCCATAATCAATTTAGATAGCATAATTATATTAATATTGCAAAATATGACACGATATTAATCATCAATTTTAAAGATAATTGATGTATTTAAATGAAATTTTAATTTATTTCTTAATAACATGTCTATAAAGTAATATTGTAACATGGACATTACCAGTGACTTCTTGGATACCTTTTTATACAGGCTTTTAATGAATTTTAATATATTATATATTTACAGTTTAGTATTTAGAATGCTAAATTGAGCAAGAAGCTATATGAAATAAAGGAAGGTAGGAAAAAAGTCATGGTTTCTCTAAACTTTTTGCTTTTGTTTCGAAAGGTCTCGGTAATGTGTTTAAAAATAGTACCAACGAGATTTTTTGTATTCCTGCAATTCTTAAATAATTTATTATTTATATTAATTTATATATATCTTTCCACTTTGAATCAATATCAATACCAATTAAAGCGTTAGTCGTTTCCCCTTACGACAGGCCTCCACTGCTGATGCTAGACCCAGATCTATCTGTTTCAGTGGGTACCAAAAAATGAGTATAACTGATAACCGCCCCCTCCTTCCTCTGGGTATAAAAATCTAAGCGGGTCAATTAAATGTTACTTTTTGGAACAGTGTGACAGGCGAAGTTGAAGACAGAAGACAGACTGTTATTCAACTCTATGAATGTCTCATTACTACAACATCTTGCCAATTATAGAAAAGTTAAACTATACATATGTACATAGTTTACACAGTTATTTCTCCCTGTATTGACGTTCGTGGAACAGTGAACGATATAAAAAAACCAGGCTGAGTTTGTTGGGTCTTCTCAGACCAGGGCGCGTTTGGAATCCTCGGAGCCTTATTTTAGGTTGGAGAATGTAACCAAAGGGCTTATTTCGATAAGTATGGTATTAAAATATGCCCTACCACTTCTAATAAAACCGAAAGCTGATGGATGGCTATAGAAGAAGGCCACAGTAGTTAGAAAGGTATACTATGAAACAAGTCTCATTTTCTCAAGTCTAGATTCTGTAATGGAAAATTACACAAAATATTTTTATTATCGTTTATATTTTTATAAAATGTGTAAGGAAAACTAATAGAAATAACGTCATATATATTATTATCATGATTTATGTATTAATTCAGACTGAGACATGTGTATGGGTTATTTTAATTTACAATAAAAATGAATGACACAGGAATATTTTTTTTATATTTTAAGTTTATTATAACATATAATATGATGGTAACTGTTATGCAATATCAGAGAATTTATTAAATAAAACGAAGCCATTTTAATAAAGATTTGGCAGTAACTAAACATGGCGCGATAAAAATGTTTACTTTGTTATTACGTCAGGAACAGCTGTAAAACAATCAACATGTAGATATAATGTCTGACACAAGAAAAAAAGTAATTTGCTTCACTCTCACATTTCATCATCGTTTTAGCATTCTATTTGATAAACTTTACGATTTTTTTACTCAATTATCAATGGAGTTCCTTACTTAATTATAACTAACGTATGTAAGTTTTTTTTACACGAACAATATCTTTTTATCTTTAATTATATAATTCTTAGATTAAAAAATGGCTTGAGATATTTTGAAAACAGTTTTATTGAATTTGGATACACTACTGACGCATTCTTCTTAGTCGTACCTACTGCTTTATGCTCAAATCATTCCTTTAACATTTGTGGGTTAGAAATTTAACTTTTTGTATGTATTACGTAAATTGCATCTCTGTTTTATACAAAA
This sequence comes from Melinaea marsaeus rileyi, assembly GCA_918358865.1. Lineage (NCBI taxonomy): Eukaryota > Metazoa > Arthropoda > Insecta > Lepidoptera > Nymphalidae > Melinaea > Melinaea marsaeus. The sequence continues at coordinate 6,228,843 of OU911095.1, read as the reverse complement.
TATTTCATAAATAAAAATATTTTTCGTCGTTTGTGTTTCGTTGCAATGATTTCTTGAAGAACAATCATTGTAAAGGTTTAGTACGTGTAAAATAAACATATGAGGTAGGTATACTATGTAATAAGTGTACAATGTTTTCGAGTGGTACTTTCAATTATTTCTACTTGGATAACACTTTGTAATTAGGTATTGTTAGTATAAGTGACAATAGTCATTGAATATTATCTAGTTTTCTATAATTTAATACTTTAATTAGGTTAACACCAATAAATGTAGTTTTATTACTTAGTTTATTATATTTGTAATAGCATATAAATCTATAGTTTATACATATGGATATATTAACAACATATTTTAATATTATTTATCCTTTTGTTAAAATTTATTCTGGTTACTAAGAGAAGTGTGATTTATAATTAACAGAAGAAAAACGTGTAAAATTAGATTTGCCTTGTAATTGGGAAGTCCATGTTTGAATCCAAACAATTAAAAATAAAATAATATTTTTAATCGTTAATAAAATCCTGAGTAATTTGTATTTTTATTATTAAGCGATTTTTGATTTTTTTTTTATTAAATAACTGATCAATCCCTCTGAGAGTTTGACCTCATGCTTTGATCTGACAAAGGTAATTTGATTATATTTTTCTTTACGTTTATCAGAAGGAGGTACGGAAATAAAATTTACTTTCTTATAGGACCAACAAAAGAGTTTTGTGACATATTTGAACATTTTTACAAACACTGAAGTGCGTATTTATTACATTTTTTATCGAAGTCCCAGGTTAAAAATCTGCTATAAGGAAAAAATACAAAAATTCAATCGACAAAAAACCTTTAAAACTAATTATGGCCCAAGCTAAGACAAAGATGCCTTGCGTTTTACTCTGACTCGGTCGATTATAGAGATAAATTGATAAGTGTAAATTAATAAATAAATGTCTTACTAAATCTCTTTAAATTTGCATCATTATTCATATTTCCTAGGTCTTTAAAGATCTGTAAATAGATTCAACAAGAACGCAGTCTATTTGCACGTGTCAAGGATTTATATAATTATATATACGTGACCCTGCATTTTTTCTTTTACCTTCAGTCTGCGATGTTGTCTGGACCCAGTGTTGAAATAGGTACGCGATTTTAAACTCTAAGTATATTAAGATACAATTGATTTACAAATGTAGCTGTTAGATCGTGCAGTAAGTCTAGTAAAGGATAAATGTACCAGTCATCCGAGTAAGGGCTTAAACATTACGACAATTAAATCAGAACTTTATCACTATGTAAGAGGGTATAAAATCGTCCACAGATAATATGGCAAGGGATATTTGTTTGAGATGCTTACCGCTAAGGCAAGGTAAACGACCTATGTTTATGAACAGGTAATGTTGAGGTATTTAAAGGATTTGTTCGTGTCTAAATGCTTAAGGCTTTTTGCTGAACCGGTGACGCTGTCAGGGCCAGGGCTAACAGCATAAATAAAACAACAAAAGTTGTAAAAAAAAGCCATTTTTGCAATAGTCAAGTTGCTTTTATTATGTATAAAATAACATATATTTTTACTTCAAATTTTCATTAAATATTTCTCAACCTAAGTAAGTAAGTATACTAAGTAGAACTTATACAAAGTAAGAATTTAAAATACATACCTACAACTAATAGCTATAATCGTTGCTATTATTATTACTCCTACGTAATACGAGAAATTAAAAATAATTGGTTTAATATATTATTTTATTATATTAAAATAGTAACATACCTACATTAAATATTGATTCAAATGTAGATAAATCTATTCGGCCGATTTTAATCACTTTTACAAAAAACTATAATATTTGTGATTAACGAGAATTATTCTTACAAAAATGCTATTAAAAATTCACGTGAAACAAACAAATAAAAATCAATCTCATTTATTAAATGTGTTTGAAGCCTTAAGGAAAATATAAATAAAGAATTTCTGAAATCTTTTAATCTTGATTCGTTATCGATTATTCGGAGCCTATAGTTACGGCTTCTTTTTATCTATTTAATAAAAAATGATTGATTATAGATTAGTACATTTTAGATATTTTTGATATGTTGTCATAATCCCTGAACATCCGATATATAACATACGGTACGATATAACATGACCTTCATGACTCGATTATGACTTTGGTGATCATTCTTATTTATAGTATACTAGCTATTGTCAGCGACTTCTTCTGCTGCTTCATCAATTAAAATTGTATTATTAAAACAGCTTTCGAAACTTAAATTATACCAATTATGTTTAAAAAATAAAGATTATTAATCTATAAAAAATATTATATTTTTATATTAACAAACAATAAATATCTACAAATTTCATTGAAATCGACTCAGTGGTTTCAATGATTAGTGCAAACGGACATTGTGACACGATTTATATATATAATTATATTCCTGAATGCTAGTTGTCAATGATGGCGCCATGTCATTATTATCATTGTCAATGTCAATGTAATTATGAAGATAAAAAAAAATATACCTATTTTTTTTATTTGTTTTATTTAAGGTAATGTACAAAGTTTTTAAAAGTTTTTTTTTAATTTTTTATGTCTAGACAGATCTTAATACTTTGAAACTACATAATACTTTGATTTATTAGAAAAACCAAATTTAATATACATAAATGATAAGAAATCTTTTATTTTAATCTCGGCCTTGGCATCTACTGATAATATTAATGTTCTCTCAGTTATCAAAAACGAGAAAACACAAACACTACATACAATCTATATAAATTGTATAATTTTATCAATATTAAGATTTCGGCGTCTTATCAACGTATGATTTAACGTCAGATAATATCAAATAAAACTGACATTAACATTTAAAAGTATTGATCTGAAAACTATAGGGAACGGGAACGGGGATATATTTATATAAATGTATAAAGTACCAAATATAAAAAAATTTACATTTGGTATATACGCTTTGAATGCACTCATACAAATACTTTGTTGATTTGTTAGTAAATAGTTACTGTATTTTGCCATACCATTTAATTGATACGACACTTTCTCTATAGAAAGCTGGGACAACATCTCACGAGTCAGAGAATGTTGGGTTTTATATGTACATGTTTTTTTTGTAATTTTAACAAATAATAATTATTTGAATTTGTCTACAAATTTTCATGTAAAGTTAATTGATAGGGTTAAAATATCTTTGATAAAATAACATGACAATTTTGTAAATTTCCAGAATGTGTACGTTATCAAATACAATGTAAATACTCATTTAATCAAGTGTCCCAGTAGGTCGAGAATATATAAGTGTAATTGAAGAACAACGCTGTGTCTATTAATAGTTCCAAGTAATTAAAAGATAGGATCATGTGATATAATCTGAATATGGAGAATATAATTATTTCATGGAGAATATAATTGATTATGTCGTGTTTATATAATTATATATAAACACGACAAACAATCAACTTAATTGAGAGTTAAGATATATATTTGTTCTAATCAAAAAATATATTTCTTGTTTGGTAGTTTTTTTCATAGTATTTTTTAATACTGCCTCATTTGGGTTTGAAACTCTTACTACACTTGCTATAACTGATTTCATTTCTTTACATTCTTCATTCGGATTTCATTTTTTATTACGAGTACTGTAATTAATATGGTAGGTATTTATAAGTATATAGGAAAAAGCAATCTAAATGATTTAATTATAAAACTACCGGAAGAAATATTTTTTTATAGGAAATCCGCATCGGCACTAAAAGAACCACCGGAAAGACGGATTTTTTTATATTTTTATATTATTCCAAAATTTATCGATGGTACTGACTTATTTATTGGAAAATTCTTTTAAAAAATCAAATACAATAAAGGATATACTTATTCGTTATTTGTCTTTCAGTAAAACACCTAAACAAAACCTATTGAGTTATTTTTATACTCTTTTGAGTTATAAATAAAAAAAAAATATAATAGACAATGTTATATAGGAAATGTTACAGTTAATAGGTTAATGTTATGTACAAATTATCCGGTGCGAGTATTATTTTACTGCGTCTGTGAATTTTATGGATAAGTTCATTACTCTTAGTCTGAGTGGTTTCATGTGTTATACTATCTAGGTTACATACATACATGGTTATCGTATCCAATTATTTTACTATGTTTTTCGACTATAATTTTTATCTTTTGGGTTTTCAGTACATCATATTTAGGTTTAGAATAACTTATTTTTATTTAGATGGATCATTTTTATATCAATTTTAGATTAAGATATGACGACATTAAATTAAAGCAGTAATTACAAAATTGATTGCAAATGAACCTGGCATTGGAATGTCTTATTAATAGTAACACAATGTTGTCATGAACCAGAAAGTATCACAAGATTCAAGAGGGCCAGACACTTATCTGGAAAGAATAAAATTTGTGCCAAGTGACGTTATTTAGCAAGTTTAAACATACTATAAATAGCATACGAGTTTACGCCCAGGGAGTTTTATAATGTATCTATTAACTTCTTTTTAATCTGCACATCTCCAGTAATGGTTAGTTGACTCCATAAATTTTAAGGTATAACATGTACTATAGTAATATGTTAGGTCTACAATATCTTTGTGTCTACACTCAATAATATAGAAAGTAAAGTAATAGAAAGACCATCAAATTATTGATACTCCAACTTCAGACATCAAAATCAATTTGGACAAAAATCACATATTTATTTATTTCTTTATTATAAATCACTATGTTTTTATTATTATAAAAGCAACTTAGGCTTCGGACACGAGTAACAGTACGAAAAGGCATTCAAGAAACTCGAGCCGAAACCAGCTTGCCAAATGACGTCATTCCTGTGTTCCTATTTTTGCGAATCGGCCTTATGGCGCCTTGGTTCAAAACTGTTTGTATTTACTGAAGTAAAAATACGATTGAGTGCGTAGTTTTAATACAGTAATTTTTAGTAATGATATAATTTGATGAAATTATTTGTGAAACATTGATCACACCAAGAAAATACCCAGCTGAGTGTGTTGTGTGACCTTCTCAGACCACGGTTGGTTCGAACCCATATTAATTATAAGTTAGTGTTTCTTAACAGAAGGACTTATTTTGACAAGTATGTTATCCAAATAGGCCCTCCTGACACTTATATCTGACGTACGCAAGTGATCACTGGTATTGATTCAAAGTGGAAAAGATATAAATAATAAATAAATAAAAAATAGAGATTTTTTCTTAAAATTTTATAAGCATGAATTCCACAATACATAATAAAACCATAGAGGTTATGTGGAATGACAAATTTTTTGTTATATTCTCTGCCGAAAGATGTAGGAAGTTTTTAACTATAGTCAGATTTTCTATAATTTGTTTATAACTATAGTTTGCGTGCACGATAGAAAATATATTTTATATAAGTCATGTAAATTGAAGTCGCGGTGAAATTAATCCTATCTGTTTATTCAGAATCTGGAGACACGAGTGCCAAATGACGTTATAGCCTATTTCTGGAACACCTTGAGACGAGGTCCGATCCAGACTAACGATATATTTTGCATAAATATTTATGTGCCAATTTATTTTCGTGCTACTGATTTTAAATCATTTTAGGACTCTATTAAATACTAAGATTTTACTATCAGTACCAATAAATTACATGACGTGTTTATGTTAGGTAATTTCTGAATTTATATTACCTCGTATACACCGGGAAACCAAGCAGAAAAACAGCACATATTTTAGCGTTCATTTAATAACGTTATTTCAAGTACGTAAACAAAATGGAAGCTTTTAAAATGTTATCATTTTTTATGATACTTCTCCCTCAAAAGTCTTAAACATCTGAATTTTTTGTTGGTTGGTTATGTTATAACCATTATGTTGGTTAGATCGTCTGCTCATGAAAACATTTACGGCTAAAGAACCTTAATGCATCCTGCAATCGATCATAAACAATACGACCACCCGCCAAGAATGACGTGTATTGTCATTAACTGGTATTATGAACTAGTTCAATAAGGGATCGTCCATTAATCACGTAAGGCTCAAAAGGGGGTGGATGTTTTGAAAATAAATCATAAAATATCCCAAGGTAGGGGGATGTTGTGATTTAACAAGTCTTATTTTTTACGTTGAACCTCCGATTTCAATTATTGCTTATGTGTAGAAATAATCAGCAATCTTAATAAAACAGTATAAAGATGTTTCCTATATTATCAATAAAAACGTGTTTATGTTTAAGGGGAGGTGCATTTCAAAATTTTTTATTCTTTGCGAGCAGGAAGAGGTTAGAAAGTTGCTAAATAAGAACATTTGATTTATAGATTATGTATTTTTTATTATATACATACACAAAATAACTTACCAATAAAACTAATTGTATTTAATCTATTACATTGTGATTGGTGAAGTTGTCTGGTAACAATTTAGTTAATTTTGTCTGTTCTATAACTTTTATTAATATTATTTATCCTGCTAGAAATATAGTTTTGCCACCGCCGTTACTGATTTTCGTTTACATCTTGACATTAGATGTCATTAAATCCAAATTGGACGATTCTTAAGCATAATAAACTGAAACAGTGTAATTGCAATTATGTTAAATTATGTAAAAAAGTATATTCATAACAAATCGTATATTAGTATACAAAGCATGTTAATATTTTCTGTAATTTGTTTCTTTATTGTCATTAGATAAGTTTAGCTTCATAGTACTCAGTATATGCCTTTTTACGGACAAATTGTTAGAAGAGCTTGGACAGACGAACAAAAAGATTTTTACATTACAATACTACATAACCAAGGTCGAGTAACGATGTACGTACCTTTTATATAATGCTGTTAATGTCACATGGTTGGCTTTTATGGTAACATTATACTTACAGGTTTAATTATTTTAGTACTGACGGATATTTAGGTCATTTCAGTGTAGGTTAATGAGTTTATGTAAGTCCTACTGAGCTGTTTTTATTGACAAAATATCTTTTGGTATGTGTATGCCTTTATGAATACCTAAACATTTATGCACCTAATTAGTTGAATTCAAAATACCGTCTCACACTACCCTAAATATTTATGCTGAATTACTGTTTACAATAACAGTGTTCGGTATACTCAAACAGTTGGGGCCACTAGTTCGGTAAACATATAAAACTTTTTGAGCGGACCTGCTTTTAATTTAAAAGAATTAGGAAATTAATTTGCTACAGAGATAGATATTAGTGATATAAGAAATGTTGAACATATTCCGTATTTCCATGAAACATCAGCATGATCCTCTTGGACAAGAAACCGTATACAGAAACTTACGTTATTTATAATCTGAATACTTGGCGTGAAAGACGGTTTTCAGTCTCACATCACATCTGGTATGCGAATATTTAAAACAGAGTTTTTAGTACTCTGAGGTATTTTTTACGTTTTAACAGTTTCGGTCTTGAAAACCTTGAAGAAGAAAAAGTAAAAAATTCAGCGAGCAGGTCTTTCTCCGCATCAAAGTAACCTATAATAGTACACGATGGATGGCATCGGATATTCCAAATTTGAGATCAAAAAACATCATCAGCAACTGGGTCAGCGTAATTGGTTAATCATTTCATTGATGTCAAAATGGAACTAGTGCCAACCTTTTCGATACTTAAAGACATATCGTAAGATGGTACAAGGAATGAACTTATTACCAATGTATGTCAATAGTTTTCGATTCGTTTGCATTTATGTTATTGCTTCTGAGATAGAAGACCGCAGATGCAATTGACTTTGAATTATGCGATGACTCGGGGAATCATAACTTTGGATTGCATTCCAGTTTCGATGTTGTGTTTATGAATATGTCTATCTGTCTATACATTAATATAAATTGAATTTCTATCTATAGTAATAAATATATTCTAGGTAGTCTAACTGGGGTCGTAAAACTATACGATATATTTAATAGTATAGTTTGTTGCTCTTTTTTATAACTTTTGAGCGTTTCATATTGTCTTGTATTTGCGTTAATTTCCGAAATTATTAATCTTCTTATTTGAGAAATGTTCTTTGATATAAATTGTACTATGTCGTATGTAAATATTTTAAAATAATTGCCTAATGATGTAATTATGATTAAGTAATCTTAAAAATATCCTAATAGCAATTTTTAAGTAGAATTTTATTCCAACTTTCTAATTGTATTTGACAATTTTATTGCTATTAAATAAACACAATGTCATATTTTACATAGTTTTTAAAATACATAAGAATAAAAGTAATAGTAATAAAGGCTATATAATGATATTGTGCTTAATATTGGTATGAATCAATTTCAATATTAATTTTTTGGCATATAACACTAATTATGAAAATGCTTAGTTCTATAAATATTATCAAATAAGGGTGTGGCCAAGTGTACTCGTATATCCGATGTGATGTTACGAATATAAAATAGGTTTATTATTAATATGTTTTTTCCGTAACTGACTAATATTTTTAACCAATGAATACTTTAAAGTTAATATATTATAGTAAAATATAATAATCAATATTTCTTAATACATATAATTAGAATATATTGAATACATTAGTAATGACTTTTTTTATGCTAACATTGATATTTCAGACAAAATTTTGTTTATTTTCAAATCGTTTTTGAAAAGGATTTATAGTTTTTATATTTGTACTATATTAAGAGTGAACGACTAAAGGAAATCATGTCTATTATAAAATATTGGAGTGAGAATCGATTTTATGATAACACCAATTCTATATAATATATTCTTCATATATAATATTAGTATTGCAGTTGAAATTGTTGGGAAACATAAATACGTCAATCAACTCTACATAGTTTATAACCAACATTAAAATCAATTGATTACTGAATAAGGATAAAAGAATGTTATTTTTGTTTAATTTGCATTATTTTAAAAATATATATAATTAAAAATATATTGATATACATTTAGATTATTTTAAGTGAAACGGTCTCATGGAACCTCTTCAGTTAGTGGCAGTATAATTTGATGCAACATCATTAATTGAGGGGACAATACCCGCATTGTTCATTGTTTCTTCATTTTATGTTTTGGAATGCGTTATACACACAGTACTAAGAACACAGACTACAAATATGACACTACTAAACGTAATGGGAGCCATAATTGAAATAGACACATTGACAGACATATTATCTTCAATAAAAAATGCAGAACTATCTTTATTTGGAGTTTTTTTTGAAGCAATCATGTATATAATATAATGGTTGATTTTTAAGAATGGAATTCATAGAATATAGTCACTCCTCAAATCGACTACAAATCCCATATTATGATTAAGTTTTGTTTGTATGTAAAATTGTGACAAAAAATATTTTTCGAAATAAATTGTTTTTTTTTTTTAATTTCAAACAGTGTTTTCATTCCGTTTAAAGAACCACTTACAACATAGGAAATAGCTGTGTTAATAAATAATAGGAAATAGCTGTGTTAATAAATAAATAATAAAATAATGATTTTCTCTTTATTGACATTGTACAAATATTCTTTAGTTAAAGTTATAAATGCAAAACATACTGAGACAGTTATTTCTGTCGTATTTGTTGCCTGGAGTTACGCCAATATGTTAAGAAACAAGTCGGTCTTCTTACGCAAATTGAAGGCTCTATGTCCATTAATTATAATTCTATGATGAATGTTTCACTTTACACGAGTTACAGCCAAATACAAAATGCGAGGACATTTATATTTAGATGTTTTTGTGGTTTCTCATCTGTGGGATACGAAAGTTAAAAACAAAACATAACATGCCTTGGCAGTGGCTATCGAATTTTAAAAATAAACCACAACCACCCAAGACAAGTAATTTTAAACCAAACTGAAATATATTCATTTTGACACAAGAATATGCTCGAAACCGCTGCCATTTAATCAACCGCCAGACTCTTATCTATAAAATCTATAACAAAATTATTATATCTATGTAAAAGTCAAAAAGATAGTGCGTGCCTACGCATGATCAATACACTCGATCAGTATTCACAGTTAATACTTAATATTATTTATTCCGCTTGGCGCTTATTCGGTTGAGAGACTTGTCTGCGTTCAGACGTGCTTGCCTTACGCGGTCCCGGTGACGTCATCGCGCTCATCCGTGTGCACATTCCTGTGAAACGTTCTATTTTCAAACGTTTTTGCGTTACTTCCTGCCAGTATTCATTATTGAATTTTGGTATTTGAATATAAAATTCTGATTCGCTCCGGTCGGAGTTTCAACGGTACGTATTGTTTATTATTATTGAATTGCATGTAGGTATAACAGTTAAATATCAATTGTCGATAAATATAAACTACCATAGAGTCTTGAACTCCAATGCCCTTTGATAGAGCATAAACACAAACTTGGTGCAAGTCACTTACAGTTGATATCAATATTTACTTTTTGTCTTTATATAAATTACAAACTGATGTTACTTTATTATTTGTTTATCGAAGACAAAAATTGTCGAATAAATGCCAAACGTCTGACATAAGTATACAACGAGCACTTAGTAACATGCATTAAACCATAAACAATTCTCTATAATGGAAAATAACTAAGAACATTTTAACAAATGACTAACCGTTTATTTTTAAACACTGGAACGACAAAGCAAAGTATGTCACTGTTTATTGTAAAAAAATGGTTATTATTGAAATAAAATAATCTTTAGAAATGTTATGTACACATTTCCAATTATTTCAACGAAAAATATATATTACTTTATTAAAAGATTTGAATTGCAAATATGGTTTGGGATATTCCATTTTTTTTTCCTTCTATCCGTCTGTAGTTTGTACCATTGGGCATTGCCTACATTCCACGGCCTTGACTTTTAGGTTCATCGCTCCATGTCTGTGAATAAGATCATCTGTCCTTGTCCTTCTAATTATTAGGAGCAGGACAGGTATATTCCTTACATTTAAACATTTGCCTATCAGTTGTTCTCTTTTGGCCATTGTTTACAAGCAGAATGTCTAGTCATAGATTCCATGTTGCTGCCATTTTAATTTAGTTGTTATTAAATGAAGATAAATTTTTTAATTTTCATTATGTTTAGATTTAAAAAATTAAATAAAACATTGTACAAAATACATTTTAGTCTCTACGGTATTTTTTCCCTTTGTGGTTTTTATACTTGATCTATTTTTAATTTATTTTTATTGAAATCTTTTAACAACACTTCAACCTTCGCAAAGGTCACAGGAAAAATTTAATTGGTGTTGATAAAGATTCATTTTAACCAATTAATAATGAAAGAGAATTATATATTTCTTTAGTTAAGGACTATTTTAGTTAGAATCGAGTGTAATTCAAATGTGGGGTAACACTTATACTAAGTCAATGAAATAATCGTGTTAGGTCCACAATCTCGTTTGCAAGGAATGCCAGCTCGAACCGGCTATTATTTTACACAAACGTACGAACGTGTACATTCAAACACGCACACATACAAATTTAAACATATACATATTATATTTTTAGTGTTACAGTAAAAACTGAACAGCGATAAGATAGTGAGTACGTTTTTATGTGACGTGTTTGCCATATGATAAGACCATAGCTGTGGGCCTATTGTGACATTTTCGCTTTCCTTTTGAAGTACGAGTTTTGTAATATGTTATTATAAAAATCGGAACATATTCATTTGTTGACAGTATTAAAAAGATTACACAATTAAATAATTTTAAGGAAATTAATGCATTTATCGTGTTCTTCGTAGTTCGTCATAATCTTTTAGAGCTACATAAGTAATAAAACGTGAGTCAGTATAATCACCGATCCTTGAATCTACAGATAAAAACCTGTCGTTCCAATATAATTATAACATTCTAATCACTATTTATTTGTTACAGATTTATCTGCGATATTTTTTTGGAAATGTTGCAAATAGCAAAACTTTAATACATGTCCAGGAGAGGTAAAGCACCTAAGAAGTTAAAGCGAGATAATTTGAAAAGTGTATTTTATAAACGTGTGATACCGAGGACTAGCCGGTGCTTGATGAACTCCACAAGTTACAATCCTTGCGCTCTCAAACTTTGCATTTCGAAAAGCCCCTGTCGCTATTCAGCTAGAGATCCAAGATTAAGAAATTGGTCAAGAGAATTAATAGTCTCGACGTAGAGAAATCGCATTTGGATTTTGAATCCAAATTCCTTCTCTGTCGTTTGCATAACTACGAAAAGACAAAAGTAGTTATCAAGTAAGTACTTAAATTCGTACTTAATAGAAGCGCGCTCCGAGACTAATGGACACGCAAAGAGCTCATACAAATGGAATCCAAGGCAAAGAGAAGTTTAATAATTATGAACATAAAGTACCGTCTGAAGAGGAGAAGACTTCGTCTCCTCTATTGAGTAAGACGAACGACTTCAAGTACATAGATTCGTATAATGAAGACAAATATGACTTGAGAGAAGTAAATAAGTCTACGAATGATCTTAATACTATAAATTCTATGAAAACGGAAGGTAGTGACTCTAAAGATAACAACCTGATCGTAGCTTATCATAATGATAAGAATGATGATGATGCGAAATCCACTAATGAAAGGGTTAAATTTTTGGGATTGGAAGATGCCGATAGTATTTGTTCCAGCAAACAACCGGAACCAACACCTCAAATACCGGACGGCGGCTGGGGCTGGGTGGTCGTCGCTGCGTCTTTTCTCATCGCTACCGTGGCTGATGGTCTTGCATTCTCGTATGGATTATTACAAATAAAATTCGTTGATTTCTTCGAGAAAAGTGAAGCACAGACTTCTTTGATCGGAAGTCTTTTCATATCAGTACCACTGATAGCTGGTCCTATTATGAGTGCGCTTGTGGATCGCTATGGATGCAAAAAGATGACAATTGTTGGAGGTGTATCTTCTACTATAGGCTTCGTGGCAGCGTCGTATAGTAATACTGTTGAGGCCTTGTATATAACCTATGGAATAATAGCTGGATTAGGCATGGGGCTTTTATATGTAACTGCAGTAGTATCTATTGCATATTGGTTTGAGAAGCGTCGTAACTTGGCTGTTGGATTAGGATCATGTGGAGTCGGATTTGGAACTTTTGTCTATTCGCCTTTGACAACTTATTTATTGGACGAATTTGGGTGGAGAGGTGCTTTATTACTATTGGCTGGCACAGTACTAAACGTTTGTGTATGTGGTGCTGTTATGAGAGATCCAGAATGGCTAATAGCAGAGCAGAAAAAACAGAGAAGGCTAAGTAAAACGAAACGAGGATCTAGTTCTACATCTATTTCTGCGAAATCTGGAGGCGCTGAGTCTATGTACCCTGGTGCTGAGGAATTAAAGAGCATGATAAACAGCGGTGAAGCTCCAGAGAATGTACTTTCTGCTATAATGTCTGCTATAGCAGAAGCTGAGAATATAGAGGCAGTGACCAAAATGAACGCCGATTTATCCCAGCAGCATAAAGTTAGTTCTGTTGTAAATCTACCGACGTTTTTGAAACAACCCGAAAAGGTATTTATTACATACATATATATATTTTTGAAATTTCATCTATGGGAATCTAAAACAAATGTTTTTTTTCAGTTGCCCCAAGAAGTTATAGACCAACTTACGACTAATGAGCGGTTATATAATATAATTCTTCAAAACTATCCATCTCTATTAGCTCTGAGGAGTGCCTCCGATTCTAAACTTCCTACCGAACAGCTTTCTAAAGAAAAACTAAAGAAAAAGAAGAAGAAAGAATTCGATAAGAAGCTCGAGCAAGTCAAAGAGAAACTTCTGCAGCCGATACCCGAGAATAGCACAGCTGTGATTGCTCCGAAAACGGTCCATCAAGACTGGTTTTCAAAACAGTTTCAGACTGACAATCATTACTTGAAGGGTATTCGGGTACACCGTAATTCAATTATGCACCGTGGAGCTATGATGAATATCGCCAAATATAAATTAAGGGCGTCCTCTTGCCCTGACATTTACAAGAACTCGATGTGGTCTGTCGAAGATGAAGAAGAAAAGGTAACTTAGTGGTAGTGTGGTGTTAATTTAAAATTTATTATTATTCTCAATCAAACTATAACTATATAATTTTACAGACTTGGGGTACAAAATTCCTGCACATGATCAATAAGACTTTTGATTTCAACATGTTTACCGAATTTCATTTTCTTATGATGAATCTCTCGACATTGGTGCTTTTTATTTGGTTCATTGTTCCCTACTTCTACATATCGACGTTTATGGAAGCCAATGGCTATACTGAAACCCAAGGATCTTTGATGTTGAGTGTCTTCGGTGTCGCAACCATTATTGGCATAGTAAGTTATTTATTATTGCAATCCAATGTACATAAGTCCTAATATATTTATTTCATTATCCAATCTACCAAGCGCTAGGTCAGCTAGCATACTAACATCGCATAGCGAAGAGGTTGTTAGTGGGTATGGTATTGTTGGACATCTTTAACTCGTTCTTTTTGGGGTCAAATAGTGCGCTTGAAATTGGATAATGAAATAGGCCTATAATAACTGATAATTGATAAGACTTATCAATAGAAGAAATCATATTGAAATCAGATTGAAATAATGATAATTTCCCATTTAAGATAGTGCTGGACAAAAGATAAGATGAGGTTGGTATGACAACTAATACATGCGAGATTGTTCTTTATCAGACATACGATTCTTTTCATTGTTTATCTGTCTCATTACAAGAAAATCATACTATTTATTAACTGTAATGTCCATTTCAAATATTTCAGACGTCAATATTGAGATACCTAAAAAAATATATAAATAATATTTTCTTCGAACAAATAATAGTAACTGTAAACAAGTCCAGTTTTATTACATAATATATAATCCATGTAATTTGATTAGGTGATAGTGTCTGCTGTAGAAGGTTGCACGTATTATAATCTTTTTACTAAGTGTCCACAATTTTACAATCCAATTATATATATCAAATATAAACATGGTTATGGTTGGCTACCTACCTATTGAAAGGAATTATTATTTAAGTTTATACATTTAATATTTTAACAACTTCTGTTATTTTTATAGCAAATAATAATGAAATGAATGAACATTTCCCTTATTAAAATACATTCAATGCATTTTACAAATGTCTATAGTTTGTTTTTGAAATATATATGAAATAATATATTGCTATGCATATATTTTATATTGTAAAGATTAAACGTTCGTATATAAATTAGTATTGATAACGGACATAGCTAAGCACAGATGGGGAATATAAACATATTTCTCTTCTCAGGTCGGTCTTGGATGGATTGGTGATCTACCGTGGGTGAACATTACCAAAACATACGCAATGTGTTTGGTAGCTTGTGGCGTGACTATCATTCTTTTCCCAATTTTAATCAGAGTTATGGATGCAAAAGAAACATATAGCTTTTATATATTGGCGCTGAATTCTTTGTTCTTTGGATTAACTTTCTCGAGTTCCTACTCGTATACACCAAGTATTTTGGTCGAATTGATTGCTTTGGAACGATTTACCATGGCATATGGACTGGTGCTGCTGAGTCAAGGAATCGGACATTTGATTGGACCACCTATGGCTGGTAAGTAAGCGCTTTTTTTAAAGCGATATTTGTCCATTTAAAGTAATGTGAATCTATCTATTTAATGTATTCAGCCGCAATAGGTATTTCGGTACAAAAACAGTGTCAGCGCGACCGCGTTTGTTTCTCGTTTCGACTTTCTATAAATACGTAACACAAACATACAAACTGTAAAACATATACGATAAATACGATACGTATGATATGTTCATGTATCAGCCTTCAATTAATTTATTGCTTTACTCCAGTCTATAAAAACTGACCTTCAATGGTTATACACAATGTTATCAATATCTGCGTTATATTTTATTTCACGGAAGCTCGTGTAATAAAATATTTTGCAAGAGCATAGGGATATATGTTTATAATATACTCGTACCAGTTGTACGCTAATGAAACATTTAAGTACCTATCTGGAAACCACATAACATCTTTCATCATAAGGTTCAAAGATAGGGAAAATTCCATTACAAAATGTTTACTGTCCGTTACATATTTTAAATAATGTCGTAGATAATTATATTTTTCCACTCTCATGAAATTATAAAACTTGTTTGCAATCATTCTTTAAATAATTATATAACATTTTTTATAAGTATGTAAAAAAAATTTTTTTTCTAGGCGCTCTAAAAGACAGAACTGGATACTGGGACGCAGCGTTCTACGTAGCGGGAATTTGGGTCGTGGTCTCTGGATTCTTAATCGCCGTGATACCATTTACTAAAAACTTTAGAATCATTGGTAACGCCCCCCTTGCTAAGGATGTTGCAGTGGACCCGGAACCCGGAGTCAAAATTATTATAGCGCATTAATTTTATCATTTTATCGATTATATTATGTCATATTTTTATTATTCTTCGAAGTAAGTACCGATTTTCCCGTCTGCAGAAGGTATATATGCAATGTATAAGATTGTTATTATCCTTATGCATAAATACATATTCACTATCTCTACAATATTTTAAAAGAGTTATTAATTTCATCAAATAATAGAAATTTAAATTTAAAAGCATAAATACATATTCACTATCTCTACAATATTTTAAAAGTGTTATTAATTTCATCAAATAATAGAAATTTAGATATATTTATGCAAAGGAACACCAGAATTCATTGTAATTCAAACATTATTTTAAGTATTTTTTCAGTAAGTTAAAAAGACCTTTACAATATATTTATAGGATATGTCATATTTACGTATCTGTCTAAATACGATAACGGAGTGTGGATTGAACATTTAGGTTTTGATTTTCGAATGATAGTTTTTTTGTACTTATATAGCTATAATTAACATTTGTATTTACATGTCACAAAATGTAATAAATATAGACGTTTAATTGGAATGTTTGTATTTAGACGATTTATTATTTCTATAAAGGTTTATTGCTATTATGGTAAATTAGACCCACCTGTAGAAATAAGTGGATGTATAATCAATTGCTTAACTATTTTTTTTTAGTATTAAATGACTTGTTCGAAAGTACAGCCATGTTATTATAATTATTCTAATATAAATTATCATTATTTCAAATGTATTCAAAGCATTGTAATAGATTGTAAGGTTTTTTGAATCTACTTACTTAATATTATAAGTGTAGCATGTGTTTAATAAAGTTTGGTATTTTATATGTTGTTTATTATTTATCTTTGTTATAGGTATTTTTCGTAAAACAAATCTAAACTATGTGTTTATACTTAATGTTAATTATTAATACAATCTAAATAAAATAGAAGAAAAAACAGTCAAATTCAAAACCAAATTTAATGGCCGGAAATTAATAGTAAAAGTAATTAGCTTAAATAAGTACCGAGGTTAATACTGAACGTCAAGAAAGAAAAAATATAAAAACATATTTTTTTCGTAACAGAAAATAGAATTGTCATACATAAAATACCTTTTTATATTAAAAAGTATGTGTTGAAAACTACTGAATTGATGATGCTATCTTTTTAATAAAGTTTATATTTCAAAAAAATATATAAAACAAAAATTTATAAAATATAAGCCGATTGGATAGTAAATATGGCAAAGTTTTGAGTTTTTATTTAGTGTGTCATATTGGTTGCTTTTTTTAGTTTGTTTTTCACATAGTTTGGTACTTCTTATGTCTTTCCTCCATACTTAGTTAGCGAATAGCTAAATAACTGATTGAGATAAAAGAATCAATACACAAAATATGGGCCATTCTAGGAAAATTAACTCTAAATAACATTTTTCAACTTAATATTTTATTTAAAAAATATAGAGAATACTGGAGTATTCTACATATTTTTTACATAAAATTCAACATTTTGTAAAAAATGCTAGAAGCCAAAGATAGAAAAAAAAAATCAAATGTTTATCGTCAAATGTCATTTTAAATAAAGACGATAGTGACACTTCATTGTATTATACATTGCTTCGAAGTTAAAGATAGGTAAAAGTAAGATCAAGAAAATGAAGCAAGGGACATTAATACAATGTCAAATTCTTTAAAAAATATATAAATGATTTGTTTATATTTTCTAATACACTTTGTCTTGTGTCTTTCGGATTTCAAAACTTTCGCGATTAAAGGATGTGTTGAATACTTGTTTCAAATATCGGTAATAAAAATAATTTATAATTTTGCTTAGTTAATTAATGTTACAGTTTTCAATTAAAGTATATGAGTGATAATTTTCCAAGATAAATATTATAAACAAAGTATAATTAATTTAAATAATAACATGCAAAAGTAAGTATTATCTATAGTTAAAAGATTAATAGATTAAATTTTTTATTTATGTTGTTAACTTAATTTGCAGCAGAATTGTCCATTTCGACTTAAAAGGTGCTCCGCCGAAACTTTGTTACTTAGAAGAGGTTAGATTGATTAGATTTTACATATATAATTTCATATTTTTGTAAAATAAATAAACTATATAAAAATATTTTCAAACAAATAAAACAATAAAAAAATGGACAGGTATTCAAATCTATTAAGAAATGGGGTGCTACGGGTGTGCTTTTGGAGTGGGAGGACACATTCCCCTACACTGGGGAGCTAGTAGATATTGGCAGTGTAGTTGGTACTGGCGGTGATGGAATGTACAGTGCTGAAGAAGTCAGGGGTATACTACAAGTTCTTCGAAACTGTGGTCTTGAAGCTGTAAGTATTATCCTTGATATATCAAACTCCACCCCTATTGCTACAGGCTGATATAAAAGAAAATCTTACTTTCTGCCTCACAGTATGGTTATTTGACTAAAATACTGTTTGCTCTCTAATCATGTGTTTTAACATGAATGTCATTTCAAAAGCAAGTATAGAAGTAATATTACATAAATAAAACTAAATGTTAACTTAAAGAAGATTGTACTTTAAAAATTTAAAGATCCGTCCTTGTATATCTAGATACAATTAATTCAAACAATCGGCCACATGGAATTTGTTCTCAAGCACCATTCATTCCGAGAGCTCAGAGAACTGTCCTATTCACCTGCTGTTATATGTCCCTCTCTACCTCAATCTCAGCTTGTGGTAAGAGAAATGGTGAGGCAAGTTTTGGAGGTTCAGCCTGATGCAAAATACTTACATATTGGGGCTGATGAGGTAAAGTTTCAATTTGTATGCTAACATCTTAAAAATCATAAGAAATTTCTTAAATGCTCTTACCACTTGTGGTATACTATAAGTAGTATAGTGTAATAATATAGTAATTAGTATACTATGTCATGGCATGTCATGCTGTTTTCTCTAATGTTTTTGTGGGAAAGAGGAAGGGAGACAGGTAGATAAAAAGGGATTAAAATATTTAGCCACACACAGATACAAGTTATTGATGATTATATAAAATTCATAATTGTTTGTCTAAAGGTGTGGCACAGGGGAGAATGTGATCTATGTAAATATAGGGCCTCAACAAACAAACATAAACTACCCTCAATATTTTTGGAACACATTCGAGATTTGGTTCTATTTATAAAGCAGTTACGACCAGACTTGACTGTGCTCATGTGGGACGACATGTTGAGGACTGTTGATGAGGATGTGTTGATATGTTAGTATTAATACATACAATTAATATTTAAAAGTATACATGGAATTATATAAATAAATAAACCACACAATTCGACAAAATAAAAATTACCAGTAATAGAACCTTGTATTCTGAATAGAATCTTAATGACTTTCAGATTATAACCTGGGCTCGTTAGTGGAACCGGTGGTATGGAACTACAGTCCCCAGCAGCAGTTCCGAGTGGAGAGTCAGCTGTGGCGGCGGTACCGGCTGGTGTTTCCTCATTTGTGGGCGGCCAGCGCTTACAAGGGGGCCAATGGCAGCTGTGAGGTGTTTATCAAGTTTAATTTTAATGATTATATGAAATGTTAAGCTAAGTACATACATACTTTTCTAAAGTATTACTTTTTACTCTGATAAATTGAAATTGTTTTAAGCTATAATTACAATATAATAAATGTAAATGATTTTGTCAAAATTGGTTGGTGTTATTATCCGACTCAATATATAGAGAGCTTTGTGTGCAAGCAAATTGTTTTTTGTTTATATAAGAAAATATAAAACTGGTTATGAGTATATATACAGATTTTTATGCCTATTGTCTATTTCAGACTTAAATTTTTAAAACTATCATTTTTCATTGTAGGTACTTGATTTCTTTAAGAATCGATAATATGTTTTGAGATTTGTATAATAAAATTTTTTACACATATTTTATTCTTTTGTATGTATTAAATAAATTTTATTAAAAAAAAAATCTTGAGGATAAAAATATTCATAGAGAAACAGTTTTTGAAGTATTTTTAAATTGAAGATTTGTTTAAGTATAATATATATATATATATTTTCTCCACCCCCGTACTTTACTTGCAGTCTTCACTCCAAGGTTGTATAGAAGAAATTGCTTGATAGCGATAAGACCAAGATTTGTATAATTCATCATTTATGTCTATTTTGTTATTTTGTTGTGTGTATTATGGGTGGTGTAATAATAATGTGGAAACTTAAATATCTCATAAATATAATTTGTTTAAGATCTGGTCTCCGGTGTCTCGGTACACAAGTAACCAACAAGCGTGGGTGAATGAAGTGAAGGCTAATAGAGTTAGTGTTAACTTCGTTGGCGTCATTCTCACGGGTTGGTCGAGGTGATTTAATTCAAAACTAATATTTAATATAAAATGCTGTTTTTTTTTTAATTATTCGATGGCTCAGTGGACTGGATGGTATGATAAGAAAGTCGCAAGTTCGAATACTGTTTAATATTATGATTTATTTTAATTAAATAGAAAAAAAATAATATACTTAAATATACATATATATATATATATATATATATATATATTAGTTTTTTATAAGTTATTTAAATGAAACAATAAAAAAACTACTATAATTATTCAAACTTTGTTACTGTACGTTAAAATAAAATAAGAAATATTTTCAAGGATAAACAAATGTTCAACAAAAACAGTAAATAATTTGATATATGTGTAATGTTATAGATTCGACCACTACGCCACTCTGTGCGAGTTGCTGCCGCCGTCGCTGCCGAGCTTAGCGTGCTGTCTCAAAATATGGCTGAATATCAACAACGATTATTATGGTACGTTTAATAGAAAAGAAAATGTTTCTTGCTTCGGTATCTAATTTTTTTTTTGAGGTGCAGGTCGTTTAATATAACACCACCCTCAATACTAGTAAAAGCTTTTAAAATATAGCGAATAACAATAGTCATTCCCAATTTCGATAGCAAATAATAAAATAAAATAATGCTTCCAAATCTTAGTTAGGGTACGATTTTCGTGGGAATCGTTGTTGAGAATATTATTATCGTAAAATGCGCCAAGAAACTATTTGAAATGGAGAGCGATTTCTTGAGTTTTGCTAGAACCACGATCTGACCATCAGAGGAACATTATTTGTCCAAAACGACCACCATAAATAAACGTGGTACTCGCCCGATCTGTCGGACCAAGAACCCAAAAAACCATTTGCCATAAAGTTACAAATGTCGGTTTTCATTGCCCGACGTCGGCAACCAAAGGGACGCCGATATTCCATCACCATCACCTCATGGTTATTGAAATACGGCTTAAGGTTGCAATAGCCAGCGCGTTTGATGGACCCGAAAAGTTTTATTAACTTGCGAACGGATGCTAACGAAAGATTGACATGAGCAGGCTGCATGACTGACAAACGACTAATTATTATGAAGATTGGATGTCTCAAATACATGTAGCTTGATCGAGGACAGAATAAACTTTTTTTTTTTTTTTTTTTATACTTTCTAGGTTAATGCTTGACTACATTCCACCTGATGGACAGTGAAAATGTAGTCTTAGATGGTAAAGCGCATTAACTTAGTAACCTATTCACTCTTCTCTTGAAGATGCCCATATTGTATTCGGACGGAAAAACCGACGCAGGCAAGCTGCTTGAGATGATTTACGAGCCGTCCTTAACATGCGATACCGATAAAAACGGAAAGAAATTTATAGCTACTAAAACATAGTAAGACACAGTAAGCATCTGAAGTTGCTGATGCAGTGCGAACTTATCTAGACAATAAAGTTCCATAAGACATCTTAGACCTTCCTTTCCTTAGTTTTAAATTTAAAATTAAAAGTGGATTATTAAAAAAAATGTATTATAATACTCAAGATACATCTAACATTGTAAAATTTATTTTAAAAAGAGCATATGTTGAGTTTCAAGAACAAAGTGGTTTTAATAACCGCATCGAAGAAAGGAGATCTCATTCAGTGCGGTAACTAGAGAGATATTACGTTGCTGTCTGTTCTTTGAAAGGTTTTCTTCAAGATTATCCTGAACAGATTAGCGAGGACTAACCAAACCGTTCATGCACGGACTTAATCAACACTATATATTATCTTGTATCAAAATGGTATGGGGATTTGCCTAACCTTTGTAGATTTTGATAAGACCTTTAATACGCCGTGGTGGTTCTGTATTTGGTAGCGCCTCGTAACATTAGAGTGCCGTCCAAAGCTATCTGCCATTTCTCTCTCTATTCTCCGCATTTACAGTAAGCCTTCCTGTAAAGTAACTCATAATGGTTTCAGCTCGGAGGACGTAACACGTCAGTGTCTGTTATGTCCTCCGAGCATCGGACTGGCGTGGAACAAAATAAAACATGAATCGCAAGATCTTTAGCGATAGAGGATTACTGGCGGACTCTGCCTTCTTGGGAACATAGGATATTAAACATAAACAGACCTTAGTTTAATTAATATGTGTGTTGTAGTGTGCGAGGAGGGCGAGTCGCTCCCCGCGGCGCAGTGGCCGGGGGCGCAGCTGTCGCAGTGCGTGAGACGCTTCGCGGGGATCAGGGAACACGCACACAACATACTGTGTAGGGAACTGTGAGCATATTTTGTAATATTTCTCTTCACTATTTATACTATTGTTATAAAATGATCAACTTTTTTCGCACTAATTCGTATGTACAAAAAATACATCAAAATTACTAAGTTTATGTCGAGGTAATTTTAGCATGTAAGTTGATAAAGTCGAGTGAATGTGTTAGTTAAATAGTCATTTGTTTAACCTTGTATATAAGACACCCAGAGTATGGATAAGTTTGTGTATAGTATGGTGTATGTATGCAGAGTCCCGACGTGGATGAACCCGTGGCAGCTAGAACGTGGTTACACCAGCCCCATACAACTGAGAGGCATCGCCGCCACCATGACGCAGTGAGATACCATACACTATATTCAAACAAACTATACAACAGTGATTCTATATACTTTTTGTTCTGAGAATCCAGAAACATACATTTTCTGTACAGTTGAAGAAATCTGTTTATTATTTATTCTTCCCTATTAGGGTCATACATATACCTCGCGTCTTTTCAGTTATCCTTTGTGTTACTAGAATGCAAACAAACTCACGGTTGTATTAATATTGTAACCATCTTCATTGGACCCGTAAATAGAATAAAATGCTCTTCAACCGTAAGAAATAAAATAGAGTTTATAACAACAAGAGGAGAGAAGAATGAGTTTAAAGGACCTCTACTACTACTATTTTAAATCACTTCATGAAAATCTCAAGTTTGAATGAAATAGATACATGATGTTTATTAAATTAAATATCTTTTATTTCAGACTCATAACGGAATTAAAAACAATAGAAGCGGAATTACAAAAACATTTTCCGACATTCACGGGAGAGAGGAGCACGAGGGAGTGGATGGAGTCGTTCGTGACGCCGCTGCTGAAGAGAGTGACCGAGGTACACAACACGGCGGCGGCGCGGACGGACGTGCAGGCGGGACTCACGCCCGTGTAGTGGATGACTTCAAATTGTCTTTGGAACCGTTTTAATTAGTGTTTCTCATTTTAATGAGTCATCATTCAGTCAACAGTCATTCGGTCAGACAGTCAGTCAGGCAGTCAGCAGTTTGTTAGTTCCAATAAACGTTTGAAGTTTTGTTTGTTGTTAATAGAAACATCTCTTCCGGAAGAGGCTGCATAATTTGGCTTCTTTTCTGTCGGACGATGACTGATGACGTCACAGGTTATTAATTTCAATATTTACTTTATACTTCACTGGATTTTATTACGAAGAAATAACTCCTACTACAAAAACAGTTATAATTATCTAATCATAACAATAATGGTTATGTAATATTACCCAATATAAAAAGTTTGGTTGTATTGCCTTCGATTATCAAGTAGGTGAGAAGGGGAGGATAGAGACGTCTCCTACATCACAGAGTTTGTTCTCTTCACTTCATGCCATTAAGACGATTTTCTAAAGGATTTTACAGTCATACTTTCTTACGCCATCTTCAGTTACGTTTGGTTGGTGGTACGATTTCTCTAAATATTTATATATATTTATATATATATTTGTGTGTTTGAAGAAAAGAAAATTGAGAAGTAACTAGCTATCCTCCTTTGGTTATGGATGTCGCCTACGTAAAATTTTTTTAAAATTAATTTGAATTTATGTTTAGAATAACCCTATATCACTCTGACCAAATAAATTATTAATGATAGTGCATCGTTATTGTTTGTTACATTATATGAGAAACAAGAAATACTAATACTATAACCATAAAATCATCTGATCGTTATAAATTTTGATTTAGATTGTTAATTTGTGAAAAATATGCCACGGTTTTCCTTAAAATCTTGATTTATTTTGTTTTCTATTATATTGTATATGAAACACGAAAACTGAACTTTAAATAAAAATAACACCTTAATCTGTGCTCCTTTATAGAATTTTTAAAACTCATACCGTTTTTTGATATCATTAACTTTTTTATTGATATATTGTATGAAAATAGCAAAAATAGTAATGTCACTGAATACAACGTATTTGCACATTTTGGAGTCCTCTATGAAATATTTATATAGTGTAGTAAACATTTTAGATGCCAAATAAAATATTTATAATGATATTGTAGTTTTATTTACTTAGATTTAAAACTTATTCTATTTAAGTAACTAATAATTCAAATATTGACATACGACATACAACTATTAAGAGATAAATATCACTTATCGAGTCATAACCTTGGAGATCAGCTGACATAACAGCATCAACCTGATCAGAATACGCTAAATAGTTTAATTGACGTTATATTTATTTTATTTTCTTTAGGTTTTAGTCTTTCCCAACGTTTGATGTTTCTTAGTAAAAAAATCTTGCCGAATTCCCTTGCAATGTCAGCTAGTATAAGTGAGAATGGACCTGGTCGTATCCCAATAGGCGGGTGTGAATTAAGAGAAGCCAAAAAAAAGAAGAGCGGCTGAGATATATATATTGGGATGGAAGGACTGCCTGGAAGGGTAAGAGAATGAAAAATGTTATAGATAAGAGGAAAAAAGTGACAAAAATAAACTATGTCAAAAATTGCAATATATTGCAGGGGGAAAGAAGCCTTTGTCACGCATCATAGACTGCTTCTCTTAGAAGTAAAAATGATTATGCTCATACTAATAAGATAATGAGTATACGAGTGTGTTTAAAAAGAAGGTTGTTGATAAAATTTTAACGGAACGGTGGAATAGGCAAGAAGCAATGTATGTTGGAATATCATATTATTGAAATATAAAATTGATTGCAGTGATATCGAATTAAGCATTTTGCCTCTATAAGGATTCGTGGCAGTGGAGTGAAAAGTGCAAATTGTGCTGAAAGAAATGAAGAATAAACTAAAAATTTTATGGTGGGCCTTAAAAGAGAAAGTTGTACCGGTTTAGTTTGTTGAGTTGATCTATAGCATGTTGTTGGTCTTATGGCCATATTTGAACGGCCGTTAACATCGACACTTCTAGTCTTTCAGTAGGCCTCCATAAGGGGTTCGGCTTAGCCTTAAAATTTTTCTTTCACTAAGAAAAACGAATGCCTCGACATGAACATACAGGAGGGAATAATCTGGTGTATTGAATAAAACTGAAATAATTCCGCAAATAAGGACCGTATACTATATATATTATTAGAATTTCCAATGAAATTTAACGATATATTTTATATACAGGACGGTTATATATTTTATTACAATATTATGTTAAATAATGCTCACAGTTTACAATTTTATTATCCGTTTAACCAAGATTCATGTGAAGAAAAGGGTGCAGGAAAAAAATCGATTCAGTCTGTCGATCACTATCTATCTAGGCTATCGTGATTCTGAATAATATAAAACATTTAAATAGAGATCTGTACAAGATATATGAATAAATAATTCTATACAGCAACGACTTTTGATATTTAAAAATTATCTTGTTTTAAAAATACACTCAATCCTTAAAAATTATAGGATGCGAAACAAGATTGCAGTCAAATTTGAGACTCCGTGTAAACTCTGGTCGGACATATTTCTATTCCTTTGTTTTATTTTAATAGTGAGATCGCTTCTCTCTTTTCTTATGTATATAAGTTTAATTAACGAGTCTGTAAATATGAAATATATAAGGTACTATTGACCATAAAATGAATATTGTCGCGGCTAAGATTACTTAATTTGGAGATTGCGGTTCTTGTATTTTTTTTACAAATGCTACTTTTGATACTTTTTCTCCCCAATGCAATCAAAATTATTACTAATAATAATTAAATTAGTTTTTCCAAAACTTGTCTATTAGAAAAATTTGGCATAATCTCCAAAATGTCAGTTTTTTGGGGCTAATAATGGAAACTCGGAATCTTACGTATGTACGAGTGTTTCACATGTTATTTATTAAATTTAAACAAAGTCGTTCGTAATCGCTTGTATTAAATATACGACTATAATGTAAAATTAATTAAGTATAGTAATTAATTTGTGTTTTTGACGTCTGACACTGATCAACATTACAAAACTATTTTATAAAAGTAGTTTAATTAATTAAAATATTCTGTATAAAATATTAAGTAATTAAAATGTCAAATTTGGGGATATAATATTAATTATTGATAAAATATACAAAGTTTTCATTTCAGCAAGGCAATCCTGAAACTCCAGATTCTAGTTGGACTGTTCCAAAGTCTAGATCCATAGAGAAGAACTTGTAGGAAATTGCGTGGAGACTTTTAAGTAATTATTAATTAACAATTTGTTATACTATTGGTGATATAGGTCACAATCGTAAAAGAATACTAGCATATATATCCATACCACTACAAGTTCTAGTATGCACTGACATTTAAAACGAAAGGTGTCTTACTTTAATCTGTCAAAGTAATCCTTATACTATATAATAACGAGCTAATTGACTCTGTATGCACGCGCATCACTTATCACCCACAAATCACACAATAATGTGTAATTCATCAAAAAAAAGCTATTGAATCAGGCTACAAAATAGGGTGGGTGCCAACCTCATACGTGACATTTAACCCTTCCCGGCCCTTCGAGCCAGGAAGTTCCCTCGTAATTATATAATGGCTTATTATTGAACTGAGAATTCTAATAGCCACCATCTTAGACATGAAACATACATTTATGTACCAGTTAATTAATACATAAATTAATTGTTATAAGTAACAAAACATTTGATATTGTTATTTAATATTGTCATTATTCCGATTCATGCTCTCTGCAAAACAACGAGAAGAGGCTAATAAAATGATAACACAATATTTTTCCATTTGAATACATCAAGACCCAATTTTAAAAACGTATTTCCCTAACAAATGGCAAAGGAAAGCACGAATGTCTCGCATTCCGAGAAGATTAATGTAGAGGCGGCACAAAAGATTTTGCGCGAATATTACGCGGCACGGAAATTAAGTGTACCAAAATATTACCCCATAATAGATGAAACCTGATGCAAATGTTTGAGAACTCAAATACGAACCTTGATGAAATACTTGTCTTATATCCGTGACATTTTTGTCATAAAGGAGCTGGAGTTTGTGACAGATTCAACAAAAACTCATCTGTTGCTGTTATAACGTTTCTCTTAATAATTTATTATACTTCCTTGTTTATGTTATGGTAAAGAACTTAAAATATTTTCAGTATTTTGTAGATCTTGATGTTTCGGAATGTTTTTTGTGTCCTCCTTCGATTATGGCGAAGGGGTCATGGCAAACATTGTGTTATCCTCGTGAACGTGTACAGCTTGCGGTGAGTGGTCGTCTTGCTAGCCACGGATTTAGTTTTTTACCTTATTAACTTATTATTAAGATTGTGATAGTTTTAGTTATTCGAAAATTGTTCTCTAATTATTGACTGGTTGAGTTTGTTGTGTGGTTCTTCTTACTTCAGAGCGCGTTTGGAACCCTTTGCATCCGTTATTTTAAGTTGGAGTTGCGTTTACAGAAGGGCTTATTTCGATAAGTATGGTATCAAATTAGGTCCGCCTGACGTACTTGACGTACTTACGTACGTACTACGACTGACGTATTTGATGTACATAAGCAATTACGGGTATTGATTCAAAGTAGAAAGATACAAACAAAAAAAAATAATACCATGATAATCCTAATGTGACAGTTTAAAATAATTTCCGCTTTTACCCAAGTCTTGTGTAACAAAAATAAAAAGGGTACTGTAACTAGTAATTAACTGTCTTAAACGCGGGGCCGATAAAAGTTTTTAATTGACTTTACGCCCTCACACCTCCGCCGTTTATCCAGATCCTTTGATACGGATAATTGGAACTTCAGAAACATTTTTAAATGGTAAATAAGTGTTACGAAACTTTCCTTTTTTATGTTACAGTAACATGAATATTGTATTTATTGTTACTGAGTAAATGACTCATTACACTTGCAAAGTAACTTATATAACGCTCCTAATATTCTGATTTTCAATTAAATTATCAGTATATATATAATTAAATTAGCGTTTAAATAATTAATTAAATTAATAATAAGCAGATAAATGTGTGTTTATTCACGAACAAACAATAATCAAGCATAATATGTCGTAACCATAGCAATTATAACAAAAAACAAAACTAAGTAACATCCATAGCTCCGACTTCAGAGTTTAGTTATCATGTGACCGTTGACACGAGCAGACATTATCAATGGCTCTCTTACTATATTTCTTTACTTTATTTCTATTTTTAAATACAAAAGCCAGCTGGGTTGCTAACTATGGACCCCTAAAAGCCTTTCTATATTCAGATTGGATAACATGTAAGTAGAAACTATTATTATAAGTTCTAAAACCTTAAAATACCAGAATGTTATTTTTTCCTTGTACTATAGTTAGAAATAATTCTGAATTAATGATACTTTAACAGCTTTCCTTTGAGAGAGAACATGAGGTCACGGACGAATGAATGACAAATCATATGAGTAGCAAATTAGTCAGCTTATTATATATATATCGTATATAATAAGACGTAACCTGATATTACATGCGTTCAAAGTGTTTAACTTTATTTGAGCCGCCATGATTTATATATCTCATGCATTTAGATGTGTGTTTCACCTTCGACCAATGCCACATATCTATAAATAGCAGACAAATCAGAGGTTACACTGCTTAAGTCCAACATTAGACACCTTGTTGAATAATATATGTATTATTTAAATGATATTTTTATTTTATTACAGGTGATCGCAACAAGACAACAGATATAAAAGTGGATGACGCACAAGTGTTTTTCTATGATTTTCAAAATAATTTCAATTACACTCAAACTATCAGTTATGCTGCGGAGACAATAAATAATCTCTATCATTTAGATGTAACACGACGTGTAATAGTTTTCGTTCCCGGATATAAGTCCCATATTAATCGCAATGCTCCTGAACTTATCAAAGCTGCTTTTAAAGATGTACCAAATATATACCTAATTGTTATAGACCATTCAATCTACACGTCATCGAAAGGTGGTCGCCTAAAAAGCTATGAACGATCAGTCTCATATGCGCATCCTATAGGCGACATAGTTGGACAGTTTTTAGCGAAGTTAAAGAACATAGGATTCCCTTCTAAAAGTATTCACTGTATCGGCCACAGTTTAGGTGGTCAAATTCTAGGATATGCGGGATCAACATACTTTAATTTGACGGAAGAAAAGGTATGGCGTATCACAGGAATTGACCCAGCCGGTCCGTGTTTCTCGAATTCATTAATCAATGAACAAATAAGATCTGGAGTAGCAGAATATGTAGAAGTATATCATTGTAACGCTGGAGGCTTGGGTACTACCAGCGTGTTAGCTGATATTGACTTCTTTATCAACGATGGAAAAGTTCAGCCTCACTGTGATGGAAGTTTCCTCTCATTAGGAGATTCTGATGCGAAATGCAGTCATAAATCTTGTGTGAAATATTGGGCGGAAACAGTGCAACATCCAGGATGGTATTTGGCTTGGAAATGTGATTCATATAAGTTGTTTTCGGAAGGAAAATGTGCGGGGAATGAAGTTACGATAGCTGGTTATTCCAATCCTGGTAATGCCACTGGTGTGTTCTATCTCTCCACTGAGACCTACGGTGTTTTCTAGATGAAGTATATCATTTAGTTTTATAAATTATTTTAATAACATGTTAATATTACTCCCCTTTACTTAACTTAGGCATGCTTATATATATTTATTACTATTAATGTTTTAAAATAAATAAGAACAAGAGATGAGATGAGATTTGAACAAAATACTTACTACATATATATGTAAGTGAGCCAAGATAAGATAAATTAGATATATTTCTTAGAACCATATACTGAATAATATAAAGCCAAGACTTTGGTGCCATTAGACTCGACGCTCTTACTTAATGCGCTCAATCCTCATAAAAATACGTAGAGTGAGGAGAGATTACTTCGATTTGTCAAAGTTGTATTAAGTCACGCCATACAGCAGGAAAACTTGAATATTTTTATGGTACCCAGGAAAAATATGTTCTAATACTGTTTCAGGTAGACTGTTTTTTACTTTAAATCATTTTATTGGCCATTATCCACAACTTTATCAGCTCTTCCCCACTTCAAGTTTCTCACAGAGAGTTTTTATTCCTATATTTTTTTACCTGTTAACAGTCCTTAAAGCTGACCGTTTAGTATCTGTACTCCAATCACTAAATATGTATATATATTATATGTTATAATAAATTAAACCTGAAAATATTTTTTATTATGTAAATAATACGAATATTGAACAAATTAATGTATGTATTTTATCTTGTAATTATTTAATTGTTAATATAGATTAATAATAAAAAAAGTGTTGTGTCTTCAGTTGATTTAATAAATAAACTTATCCAAGTTTAAAAGATTAATTGAAATTAATAAAACAATATGTTCTATAACAACATTGTTAGTTTAATTAAATCGCTTTTTGAAATGTCAGTTCACGTCGCGGTTCCGGCATTCGCGGAGCCCATGATTAAGGACCCCGAATGGGTTCGAAACAAGTCGGGCAATACCGATTTAATTAAAGTGAATACAGTCGAGTAAATATATACTATAGTAAACATGGACCACTAAAATTCATATACAATTTTTTTTCTTATATGTCATTGCTTGTGTGTAACAGCTCTTATTTTCATCTCGTAAGCCTTAAGACCGTATAACTCATGTTACTTTACCTTTACGTAAGAGGAAGCTTATATTTTTATGAGCTCTCAAATTACAATACCAATTTTATATCCTTTTATATATAAAAGAAGATTATCATTAGGTACGGATTAAGGAGTATTTAGATGGAAGAATAATTAATTATTATTTGGGAAACAAAGAACGATGTCCGAATTTCTATACAAGATTGCTCCACCCCTAATTATAGTTTATAAATATGATATTTGTTTCTTTTTATTGTTAATAAATTGTAATTGGATGAGAAAAAAATGAGTTGCTTCATTTCACAATAATAGTAAGTATTATCGCAAATACTTTTTGGAGACATGTTCCTTCTAGAAACCGGAAGTCAACGCTTCCCGGTGACGCTATCAAATCCAACATTAGCAACAGAAAAGGCGAAAAAGTGGGGTTCATCAGAAAACGAAATACCTATATATACCAAAATTATATTTATATATGTATATTTCTGTATTTTTGTACAGCTATCTAATTAGCGGAGATTAAGGTACAATAAACAAAAAGGTTGAAGGTTGAAACCTCTACCTAAAATAGCATTTATACGTTCAATTTGAGCTTGGGACGTCCACTAATGAGGTCGCTCCTTGCTCTGCAAATTCTGTAAATGTGGTATTCAAATATCTCCTACCATTGATAAGTCGTTTAGTTTAACTATAATAATTTAAAGCAAGCATTGAAATATGTCATTCTACTACAAGTTAGAAACATTGATTATGATTTACAAAGACACCTTATAGAGGTCGCTTCGAAATAGACAAGTATATAGAATATCACTGTATCACAGCAGGTAATGTCACGATACCTCAGTTGACAGAGCTCAGTGATGGACGTCTAGGGTTCGCAGGTAAGAGCCCTGCCTGTGTTGATAGCTATCTAATTCTATATTTATAAAAAAAATATCTACACTTATGTTATAAGAAAAAAGTTGGTATGTTTTCCTGTCAGTTGGGATCTAATAAATTTATTTAAATTATTTATCTGAGTTAAAAAAGAACTTCAAGAGTAGTTGCAAGATGAAGATATATTAAAATGTATCTTCGGGATAAATTATGCCCTAACTTATTTCTGATATTTCAAGGCTGCTTTTTGTGGAAGGAATTATGCAAACGTAAGTAAAAGGGAAAATGGTCGGGAGAAAATTTTATCGGTTATTTTTTATAAATACTTCAAATCAAGTAAAGTTATATTAGTTTTATTTGAAATTAATATTTTAAATAATTACTAATGAATTTAAAACTGATTTGTTGTTTACTTGTAAAACCAAAAAAATATTTGAAACTAAAATTGAAATACAAAACATAAAGTTTCAATTTATGTTATCAAAATATTAAAAAAACTATTGTAATGAAAAACTAAATCGAAAACACATAGTAAGGGATCATCTCGCCACAAACCGCAGCGGCCCGAGGAGATTCGAGTTCGTTATTCAGTGATACTGATACATTGAATTACTTCCCGCGGGATTCAAATTGAAAAAGGTGTTCCGATTGCCTCGTCTGGACTTTTATACCGAGAAATTGATTCATTTCGCCAGAATTTTGATGTAACAATGTCCGTCTGTATTAAGTAAATATTTTACAATAGTTACAGTTAATTAATTAATGTTATGTATAGAATACTATGAAAAGGGATTCTATTATCATAAAATACATTTAGCATAAGTTTTACACCTTAATAATGGTGTATGAACAAGGCTAAACTGTAGTAATAAGAAAATGAGCAAGCGATTTGAAAATAATAAGCTGAGATGTTTTATTACATAATAGTAATATCTGGTCAAATTGAGAACTTCTATTTGTGAAGTCGGTTAAAATATTGTATGAGATTCTGTCACTAATTGGTGGTATTATATTTTGTAATTACTAATATTTTGTCAATGGCATTCTTATAATAATTTTAATACTAATTGTCAATATTAAGTATTAAAAATGAAATAATATTAAAACCATTAATATTACTTATATAAATCAGTTATTACTTTGATATTGATTTCATCCAGGAGATGAAGTCAATATTGTTGGTGGTGTACAAAGCAACTTCGGAAATACCTTCTCTAGCTGATATTGCGAGTGCATTCCTTACATTAAGTTTTCAATTTTACTTACATTTAGGTCAAGTACCAGAAGCTATGATAAGGATGTAATATATAAACATATGAGTTATCTCAGATTTCTTTTTAGATTAAATTAGACTTTAATGTATACAATATTAATCTAATTTACCTTGGTACCCTCTCAATGGATGGACGAAGTTAGATAAAAATTCCAAATTAGACTAACATTGTGGGGTTTAAGATATCCAAAGTATACCATACAGGTTAAATTAAGTTAAGCCGAGGTTAATGACTTTCATTTTCCCTTTTACTTAGTCCTCATTTCATGTTATGTATTGATACACAGTTCACAACTAATATGTAAGGAACTTAACTAAACTTGTTAACTACTTATAGTTGAAAGTAGCGGTTGGGAATACGAAAGTCATCTCGTCTATAGATTAATAGATACATTAGAAATGTTAATAATTTATAAAATTATGGTTTTGATATTATTATATATTTTGTTATTTTAATATATATCTTTGTAAATAATTTGGTCCCTCTTCTTAATATATACCTGTTCCAGCCTCTGACAATCCTAAAAATTCTAATAGTTTTTAAGAAAATAAAAGTGCCCCTAACGGATAAAAGAAAAAAAGATTTGCTATTGTTTTTATATATATTGGATATAATAATGGTTCAATGATATATTTCTGTGTTAAAATACATACACAAGAAAACAATAAACAGTTGCCCCAAATAGAGTTTTAAGAAACCTCAAAAAAGTTTTAAAACAATAATTAAAAAAACGGATGTATTCCAATTATAATTCAATGACAAAAATCATATTATTAGAATATTTAAAGCCATCTTCTAGTAGTACTACACAAGCTCATAGCTACATAGCTACTACACAAAAAAGTAAAACAATACAGTAACAGGCGTGAAGTATTCCAATAGTAAAATAGTAAATAGTAATACTAAGTACAACGCACTGGCTGGAAGCACGTGCACTCTAATGCACCTCAAACACGTTACGGAAGACATGCCATAAATTGTATTACAAGTAGTGATGCGTATACTGATTATCGATATCGATATTTTATCATTTTGTTAAATGTTATACAGCTAATTAATTTTATATACTGATTCGTTGTTCCGTTGGTGTAGTGGCTAAAATATGCTAATTGTTTCTAGCCAGAAAGTTTTAGGTTCGATTCCCAAGCTAGTGAACATATTTGTGTAATTTCTGGTTATAGAAAGTCACGTCGGGGTTAGGTATTTTAAGTGGAAAGACGATAATTTAACTCAATATCACACCGGCAACACATCGGTGGTGTAAAATAGGTTCATAGATTGTAACTCTGTAGTTTTGAATTGATGAATATTGATATCCTAAATAATTTATTACCAATAAAATAAAAAATAATATTTATAATTAATCAGTTTAATCTCATTTTAACGAAGACTTTTATCGATCAAACATTAATCTATTGTACATTTGAATGTGTATCGATATTAAATTATCCCATCACTAATTACACATTTTGCACTAATGTATTCTAGCAAATAATTAAGTACAGTTGTTTTGAATAGTGCCTACGTTTAGTTTTAATGATACTCCTGAATGTTAAATGTGAAATTTAGTTGTACGAAGTAGTCAAAAATTAATATAACTGAAAATATTTTCTAATATTCAAGAGATAATATGAGAGTATAGTAATGCTATGAGCATTACAAATAAGAATGATCTAAAGTTGATTTCATAACCTTTATTGTCTTTCTCTTTTTTTATTGTACCCATATAGATTAATTATTAATTATATAAACAGCGATGGTCGACTTGACAAAACCTAATTCGTTGATTATATAATTTTACGGCGCACGCCTTCGGTTAAATTAAGCAGTTTAATTATAGTCCACTTGATAATAATTGGTATAATTTTAATGCAGTGAGCATTAAAATTATACAGTTTTATAAAAAATATCGAGTATAGTATATTATAAACAATGGTTCTATTATAGCTATTCAAAATGATAGCTCAAAAGCTCTGACAAAATCGTAACTTCATTTACAATCAATATGAATTATCTGTAGTATATAAATAATATATTTTATCCCTAAAAGACAATTTTAGGAGATTCTATTTTATTTTTTTTTCGTGATTCAAGAATAAATTATGTTTTTTATTTGATTGATAACAAATATATGTTTTTCATTCTTTATTGTTCACTAACAATCGACAGATTAATGTAAAAATAATTCGATAACACTGTCCAGAGTTCTTATTTGCTGTCAATCACGCCAGGTGTTGCATAAATTCGATTTTAAAATTGCCCGAATACTTTATTTTTTCAAAAAACACAAATTGTCAATATACTCGTAATTTTATTGATTTGTCATGGTCAATAAGATATCCAAAATACAACCTCT
Organism: Melinaea marsaeus rileyi; assembly: GCA_918358865.1. Lineage (NCBI taxonomy): Eukaryota > Metazoa > Arthropoda > Insecta > Lepidoptera > Nymphalidae > Melinaea > Melinaea marsaeus. Next base: position 6,192,800 of record OU911095.1, on the reverse strand, counting down.
TATAATCATTACTGTATAGATAAATAAAAAGTATATTTTAATTCAGTCCATCTTTTTTTTATCCAACATTTTCGTTCACTTAACGACATCCATCTTATGGAAGCGGTTGCTATTCCTATTGTTGAACTATACCATTTATGAATTAGAATTTATGGTTTACAGCTAGGCAAAACTTATTATATTTTAACTTGAATGTATTTTAATTTTTTCTATCCATACATAAAACAACTCACGACTGGCTAATTGAGCGAAGCGAAACATTCTACTGGAGACTTTTTCACATTCTTTGTCACGAATAGGCTCGAAAACTACTTGACGGAAAATTATAAAATTTTGCAATCAAAAAGAGACACATTATGATGGCTTTAAGAAAGTTTTTTTTTAAAAATGTCATGTTGGGGAATAATCGTCAAAAAACGGATATCCTACTGAAGTCAATGGCAAACGATGAATCATTACACTGGGCTCGCTTCGCTCAATATGCAAACAGAATCCGAGATTTTGCAAGCGCAGCGAGTCAAAATTGAGGGTCTGTCGGCGCCCCTAGTCTATCAAAGGTTAATCTAAACTATAGGCGTTAAAATCATATAAAATTAAATTCTTTGGAATATTAATTTTTGTTTGGTTCTTGTATAAAATTACCCGAAGTTCAACGTGTATTTTTAGAATTCAGAATCAATACGTAAAAATATGGACGATCATGTCAACACTTAAGCGTGCCTCTACAGGTCCCATAGTGGTAATGTAGAAACGGATCAACTCTTGGGCGACATCCAAACGAAGATTGATGACCGGTTTTCACAGAATCCCTCCGCCGAAGTCGTAATCATCTGGGACATTTTAACGCGCACAATACCTATTGGATGGGGTCGCGTGCCACCGACTACGTGGAGAGATCTATGTTTAACTTTGATCTATCAAATGGTCTATCCCACTTGATGAAGCCACATGCCCTCTTTGTTGGATCTTCTGCTGACTACACATCCTAGAACTTTCCTGGATGTGTAGTCAGCCATGTCACTGTCTAGGTGTACCTAGTGTCTTCTGAACATTGTTGTTACGGAGTATAATGCCTATTTAATGTCCGGCTCGCATAATACTTGTGACCCGACGAGTTAAGCACAAGAAGTCAGGGGATTGGGGTGGAATGTGGTCCTTTTTTATATCCTACCCATGGGTATCATCATTTTTTTATATCCTACCCATCACTAGAAGAAAAACAAATCGACCCCATGGGGTCGATTTGTTTTTCTTCTAGTGATAGCGCTGCGGTTGTAGCTGATGTGATACTACGGGACATGGATCTATTTATACCAAACTTTTTGGTACCGCTTGGTGGCAGATCACGGTCTTGATGAGCCTGTCAGGGCTGCAGCAGATGGCAAACGGCGGGCGTGTCAAGCTTAGGCTAATGGGTTAGTCATTAAAGATGCAAACTCTAGAGTTCTGAAGAGGAAATATAACCGTGCCTCCAGATTCTTCAAACAGCAAATCGACAGAGTAAATCTCAAGCATGTCGTCAAAATTGGGGATCAGCGCAAATTGTGGGCGCTTTCTAACGTCACTCTGGGCACCTTTTCCCAGCCGTCCCTACCACCATTGCACATGGGAAATGACTCTTTGGTCCATATGACAAAAGAGAAAGCCATTCCTTGGACACTCTTTTTGCCTCAAACTCGACTTTGGACGACCAAAGGAAGACACTGCCTACAATCCCGCGGAGTAGGAGCTCAACTCTAGAAATAATTTTTCAGAAAAATATCTATCCGACAGTCTCTATTATCCTTGGACGTTTTTACGTCAAGTGGTTGGATGGTGCTAAGAACATGTGCCTCTGAGTTGATGCTAGTACTAACGCATCTATTTTGGTACTCCAACCTCAAAGGCGTAGTCCCAGTTTTATTTAAGTGTGCTCTTATTCATCCCATCCTTAAAAAAGGTGATAGTTCGGACCCAAATAACTACAGACCTATCGCTATTACCTCTCTTCTCCCCAAAATAATGGAGAACATCAATAAACGACAGCTCCTAAAATATTACGAGGATCACATAATGTATGTACATAATGTACATAAAAACCACAGAGGATCACATAATGTATGTACATGATGTACATAAAAACCACAGAGTGGGTGGGTAATCGCATCCAGGTGGTATGGATTGGATGGCATTGTAGGCGATGACGTACTGTGCGGTGATAAAATTCGGCGGCAGGCATCAAAACAGAGTTGAGGATAATGTACATCATCTAAGATTGTTATATTTCTTTTTAAAAAGAGCAACTGTTGAGTTTCTGGCCGGCTCTTGTCAACAGAGCAGCATTCCGAGCCGGTGGTAGCTTACTTACGGGCTGACTACACTTTTTTTGTATTGTAATAATTGACGATTCAAAAGTACGTGTAAATGCCTACTTGAATAAAGATATATTGAATTTGAATTTGAAAAAAAAGTCGGATTAAAATGTTATATATATTCTTATAAAGATTATTCACATATGTATGAATTACATTTTACTCCCACAAGGTATAATAATTAATTGTTGCCTCTTGTTTTAAATTAGGTCGAGTGTTTAATTACTTCAAAAAATTAATTACAGTTTTGTTTTAATAAATTATTCACCTTTAATTACGAAAGTGTTATTCGCGAATGTAATTAAAAAAAATTTGTCGTATAGTTTTAAACCAAAATGAATTCATAATATGGATATAATTGTTTTAATCAGTTTCATTTAGATATTTTTGCTGTGTGTTTTACAATTATGAAAGATTTTTTACTGACATATTATGATGCTTAAATTTTACAAACCTTTATTTATAATGAAATAAGATAATAATGTATATTCAATGTCATTATACTTTTATTACTGTTGACTCTGCAAAATGACAGTTCATTATGTCTTGCAATACCTTCGATACGTGTATTAAATGAATATTAATATTAAAAAAAAATACGATTATAAAACTATTACGACGAAGTATTGTATGGAAAAATTAAGTACAAATAAAAACGAAGAACTGCGAATTAATGCGTGAATATGAAATATAAATAAAAACATATATAAAAAAAAATATATATTTTTGCATTTTATATAAATCAGTAAAAGTTACAAAACCGCCTTTTTTATTTTGCTGTTAATAAGAAAAAGATTTTGTTGTTCTTATCGTCATCTATACCCTATTATTTTGTAATTTTTTTCTTCTCCAGGACCTAAGTTTCAGAATCCATAATGAATAAATAATTAATTTGGGATTAAAGAGTTTTTAATCACAAACCCAGTGTATTTCAATATGAATTGTGCAGTAGATTTATACCATCACCACAATTACCTTAACCGTTTCTCTGTAGGGTATGTAAATATAAAGAATACTGCTTTTTGCATATGAGGTTGTCATCACGAATCCTCCGTGAAGCTCCCTAGCCACTTGTAAAGACTCATAGTGGATTTAATAAGTTATCATTACAAAATATTTATTCATCAAATTGATATAATCTGTGCAAAATGGTAGTTTTTCCACTGAAAGGACTTTTTAATTGAAATGTTTGTAAAATATTTAATGTATATTTTTATAAAACTTTAATTATTGTAATCGATGCTGCTATATATTTCAATTCCGTGCATGGCCATAATGACTTGATTAAAGCTAATTAACCAAAAATATATGTATTTGTAAATATATAAATACGAAAATGTGGCAATAATTTTAATAAATATCATCAAATTAAAGATTCCCTTGAATTATAAAGTGAATAAAGCAATTTATAGTGGTAGAGTTTAACTGTTTAATCATAGAGTTCAGCTCGAACATGGACTGACTTCGCGGTAGAATCACCCCTTTAAAAAGTTCAATGTGAAGTACCTATGTTTCTTTCGTCACTATGAACTAGATACTTGAAGTTTCAAGAGAGGAGCTCCTCCTATAGGGAGGAAAGGGTGAGGGGAGGAAAAAATTGGGCAATTCCTATTTTCTCACATTCCTCTCATCTATCCAGGGGTGGTAAGGTGTAATTGGCGATTATCACTTACCATAAGGTGGAGTTCATCATATTGAAACTTATAACAAGTATAACTATATGTTATGTAATAAAATATACCATGTTAAAAGGGTAGTGGTTTGCATAAATTATGTTAAAAGGGTAACGTTTGTATAAATAGAAAAAAAAAGAGAATCCTTTGCCTATTTCCATTCCTAATCTAGTCGCGTGTTATTAATATTTCAAACACACGTTCCTCAAACCTTTTGAAGCTAGCTGAAGGTGTATTGTAAAGATATATCATTTCTTAGGTTTAAGTATTAATTTTTTAACGAAATTGAGAAACATTGCACTTTGAATACATATTAAATAAGAATACATTGAATAAATAACAAATTAGAATATTTTTTTTGTTGATACAATTTTCAATTAAAATGTGATTTGTTCGTTTTGTACCACGCTTGGATTCAGCTAATATATAATATCTGTTGAAGCTGTAATACGATGATCACGTAGTGCAGCTTAATACAGAACGTGGCTTGCTTCACGTTTACACTGAATCTGTCTCTGAGCTTGGATTTCTGGGTTTAAGAAAGATAATGATTTAATAAAGGATTGCTCGGTTGAACTTAAAGAAGGAACGTTTGATTTTCTATAAGTTACTAGTTGTAACAATTTTTATGATATATAAAATCAAATACTATTAAACTTATTAGATTTAAAACAATAGTATAGATTTGAAATAACAACTTTGAATGCTCTTAAAACATGCAATAAAATAAAATATGAAATAGAAGATAACTTTATACAAACTTTACGTCATCATATGGTTAAATATAACATTATTTTTTGCTACGTATAATCCAATGGCCGAAGCGATATTCAGGATAAATATAATAACGTCTAAATGTGGATTTGTATATACATCATTATATCTATTGAACCGATTAATGATTATCCTGAATTCTCAGATTGCGACACACGCAGAATTCCAACAGATGATTTTCGTAATAGTGTACAAGCTCTGATTTACTTTTACAAGACTTTATAGACATCTTTCAATCGATGATAATTGTCCCAAATGTTAAGGATAAAATTCTAATAAAATAGTGAGTATTTATCTTTATATTTTGATACGGAATAGGAAGATACTTTATCGAACATATATAATATTTTTCCCAAAATAAAAAATAAATGTATTGAGAATTATATTTACGTATATAGGTAATTTAATTATTTTTAACAATAATATATTTTACAATAATTGACGAAATAATAGCTCTTTGTGTTCTGTGAATTCAGAAAAGATAATTAAAATGTAAAAGAAACCGAAACAATGGAAAGAAGAATTAATATTTCAAAAGTAATTAACTAAAAACACCTATTTACATTTCTTTAAAAATGTTCAATTTTAAGCAATGCCATTATATTAATAAATAAGGAGTCAGACAAGGTAAAATATAATTAAAAATTCTTTCAGTTTAACTTTAAAATATTACCATTGACGCTGTTATAAAACGCGTTTTGTAATTTTTAATTTCATTATTTGTATTCATTCATAGTATTCGTTATTTTAATAATTATTAAGAGGACTTAAAAGATATAGGTATTATAATTATATTTATATTAAATATAGGTATTTAATTTCTATAAAACAAAGAACATATCGTATAAAACAAAAAGTTAGTCGTTTGGTGAGTGGTTACCATCAAATGAATACGTTGATTCTCTTTTCCACAATGATTATGGAAAGGTGAAGATTATGAATAGAATGGTTCTCTTCATATAAAAATTTGTCAATATAACTACTTCATGTCGATTTATGAAAGTGGTATACTTTCATCAAGCCAGATTTGGGTTCCAGAGAAAATCTAATTGCGATAAGATTAGGCATTAGACACTATTTTATTAAACATAATATCCTGATGGGTCTCCTTTATAGTTATCCTATTTATTCACAAGTTTATTTTTATTTATAAAACCTTCCTATACTAGTAAGTTATATATAAATACTGAGAGATAAGTATGTACATAATTTATAATTTTAAGTATATATGTAATAATGAGGTACATGAATAAATAAATAAATAAAAATAAATAATATAGGTTTATGTTTATGTATATTGATAACAGTTTGTATTTTCATAAATATTCGTACTGAAGAACTGTACTTATCTCCAATTACATTCATTATACAGATAACACGTGCTTCTGATTTGAACATTTTCCTTCCTCAATACGTGCAAATAAAGGTAAAGAAAAACAAAAATCCTTGCTTTTGTAACCTTTTTCCTTCGCTATAACTATTAAGTAATAACAGGACTGAAGAATACTTTATTATTAATATTAATAATCTTATATTATTCAGAGAAAAGATTTTTGTTATTTAATGATTATATAATAATAAAGAGATTTAATATTACAGTTAGTATATGTTGTACACTTTTAATTATCGTGAAGTCATTAACAGATTTTAAAAATGTATCTTAGAAACATTGTGATTATTGTTATAATTGTAAATACATCATAACCGTCAGTGGAGAAATAATAAACACCAGATGTCTTACCAGGGTACCAGAAACCAGTGATAGTTTCATCGTTAGCACCACATCGATCAGCTTTGAGCATTTTATACGAACACTACCACGATAAGAATCAACAAACTAATAATTGATTTTTGTTCTAATATTATTTTAACATTCTTAAAATATAAGGTATTTATAATAAAGCGTAGGCTACAAATATATTATTATGACTATTTTAAATGTCTTTAACATTAATTAGTCAACTGTCATACCCACCCAAGAGATCTTTTTAAATATCAACCAATCACCAATAAGTTGTCTGCGTATAAAGTGCATTTGCACAGATTGTTTTGTATTTATCCGGCAAAGTGAGCACACTGCCATTACATTACATCTTTATATAGGATGTTTTTATCCTATATATTAGATTGTTTATAAGGAAATATAAACCATGTAATTTAGTCGAGATAATGATTTATGTTTATCGCTGTTCTTGGATTCAAAAATTTCAAAAATATAATACCTACTAATATTAATCTCTTTTCCGTCCTTTCTTAATAACATTAATGGATATCTTAAGAAGGATAAAATACGCAGCAACAACTTATAATACTTTAAATAAATGGATTTCCGTAAAAAATGGCAGTTACCCATAATATTGACAATTTTAATGTGAAATGAAAATTTTAAAAGCATTTAATTAACAAAAAAATGTTTTTCACTGTATCCCATAATAGATATCTTATTTAGCGATTATATAAATCTATTTGGTATCAAAAATGCATTCGCAATTCAACACATCGAATGCGATTCATGAAGCCCGTTGTTTCAACAAGAAAGAGTCTCGATATTGCGATGTCCTTTGTCTTCACTGTTGCTTGTTTACCGAACCTCGATGTAGTGCAATAAACTTCACAGGCTACAGGAGTCATCAACACTTTTCAATTCTATTAGTATAATACAATATTTTAATTTAATAGAATACTAAAACGTTATTCTGATTGTTAATTAGTTATTTAAATGCAACTGATTGTATTATATCAGTGGTATGTGTTTATTGTGTTAATTATAATAATATTTAATAGCTTTCACATACTACACTGATTATTGTCGTTGCAAATTTATTATTTATATGTAAGATAGTTATAATTTATTATTATCTAACTTAAGTTGTTAATAAAGTAAAAGTAGGGTAGAGTAAGGATGCTTATTATTATTCTTAGATCGTAAGTAATTATTTATTATACACTTTAGATATGACCGGAAATTATTTTTCAAAACATAAATTTAGTATTCCAATTGTTACCAACTTCTGCTCAGAATACTCAAATCCGAGTGACTGAAATAAACAACTATCGTGTATCCAAAATGGCGAGGATTTCTAAGTTTATTTAGTATTTTTCCTAGAAAAAAAAATAAATTTTTAACGTGTCACGGCACTTCGAGGTTGTTTTAATATTACTTGTATTCAAAAATAAACATATTATTTTGTATAGAACAAGTATAATATTATATAAGTATAATATTATATATATATATATATATGTGTACACTTGTTAAAATTAATTTAGGTTTTATTAATTAAGTTTATTTTATAAATAACATCATCAAATATACTTCAATATATAATAATAATAAATACTGTCAAATAATTATCATGAATTGCATTATTCATGGATTAAAATCAATAAATATGATTCTTTTATAAAATTTTGTAGTTCTATTTGTCATATAACTTGTTTCCGTCAACGTATTGTATACAAAGGCAGTCCGATATTGATGGTAAGTTGTAACTCCATCACATTGTTCACACCCAACGTTCCATGACTATTAAGTGTTCCTTTACCCGCCTATCGCAATCTGACCTCGCACCCATCAGCATATTTTCTAAACAAATATATGCGTTCCACCTAAATCCAGAGTTCAGATTAAAATGGATGTGTATCGGCGGCATCGAAAATGAAGTGTTTGACGAAATACTATATACTTTATTCCGATTGTTATATGGTCATAAATCGCTTATCTTTGACACAATATTTGGTGCTATTATATGAGAAGTGCCATTATACCGTGAGTATTCAGAATAAGCTGTCGTAGTTGACGAATTGTAGGCTTTCACTGCTCTATTTCAAATTGGACACTTCGAGTTCAGCGGAATTGTGATTTTAGCGAAGTTGCTGAATAACCAAATGACTTTATGTTAACGCGAAATTTGAGGAAATGCTGACAATGGGATGTCGAATTCAGTGATTACATTGTGTGCTGGAGTTTTGATGAAATACCTGTGATTTATAAGTAGATATAATTGTTGGAGTTTACAATAAGAAAAATGTTGGAAAAAGATCGATTTTCATTCATATATACATCGAAACACCCATAATATGTTTCAACTAAAACATTAAGCATGAATTGCAAAATGTTAAGAAATAAAGTGTCTTTTTAAAATTATTTGTTGTTTTTTAACGAAGAAATTCAAGATGAAAGATATAAAAATAAAGCTAAATCCAGGAGACAAATAACATTCTAATATGAAGTAATGGATATTGAATATAAAAAAACAACAGAATTGTTTCGGTTGTTTAATATCATAAATTTTTTTAGATTTTATTATTGCTGTCCGAAATATTGTCAGCTACACAGTTCCTGTGAAGGTGCGGTTGATATTTGAACAATGTTTTATTTAATTTAATTAGTGTTAAGACATTTCTTTAAGGTTGTTTTTCTAATATTTAAAATTTTGAACAACAAAATTCGGCCAACAGTAGTTTTTCATTTATTTATTAGGAAAACAAACAGTTGTACATTCAAATAGCTATAATAAGAACATACATACACCAGTAAAGTCTTCATAGATTATTTAAAAACGAGTCTTTAATTTATTATATTTAATATAAAAAATGTCAATATATTTAAATAATTCATTGTGAACATTATATGCAAGATGCTCAAAAGCATTGCGTGCATAATTCGTTTTAGTTTTTGGTACAGAGAACTATATTTTATTACAAGTTTGTAATCTATGACACTTTGAATTATTATTGCAGAAAATAAAATAGGATTGAATAACATATAATAATTTTAAAAGAAAGAGATCGTTCCTTGACTCGACGTTCCCTTAAGGACGTAAGAGAGAAATGGTCACATCTTGAGTAACAGCTCTAAAACATAAGTGATTATAAAACTTATTTTATACAATTTCAACTCTATGAATATACTTGCTAAAACTTTCATACGATAGAGGTATATTCAAGAAGCGGTTAAACAAAAACACTATTCAGTAAAATAATAACAGATATATTTATAAAATCTTTCCCATCCTTAGCACAAAACTAAGCAAGCGAAAGGCTCTATTGATAAGGTTAAATAAAAGTTTATTATCAAGGAGTATACGCTCTTTAAGATAGCTAAAATCCGGTTTGTGTCATCATATTATAACGACTTCTATTCTTAATGTATCTATTGTTATTCCACTACTTCATTTTATATAAGCGGTCGCTCTCTTTAAAATAAATATTCCAGTTTTATTTTGGATAAGATTAAATTCCTCGAAATTAATAAAATTAAGACATTAAAAATGTATCAGCTATACTCAACTTGGGGTAAACAACTCAAATACTTTTATAAATAGGATCCTTAATATAACTTAAATTAAAATCCTACGCGCTACTGACAGTGGCCAATCGAAGACACAAATACAGCCCCATTTTACAGCACTAGAAAAGACCACAGTCAAACTATTATTCTTTAAATATTAACGTTTAGTGTTGATCTAATAAAAAACGTTGCACACTACCAGAAAACTTTAAAGAAAAAGGAATGATCGGGAATTTAATGGTTCACATTCAGCTCTCTGTAGCACGATAAAAAGCACCACGTCCTCAAAATCAAATTTCGATATATGCAAATAAGCAAATAGTAAAATATATTTTAATTATTTAAGATAATTCCACATTAACTTATAATGTAATCATGTTTACATTTATCTGGGTTAAGTTTTAAATAAATAAACGCAGCTTTAATTAATTACGTTCAGTGGTTAGTGTTGCCACTTAGTCGTGAGTATGTTGAGCCTACCAACATTTTAGTTAATTACTGGAACAGTTTATAATATTGTCGTTTTTTTTTAACTTTAAATTGACGCACATATATTTGAGATCGTAAACTACCACTAAAATATTAGCAACATTTTACTTCCCTCTTTGGCGATTACTTTTTATAATACCCAAAACCAAATGTGCTTTTTGAAAAAAAAAACTTTATATAAAATTAGAGAAATTTTTGATAATAATTATGATTTTTCATCTTTTCTCCTTTCACAGCCTTCCGTATATACGAGTATGTGTATACAATCCTAACGGTATGAACGATTCTTAAATTATATAACCTTCTTTATATTGTATATACACAAAATATTAATGTCGTCTAAAGTATTATTATTGCTGTAATAAAAAAATATGTTTTCATTAAGGCTTGTTATCTTAATAAATAATTAATGTCAACTCTCTATAAACATAAATCAGCGTAATGCACTTGAAAGGTTTTCAAAGCACTTCCCGGATTCCTGAGATTTATAGTTTTCATTTGTAATATTGAATTATATAATTATTTTAAACGTAATAAGATTTGTATGCATAATTAATACCTCCATGGAGGTATTAATTAAAGCTCCATGGAGGCTTGTAATGATTCACGATAGATTTAACTCACTTTCTGCGGGAAATATTTGTTCTCACTTTGGCATATATGGAAAAATACTGGAGCTTTAAACTGGACTAAGACAAATGAGCAAAAAAAAATTAAACAATTTTTGTATGACAAATAATAACAATTTTTTTTAAATACAGTACTCAATGCTACTTTATATTTTGTACTGCAATTTTTTAAATATTAATAGCAAGTTAAATGCATTTTGTCATGTGATAATATGAATCCTTATAAAATTAAAGCCTTTCATCATAATAAAAAACAACGTCAATTAAATATTTTTTAGTCTTAACATCAAATAAAATACATAGTACACGAACCATTTCCTTTCGCCACGGAGTTCTCTTCTCTACCTACAACCAAATTTAATGTTTTTTTGGCAATATCATTATTTGAATTAAAACATATCTTTAACTATGTTTTCTACTTAATTAATTAATTTTTACTTATTTTTATTATCATACAGTAAGTATGCCTAAAAGAGAAAGAGCACAGCTTAAAATAAGATTTAGCACATCAATAGAATATGATCTAGAATAACACATAAGCTACTTTTTACAGCAGGAAAATACTTTACCTTTCCAGGATAAACTTTATAATTCAATATTTGGTAAATAGATGGCTCCATTTACTTTTAGGTTTTTCATAAAGTTCACGCAAGCAAAGCCACGGGTCAGATAATAAAAATATAGTGCTCCTGCCGCGTTTTATTAATATTTCAAACACGCGTTCCTGAAATCTCTCTGACGCGAGTGTCTAAGAAGGTTTCCGACGGTGTGAATCAAAGATCATGTTTCTTTTTCGGTCTAAGCTTTAAGATTTAGCGGTTAACAGTATTGATATATTATATCATATTTAATGTATTTAATCTATAATTGTTAACGAATCAGATGAAAAATTAATAACAGTTGGAATATAGATTATATAGTATTAAGCTAGACAGAAGAAAAAAACATTTTTACAAATGCAGAAGATGACTTCTGATAAAAGTATCTTTTGGTATTATATATTTTCTGTTCTGTACCAAGAAGTGAATCTGCTGCCATAAAAATTTCAATATGTTGAAATACTTATTTGTGTAAAGCATAATGCAAAAAAGCGTTACATGTGACACAATGAGACTTAAACTTTATAATAAAGCTAAAAATATAAATAACAACTGAAGTATAAGTTGACGTTGTCACTTGATCATGTAATATATAAAATATGAAAAGGACATGAAAATATAAGAATTATGTTTAAATAAATAATAAATTATAAAATATTTTTGTAATATATAAATAATATATAATTTTTGAAATATAAATTAAGTCTAAAGTTAATAATACTATCCTGCTGTTATATTTAATTAAACATTGTTTTGACTCTACTGCTAATTGTAAACATTGTCATTTTCTTAGGATTCTTTGTTTGCTTATTAGTATGAAAGGACTAAAACAATGAGGTACAAGATGTACTGTTTTATAAATGTTATTTAATTTAATTTCTGTTCATTTTTTACTTCACTGCTTTTTATAATAAATACGTATATTTCATATACAATAAATCTAGGGGGTGCGTAATTCATGCGTAACAGGAAGAACACCTTAAATTAATATTGGTGAAAAAAAAAATACAATTACGTTATATTTTAAAAAGAAAGACTACATCCCTTAATATTCGAAGAATCCGTAAGGAATTAAGAAAAGGAACGGTTACATAGTGATTAACGACGCTAAAACATTAGACTTTTTAAAATTTATTTTGTACACTTTTTTATTCCATATTGGAGAAGCATATGCGAGAAGGCATTGAATACAAACAATGTACAGTAAAATAACAACTGATATGTATAAACAATTTTTGCCACTCCTAGCACAAATTGAACAAAAGGATCTATTTAAATGATACAATATGGCAGTTAAATAAACGTTTATCATCAAGTTTAATTTAAGATGTTTATCTTAAAACTAAGATAAAAATAATATTGACACAAGTTATTTAAATATTTATGTAGAAGAATACAATTATCAGGTATTTTTTATTATTTTTAAAATTTTCATATCATCTGCATGCAATAATGTTTATAAATATCGAAAAGCACGCATTATATTAATACTAAATAAATTAAAGAGAAGAGGACCGAAGGGAGAGCCCTGAGTCACTCTTGAAATGACTGGTACAAAAGATGAACTAAAACCTTTAATGTTTATACTTCTATAATCAGATCTATTAATATGGATTGCGAAATCATATCAAAAGTCTTATCGAAGAAAAATAAAATTATCCTATATTTTTTAACATAATTTCTTGATGTGGTTTTGCCTTTACACTTTACGCCTCGATGTTTACAGGCAACTCCGAGTGGCAAGTTTATTTTTATCTATTAAACCCCCTATTATTACAGCGAGGGACGAGAGCGAGAGGAAATCACACGGTCTAATTCTTTGAGGGGAAATTTACGTAAATATATTTTATTATAGATATTAAAGACTTGCGTAGATCATTAAATAAAAATCACCAGGAGATTCATAAAATATATTAGTCATAGTAATATTTTTTTTCCCCACTGAATTTAGTCCAAACCACAAAGATTATGACTTCCATTTAGGTGATAGGAGATTTTTCTGTCTTTGTTAAGATGCTAATGACTATAAAAATTAGTGGTTTTTAATCAAATATATAACAAATAATAGACATTATATTATTCTTGAGTAATCGCATATGTGGCAAGAATTTATTTACTATTTACTTTTAGTCCTTCTATAAAATGCTTTAAAAGTAAAGGTAATAATAATTTTGAATAAAATATGTTAATTAATGTTTGGCTATCATTAGCTCTTATCTTATAATGATGCAGAAAGTAGTAAATTCTGTGTAAGTTATGAAAAATATTATGTCAAAATTGTTAAAAGAAAGTCTCTAGAAATTACTTCAGTATAACAGTAATTGAATTAATTAGAATTGTTAAAATCAGAGTTTTAATAGAAAAATAAGCAAATATTTTTTTTACGCATAACTATGAATTGGACTTATCTAATTAATTGTAATTTATTTCTCAAATTTTTTACATATTTTCGAATTATATTTATTGAAAAGAAAACAAGTGAGTTTAATACGTAAATAATAATACGGAGAGAATATAAACCGCATATATATATATATATATATATATATATATATATATATATACGATGACAACGGCTGCCATAGCAACCTAAGTTCACATCCAAAGTTTAATAGTGTGCCCAAGGAAACGGGCAGGACTCAGCTAGCAAAGAATATGAAGGAATTTTTATTGCTAATAATATTCACATTACTAATAATCGGAAGACAGACTTTTGACGTTAATTGATTATGTGATAAAAAGTGATTCATGGGTTAATCTCATTAGTGTGAAGTTTTTGTGGTTAACCAAACATTTAAGTATCTGGAAGCAATTAACAAATTTTAAATATGTATAATCAAATATGGTACAACTACTACAACATTGTTTTTTTTAGTTTGCCGTTTGATAAATGTATATAATAATAATAGTAATAATAATAATATTATTTATTGCTTATCCTTAGAAAGTAATAAAACTACATAGAATAGCTAAAACAAAAAATGTACAAAAGGCGACCTTATCGCTATTAAGCGATTTCTTCCAGGTAACCTCAATGTTATAGGAGTTACAACAAATAAAGGTGGAAGAGGTCTATAACTAACAAAATAATATGAATACAAATACCATACAACATATATGATATATACGAGTATACAATATATAATATAATATATATTTATATATTAAGCATAAAAGTATAATAGCCATCAGAGAGATACAGTTAGTACACACCAGTTACATTATCAGGGTTCCAGACATCAGTGATAGTTACATCGTTAACAGCACATCGACCAGCCATGAACTTTTTGTACGAATCAAACTTCTACGATAAGAACCAATTCGAGTTGTCAACTGTCGCCGTCCAGAGATCGATACAAGCTCTGTGATTACATTGCAGTGGTATACTTCCACGTAGTCTGCTATGCTTGATTTGATTTGCTCCTGTATTAAACTATTGGAAAAACAAGGCCCAGCTGGATCTAGATCAGTTACATTACAAAACATTTCTCCTGATGATATATTACCTTTTGCCAGACCTACTAACATACGGGCCAACGCATTTCTGATGTAATAGACATATTTCACTGATCTCTCGTAGCTCTTGATGTTACCTCGCTTGCCTTTGGTATATTGTGAGTGATTGGGAATAATCAAGTAACTGTTTGGATAATTTCTAAAGAAATAAATCACTCCTTCCTCAGTTCTAATATTAATATTGGATTTAAATCCGGCAATGAATATAACTGCGTCGTCTTATCCAGTTTTTCTATGCAGAGTATTCCTTTCGCAGCGTTTTCAATTGTGAATGTTTCTTGGGAAATCATAAAAATATACATCTATCCCGCTGACATCTAAATTTAGATATCTATCGTGATATCCTGTAAGAGAGGAATGATTTGCTTCTTACGTATACTCATTTTTTTATTTTTTCTATACAATGTTTATGTTATTAATCAAACATGCTAAACATTATATTAATTTTATACAAATTTCAAATCGTTTCTTATTACTAATGTATTTTTAATTATAACATTGTTCTGTTAAATATTACTTAGTTACAAAATTCTTATCATCTTTTAGATATTCATATAATAAGTTTGAAATAAAAATTTTACATTACAATTATGTAGATGTCAGTAAGAAGATTTATAATATGTTTGTTTTTAGTACTACTATATATTAGTATTATCTTTTTGAATTGAATTGAAAACAATATCGCTGTGTTCTTATAATTAGCATCACGGTTACACGATACACGGTTACACGATACACGGTTCTAGTGATACTATACTAACATCTATATTAAGTTATCGGTTTTGCTTCTTTTAAAATAATAGCATAAAATTATCAATTTAAGATTGTCTATACTATTTTAAAATACATTTAGTTTTAATGTCCGTTAATTGATTTACCTAAACTGGTGTAGGTCAAGTTCCACGTGTTTTTTTAAATAAATTGTATGATTTACCGTTAAACGACATAATATTGTAGGGAAAGTACTCAAATCTGTTTGTATGATTAGTACTTAGGTAGGAAAAATTCTATAAATATTTATGTTCTGGTTTTCTCAAAAATACGACATAAGGTTATAAAAGTTTATAGGCTGTATAAGAATATTTTGTACAATGGTACATGAAGTAGACGAAAGAGGCAGCTATACTCAACGGCAGTAACTTTTCTTCATATTATTTATTATTATTCTTTTTTTATTTGCATTGCTTTTGTTAATTAATATTATATTTTTTTGTGTTATATGGGTAGTTATTTTTTTATATTCTGAATAACATTACTAATGCCATGTTGTTATTCTTTTTTTGCTGTGTGTGCTGTGTGTGCTGTGTGTGCTGTGTGCTATCTGTTTCTAAAATTTGCATTTCTGAAAACATGGGTTTATGAACCACGATCAATGTGGAGAACAAATATGAGAGACACTTATTGCTATATTTATAAATTGTGTTTAATATAACATATATACAAAATTACATAATTAATTATAATAAAGTAAGAAAAGATATATTACCAAACTTATCACTTACATATAACTAATAAAGTAAAGTCGCGCAGTGATTGAGTAATTTAGTTTGTGCTATACTTTGATATAATTGGTTATATACAGTTATTACGGTACTTATTTTCACAGTAAATAAACAAGAATAAGTAATTTGTATAAATAATATGTTCAAATGAATTTTCATGAGATTATTCATATTGATGTATGTATAATATTTATTTATTTATATCTTTTCCACTTTGATTCGACAGCAGTGACCAGTTGCATACGTCAAATGGTAGTGGCAGGATGGCCTATTTTGATATTGTACGTATCGAAATAAGTCCTTCTGTAAAGACACTCTCCAACTTAAAATAAGGTTACGAGGCTTCCAAACGCGCCATGGTCTGAGAAGAACTACCTACAAATAAGAGTGGAACTTTAAAATAAAATATTAGTGTTATAGACTGTTATAATAGAATAGAAAGTTTAAAATCTTTATAAAATATAAATTAAAATTATTTTTTTCTTGTCTTTATTGGCCTTTTGTCAACTATGTTAAACAATTCAGATTCTCAAAGATCTTAACGGATCATTGCAATTTGCCTCAAAATATCAACCAATCACTGATAAGGAGTAATCTGCGCATGACGTACAACTCTGTAAAGATTGTTTTATCCGACAAAGTGATCACACTGCTATTTATACTACACCTTTATATAACATGTCTAAATACTATATATTACATTTATATTGAAAAACTTTCAATCTATTTTTAAAATATAAAGAACGATAGTGTTCAAAGCAACTGGTAATATGTAAAAGAAGTACTATTACTTCTTTTACATATTACCAGTAGTACACTATTGTAGTAATTAGTTATCCAAGTATTCTTTTGGCACTTTTTTAAGTATGAACTTCATGCAGTTGAAGTTGAAGAAATAAATTTATCTTCATTTAATGTTAAGCTGCTCTGTCCCAAACAAATCATAAGATCATAAATTATATATTATTATTTATTTTTTATAAAAACACTTCCGTTTTATTTTGACTGTTTTATAGCCCAAACATTTTTTTGTTTTTTTTATTCTCTTGGAAATAATATTTTTTCGGAGCGAAAACTATCGTCTTTGTTGACAGAAGCAACAACCTAAAACTATGTCAAATTTTATTAAAATCGTTTTCGTTTTTCCATGATTCACTTGACTAGATAAGCTATTCTAATCTGTTCACAGAAAAACTGATAAGCATTTTAAATATACTGATTTGAGAGCAGACATGAGCTAATGACGTTGCAATAAATAAAAAAAAACATAAAAGTACTATTACTATTAACTTTTTTAAAACTGATAAACAGGCCAATTACTTATTTTCAGATGAAAACAGTATTTAAACATGTTAGCCAGGTTGAGCTTATTAAAAATATTTATTAATTTACTGTTTACATCAACTATAAAAGATTACAACGATTTTTGTTATTGAAAATACTTTATTACAACATTTAGTTTTTTCAATATATAACCATGGCAAATGCTAAACTTAGTGTTTTGTATGAGTACTGGGGATAAACGACAAATGAACTGAAACGAAAATAGGGTGACGTGCACTTAAAAAAAGTAATAAATGTACAATCATTTGTCCATACCTACAGATAAATAGATAGATAGATAGACAGATGTATAAGGATCGCCTTAAAAGTTAAGAATTATCATACTAGAAGATAACGACTATAATGTACATAGAACATGTATGGTCTAAGAGGAATCAAGCATTAATTGATACGTGTAGCATTTAGTTTTGTACATAATCCATATTTGATAAAGATTCAGCTGAAGTGGATGAAGTGAAATGTATTCCTACTCGTAAATTATGCACTTGAATTTGTTTTTTTGTTGGTTTTATATTGAAAATGAATTAATGTTTTTGAAGTTATAAGTTTTTATTATTTAAATTTACTAATATTTTTTTATTCTTTCATAAATTTATAATACCGATACTATATTCTATGTCGAAATGAAGGATCTTATAACAAACTTTTATAGCCTACTTAACACCTTCAGAGATAGCTCTATTACAAGAGAATAATTTTATGCGACGACACTGATATTATATTCCCAAGATTATATTTGTATATACTTCTTATATATTTATATACCACCCTAATAAGATCTAAGAAAAAGATTTTTTTGGTAATCTTAAATATTGTGTATGAAGAACTAGCTTTTCAGTTACAACTTCTTATCAGGTTGTCCGAGTCACCTGAGTTATTAAGTGTCAATATTTATATCGATAAATTGCTTCCTATATTTTATATGTTATTGATATATACTTTTCAAGAGTCAAGTTACTGAAAATAATGAATAATATTGTCTGAAAAGTATTAAAATCAATAAAGTCATAATTATAAGTTTTTAAAATTATTCTCTACGACTGTCCAAAATGTAGTTTCTTGATCTGTGAGATTATTCGTTTTTATTATTCATAATTAATAATAGACATTGTGGAATTATGATGATTTAATAAATTCAATTTTGCTACAATGACAATTCGGTATCAATAGTTCATTCGCAATACAATACTTCGAGTGCAAGTGATGATGCCCGTTGTTTCAACGAGTTCCGATATTACGATGTCTTTTGTCTCAGTCGTAGGTTGTTCACTAAATCTCGATATGCTACAACAAAACCATGAACATCACTTCAGGTACCCTTAATCTTTATTAAATACAAGGATAAGGAGCTTTTATAGCAATTAGCAAATTGAGTTCTGCCTTCTTAAATAAATAAACTAAAGTGAAAATTGAAATTGAAAAAAAAGTTATATTTGATTAGAATAGAATGTCATTTCAAGAAGTTTTGAAATTTAATAAAACTATTAATTTGAACAGCTGTAACTATACCAGTTTTAGGTATTTGGCGTGTTAATTATTTTTAAGAACAGTTAATTAGGTTTGAATACTACATTGATTATTGCTACTTCATTATTCATATCAAACCCAGTAATAGTAGTTTGAGCATAACTATGTTGGTAATATTGAAAATATAAATAATTGCAGCGATGTGATTACAAGATTATCTAATGAGTAATTGTCTGTATGTCTTGTTGTCTGTTATTGTCTGTATTGGTTTTCAAATCCTGTCGACTTTCAACCAGAATTCGCCTCGACTGCAATATATAAATACAGTCTTGGCCTTGGTCTTTACAAATTTGTGTTTGTATTTTATTTTGAGACAAAAATATTTAGTCACATATAGATAATGTATGGTTTTACAAAGTTTATTAAGTGATGAAGTTTATAATAGAATATTATATAATTCTAAATACTGGAATATACAAGTGTATCCAACACTGAGATTTTTTTCTAGAATTATATTTATATTATTTTACTTATAGCCAGTAATATTTTGAAACATATTAGAATCAAAGAATGGCTAAAGCCTCGTGTACTTTTGAGAAAATATATATTTTAGGTAAAAAACGTTAAACCAGAACAGTATTTTTGATTAAAATAAATATTTTTGATACAGGCCTAAGGAAAAATAAATATAATATGATAATCTTTGATGAATATATGAATCATTAAAATGATATTCTTCGTCGGTTCACATCAATAAATTTGTTGCCTTTACGAAATTTTCATTTCTATATGTCAATGTCACTTGTTTCCGACAACCTTTATTGTACACACAGGCAGTACAATATTGATGGTATATTGTAACTCCATAACGGCATTGTTCACATCCAATGTTGCGATTTTCATGATTATTATTTGCTCTCTACCCGTCAATTTAAACTTGGTACCTATTATCAACATATTACCCTAATAAATACTTGCGCTCTACTTAAACTCAGAGTTCAGATTATAATAGTTGTGAATCATTAACATCGTAAATGAAGCGTTATACGAAATATTAAACTTTATTTTGATTGCTTCAAAGTCAAAAATAGCTTGGATTTGAGTCAATATTATATGAGAAGAAGAGGTGACGAAACGTAGGCTTTCACTACTCTATTTCAAATTAAACACCTCAAGATTTAGTGAAGTTGCTAAATAACGAAATGACTTTATGTTAACGTGAAATTTTGAGAAAACGCTGACAACGGGATGTCGTATTCAGCGATTACATTGTGAATTGGTATTCTAATGATATAATTACAATTAGACTTAAATATTATTGAAACTACGAATCTATAACTGTAATACTATTGAAAAAAACATCTTGATGACGTATATTTTAAATTTTTAAAGTTAAGTTTTAAATTTTTAAGCGCAGTTTTTAATTAATTACTTCTGGTGATTAATTTTGCCACTTAGTAGAGTAGGTTGGTAGGCTGTTAGGTAATTACTTTAACTATTTTTTTTACTGTAAATTAACATAAATATTATTCGGAATCGTAAACAAAGTATTCTCTTTTGTATTCCAAAATCAAAACAAGAAAAATGTGTCTTAAATACTAATAAACTATGTGAATAAGTAAACCTTCTATTTGTAAAGGTGTATAGCAAATATTAATGTCTCCTAAATATTATTATTATTCTTATATGAAATTTAAAAAAAGAAATGATTAACGCTTTAATATATACTGCTTTCTTAAGAAATCATTACATAAATTCTTTACAAATCATAAAACCGAATACCGAACGCTTACAGTTTTGACATTGAATTTTAAACTTAAATTTTAAAATAATAAGAAGTAGATTCGTTTGCGTAATTAATGCCCATAAAGCTCCATGGACGCTTGTAATGATTCACGATAGATTTAATTCCTTTCCTGTATGGAATAATTGTTGGTGCATTGACGAGAAAAAAATTGGCGTCTCAAATTGATTAAGTGCTTTGTTTATTGGACTTAAAATAATTAAATTATACATATAGTTAGTTTGTAAGATAAATAAAAACAATATTATATTTAGTACAATGATTCAAACATCATTACATATAATTATTTTATATTCGTAGTTTAATTCATATAAAATGATTTGTTTGAAATGAAAAACAGAGTTTTTCATTTACAAAACTCTGTTTTTCATTTTTAATATAGTACTTCTGTCGTGAGATATTAATATTTCAAACACGCGTTCCTGAAATCTCTATAACGCGAGTGTCTAAGAAGCTTTCTGACGGTGTAGTGCAAACATAATGTTTCTTTTTTCGGTCCAAGTCTTAAGTTTTAGAAACAACTAACGTTATCGGCATGTTATTCTATATTTACTATGTTTCATTGTTTTTGTGAAGTAATTAAAAAGTTAAATTACATTACATTTAAGAAAAATTCTGCTTTACGATTTAACAGTAGTTGAAAAATCTATAACAAGTATTGTGTATACAGTTTTTAAACTTATACATAAAATAAAAAGATATTAATATTTCAGATTAAGGAAGCATTTTTAAATAAAATCCTGGTCTGTACCAAGCACAGCGTCAGCTAATAATATCTGTTGAAACTGCAGCGGGATGATCACGTAGTGCAGCTTAAACCAGAACGTGGCTTGCTTTACGTTTACACTGTGTCTGTCTTTGAGCTTGGATTTCTGAGCTCAGGCAAGATAATTATATCTAACAAGATTCCTTAGTTTTAATTTGTCTAATCTATAATAATTAGTAATAAATTTCATTGCATAATATTGATAATTAAGTTAATGACTCGGTCACATTGAATAGGTAATTAAAATGAAAATATTAATATGTTTTATTATTACCGAAGTTTACAATTTATTTCAGAAGGAAGAATTTTAACATTTTACAATAAAAAATGTATAAGTAATATTGGTTTACTAATAATACAATAGAAGTGATTTAATAACATTATTGAGATTACAAAATAAAATCAGCTTTATTTTTAAAAACATTATTTTTTTTCACCTTTACACTTATCTATCTGTTTATTCGCAACCCCAAGTGCTAAGATTTTTTTAATCTATTAAATAAACCCTATATTATTACCGAAGGGACGAGAGTAAGGGAAAATCAAACGCTTATTCTTTGAGGGGAAATTTACACTTATATTCTTAATCGTATTCTTTGGATATATTTTTTTGGAAAGTACATGTATATAAGTAAGATTTTTAAAACTTTCCTTTAATTTTTTTTAATAAAAAACATATGTAATACTCATGCTTGTAGGTGTCAGAAAGCGATACCTTCCTTATAAAACATGTTTTATAGAATTCCTAATAGAAATAAAATATTTTGGAATAATTACAGTGTGCTGTATAAATTATTATTAGTTTAAAGTCAGAATACCTTAAATATTACCAACTAACATTTTAAATGTACTCGTATGTTAATGAATTAAATGGGTTGTAATTTGTTCCCAAAATGGTTTGTTATCTACTCTAATTAAATCTTTTTCAAAGGAAACACGTTTTGAAATTTCTTTCCCCAGAAAGAAATTCCGTATCATTATTTGCCGCGCCAATAATGATATGGGAAGAAAAAAATAACAGTCATAATCTTACTTTTTTTTCTCTGTAATTATGTTTTAGGTATTACTCATATTATTGGTGGTACTAATAGATATTTAGAAGACAGAGTGTTGATAATATCATAAATAAAGTGATTCATCACATAATCTTATCACTTGTTGTGGTTAACCAAACAATTTAACAATCGTGAAGCAATCAAGAAATATTAAATATAAAACATTTATGAAAAATATATTTGGAAATATATATTTATAATAACAATAATATTTATAAAATAAAATATTTTAATTGTTTATATTTCATAGCCATCAGTGGAGAAATAATAAACACCAGTTGCATTACCAGGGTTCCAGAAACCAGCGATAGTAACGTCATTATCAGCACAGCGACCAGCCTTAAACTTTTTGTACGAATCACACTTCCACGATAAGTACCAACTCGGATTGGCAACTGTCGCCGTCCAGAGATCGATACAAGCTCTGTGATTACATTTAGCAGCCTTTGAAGAGTCAAACACGCCCGGTATGAATGGCGTTCCACAATTCGGTTGACTGGAACCTTTCTTATTAACAAAGAAGTCGACATCTCCGAGAACGCTGGTTGTTCCTAATCCTCCTGCATTGCAGTGGTATACTTCCACGTAGTCGGCTACACCTGATCTGATTTGCTCCTGTATTAAACTATTGGAAAAACAAGGTCCAGCTGGATCTAGACCAGTGATTCTGGCAATTTTACTACCAGTTATGTTATAAAAGATTTCTCCCGTTTGACCTAAAATTTGGGAACCTAAACTGTGGCCGATACAGTGCATGTTTTTAGGAGATATATTACCTTCTGCCAGACCCACTAACATATAAGCCAATGCCTTTCCGATATAATAGACATATTTTACTGATCTTTCGTAGCTCTTGATGTTACCTTGCTTGTCGTTGGTATATTGTGAGTGGTCCAGAATAATTAAGTAGCTGTTTGGATAATTTCTAAAGGTATCCCTTACTTGTTCCTCAGTTCTCTTATTGATATTGGATTTAAAACCGGCAACGAATATAATAAACTGCCTCGTCTTATCTAGTTCCTTTATGCCGAGGATTCCTCTCGCAGCGTTTTCAATTGTGAAAGTTTCCACGTCGTTTCTTGGGAAATCATAAAAATATACATCTATCCCACTGACATCTAAATTCAGATCTCTATTATGATCACCTGTAAGAGAGGAATGATTTATTTGTAATGTATAATAATATTATTATTTTTTAAATTATTTTATTATCATAAATTATTAAATATTGCACTTTGTTTTATCTCAATGCTATAATATAATATATACACATAATAAAATATGCACTGGTGATTGCATTTTAATAATAAGAAATACGTATATTTAATTATAACATTGTTCGATGTATATTTAAAAATGGTTATTTAGGTATTTATCTAATATATTCTAACTACGTTTTGTACATTACAACTATGCAGGCGTGTCAGTACCGATTCTTAATGTTTTGTTTGTAATTTTACTACAAATAAGTATTATCTTTTTGAATTGAATTCAACACAATTTCTGTTCTGATAATTAGCATTAGAATAACAGGCTTCTCTTGTTACCATGTCTGTATTAGGTTTGTAACCGTAATAGTAAGTTGTCCTTTGTCTATACGAAACCCTACAGAGTATACTTAAAGATTTTGAATTATAACTAGGGATATTATCTTTAATATTTTCTTTAAACTGCCGTTTATTTTTTAAACGATCTCATTCAATTCTTATCTTTATATTTACCTAAAGTAATGCAGGTCAAATATGTTCCATATATTAAGACAAAAGAGATAGTGGGATTTACCATTTTACATTATATTTATAACATGGCGTAACATTGTAAGGGGAAGTCCTTTGAAAGTTTAAAGAAACCTACAGGTTTTTAAGTGGGTAATATTTAATATATATTTATATTTCGTTTATGTATTAGAAATGTGATCAAACGGTAATAAAATTTAGAGATAAGATAATGTTGTTTTTTTCATTACGTTGAGAAAAAAATAATAATTTATTGTTTTATATATTTCTTATATTAAAAAAACAATACTAATATGATACTGACAGATGTAGTCAAAGGCAGAATATTATTTATGTATAATGATTATATTTATTATATTTTTAATTGTGTAATAAAGGTTAGTTGTGACAATTATGGTGTTATATATATTAGTTTGTTATATAATCATTAACGAATCGTGACGGATTATATAGTTTAGATAATTTTATATCATTAGCATTGTTATAGATTTTTTTATTATTATATTGTTGTTTCCTTTTTTCTATGTATTAATTTAAAAATACTTGTTTATATTGAAAATAAATTCTCTTATTATTATTTATACAGCTGTCTCGATAAAATATTAAATAAGATTACGATTGTCTATTAATTACGAACTATAAAATAAGAAAAATATTTATAAGGAATAAATAACTAATCAAATGGTTTAGTGTATGTACAAATATATTATAAATTATATAATTAATTATAATAAAATGTAGATAAATAGTATCAAATATATCACTTACATTTAATTAATTTGGATCGTAGAGCAATTTGGAAGGGTCCATACTTTTCTAAATCCCCGCGACCCCAGGCACTGATGTAGGAAAAACAAGCGAACAAATAAACAAACACGCACCTCATGTTTACAGAACTGACTGAATGTAAAGTATTGTATAGACTGAGTGAGGTGCAGCACTTTAATGTGATCAGTGACGTACGGTCGCGCGGAGAATGACTAATTTATTTCCTTTTGGAGTTGTCTTTCTTTATTTTTAACACAGTAATGCTGTGAAGTTTAGTGATAGTTTGTTAATGATTATAACGGTACTTATTTTGAACTGTAAATTAAGAATAGGTGATTGTTATAAATAAAAAGGTTTAAATTATATTTCATGAATTAATATGACTGGAGGTTAAGTATTAGTTAATTGTTCTTAGTCTGTTTATTTCTCTTATTTATTACACTTAAAACATTGGAAACGGAAATTATTAGAAAATTAATAATGCTAATTTATAATAGTTATTGTTTAATAAATATTTTAGTTGTTTTCAATGTTTTTTTTATTTATCAACTATCTTAACGGCTCATTGCAATTTACCTCAAAATATCAACCAATCACTGATAAGGAGTAATCTACGCATGACGTACAACTCATTGTACAGTCTTTTTACGTATTATCCGACAAAGTGATCACACTGCTATTTATACTACACTAATATATAGGAAATTTGTATACTATACGTTATTTTTTTTAATAAGGAAATACTAGCGTTGTACTCCTAAATTTATATAGAGGAATAGTGGTTATAGTGTCAAGTAATAGGGGAAAGAAGTTAATTAATTATTTATTCTTGTCATCTTTGAAATTCATGCAAAGTTAGTAGCTTATAAAGTCATTCTTAATAATTAATTAGTTGCCAGTGATTTTGTGGACTGAATCTAAACATAAACTATCCTATCACAATTCGTATTACATTCATAAGACATTCATGTTTGTGTTAAATGTCACATTTTTATGGGGCACTAACTACCTTTTGTTTTTCCACGTAGTTTTCTTTAGTCTCTTACATATTTTTCCTAGTTATGATTTTATTATTGGATATCAACTGAAATGGACATTAAAAAGTACGTTTAAGATTATACTTAAAATTAAACGACTATATCACTACGATAACTGTTTTTAGGTTAATTATTTGTATAAGTTATCTGTTTGAAATCGTCTTAGAATATGTCAGCTATATTTATTGTCCTATTAATTTACTATCACAGTTATCATACAAGTATTATTGTAAATATTTTGAATGCTTCGAAATTGTAAGTGTTAATTGTTAAAAATGTATACACAATACATTTTATTATCATAATAATGGCAAACGATAAAGTAAACTAAAACTGTAAAAGGGAGCGTGGGCATATTTGTATATTACGAAGACTGAAGGCTGCCTTGTCATCGGATGTTTTCTAATGACGTAATATACAAAATAATACGCAAGTCGTTTGAACAAACATTTGTATTGCCTAATAAGTTAAATTACTTTACAAAATCATTATTTATGACTAAGATGTATATGGATTATAATTGGAGCAAAACTGTAGAAACGCGGAGATTTTGGTTTCACAAGGCACAACCAAAGTAATCAGAAACTCGTTGACTATCAATAACGTTCTTTGCCATGTGTTCGACTTCCAGAGTATATTTAAAATTAGGTTTTAAATATTTGATCATACTCGTAGTACTTCGATATCTATAAACAAATATTTATAGATATTAACACATACATAAATTAGATCCTAAACTAGGCGTATAATTAATTAATTAATATATGTAAGTATCACTAAGAACTAGATAATTAAATAAGTTAAATATCTTATTCCAATTTATCCACGACACTAAATGGTAACTATATGTGTAATGGATAATATTTGTCATTACAATTTGCATAAATAAGGTGATTGAATCACTATAATGCATATACATTGTATGAACTGACGTGTATTAACTTGTCATGTAGATAATCCTTAATTGATAAGGATTCAGGTGAACTGGATGAAGTGAAATGTGCTTTTAAGTAATTAATTTAACTGTCGGACTGACGTTAAAGTCCGAATGTGTAACGTGCTTAAAGATTGTAAGGTATTTGTTTATTTAATTTATTGATATATTATAGCAATTTTCCCTTAAAATATCATATTTTCCAGTTCAAATGAAAAATACGTAGAATTTATCTATACATATAGGGTATAAATAGAGAGGTAAAGTAATAAAAATAATAATCCTAAGGTTTATTAAATCAATTAGAGAGAAAAGTTATTATATTCAGAAGATTATAATTATATATTCTACTATATTTTTCTTTATACGAGTATTTATGCATCATACCTAGATTTACGTACACATTTTTGGTAGTTTTAAATATTAAATATATAGACAGAGCTTGTCAGTTTTAACGACGTGCTTACGGGCTAGTCACCCGAGTTGCGAGCAAGATAGTGATGTAGTATCAAAATTTATTGGTATCGATATATTGTTTCGGAATATATTGTAGTCATCTACATCTATGTCAAGCTATGAAAGCTTACAAAACCAATGAAGTCTAAAAAGATTTATATTTTTGTGTTCAAATTGAATGGGTTTGAAGTATATGAAAACTGAAAAGGTATTATCGATTTACATTTTATGTTATCGATAAAAACGATATTGTTACCTAGAACTTATTTATTTTAAAATATAAGTATTAAGAGCCTCACGATTTCACTTACAGAAAATTTACCAAAACTGCATAAGATTTACAAGTTTGGAGGACGTGCTCATTGACGTACACGTTGCACCGATATGTTTGGTATCAGTCCATACATTATTTTTAAAGTAACATAATTCTAAGCAACAAAATATTTTATATTGCACTATAATTTATTAGAATAAAAATGTTTTACTAAAAAGAAATACATTATTTACTTCATTAAAAAAGGCTCACGTTTCATCAAATCAAAAACCTCCATAATGTTATTATTTTTCTTTTTTGGAACGCCACCATTTCTATAAAGTGTGAAAAGTCTCTTACATCTTAAGCGAAGCTGACAGCTCGGTGGTTTCGCAAAGTTTTAATTAGCATCGCATTTCATTATGGGTTTGTTTGCGATATAGCACTGGATAGACTATGATTATACGTCATTCATTATAGTCATATTACAGACACTATATATTTAAGAAACTACATACTTAATATCACTTGCAAACTAGAGTGATAGTCAATTGATTATTGATAATTTAAGTCTAAGCCTTTTCGGTAATTTGACTGACTTAATTTGTATAACATTATTTGTATATATCTTAATTTTAAAATGTATGGCATTAAACCATAAGATTCAATAGACTATCTGCCCCATAAAATGGCTCTTATTTAGCATTCACTAAAGTCTGTCTGGTATCAAAAGTGCATTCGCAATTCAATACATCGAGCGCAATTGATGAAGCCCGTTGTTTCAACAAGAAAGAGTTCCGATATTGCGATGTCCTTTGTCTTAGCCGCTGCTTGTTTACCGAACCTCGGTGTAGTGCAATAAACTGAATTGCAGGCGTCTTAAACCTTTTTAAAGAATAAGATCCTTTTTTTAAGAAAAAATATTTACTTAATTTACTTTTGTTACTGATATCATTACAAAATATCTCCATATTGTAAGTAATTAAAACAACGTCAATAGAATAGAATAGCAGTGAATAAAAAATATATATTTCTTTCTTGATAACCCAATAGTTTAAGAGGCTGAAAAAAGTAAATGAATACTAAATAGATAATGCCTAGATAGCATTAAGTCCGCCAATTGTACCATTTTTTGTACAATAAAGTTTTAATAAATAAATAAAATAAATAAATCAAATATAAAATGTCTTTAGGACAAGCATCAAACTATGCATTCCATACTAAATTACAACAAATTTAATTATACCAGCACGAGGTATTTAGTGTGTTAATTATGCACAAGAACAGTTAATCACGTTCGTATGCTACACTGGTTATTGCCTTTGCCGTTACATTAGTCAAATTGAGTTATTACTAATGAAGTGTATTTTGTAACTAAATATTTCGTCACGTTGGTTATAAGATTAATTGTTTAAAATAATATACAAAAAAAAATGCTCCTATGCAAAAACCAAAACTGTGTTAAAATATTTTTTAAGTGTTACCTACCTCTGCTTCGAATGCGCAAGTCTTAGCGACTGCAATAGACAAGTCTATCTTGTATCCAAAACCGGGAAATTTTCCTTGGATTTATTTTGTATTTTATTTATAGAAAAGTTTTATTCCACACATGCTGGTTTTAAGGTAAAGCTTATTTAACAGTTCGTATATTTGAAAAGTAGTCAAATATATTTTAAAATAAACTTGTAACTTTAGGTTTCAATTGAGATTTTTCATTTTCACGGCGTATATTTTATATTTATTTTACTATAAAAACCTATTTCCTAGGGCAACTTCCGCACGCAAACCATAAAAAAATACACAACTTTTTTATTAGTTTATAATATTTTGTGGCATTAAATATAAAAATTTTTTGAAAACAGTACGTTTCGATGGCAATTCATTGTTCATATTTTGTAATTTTAGTTCGTTCCATTCGAATCGATAAATTGTTTTCAATACGATATGATGAATAGCACGTCAATGTCAGTTGTCGCTAACATTTTACCATTTGCAAGAGACCATATTTATGGAATATTGTAACTGTATACTAGTTGGACTTTGTTACATTCAATGTTAGGATTATAAAAATTATTGTATTGCCTTTCTTGAAAAATTAGTTTATCGTTGTCGTAATAAATACATTTTTATATTTATCCTGAACTCTAATTATAAGGTTTTTGCAACTAAGCGCCAACAATTTAAACAAATTTAATTTGGAACCTGAGATCTGGTTTGTCGAGAACAATCTATTGTAAGTGAGGAATTGTTGGCATTTTACTGTTCTATTTCAAATTGTTCTTCGTTTCCAACGGATTTCGCATTCGGCGGATTTGTGATTTTAGCGAAGTTGCTGAATAACGAAATGACGATTATGTAAACGTGAATCTTTAGGAATTGCTGACAATGTATTCCAAAATTCGTTTGCAGCGTTCAGAATTTAGAACTGAAGGTGGGAGAGATGTGGGTAATTGTCTAAATCTATTCAAACACTGCCCACAGAACATCTTCTGTTCTACTGTTGTCTATGACCATCGTCTTAGACAACAGTATTTTGGTGTAACTAAGAAAACCACCCTAGCAACTTTTATAACCCAGAAAAGTTGCTTGGGTGATTTTCTTCTCTTCAAACATAGCGTCACATTTTCGACTTTTACTTAAGTCTATTTTAATATTTAAAACAATAAAGCTAGATAACATGAACTACAGTTTAAAAAGTCTTTTGCACGTAAAATAGAGGTCTTAGCGCTTAAATCTTGTGGTCCATCGCGGTAACTTACATACAACCTTTAATAACGATTAATAACATCAAAAGAAATTGTGCAATACAGTGATATTAATATTTATAAAAAAATTACGAAATTGTTTTTATTATTTAAAAAAACAGAATATAAAAATAAAATTACATGACATTTATTATACAGGTTGATGACAGCACAGCTCAGCAACACTTGATTGAGCGATTCATTCACTTTATTCGGATGCATTTAAAAAAAAGGCTAGCCCCATTGATTGACTGAATTTAATAAATACTAAATACGAAAATAATTAATCCGCAATTTACTTGAACACTAGAGTCTACTTACATTTATACAACTTACGATCAACTACTCGATATTAACTTATTAGTAAACGTGTTCTTACTTGTTCAGAAGGCTTTCAACTCTTGCTTCAAGTATCACGGTTCAAAATAGAGTATTAAGTATTTACCTAACTTTCTTAGATAAGTATGCTCAATAGCAGCAGAGCTCTTGGCGAAGCTTGTTGGTTGCATTTGTTCAATAATAACATGATTGCTGTTGTCTGTTTGGAAATAATGTTTAAGTCAATTGAATAATTCGATTGTAACATTCTGTATAACATTAAAGATATTATTATTTCAAAGAATAATTAGGAAAAGCAGCAAAAATTTAATTTTCGGAATAATCTACTTACTAAAATATTTATTGATAAATATTTATTTTTTAATCTAATAATCTAGTAATTTAACTAAACTCAGGATATAACTAATATCCACAAATTGCAGTAGAAGTAAATTTATATTACAAAGCTACACCACTGCGGTACGCTATCGTCCAATCGTGATACATTATACTAATAACCGGATAGTTATCTGGTAATCGGGAGCATAAGATTATACAGACCATTTGTAGATAATATAAATAATTTTGAATACAATGAAACAGTATACAAAATTGTTACCAATGTATTTTATAATTATTGAAATACCTATTTTGTTTACCTGAGTGAGTTGTTAAGTGGTAATTTAGAAAATGTTATACCCGTCTTTATATATGACTTCTTTCTCGCCTTATATTATTTTATACTCAAATGTACGTACTTTTGATTGTTAAATTTGATATCAATTCTACACAAACCTTATAATCAGTTTATTGTTAGTACTATTCTCTAAAGGGTAGACATCTTGATTTATTCCAGTAACATAATAAGGTATACGGACGAACAAGGCTAATAATGACACAAAGAATTCTGAGTGCTCACTGATTTTCTTGTGACGATCTCTATTCCTTTATAAAGGAATGTAACATTATTTCGTAACAAATATTTTATTTAAAATATAAAAGAAAGAATGCTTTGATGCTTAACTCAAAAGACTCATATTTCTCAATATGTCTTATCTTATAATAATTATATTTATTTTGTTCTTTTGGTTTGTTTGATATGAAATACAATATTGAATATCACTGATAACATGAACAAACGACAGGTATGTTATTTACGATGTACGCAATTGTAACGTACGAGTATGTATATTTGTCCGGGTGGAATCTTGCAAATGAATTTTAAATTAGTTATTTTTAATCAATTGGTTTGAAATTTGCTATACACGCTCATTTTGGATGTATGATTAGCTGACGTCAATCTAATTCCAATATGATCATCAAAGATGGCAATTTCTTAAATATTTTAAAAGCTTGTCGCAGTATTTACATACATTACAGGAAAACAGTTTTTCATAGTATTATAATAAATATGTCCAGCAAGATTGGTTAGTAGATAGGTAAATGTGTAATTGTTGAAATGGAAAAAACTTGCCACAAGGAGAAAAGAAACGTTCGTCCAATTAACGTCTACCATCAGGAAATTTATAGGCTAGTATATTCATTTTATAAATTCACCTGACCTGCAAAAAATATAAGATAAAAATAATAAAAAATAATTTTGTGGAAGAAAAAAGTGATTACTGTCAAGGAGTATTTATTCAATGGAATCAACGAGCGTTTCAATAATTAACAGTGTTTGTTGAGGTAGAAAGGTCTTGGAGCGGAAGAAATTAATTTACCGTAAGTACATTCCTAAGATATCCTCTTTGGAGTGGCCTGTTTGATAGCGTTTGTGATTCATATCATATACAAAATAAGAAGTTATGTTTACTGATCCAAAAAATTTAATATAACCATTTACAATATCCTAAAAAAAATATTCAAACTTAGGATTTGAGAAATACAAAGACGACACCGGTTAAACAGTTCGGGACTAAAAGATTTTATATTAAATGTATAAGAAATTTCAAAACTGCTAACACTGTGACCTCCTTCTTATATAACAACCTATTCCCGTAAACTGTAACTTTTATTTTTATTACTATTTGCTTTTAGGCGCAACTTTATTGCAAGTTTCAATTATGACCGCAAAAGGTTTCAACTCGAATCGAACAAATTTGTACTGTATTTGTTTTTTTTAGTGGTTTATTGATTTTTGAATCGAAATAGGAGAGTGGTCGAGTGTTATTAAAGTTTTTGTCAGGCGAAAAAAAAATGTACGAGCTATAAAAGAATGATCAAGCATGGTATGATGTCTGTAGAAATAAATTGTATAGCCAATTAATTAATATTTTATTATTTATTGTTAAAGAAACATTTACAAAACGAAATAAATCCAAAATTGGTTTAAATCGCTTAAGAACAGATTTTATAGAATTAAATATATTATTAGTATTTTATAATTAATTCTAAAAACGGAAATAAGTATAAAAATACTGGAATTATATTATTTTCATGCAATTAGATTCTTGAATATAATTAAAACAACAAAACCTTAGCACTTACATCGTAGCTAAGGATCAGTGAGAGTCCAATTAAAAAACTTCGCAAACGTTTCCTAATTAGAACTAAGATATTCCGGATTAAGTCCACGTCAGACGTTTCTACAACGCCAGCTTAAATAGTTTTCATTAAAACTGGATTAACTGAAAAGTGGTCACGTTTTTTGTTTTATATTTTCACTAATAATATGCTATATAATATAATACTTTTACATAAAATTATTATTACATAATTTAAGGAAATCTTTATGTAAATATGATGATTAAGGGATACATAAAATGAACAAAAATATATACAAGGAACATATAACAATAATATTGTTATGAGAATTACACTCCTTAAGATTGTCTATGGCGTATCTAAAGGCCACTTAGCGATAATTGCTTTAAGAAATGAGAAAATAAAAAGGTTAACGACGCCTAACTTAAAAGTGTTGTCTTTTAGAAAATAATTGAAAGAAAACTTCATTTACTCGTTATTTAAGTTTGTTGTTGCCATGGAAACGAATAACAATATAATAAAGTCAAAAAGTCTAAAAGTTGTTTTATAAAATGGCCGCTCTGAGTTTTGTAGATAATGGAGAAGAATTCGATAAATGTTTAAGATATTTCTCAGCCTATCTGCATTACCTATTAAACTATTTATTTATGTATAAAACACAGCCCTTATTTATAGGTTGTAAATATTCACTGACTAATCAATTCTTAGTACAAATTTACAGGTTTAAGAAAATTTAGGACCTGTAGGATACAAAAAATAACTTTGGATTTAGGAAGATTATCATATTAAACAGGGTATAGTCGACAATTTCTTCGGGTGTTTGCCACTATCGATGTTATTCGGATTCGTCCGGAGGGAATGGAAGCGGTACGGACCGGTGCTCCCTGGGTGACGGTTAATGAGTTCCTATGGGTTAACGTTCGTCTTCTGATTACATCCGTCGAGGTGGGGCTGAGATAGGCCTGGGGTGCGCGACGATTTGCCCTCCGGGGTAGTCCGATTTTACGAAAGCTAATTTTCATCGACCTCCTTCGATAGATTAGATTTAGATTAGTCTAGATTATTTTTTTGTTGCGATTGAGAGCGTTTACATTATTACGGAGTTTAGGTGGGCTCCCGACTAGTTGATTTCGTCTAATCGGTTGATCACCATGGCCACTTACTTCAGACTACTTCTCTTTCATGTAATTTTACTTCCTGGATAAATAATGAAATAACATATATTTTAGTCTTTTTTATATTATAAATAATAAGCTTTTCAAGTAAAATGATGTATTTCAACAAAGCTAATAACGTTGTTAATTTTTCTTTATTTTTATGGTAAATGTTATTAAAATACGACAAGGTACGGAAAAATCATAGCCTTATAAATTAATAAGTGAAATAGGTGCTTAACATGAAATCCGAGATTCGTTTAAAATATAATTCTTAATTTTACTAACAATTATGTGTGTACTAACCTTTATCAAGACAGATGCTACAAAAATATGGAATATAATTTTCCCTTAACGCGGCTCTATGTTCGTTTTATTGCAGTCAGTTTAAAAAGGTTTTCTTTTTCGAGATTCTAAGACTGCTGACTGATGCATTTTATTTTTCAGGATTCTAAGACGTATAATATATAATATAATATTGTAATATTAAAATAGATTAAACTTACCTTATTTCTATATACTTTTAAACTATATTGTTCACTTGATACTTGATAAAGAAGTTGATGTATATATTTATAAACATAATGTTCTTGTGCAGCGTTCGACAGACAACGTCTTTTGTTGCATCTTGAAGCTAAAAGCTATCAGATGTGCAATATTGTTTGTGTTTTCATAAATATTTATATTATTCCTTTGTCTTGTTTCAAAGAATTTTATATGATTCGATCTTTCTTGTATATTTTTATAAAACAGATGTAAGATTTATATATATAATATAAAGTGGTAATACACATTTCGTCGCGTCTAATATAAGATATTTATAATCTCTCTTATAAGTTAACCGTTATAACTGTTGTAGAAATTTGCTCATAACTAATAATAATAATATTAAAAAATATAATTAATTAAGCTTAACCTTAAATCTATAATATATAAATCTATATATATAAATATGTCTAACTGAATCAAATACTTTGTAATCAAAAAATAAAGATAAATAAAGATTGACTTTCACACACTGATCACGTCTTTCACTTTTCACTTTCACATACTGTAAAAATAATTATTTTATGAGAATTATTCTAATTTCAATAATAATAATAAAACAGAATTTATTTATCAAAACATATTATTTAAAAGTAAATTATTCCCACCAAAAATCTTGATCGATCCAAACTTTTGAGCACCCACACAGTCAGAAAAATAATTTTTTAACCTACACACAAAATTAATATTTACTCACCTGACAGTATAAATGATTTATATAATTCTCAAACTCATCTAATGAGCACAAAGTACTTTAAACGATCAGACAATTGTTAACTATACAGAAACTATCCAACATACAAATGTAAGTCGGTTTAAGTTTGTTAACAATTTAACCATTTCTTGCATTGTCTATCTTGACTCAAAGCAAACTTGAATTCGAACATTCCGTTCCGCCTTTAAGTTCGAATAAGTAGAATGTATAAAACAAAGTGCAAGCTAGCATTTCAAATTTTCAGAATCTGGCAAGATATTAATATTGGATTGGAGATATTGAAAAAAGTTTTTTAAATTATTTTAGTTTCAACCGAAACTTTGGGTTTGAACAATGTGAATTATATAATAAAATAAGTGAAATAATAGTTATAAATAATGTAGTATGTATGTTACAGGGTAAAACACACAGCAGTTCTATAAATATTAGAGTTAAAATGCAAATGCATATTTTCATTTCAATTAAAGTTCCTTATGATTGTCCTCTCTTGCAGTGAATATTGAGCTAAAATAAACGCTAAAATACTCTTTTCGGGATCTACATTTCCGCATCATATATATATATATATATATATGTGTGTGTATGATGTGTACGAGCATAAGATGAAATTACTTGATATCATTTTAGCAGGATTTTATAATAGGAATAGTATTAAGTTGATTGGGAAGTTGGATTTTTATTAAAATGTAACGAGTTTTTGATGAATATTATCAAGTATTGCAAATACTGCTTATTTACTGCCTATTGAATTGTAGGTACGACTTATAATAATTATAAGTATTGGTAATAAAATAATGTTTTAAACAAAAAATAACAAAATTTATTAATTTAACGGTTTTGCATATCTAAAATACTATTTCAGTATTTCTTAAAAATCTTAATACCATAATAATTAAATTAAAGAATTATAAAATACTTTATAAAAAAGAAATATAAATATATATTCACAGTTTGATCCTTTTGCATTGATTCCTTTTTAACTATTAACCTACATACTTCTCTAGATTAGAGAAATCAGGCCACCCTTCCTCTGTATCATTCGCAGCTTTTCTTTCAGTCTTAAGGTCTTTGATTATTGAGATTGTGTTCTTTTCTTCGTGTACAGGAACCGATGGCAAAACTTTCGTTTCATCCCCTTGGTTAATTTTTTGGTATTTTAATATTAAGTCTAGCACGTCATGTTGCATTCTTAGTTTTATAGCACTCGTCAGATTTTTCATAGCATTGCCCACGTATTGTCCAAAAACAAAATCTTCGTTGATATTATGGGTGAGAAATTCTCTTCCTAACTGGACTAAGACATCTTTGACCAGATTTGATGCCGTTGTATTGCTGACTGTTGTACGGTTTGTTTTTGTAGGGTGTCTATGTTTATCGTACTTTGGTCGCATTGCGGGTGGTCCAATAGCTACGGACACGACTTCGTCATTTTCCATATCGTCATCCTGCAACGGCTTGAGATGACCTGATGGCTAAAAAATGGGTTCATTTGATGATAAATATATGAAAGAACTTATTAAATAATGATATTTCATTATATTATCCTTCTTATTAAAAAAAACATTAATAAAATAAAGTAAGTTATATAAATAGCGATGACGACATTTTTCTTACTCATATTAAGTAAGTTATATTTTTTAAAACATGGTACCTTTTTTCTCATCGCTTTTGCTTTTTGGGTCGAAGTTCGGCGTTTCTTTTCACTATCTCGAGGTAACATGTGTCGTTTTGCGAGGAAATGAGAGTCTCTGCGGAGTTCTCTAGTAGGTCTTCTGTCGATAACTTGCCAGGCTTGCTGTAAGAAACATATAGGTAAGAGATTGTATATAAAAAATGACATAATTTTTTGGTGAATATATATTTAGTAAATTTTAAAATAAAAATTGGTAATTATTTTAACTTAAACATACAAATTTGTATCAAGATTAAAAATATGTAGGTATTTAGCAAAATTTCATCTATACAATTCTAATTACTATAAATAAATAATTAAAAAATAAATAAAAGTCACTCACAATAACAATCGGAGTTAGAATAAAGAAGAAAATGGATAACGTTTTTGCGTCCATTTCGTTGTGTATTATATTAACGACTGCTCTTTTTCCACTTTTTCCCGAGGCCAGCAATTGTTTGTTATCTAAATAGTTCCAAACAATGAAACATCACGTTTG
This sequence comes from Melinaea marsaeus rileyi, assembly GCA_918358865.1. NCBI lineage: Eukaryota > Metazoa > Arthropoda > Insecta > Lepidoptera > Nymphalidae > Melinaea > Melinaea marsaeus. Next base: position 6,154,222 of record OU911095.1, on the reverse strand, counting down.
TCCAATTGTGAATGAGGCGTAAACATTGTATCTGTGGGAATTCTTTGATATGTAACACATTTGTCACAACATCAGTTAATTGCTCACCTTTTAGTCACATTTTTTAAAACTTAATAGAGGTTGAGTTATTTTAAATATTTTTCATCTACCCATTTTATACTTAAGTTTATTTTTAACACGTATAAAAACTTCTAAGTCCCACGCAAAGTTCTCGGTACCTCTCAGCACTGCCGAAAGCGTTTCGTTGTAGCAAGTTTTATGCTGGAGTAAAAATAAATAAGAGACCAGCTGTGTTGTTCACACCAACCTCCGGATTAAGTTAGAAGTTTAGAACTAAGTTCTGGACTTAATACTCAAGTTTCTACAATATATTTTCGTAGCTCTTGTAGGTCTTGATTGAAAAGCTATTTATGATTATAATACCTAAAATAAAGAAAAAGTACAATATGTTGTAAGATTACATTTTTTTATGTCAGATATGCGTTGAAATATAAAATATAAGTCTGGAATATTTTTTTTATTATTCAAAGGGCAGTCGTACTATAATCTTCATTTTAAATAGAAATTTCACACCAAACATCTGTTTTAAATGTAAAACCATAAAACCTTAATGGAATTTATTCGGAACGCATCAAACTTTTAAGTGGGATCGTTTGTATTCCACGAGATTTTAACACGACCAATCACTTGAACCCTTGGGATGGTCACATATACTCCCCTTTATATATGTTTTGCTACTCCCTAGAGAAGGGAGGTAGAGCAACTTATATTGGCCCTGTCATATGTTGCGAGTACCGAAACTCAACTCAAAACCAACTTTAGAGATTTAATTCCATCCTCATTTTTAATTAAATATTATTTTTCAATTATAAAAATAAATTTTTCATATAGGAATTAACAACTTAAACTACTGCATAATAGCAATTCCATATCATGTGTAATTATTTTCAATCAGCTCTAGACGCGAGTTCTAAAAATACGTAAAACACAATTTTTAAATTATTTATTTATAGATAGCACAATTAATAACGTGTTAGAATATTTTGGTTTAAAATACTTTAATAAGGTACAGGTATGTATGTAATAATATACACGATCCCATCCGTTACATAAACGTCACGTATCTAAGGCAAAGTTGTAGAACTTGCGGCCGACTCTCAACTTGTTTAAGCTTGTCTCGGATTATTTTAATTGTAAACCATCCACAACATGTGTAAGGTGTTGGAAAATTTACATTTAATATTAACGGTAAAAACTAATTACCACAATTCGTGGTTTTGATGACCGTTATATTAGGAAAAAAAAAAATTGTTTAAAACAATTTTATCTTCAAAAAGGCTTTATATAATTACTGTTTGAAAAAACTTCATTACAAATGATTTATATAAATAAGTCTTAATATCACTTTATAAAATAAACGAATGAGAGAACCATGTTAAAAAAATACTGTAAATATGAAATCATAAAATCGAAAATATTTATCACGAAATAAAATGTTATAAATCGGAAGTCAGGGAATCGTGATATTGAAATGGATATTATTCGGAGAGCAATTTTTCGACGGTGTTCCGTAAGTCTTCGCTCAAATAGAAATATTGCTTTGGTTTGTGGGCGATAGATTAAGTATGGATTTGTCTTTGATTTAATTCGTACGAAGTTTATAAGATTACGTGTTTCAAAATAAACACAGAAGTTATTAAGAATTATTTTTCTTTGTTTTTTTTTTTTTTATTAATTTATATATTTATATAGGCACAGGAATAAAAATGATAAAGGAATGCGGGTCATTCCTTTGCGTTCCGTTTCATATAAATTTGTAGGTCGTATAAAGAGTTCTGTAATCGAGTCTCGAGTAAATACCGTTTTGGAAGTATAGCAAAACGGTATTTTTGGTATTTTACATTAGAAATTAAAAAAAAATTATTCGTATCGAAATCAAACACTTTTCATATCAACCTCACTTAAACTAGTAATTATAATTTTAAATTCCGCCCCCTATAAAGGAACAGACCAAAAAACGGGGTATAAAATTGCTATTTTATTCATTTTAAGCTACAAAACTCTAACAATGAAGTAAATGTAAAAAATAATGATATAAAACTAAAATATTAATAAAGTTATTTCACCTAAATAAATGTATTTGACTTTATATTTCGAAAAATCACCAGCAGAATTTATGACAACGTCAAGAATTCCGACAAGCCTGCATAAAGCAAATCACTGCAGTCGTAGTTATTTCCGTCATTTCAGCCCAAAAAACTCAATTTAGACAGCATCCCAGAGGCTTTTGGTTGGTACAAAAAAAATCTAAAAAACTTGTGTTTTACTGACCCCGGTACAAAACCAGCGTAAAATGAACCCTGTTCGCACGGTTGGTTTGAACTTAGTAATATAAAAGAGGAATTTTCAAGAGTTATGAGGTATCTCGAAATGTTGGGTGCTGTTTTAGTAGATTCAGTGATGTAAGATTAAATTTGGTGGATACGAATTACCTTTTATACAGTTTTTTGTGCCTCATTATAGCGAGGTAATTTTGAGCTTAATGAGAACTTAATTTTTTAAGTACCTGAAATATTATTCTTTCGTTTTGCTTAAAAAAGTTTAATTAGTACTCAATGGGATTTTTTTTTATATATTCAAGTAAAAATAGTCCGCTTTAATTGAAATTTTATTAAATTACTTCATTCATGAATAATAATAATAATGATTTTATCTAACTCTTTATCAAAATAGTTTTAACAGTCATCTTAGAAAGAAAAGATAAACATCAAAAATAAAGATAACAATACCTGGTGCTTTTTAAGGAAAAATTTAATCGTGGTTATTATAAAAAGCACCTTACGATGTTTGGTTTGACATTTTATAATAAATGTTACATTTGTTTTGGGTACATCTATATAAAGCCATCTCTCTACGAGTGTATCATGAATAATTGACTGTTCGGTGATTGTTTTGAAACATAAAAAAATACGCAGCAAGTCGAGTTATTTAATTTATTCTCAGTCTATTATACTCAGTCTAAAATAAAAATTGCATTTGATAGCGATAAATGTAGAGGTTAATATAACTGACTTTTTAAACTAATATTATATTTGTATATTACAAATAAGTAATTTTCCTTCTTAATCTTCTTTTTTCAAATTCTTCAAGTTTGTTGTACAGTCACCAAGCACAATTATTTGTATTGCGTGTTGCAGATATATGTATACTAAATACGAACAAACTATTAAGCTGAGTTTTAAAAAAGTTATTTATTTTAGAACAAATACATCTGAAACCTATATAATATGCACAATTTTGTATTCGATACAAGGATAATATGTATATTTAGAATATTTCCGACTTCTGACTAATTAGAAAATAATAAGTCTAGTCTTGTCAAATAAGTTATCTTATTACACTGGAATTAAGGTAAATTGTGTAATAATCCAATCTACGTAGTCCTTTTTAGATATACTCGTAGATGTGAGCATAATACGTCTAATCGAGATTTGAATCGAGAGCGATTTAGTCTTATTCAAAATACGCACTTATTACTATTAAAACTCCAAACCCTTATTTATTTATTTTAGTTAATATTAAATTATTTCTGTTTCACTGTTAAAATTCATCAAAAGTAATTCTAGCAAGGGTAATAAAATCCTTTCAAGTGAATTCGTACTCTAAAATTTCCATAAAACTAAATGTACCTAGGAAATGAGAATCCGTAAAAGTGCTTCTCGTATTTCAATCTGTGTTACTCGCGAGGTACAGACCGGCATCGCTTGATTTATGTGCTCCTTCCGAATGTGAAGATTTAAATTATATAACAAAATTTTATGTAACTCCACCCAAAACAGGACACGTATATTTTTTATGTTTTATGTTTTTTTGCTGTTGTCAAAGTTTTATGGACTGTAAATTTGTCACAAAGGGATAAATTAAATGTGATAATACTTAAAACGCCATTTGCCTAAGGAGGCATTTATTTGTCCGACGGGTTTTGGTTTACAGTATCTAATGTTTGTCGCACTCCATTGATCTGGATATCGTTGATCATGACCATGACATCAGCGTGTGACGATCGTCTCTGACCTCGCATCATACTGTCATGTGGTTAAGTCCAACTTTTTATATTTAAATGTCTAATCTTATAACAATACTGTTCTGAATGCTGAAGGGTTAAAATGGAAAGATGCAAATCAAAATAACGATAGTACAATACTGCTAAATCATTGTAATAGTAGACATTTTGTAGTACAAAGATAGTAACATACAATAATTTTAATTACATAATATGGCCCCAATTAAGATGAAACTACAACAATATTTCACAGTTGATTATGCTCGGGGCTATTGCGGCTTTACGATCCAATTTCTTAATGGTTCATTTGTTTTTGGGCATTCGTTGCCAACATTGTCAGCGTTTTTAATATAAAGTGCAGCATAATTTCGCGCTGCAGCAGCGTAGCTCCAGTTTAGTTTAGAGCCTAAATAAATCACTTGAATTGTTGAATGTGCGTGAAAACCCGCGGACTATGTGACCAGCCCAAAATACAAGACGGAGCGATTTTATTATTTCTTATTCTATCATTATTGTGAGATAAAGTTACATTATTGGTAATAAGACTATTATTGGTGTGGCTTATAATATAATATATTAAATATAAAACTTGTATGTGATATTATATTATTACTAAGTCTTACTCACGAATAGCACTTAGAAAGTTGAAATTATGAAATACATTAGTAATAATTGTGATTTTTTGTGCCTTGTATAGTGTTTTTAACATATGGATGAAATATGGAACATAATTACAAATATTATTAAATTAGGCACATCTGTTCTTGGAACAAACATGAGCTCAATGTAAGCTACGACCATTCGTTAACTTTTCGCTCAATTGTTTGGACGATGTTTGAGTTCTCTGACCTCGCTTCCAAACATGTGGTTGCCAATATATATCAACATTGGAATTGTAATTTAAAAAACATTTACGTTCCTTTAATTATAATTTATGTGTAGAAACCTTCTTAATAAAACAGACACAAAATAATTTATCATGAACATAATATAGGGATAAAGTCGCTTAAGTCTTGTAAATATATGCTCCAGTGCCGTTATTTGTTCAGCCAACATTATGATGAATGTTCCTTGTGTAATTTCACAAACAATAACCCATTTAGTTTAATGTGCACATGTTGACAATATATATTGGTAGTTAAAAGAAGTATTTGTAAACTGTTTCTGTATAACAATTTATATGTGGCGACCACAACGTTGCAATAAATTATATCAGATCTATTATCAAAGAAGGATTACTAAAACTAGTAAACATAGCTTACTACTAAAAATGTGTTTACAAACGTCGTAAGGATTAAACTATTCTAATTTAGTTCGATTATATCTCACTAGTTTGTAATTAAGTCAAGTTAGCTTCTACTTAGAATATAGTGATAAAATTTACTGTAATTATATTTATCATTGTATGCTATCGTGGATTTATAGGCAGAAATCTTTTGTTTGAATTTGTTAATGATTCGTTTAAGGTAAGGCTTTTAGTAAAATTTAAATAAATATTGTGAATAAACGATTGGCGAGGTGCAGTCATCGTACCTTTGTATAAAGGCAAATGTTCACAGATAGATTGTGCAAGCTATAGGGCTATCAGTTTGATTAGCTTGGGTGGTAAAGTTTATGCTAAAATATTAGCGAGAAGAATGCAAGAGAGATCTGAAAGGCTGTTGTGGGAGGCCCAAGGAGGTTTTAGACCTGGAAGAGATCACGGAAAAGTTTTTGGCCCTAAACCAAAAGGTTTTCTGTGCTTTTGTGGATTTGGAAAAGGCGTTTGACAGGATTACAGAGATCCCTCAGCCTGTGTGCGAGTGGGAGCTGACATGTCACCCTGGTTTGACATCCAATCGGGTGTTAAGCAAGGTTGCGCTATGTCAGCTTGGTTGTTCAATTTGTATTTGGATAGTTGTCTCCAAGGCGTGAAAGACAGTGACATGGGAGTGAAAGTAGGTGATCTTAAGGTCAATTGCTTGCTTTATGCAGATGATGCAGTGCTCATTGCATCATCAGAATGCGATTTGCAGTCATTGATCACTACTCTGAAAGATGGGTGTGAAAATAATTGTCTAAATCTGAATGCAGATAAGACGAAGGTTCTGATATTTGAAATAAATGAAGAAACAACAGAATGTAACATCAACGTGAATGGTAAGATAATAGAACAAGTGAATGAAGTGGTATATTTGGGCAGTATGTTTAGCCGAGACGGAAGATACGAAATGGATGTGGAAAGACGTATTGCTGCCGGTAACAGAGTTAACGGTACTTTGGCTGCATTGTTGAGATGGTGAAACGTCAGAATAACTGCACGTATGCAGTTATGCTACCGACGCTGTTATACAGCAGCCAAATGTGGGTAACGCACGTACTGTGGAGATGCGATCTAATCGCCGAATTCGCGGAGTCAGTTTAGCTGACCGAATCCGCAATGAAGAGATCCACAGAATGGCAAGTACTGGCGAAGATGTCGCAGTAAGAATGAAGAAGAACGTGCTCAGGTGGTTTGGGCACGTCGAACGAATGAGTGATGAAAGAATGGCAAAAAAGATTTATAAAGGAAAAGTCAGCGGTAAGAGAGACAGGGAGAGGCCTCAAGTGACCTTCGAATACACAGTAGCTATGATACTGGAGGAAGGTCACGTAAAAAATATGAGGACCCCCCGGAGGGCATGTATGAAGAGGTTAATGTCTGTGGTCGAGGCGAAAGAGGTATGCAGGGACCGTAGCGTTTGGCACTCCGTAGTCTCTGGCTACCCCGCAAGGGATATGGCGTGAAGATAAGTTAATTTATAAACCATTAAACATCAGGGCTGAAAATTCCCGGGGTGATAATAATAATTATAAATATACTTTAGTGCACACCAGAAAGACAAAAAATATATAAAAAAACACGTTACACATAAATAACACAACACAACACAATTTGGTGATACAAAAAGGCGGCCTTACTGCTAATAAGCGGTCTCTACTAGGCAGCCTTTGGATTAAGGATAGAAACACTTAAAATTTTGGCAACAAGAAAGGAAAGAAAAAAAATAAAATGAATCCAATTAAACATGTTTGAGGCAGTGCTGTTTAAAAAAAGTGGAAGGAATTTAGTATATCTTGGTTTCAAGGGAAGGGAATTCCATAGCTGAACGTCGGAAACAATAAAAGATTTAGCACCGAAGGTCCTCCTCCTCCTCCTCTTGTATTTGGGAGAAATTACTAGGAAAATTTTATTAGAAGTTTATTGTGGGACTCCCCAAGAAGCTTAAGACGCTTATTTTAGATAAAGAATGCAATATAGAAGATTTAAAATATGGGTATTAAGGAAGGAAGGAAGGAAGGCTAATTGGGAGCCAATTGAGTTTTTCGGAACGGAATTCAGATATGTGGTCATAATTGCGAAGGTCAATTATGAACCGTATGCAAAGGTTTTGAAGACGCTCAGGCTTAACACATAATAACATCTGTATAATGTATGTATATGCCACCGCAACCTTCGCGGATATGGGAAGACAATTACGCCACCTTTATAAAGCTCCTACTGAGGTAAACATTTTTTTACTTATCTCACTGATCTGTGGTTTCCAAGGAAAGAAGTTAGGTTAGGTCTAAATTGCGTACATATTCCCTAAAAGTTATATGGAGCTGTATCTGTTAAATAGCACGCTAGGCAAATTTTTCTAGGCGACTTCCCCAGAAAAATGAATGAAATATTGGGCTATAATGGCTTGTATTTTCGCTATATTTATTTTAAGTCCAAAGGAATTACTCCTTTGTGACATTTTACTAAGTTTGTCATTTAAATAATTAATAGCTTGAGGTAAATCTTCTGAAGGTATTCGGCATAAAGGTGGTAGTGAGATAAAATATGATTACTAACAGAAGTGATACGAGGGTCAAACTGAAAGTTCTTAGAAAGTTCTTAGTTATTAGTTTTATTGTAACTTTTCGAAATAGCGTCCATTTACATCAATAGTAGGGGTCTCTTCGACGGCGCAGCCACTGCTTCTTCGGCGTCTATAAAACGTTTTCCTCGAAGTTTTTCTTTTATTTTCGGAAATAAATAAAATTCGCAGGGTGCGAGGTCGGGGCTATACGGCGGGTGACCCAGTAATTCTACGTCTGAGGTCACCAAATAGTCGATCGTTTGCCTGGCGGTGTGCGACGAGGCATTGTCGTGATGAAGGAGGATCCTGCTGCGAGGTCGTTTCTCTCGAACTTTTTCCAAGACAAGTGGCAAACAATTGTTAGTATACCACTCTGCATTAACCGTTTTCTGATCCTCTAAGACTACTGTCGCGTAATGACCTGTCTTTCCGAAGAACGAGGCCACCATCTTTTTTCCAACACTTCGACCTCTCTTCACTTTAGTTGGCAACTCTTCGGAAGGAAACACCCACTGAGCAGACTGTCTTTTGGTTTCCGGATCATAACAGTAAATCCAGCTTTCGTCACCCGTTAATATGTCGAACACAGCATTTGAGTCACCTCCGTTAAATTTTTGGATCATTTCTCGGCACCAATCAACACGGCGGAGTTTTTGAGCCTCGGTCAAATTATGCGGTATCCAGCGGGCACAAAGCTTCCTGACCGCTAAATGTTCATGGAGGATTTTGTGCACTTGACTCATACCTATGCCTAGACTTGTCCGAATCTGCTGATAGGTCACTCTTTTGTCAGTCTCTATCATACGCCGCACAACACTGATGTTATCTTCAGTCGTCGCTGTAGAAGGCCGTCCCTCACGCAAATCATCGGTGAGATTAGTTCGACCACGTTTGAATTCATTAAACCAGTTGTAAACTGTGGCACGAGATGGGGCTTCCTCGTGAAAAGCCAATCGAAGTCTATCATAACTTTCTTGTTGACTTAAATGACATCGAAAGTCATAAAAAATCATTGCACGAAAATTTTCTCGGCTTAAATTCATTCTGACGTGCACAGACAATTTTCAATTTGCCGCCAAATCGTAAAACAAATGACAAATGAATGAAATGTACACTCAATAATATTGGTAAAGAGTTCTATTTTCAAAATTTAAACTTTTTTTTTTAATATAATGCTTTTAAGTGGCCAGTTCTAAAAACTTTCAGTTTGGCCCTCGTAAATATAGAAAATAGAAGACGAGACAAGGCGATACCTTGCGGTACGCCAGCTATAATTGTAAACCAATGCGATAAAGAGTCACAGAGCTTAACTTGTTGGCGGCATGTTAATGTGCAGCTAGGTTGAGATATCTGCGTCTCCGTCAGAAACAACAAGGCCGGCTGCGCCGTCTCAAGGTTGTAGTGGACGACTTTTAGGTTAGAATGAAACCCCCGGATGTTGCAAAAGTCCAGAATGGAGCGGGGTGCCACTGTTTGCCGTCGTTTGCCCTCAGAAAACACAAACTGCGATACTTTATTCGCTCCAGATTCAACGGGCAGCCCGAGGAAAATCCGAGAATCATTCCCTAGATTTTGCTCGGGCAGGGGTGTCCCGGCTTCATCAAAGCCGGTACCCTCCTGGGGTATACTTTTTGGAGGCATCGCTATCATGTTTGCCAGGGGAGGGGAGTTGGGCTTCTTGATTCTCTCACTTACCGACGGAACATAATCAAATGAATTTGGGTTGATTTTCTGTGAGATGATGGTCTTTACCCGGTAGAGCCAGCCCAATACGAGCTGCAGTCGGATAACTACAGCTAGGCTCTACCATTTAAGAGCTAAAGCGCGTCTAAGGCTGTGTCAAATGAGGGAGGGACCTTTTGAGTCTTCAAGCAGTTCAGTTGCGGCTGAAATAGATGACCAGCCAAAACTTTTGCAATCGGCAATAAATCAAGGTGAACACTCGCAGGCACCCGTTTTGAACATTAATAGTGGAAAAGAACTTCAAATGCTTCAGTTGTGTTTAATCCTGAAATCCTAAACCATAAAACCTTTACAAACGGGACAATCAGGATTGAAAACGGCTACAAAGCGCCGTATAAAAAAGCCTGTTTTGATTGACAAGCCAGAAAAAAATATTAACTGAAGAACAGACAAAGAAAAAAAAAATTATAAACAAGGAAAAATAAAACAACAATAATAAAGGCAAAGGAAAAGAAAGGTAAAAGGAAAGGGTAAAGCTCAATAAAAAGCTAAACGAGGAGTATTACAAGAAAGCAAGAGTGGTAGTAACAAGGACCTGGAATTGAACTGCATAATTTGTTGTGATTCATATTCAAATTTTCTTCCTAGAGAACAGTGAATAGAATGTGTAAAAATTGGACACATGTTAAATGCATAAATGAAGCTGATATTGCTTATGTATGTCCTCACTGTGAGTGAGACGAAGAATTTAATGATGAATTAGAATAAAAGTTTCCAAAGTTAATTATGACTGTTTATTTATAGTTTATAGCATTACGTTAACACACAAAAATGTGAATAAAAGAATTACTGTTTGATTTAAAGGAAACCTATATTATTGTCATATTTTATTTCTATTACCCAAGCGACACAATTTGCCCCCCACATAGATCAACTCGCCCAAACGCAGCGTTGAGTGTTCCCTTCCGAAATTTAGAAAAAATATGCCTATAAAAAAACTATTCAGATACTGGCAGTAATTACTATACTATTACAGAGACCGATTAAGATTCTGTACAAGATTCAAATATCCATATTATTTGAAAATCGGAACGTTCAGCCCCGGCCTACCCAAATTATATATTTATTGATTGTAGACGTATACTGGATTCATAGTAATCGTACATAGATTCAAACTTTCAAACTAAAGATAAAATAAGATAAATAATTTTATGTACAATATTTAGATACTACGAATGTAATAATGAAAGGGCTTATTACAGGTATTATGCAAGTAGATCCGGGTAATCCCGGTAAATCTTTGACGGGTAGCCGTCCTTAATATCTACATTGTTACGATCAATTGTTAGGACAGTTGTACATTATAATAAATAAAAAATGTTTATGTTATAAATATACACTCATTTAAAAATAAACCTTTAAAGGGAATTACAGGTATAATAAGTGGATTAACAATAATTATACCTTTATTCTGGCGCGTGGGTTATTTAAGATTAAGCCTATTAATTGAAAAACAAATATTTATGATTTTAATAATATTTAATTTGACTATATTTATGTAAACAAGCTTTACAAAAGCCGCTTTAATCAACTTGCCTTATTAAATAGTCAGTTTCACGCGTTCAGTAAAACGCCTGTATTAAATAAACAAAGCGGTAAGCTGGAATTTCGTGTTGTAAAGATATTCTAACAGTTATTTACCACAGTTACGTATAGAATACGTAAAGAATGTATTTTAGGAATATATTTCAAGGTAGTTAAAAACATATGAGACTTATGATGATGATGATGACTTATGCGTCCTGATATAACTGATATGGTACGATGAAGGCGATGGCTGGTTCTTGAATAACACATTACAGTATGCGAAAATTATGTAAACTATAAAATTTCTGCAAACTATAATCCAATTGATTCCTTGCATAATAAATGACAACGTTCAATTTAATTCATAACTGTTGAAAATACAATTGCAATCAGTAATTATGATCTCCTTTTGAAAGAAATCAAAAAACAATTCTGTAGGATAAATTATTTAAGTTGCTCTGGGAAACCTATACACAATAATATTTATACTAGATATTTGAAGTTAACTTATAATATAACTTAAATAAAACCTATAATTCTGGGTTCGATATTCAGTTATTACTGTTCTATTTCTCTATCCCGTCTCAAAGGTCGCTATAAAATATAAACTGTTACGATAGTGATTCAATACAGCACTTAACCGCTCCGACCGTGTGAAGTCACGTGCGGCTCTAACCATCACCCTGTTTTATGGACTGCATCTATAGGATTATTCCGTGAGATTACTTTAAAATATATGGGTTATTTTATATATTTACAAAGATTTATGTAGAAGAAAAAATATGTGAATATATTTAAATTCAATCGCATATTTTTGCTATAGTAATTCTGCGGATGAAAGTTAGGATTATTTTGAAAATTTTTGCATTGTCTTATCAGATTCAATTTTTAGAATGAATCGAAATTCTGGAAATAATAGTAATCTGGATGAGCAATGGTTAGTAAAAAAAGTTTCTAAGCGATATTTTGATGTGTGTCGCAGAAAATATATAGATTACATCAATCGATAAGCTGAAGCTTTAAATAATTTTCAATTAATTCCCTGGGTTCAACAAATTTTTTATACATCACACAGGTTCCAGTTAGGACAAATAGGCTGGGCAAGGTTTTTTTAAAATTTTAAACTTATTTAAGATAAATGTTTTTTTTTTTTAAATTATCGTTTTATCACTTTTGTTTGTGACCATTGTTATTTAGTTAGTTTTGCTTTTTATAATTCTAACATTATTTTGAATATACTTGCTTCCGTTTTGGCTATCAATTTATCATTTTCGACTTTCATATCCTATGACTGTATATGATTTATTATTGGGAATATCTAGAAATTTAAAATACAAATAAAAATATTGTAATTTTTTAACCATAAGACAATAATCAATAAAAAATATGAAGAAAAACTAATTAACAACTACGATGAAACAAATATCGATTTTATTTCGACACAGAATTAAATGAAGTCTCAACTTTAAAGCAATGAATCTGAGACGGAGCTACTTATCAACTTTGATCTGTTTAGCTTGAGTTAAAAACAGAGTAAGTTAAATAAGGTAAAGAAATTTTTCTTAACGTCTATGATATTTATTTTAAACAAATCAACAAAAGGCGTACACATGGAGCTAATTAACAGTACATATCTGTCTGTAAAGAGACACAGCAATTAATTGCTTGATATCGTGATGTTCTGATAGACATCCAATCACAACTCTTGATAGTGCTGTCATATCATTTTCAGTCATTTTCGCTTTAATCATCCTTTTAGATACAGAACAAAATATCTGTAGATAATTTCTGTATTTTCTATACGAGTAATAAACAAAGATAGATGGATAGATAGCAAAGTAAATGCATTGAAAATAACAAAACAGCAAGGAGTAAGTTTCCATTACTTGAAAAATTTTATTGTCAAATTTAAGTTACAGATATTAATGTTAATAATTATTAATGATAGTGTTATAAAGTTTAAGAGAAAATGTATGTGAAAAACTGTATGTGGGACCACCTGCATCTTTTTGTCGTTATTAAGTAATGAATGAACATTTATTACTATAAAACTGTTAAAAATAAGAAATATCAAGGGAAGCTAAAATTTAATACTATCAATATATAAAGAAGTATTCATTATATGCTACCAGTATATAAAGAATACTATACTATAGGATGATGCTGACCATAACTGCTGAAGCTCTACGGTAACATGTAAATAAATAATAATATCAGAATACCGATTATAAACTAATATTTTCAGTATTTTGATAGACATAGTATTTGCAAAACGTACGACATATATTGGTATTTAGATGAGAATGATTAAATATGCATGTGCAAAATGTTTGAAATATTTGAAATTGTCTATAAATGTGTTTAGTCATGTTAAACCTATTTAAATTATAAACAAATACATAACAAAATATTAATTGACACGACCAGGATTCAAACCTGTGAAACCTGTTGTTTCTGTATATGTATATTTATTTACAGAAACTGTTATACTGTTTGGGTGTGCTGGCTCATTTGGTAGAGTGACGGATTGATATCTCAGAAGTCATAGATTATATTTTTCTCAGCGGTGATTCATTCTTCATTTTAAATATTCTTAAAACGAAAAATACTATCTCTAAAAACGAATATTGCATGTTCAGAATAATGGCGTGAATATATTATGAATGAATTCATGCATCGATATTTATGACATCGGAGATATACTCATAGGTACGTTCTCATAAACTTTTATAATGCAAAGCTGTCTAAATTCACTTTACTTTAAGTGAACAGTGCACTTTATGTGTTAGACGAAATTATGTCCGATTTTTCTTGTGAAAGTTAAATTTATTACAATGCAGTGCATGGAAACGTAAGGGTATATACACACCACACTTTTTGGACGCTCTGATGCAGCGTGATTTTGTAAAGTTCTTTAACATTACTAACACAGTGATTTCCGCATATGTGAAGTGACACGATAGTGAATTTTTTATGTACGTTTGCAACGATAGCGTTCGTGGACAACAAGCCGTTCTGTTTCGGAAACCAAGGACTGAAGGAATGAAATACATCGACCATGTTCGGTGGAGACGTAGTTGCCCAGGGCCGCAGTTACATATCTTTTTTTAGCGGTACAAATGTAGTTCATCGTACCGTTTCATATATAAATGTCTAAAAATCACATGCTTATGCAATATTATAAACGTGCAGAGGTGTACAATACAACATAATCTAAGTAGATTACGAATAAAATACGCTGTTAATGACTAAACTGAATCTATAATAAATTTAGACTTGAACAAGGACCCATTTACAGTAAAATTATTTCAAAAACAGCGTTAACATTACTTCTTGAATGTACAATATTTTTCATCTCTCATCTCGTTGCCATAAATAAGAGTAAGTACGTCAAGAAAACGAAATAAAAATATTTGCGCAAACCAAGATGCTAATAATTTTTACTTCCTCTTTTCACTCCTCTGAAAAGCGTCGAGTGGAAAATTCATCCACGATTTATGTTGTGTGAAGACAAAAAAATCTTTCTGCTTCATTCATGTATTTTATTTGTATATCCCAAATTTATGTACTTTTTACATTATAAGTTGCTGTACATCTAAAGAAACGATTTTGTAATACCAGTAATATATTTATATTTAGTAATAAGAAAGATATACTGAATATCTTCACTTACGAGTAAAGATATTTAGTATATCTTGCTATAATTTACGAATTATTTGATATAATCTGTGCAAAATCAATTATGCAGGAATTTCCATGTTTTAGTTAAGGAATAACATACCTCATTCTGACAGAATTAATTAACAAATAATGCATAAACCATACAGCTCCATTACTAAAGCTGGTAAGTCTTAGTATAGACATATCATACAAGCTATTTGTAATTTATTGTTGTTGTAAAGTTTATCTCTTGTACAATATTTGGATAGGTTATTTTTAACAAAACTAATAATAACATTTAATTACTATATTCAAATGTTAATATTTTAAGTGAAGATATCTAAATAGAACGTACAAAAACTAAAAACACTATGCATATTCTACATGTCAATATTAAATTACTAGTTTATGTATTCATCGCGCATAAAATTCTTATATATTTTTACCGGATTACCAAGTAAAGGTAAAGTTTTCTACAGGCTTATAACTAGTACTTTTGCTCTATATAATAAAATATTGATAGTATATAAAAGATCATACAACTACCTTAACAGAATTATTATTTAGAGTTGGCGCAGTATCTCTATGCTTTACACGTTTTTTTTAACATATGTCATATCAGTGGATACTATTTTTCGGTCTTCGCCATCTTTTCGCAATCACACTTAGGGCTTTTCTCCTCATCACGCGTCCATCGCACGGCAGACGATTATTTTTGATATAAACAGAATATCGATTTCATCAAATATTTTCTGAATTTAAATCAAATTAATTAAGAGATCGAAAGATTAAACTCTGTTCTATTAATACTAAATGTTTAAATTTATACTATAATAACAAAGTGACAAAAAACTAATAAATGTTCACTTGATACTGTATGAATAACTGAGATGGCCAGTGATTGCGTCTGAATTATTCAGAGGGACTCACGTTTTTGTACACATATCAAACATAATCCCTTACAGAATATCAGTTGAACTTGTTATGCTTTTTGCCGCATATGAGAAAACTGATTTTGTTATATTTTTGTTGTTTTTATTGAAATACCAAATCCTTTTTGATAAATTCGTAATTTCTCATACATTAAATTAAGAAAGATATAATTATCATTTAAAGTTCTAATATAGGTATAAAACGAGAAAATATAAAATAGAAGGAAAACATTATAACAAGAAACATGACGATTATGGTTATAATTTGTTTTAAGGCTTCTGTGCATTTTATAATAGAAGCAGAAATTTAAATATTTTATTATAAACTGTAACGTCAGCTTCTCTGACTGAATGCTGATTTTTATTATCCGTATTATGGTTACCATTGCACAGTCCAGGCGATCGGGCGAACAATACATAAATTACTTCTGGATTCTGTTTTCTAACCAACAGTATTGTCTCATTTTATTTACACTGAATACTATAAACTTATCTCAGTATCATAATTATAAGACTTAATATTAAATTATTTCTCAGTATATTAACATATAAATCTTACTATAGATAGTTAGCACTAAAACAATTTCATTACTGAATACAATATAACACGTCAAAACAGTTAAGCAGCAAAATGATGAACAACAATAAAAATAACAATAATAATAATAATAAATTTAAGTAATTAAATTCGTAAATAAATTAATTATTGAGTCTAGTTCGTCTTCACGTCTATATATATCATAAACCAAACAAAAGTGAATAATTATAGCATTTGTTCACCTTATTAAAAAGACATGTAGCAAAAGCTTTACTTATATTAAACTAGTAAGAAATGTCCAAAATCCAAATTAATTTGTACATATTTCATAAACTATTAAAATAGGGATATAAAATAGGGGACTATCCTAAATCGTTTTTTATTAAAGAAGAACCTTGAATTTCTGTGTGAAACAGCACTATTGAGTTGTCAGATTTTTATCTCGTTTCGGTCACTAACAGGCTTAATCCTACATATAAATCCTTAAGTGGAACTTTGGTCGATAAATAACATTAATGTCGATATATTCTTTTATGTAACAGTTTTAAGCAATGGTATAAAATATTGTTCAAACTTTCAAAGGTTTGATTTGAAACAAAAAAATAAAAATTTAAATAGTATGTTATATGTATATGTTTTATATTTGGCATAGATATTCATAATCCAAAAAACCTTGATAAAATCTTTTTTATTAAAAAGCAGATGAACGTTATATTTTTAAGTTTGCTTGTTTTCGTGATTTTTTAATAAATTTCTAAAACAAAATAGTGTTCATTATATCCCATTTTTATTTATATTTCAGAAGGACAAGGACAGGTTATGTTGTGTTGAGTTATATGTAAAAGTTTTGTATATTAAGTGAAAATAATGCGGTAACTTCTCTCATTTCGCTGCCGTGTCGCTGGAATAATCCCACAATCTTTTTACTAGAACCATGCCTACAATTGTGTTCCAAGATGAAGTTACTAGCGATTTCATATACTATGTAATTAAATAAATATATAAATTATAAATAACTGTTGATGCTTTCAAAAACTTATCTTGTAAACTACATCTATGGATCTTGAACTTAAATTAATTAAATGCAATATATAAATCATCGGAGTTATTACATTTATAGGTTACAGAGATTTGCTTTGTTAAAATATTACAAATAAGACAAGTTTTAATACTGTTTCAGTTATGTTCTTTCTGTAATCTTATACCATGTCCATCAACAAATATTTGCACGCGACTGATGGTACGACGCTTAACTTGCCATTGTTTACTTTTCCATTATATTTAGATTTGGAAATACGCGTGTGCACAGAAAAAGTTTTCCTCCGTTTTATTTATTTGTTTTGGAGGATTTTTGTTTTTATATTGATCCTCCATGTTTAAGTTATTTTATACAGCGTTTGGTATAAGCAAATTTGTTTCTTTTGAAAAACCATTATGATTAAATATAGTGTTGGATGTCTGTATGATAATTAATCGTGGTAGCGTAAGTCCAGTTATTGTTATTGGTATATGATATAGTATCATTGTATAAATTTTGAAGCTGATTTTCACTGATACTAGAAATAAGAACATAAGTACGTACTGTGCTGTGCTGTACTGTGATGTTATAAGTACTTATTAGTACTAGTAAAGTGGATCTCCATAGCGGCTTTATTAGTATTTTTTTGTTAAGTTTAATGTGCTTTTTATTACATGTTATTACACTAATGTTATTAAATTATTGCAAAATAACAATGAGTGTTATTTTATCCGTTAGTGGTTTTTAAGTAGATAGGAAAAAAGTCATTAACACTCTTCTTACAAACTTATAAACTACAAATTTACTTCAACAACTACTACTTTAAATATTAAAATCCAACTTGTTAACATGTAATTATATATTTCACTATAAATTTACAGCCAAAGGCGTATCTTATACTCATCAATTATTAGCTGCACTTAATGCCTATTCTCCTCTTTATAAATAACGGACCAGCGCCGTGCGCACACCTGTCCGCATTTACAGAGTAAAAACATAACGACCTTCATAAAATTGTATACATTACTTCTTACAGGTTTTTAAATAAGCTTAGGGAGCTGATTGCACTTTCATTATTAGAATTAAAGCTTTCTATTATGGTGACCATGTTCTTATTTTAGTATATATAAGTATTTTATTTATTTGGACGTACGTAATTTAAATTTAGTCTACCTAATTACTCTTAATGAGACTAGAATTGTTTTTTTTTTCGAATTTTATCAATCTGAGATTCACTCCCGGCTATTTTCCGTATCATAGTGTGGAGAATGCGATACATTTAAATGAATAAATTTTATTGGAATTTTATGAAATAAACTATTTATTCTTGACTTCACAATCCACTTCACTTTAATAGCTTCCAAGATATTGTCTATTCGTATTCTTAGTTTAAGAATAGCATTACATAATTACTATTACTTTTTTTGTTTAAAATTAGTCTTATTTTTGTACCACGCTAGATTTTAATTTTCACGCATCTCTTATAATAATAACGAATTATTATAACAAATATTTAAATAAAAAATATGTTAAAGACTAACTTATTAATTTACTCCATGGATCTATTCTCTGGTACCATGTAAATAGTATGTTGCTAAACAAGTGCAATGAGTGTTTATTTGAAAGAAAAAAATTAGACTTTGTATAGTTTTTATTGTCTTGCTCTATCTACAATAGTAAAATATGTTTTATAAATCTGATTTAGATAACTCAATATTATTTTCATAAACGTTTATTAATAAAAATATTAGGTAGAGTAATTTTTTAGTACAATAATTTATTTACCCTGTGCAAAGTTACAACGCAAGTAGTGTTGATTATAGTAAAAGTATTAGGGTACAAAGTTTGACCTCAGCCTCATAAAACGGGTGCAATGTAAAAAACTCTTTCGAAATGTTCTTTACCTGGATTTACAAACGTAACGACCTAAATAAGTTATGTTTATGTAACTTTTGAAAATATTTTATAATATATCATTTTAAGAGTTTTAAAAAGCAAACTAAGTATTAAACTTCTGTTGCGTTTACTTTGAAATGAAATGAATGAATGTAAAATAAGTTGGAATAGTTAAAAAGGTATATTTTTTTAAATCGACTGTACAAAATCAGAAATATTTTAGTTCAAGGTTTTAATAAAAAATATATTTTCAGGGTCCATATTTTCTGAACATGTTTTAAATAGAGTTATTTTTTATAATAAATAAAAAATATATTTATTATCAATCTGGTGACTGAAATACTATAAAAGGGGTAAAATAATGATATAAATTTAATATATATTGATTTCATCTTAAGATTTTATTGAATCATATTTTTAATATAAATGTTGTTCCTGTTTTCTATTTCACAGATCATTTAGCAATGTCTTTAAACTCAATGTGATTGACTGCTCGTCCTCGTTGTTGCGATTGATAAAAATATATTCTCTATAATTGATTTTCCTCGACGAAGAAACGTTATTTTTTTAGGTCGTTATACAAAATTAAAATAACATAACAAGTCAATACCGAGTGGAGGTTTATTTAATGTGCCCCACAATAATTAAAAAAATATCATGTTTGTGAGGAAGGCTATTAGTTACATTTTCATGCAAAAACTGTTTGAATGAATTGTTTTTATTAAGTTTTATAATAATGTTAATCCTGATCAACCAGTCCATATTAATAAAACTCTAATATATTTCTCTAAATCGATGTGTAAATGAGGTGAAAATTGGTGATAAAAACCGAGAAAAACTCCAAAGTTTGTAATTATTGTGTTTTGTTTCATTTTATCTTAAAATCTAAGAGTGACTTTACAAAAAATACACTTTTCCTAACAAAAGTGTCATATGTAATTATAACACTTGGTAATCATAATTAAAAACTTAACTCACTTAAGTAATCACTTCCAAGTCTTAACCTAAACTTATAAATATAGAGTTAGGCGAACGCGTCATAAACATAGTTCGCTACTTCCTAACTGGAAAATCGTGTACAGCTGACTGATAAACAACTGCTATATTTCAAAGGGTTGCAAACTTACAACCCTTAGGAAACTTTACCAAGACATTTATGTTATTATAAATGAAAATTATTCATCAAACTAGTTAGTATAGTAATGACATATCTATACATTTATTTCATATTTGTAATAAAAAATAATTATCTTATATTTATATAGAAATTATATATAATTAAATCACAGAATCTATTAACAATAAAGACAAATGAAACAATCTTTTCATGCTCATTGCCCTGGATTAATTACAATTAAAAATAATAACGTACTTTTTACGAGATTCCTTCTCAGAAATTATTTTACTCTGTACACTTTGAAGCTTTATTAATTTTCAAGTTGTATTTACGAGGCTTCATCTACCGACATACGACTTCATTTGAAACTAATTGTGAAATTATGGAGAGTCTTGAACTTTGAAGCCTTTTTATGGCTACTATACCTGAAAAAGAGGAACCTAATATATATATAGATATAGGTAATATATGTAAAACAAGGCTTAAATTTTTTTCGTCCAATAATATGTATAATTAAAATGTTTTTAAAAGTATTATTATGCATTTTAGGCTTCATACAACATATAAAAAAACAGACATTTGTTTTTAAAATATATATATATTGCATTACTCGAAACAGTTGAGTAGTCACCCACTCAATCCGCTTTTTAGTACATTATTACGTAAGGCGCTCGACGCTGTTGTGAACAATTTTACATTCTCATTTATAAATTTAAGTTACGGAATTAAGATCACATTACATATTATATAAATCTACCCTGTACCGTCGTCGGTTCTCATTCTTGTTCATCACAAATGCAGCGCTTATCTTTCCGACTCTCCAAACTTATAAATTTAATGTTCTAAAGGATTTAGGAGCGAATTCCAACTTCGCAACTTGTATTCCGATGCTGTAGACTGAGATAAGCTGATGAATTGATTTACCATCTACTTCGTAACAACTTTGTATATGTACTTTATGGCATCTAGATAATTGCCATTTTTATAAGAAGTGTTTGTTTTTTATGCAATATCTCCTGGTTGACTTTAATCTATGAAAATTTATTACTTTATGGTATTTGTGCTAGAGTGATATTTTCTAAGATGAAATAATATAATAAACATAATTAAACTAGATTAATATAATAAATGAATAAGAAACATAGCAAATAAACTAAAAGTCAAGAGAGTTGATCGTAAATAGATTGTATTCATATATTTATATAATATGGAAGGAAAATAATTTAAATAAGAGAAAATATATTAAGTTATAAAAATTATTATATTTCTACACTATGTTTTTCTATTTAAATATGAAGAATTTTTTTGATGATGATGATCACCGCCGTCCATGAACTCTTGCAATACCTGAGGATTCAGATGAGCGCTGCTGGCCTTAGAGGTAGGAATAAATACTTTTTTTGAAGGTACCCATGTCGTACCGATTAAACATAATGCATCAATTAAACTATTTTATTACTAAATTTGGTAACAAATGATATACAGCTATCAGATTATACGATCTTTGGGAATTTGTGTTTTTAATATTTATAATTATTTCAGTCATGCTCATAAAATAATATCAATTTACATAAAATACTTTTCAAATCAACAATAACACTATTTTTCTCTTTCATTTAGCTATAAATATTTAAAAATACCTCAATATATATTTATCTTACAAATACCTGCACATAAATTCGTTCATATTCTTTCACACATTTTCTAGTGAGGTGATAATTAGCGTAGAACATAAATGCATTGTTATGGGGATAAGTTACATAGAGTTATAATTGACGAGTAGGTGTATTGCATCTGATTGTCTTTTAAAACTTTTTATCGATAACTGATTATTATTTGACCTTAAATTTTTTTGCTTGACTAAGATATGTTTTTGATTATAAAACTAACTACAACTGACTACTTTTTGTAACTAAGTTTTTTAAAATTAAAACAAACTTTAGTTTTACTGATGTCTAGAGATGTGATTATTATTTATCATAAAGCTATTCAAGCTTCGTATTAAACGTAATTGTTTTGTGTGAGTTAATGAATGCTGTTAGTGAACGACATGTTTTAAAAATATAATAACAGATTACATGTCTGACAACAGGTAAGTGATTTATGTCGTGCGCTATTTTATATAAAAGTTTTGTAGCGTAAGTAAAAATAATGAGTTAACTTCTCTCATTTCACTGCTGTGTCGTTCGAAAAAATCCACAATATTTTTTTTCTACATATTTACAGCTTCGTGTTTCATTAAGAAACCTATATTCTGTAGACATATCTAAAAAGTTAAATACTTAATTACTTATAAAAGGTGTTTATTCGTAAGAAGAATGAAAAGTTAACATCAATGGTGAAGATTTTATGTAGAGTTTTTTCCTCTACTGCAAATATTGACCATTTGAAACTATGGGCAGATATTATAGCTAGGTGGATCAGCCCGGAACATTTGTGGCATGATGATCACTCGCAAGAAAACGACAAATTGATATCTAATATTTAATACGTTCTTACCAATGTTCAGATTGTAAAAGATCATTATAATCTGTATTCCAATAGAAGAAGAGGAGAGTAATCATAGAAGGGAAAGTAAAGATGTTGATTCTAAGTTAAATCACCCCAACGAAGATTCAAAAATCTATAATTGATTAATACTCTGAGTTGTACATAGTGTACAAATGTATCATTGGTAAAGTATCTGAATACTCGTAATGCTGCAACGTTAATAAAAAATTACTAACAAAAATAAAAACATTTTCTGTATGCAAGAATAATCCAACTTGTTAACACTAATTATACATTTCACTCTAAGTTGCACCGCTAAAGGCGTGTATATACTCATCAATTATTAGCTGCATTTAATGCCCACTCTCCTCTTCATAAATAACGGACCAGCGCCGTGCGCACACCTGTCCGCATTTACAGAGTAAAAACATAACGACCGAGGATAAGGGAACTATACAAAATTGTATATATTACTTCCTACATGATTTAAACTTAGCTTAGGGAGTTGATTGTACTTTAATTGTTAACATGTATATCTATTTGAAGTTATAGCATATTATAAGTTTTGGTAATGATGCTTTATAAAAATATGTGTTACATACCTTTGCGCGATTTAAATTGTCCCTAAAAGAGATAATAAATAAAGCGATCCTCTCACGACTATTTTCTTCTTTATAACATTATTATATTTTTTAAATATTAAATATATATCTCTATCTGTATTCTAAATTTGCGAGACGACAAACCTTATTATCTTGGTAAATTTATTTTCTCAAAACTTCTATTAGTAAAATAGACCAAAAATACTCATTACGCCTTACTGAGAAATTAATGTTGAACTTTTTCATTAAGTTTTAATTAAGACAAACAGACAGAATTAACCGTAACATAGTTAAATAAATTAAAGATTAAAATTTTCTACATTATAAACGAACTAAAATAACACATACTGCTGTGGTGATACATATTTAAAAATATGATTATAGAAGCGTTTAAGAAAGACCAAAAGAAACTTTTTTATTTACTTTAAAATTATATAAGATGGTGTATAGTAATGTAAGTTGCCTTCCTTCCTAAATGTTTAAACTTAATACTAAAAATGATGAAAAAAAATTGTAAATTAACTTAAATATTATTACTCTACTATTTAAATACAAATAGCTTCTCTGTTAGATTAATTACATTCACATTTGCTCGTAATTGGACACACATGGCGGCACTCAATTGGGATGTGGTTCTAAACCAAAACAACATGGCGGGTTTCATTAACAGGGAGATTGGATAGCAGTCACATTACTTTTTTTCGTTTCGTAATACATTTTTAAAAATCAAAAGACAAGTCTGATAATGGTTTTTAAATGTAACACAGTGTTAAGATAAGGTATTTTATGTCTTTTAAATAATAAGATTACACAAACAATCAGTTCAAAGTTTAAGCATATTCATAGTTAGGATATCGCGTCATAAACATAGTTCACTAGGGTCTAACTTGAGGATCGTGTAAAGCTGGCTTAAGATAAACTACTGCTATATTTTAAAGGGTTGCCAACTTCCAACATTATGAAATTACTGTTATTAATAATGGAGTTTATTAGGGACCAATAACATATATTAAATAATTTTTCTCTCAAATAATTACAAAAAAATCATTTTGTATTCATCATGTATATATTTCAAATACTTTTGGAAAATATTTTAATTCGTGTACTTCGCAGCGTTTTTCACTTTAATAAAAATAAAATAGGTAGGGTAAAATTGATAATATTTTATCCTTTAACTGTATTATTTGTGGCCATTTAAATTATAGTAACTTTTTGGTAAGTTTATGTTTATTTATAAAACTGTTTATTAATTACCAATTAAGGAATAATAATTCAACAAAAATATAATATAAGAATACAAGGTACTGTAAAAATCCAAGCTCAATTGTTACTGGGAGTTTGTGGACCTGTCAGTATTGTTATTATTTAATTGACAGACTCCATAGTGCTCACGATTCCGTTATCACAACGGCTTTTCCATCATGCCTTGAAATATCTTATATATAAAGGCTTGATATTAATAAAAACAAAAAAATCACCATATTTTAACATATTTATGTTACCATGAAACTACGCACTAACGCAAAAATTAATTTAATTTAAATCAATTGCTTAATCTATTAAGATGATCTAAGAGAAGGGTGTAATTTGGGCCGTGCATGCATCTGTTACGCAAGTATAACCATGACAAATGCATATGCTAATAACCAGGTCAATTCCCACGATAAAAGTTCAATATATTAAATACTGACGCAGCGCCTCATGTTAAACGAAGAATATACCGCTCGCGATGCTGAGATAGGTGGGAACCGGGATAGAAATTACTGGCAATACAGGTATTATTAAGTTATTAACGCGTTATTCACGGCAGTCATCTGCGAGATTTAAAATCTAGAAAAAAATATTACTAAATGTGATTTTTAAATATTCCAAAGCTGTTAATAAAAAAACCTTAAATATATGTTATTTGAGATATATATACTCGGGATATGGAAAAGGACAAATAAGTAAAAGTCAGAATAAGAATGGAATATTTACATTCCATTCGTAAAAAAAGAAAGGAAGTTTCTAGCATCTTGATATTTATATAGAATGCGATTTTATTTTTCCTTTTTTCTTGTATGGTATGGTGTGATGTGTTATTATAAATAAAATTATTATTATATTTGAAAGGATTCAATAAAAATTTCAAAGGAATTTGAAACTTAATTAAATTGAATTAATTAATTATTCAGTAAGGACACACACTGTGACGTTAATTAAGTTTTAAAGATAAAATAAATTATAATTTTCTAAGTCACTTTAAAAGTAAAGCTTAGTTAAAGGTACCTTATTCTGAGGTGTTCTAAATTTCGATTTTTTTATGATTTCTCATGAAAAAGATTTTTATTATTAATTTTGATTCTTGAGGTTTGTTTTATTTTTTATTTATTTATTTATTTATTTATTTATTTAGCTTCACGCCATATCCCTTGCGGGGTAGCCAGAGACGACGGAGCGCCAAACGCTACTGTCTCTGCATACCTCTTTCGCCTCGGCCACAGACATCAACCTCTTCATACATGCCTTCCGGGGTGTCCTCATGCTCTTTACGTGAACTTCCTCCAGTAACATTGATACTGTGTTTTCGAAGGTCACTCGAGGCCTCCCCCTGTCTCTCTTACCGCTCACTTTTCCTATATAAATCTTTTTTACCATTCTTTCATCACTCATTCGTTCGACGTGCCCAAACCACCTGAGCACGTTCTTCTTCATTCTCACCGTGACATCTTCGCTAGTACCTGCCATTCTGTGGATCTCTTCATTGCGGATTCGATCAGCTAGACTGACTCCGCATATTCTGCGAAGAGATCGCATCTCCACAGCATTCATTTTTCTTACATTCTTCTTCTGTGTTACCCACGTTTGGCTGCCGTATAACAGCCTCAGTAGCAAAACTGCATTGTGTACAGCCAAACGTGCAGCTATGCTGACGTTTTGACGTCTCAACAATGCAGTCAAAGCACCATTGACTCTGTTACCGGCAGCAATACGCCTTTCCACATCCATTTCGTATCTTCAAATATACCACTTCATTCACTTGTTCTAATATCTTATCATTCACGTTATTCTTACATTCTGTTCTTTCTTCATTTCTTTCAAATATCAGAACCTTCGTCTTATCTACATTCAGGTTTAGACTATTAATTTCACACCCATCTTTCAGAGTGGTGACCAATGCCTGCAAATTGCATTCTGATGATGCAATGAGCACTGCATCATCTGCATATAGCAAGCAATTGACCTTAAGGTCACCTACTTTCACTCCCATGTCACTGTCTTTCACGCCTTGGAGACAACTATCCAAATACAAATTGAACAACCAAGCTGACATAGCGCAACCTTGCTTAACACCCGATTGGATGTCAAACCAGGGCGACATGCCAGCTCCTACTCGCACACAGGCTGGGTGATCTCGGTAAAGAGACTTTACCGCCTGTAGCAAGGGTCCGTTCACATTGTATCGGGGCAGTATCTCCCATAACTTCTTTCTCACAACCCTGTCAAACGCCTTTTCCAAATCCACAAAAGCACAGAAAACCATTTGGTTTAGGGCCAAAAACTTTTCCGTGATCATGCGGAGGGAAAAGATCTGATCTATACACCCTCTTCCAGGTCTCTTCCTCTTCCTCTTCCTCTCCTTGGGCCTCCCACAACAGCCTTTCAGATCTCTCTTGCATTCTTCTCGCTAATATTTTAGCATATACTTTACCGCCCAAGCTAATCAAACTGATAGCCCTATAGCTTGCACAGTCTATCTGTGAACCTTTGCCTTTATACAAAGGTACGATGACTGCACTTTGCCAATCGTCTGGGACCGCCCCCGATTTCCAGCATAAATTGCACAAAAAAACCAGAAAAAGTCCAAGACGCGTGGCCCACCATATTTGATCATCTCGGCAGTAACTTCATCTGCTCCCGCAGCCTTGCCACATTTCAGACTTCGATTCACGCTCTCTACTTCTTCCAAACTGATTTCACCATCGGCTACATCTGGACTCAGCATTACGCTGGTAGTCAAGACCGAGGCGTCCTCATGTACATACATCTCCTTATAGAATTCCGCCCACCGCTGCAAAACGTGTGCTTGTTCAGTTAAAATTTCACCGTTCTTCGAAAGCACCCCTTTTATTCTACAGGTTACCGAACAACCCCGGGAACCACTAACTTCTCGCCAGAAAAGCTTCGTGTTTTCCCGGAAATTGTTTGTCAACCTTTCATCCCTTTCTCTCTCAGAATTTTTTCACTTCATCTTTAGAAGTGCTTTTGTTTTGTGCTTTTGCAGCTTGTTCTCTCTTTTTCTTATCTCTCTCATACTTTTATCCTTACCAGAGGCTTTATAATCCAGCCATGCTTTCTTCTTTAACTCTACAGCATCTTTCATTTGAAACTTAATTAAATTGAATTATTAATTATTCAGTAACGACACACACTGTGACGTTAATTAAGTTTTGAAGACAAAATAAATTATAATTTTCTAATATTATTTTTTATTTTATGTTTTTTTTGTTTCTAACAGTTCATTGTTAAAGAGCAAGCTAGAATTTTTACTTTTTACATTAGAAAGTGTAACTCTATGCATTTAGTTTTCTTAGCATTTAAGACTAAATTACTAACTTCTGACCAATGAAGGACACGTAACAGAGTACTGTTTCCTTCTTTATAATTAGTCCTACTTCACTCAATTTTAAAAATAAGCGAAGTAGCGTCATCAAAAAGTACAATGTCACATAGACATTTAACGAAAAAGACACGGGACAGACCAACGGTGCTTAAGATATAACAGGAGATCACTAGCCGATCGACCATGGCGAAAGCCATATTGCCGGTCATTGACCAACTGGTGATCCTCGAGGTAGGTTAGGAGCTGTTTATTGATAATGCTCTCCATTACTTTGGAGAGAAGAGAGGTAATGACGATAAGTTTGTAGTTAGCTGGGTCCGAACTATCACCTTTTTAGGGATCGGATGGACAAGGGCACACTTCCATGAGACCGGAACTACGCCTTTAAGGTAGGAGTACCGAAATAGACGCGTTAGCACTGGTGTCAACTCAGAGGCACATGTTCGTAGCACAACTGGAGAGATACCATCTGCCCCACTTGACTAATGAACTTCCAAGGATTGGAGGGCTTTTCGGATGAGTTTTTGCCGAAAAACTATTTCTGGCATTAAGCTTGGACACCGCGGGATAATAGGCTGTGACTTCCCCTGGTTCAAAGTCGAGTTTGAGGCTAAAAGATTGCCCAAGATATCGGCTTTCTCTTTTGCCGTGTGGGCCAGAGAGTCGTTCCTGGTGTGCAATGGTGGTAGGGATAGTTGAAAAAAGTTTCCCAGAGTGGCTTTAGACCACGCCCAGAACTTGCGCGTGCCAGGCGGGTTTTTTGCCAGCTGATCCCCAATTTTGACGACATGCTTGAACTGAATGCTGAATGCTTGAATTTTCCGTTTGAAGAATCTGGAAGCACGTTTATATTTAATCTTCAGAACTCTAGAGTTCGGATCCTTAGTGACTAACGCATTAGCCCAAATTTAATAAGCCTGCCGTTTGCCAGCTGCTGCAGCCCTGACAGACGCATAAAACCAAGGCCGCGATCTGCCACTAAGTGGTACCACAGAGCTTGGTATAAATAGTTCCATGCCCTGAAGTATCACATCAGCAACAGCCGCACGCAGCGCAGTCACTAGGATTATTGGAAGGGAAACAAATCGGTCCCCACGGGCAGGATGCAAAAAAGGACCGCATCCCATCTGACTTGTAGTGCCAAATGCGCCGAGTAGCAAGTCTTGTGCGAGCTGGACGTTCAATGGGCACCACATTCCGTACCAAGCAATGATCAGAGGACCCTAAGGGAGCCTCAACAGTGACCTGGTACTTTCCAGGATGTGTAGTCAGTAGAAGATCCAACAAAGAGGGCATGTGGCTGTCCACGGCCGGTAGACGAGTGTGAGTCTTGACCAATTGGGATAGACCATTTGCCAGAGCAAAGTCAAACACAGATCTCGGCGCGTAGTCGGTGGCACGTGACCTTAGCCAATCGGCATTGTGCGCATTGAAGTCCCCGAGGACTAGGACTTCGGCGGAGGGAGTCTGTGAAAGCAGATCGTCAATCTTCCCCTAAACATGGCCCAAGAGTTGTTCCGTTTCTGCTTTACCCCTATGGGACCTGTAGAGGCACCCGTAGACTCTGACATGGTTGTCCATGTCTACGTGCAGCCAGAGTACAGACAGATCCCGACCTTCGTAAACCTGAAGGGGACGGTAGCAAATATCCTCCCTTACGAACACAGATACCCCGGCGTGTGGTATACAGGGGTGTACTAGTTTATACCCGGGGTATGACAGGTATGCTGTGTCGCCAGGTTGAGATATCGGCGTTAAAAAACCTTTATTCAAGAACACCGGTTCCGTTAATCCATCATGATTCCATTGCCTTTTACCATCGTATATTTTTTTTTAGATTCTCTATATTCCTACGGTAGCCGGTAGTTAATTAGCCGGTAATTACTTAATTTAAGTTTTAAGTATATTGTTACCATTTTTGGCTTAAAAATATTATTCAATTCATGTATAAAAAAATCGAAAACTTTATTATATACTTTATATGAATTATCATATATATTATATTATATATGTATACACATATTTTATCATTAATTACATTTTTTTAATCACTATTTGCGCAACATTATTTAAAGCAAGTTTAAAGTAAGGATTAAATTTTTTTGTAATTGGTTTGTAAATAAATTTTTGGGGCATGAACTCTTTTATGATTCTAATATAATTTATTTTCATTGTAATAAAATTGCCAAAACTTCAATAGAATGGAAAATATTCAACATTTTACATTACATCCAGCTTTTTCGGGTATCGCTTTTATTTAAATTACAATGTATACAATATGTTAAAAGACATACCAATTCGTCTGGACATGGAATGGATTGCATAGTTGAAAAGAGCATTGTCATTTTAAAAAGTGCATACATTTGGAATAAACAAAGGGAATTCACGAATAGAATTCGGTAAAAAGAGTTGTTTTCTCTTTATACAACATAAATCGTGGGTACGTTTTCTATCGTTTTACAGAGAAGGAAGTGAAATAGAAAGCTCGAATTATAAGCAACTTTTTTATACGCGTTTTTAAAAAGTTTCATTCATTTCATTGAAGTATGATAAATGCATAGTAAAAATAATATGCATGTTACTCGTATATGTTGCTTTAATCCATGTTTAACCTATTTTTTTATCATTAAATTGATACTTATGGCACACAGGTTTATTATACTTGACAAAATAAGATAATTTACTACATATAATCTAAATTAAGTCAATTATAAAGGAATTTCCACGTTTCGGTTAAAGGACAACATATCTTTATTCTATATCCTGTGACGATGAGAAGGGCACTTATAAATCTGGTAAAGTAAAACACCATGAGAAAACATGTTTAAAATAAATATAAGTTAATGTAAAATAATCATTATTAAAAGCCTTTGTTGTCCTTTTATACGTATTTTTTTCATCTAATGCCATTAATTATCTTGACTTATATCTTCTTGTTCTTATTTAAATGAGCTCGAAACAAAGATAAATAATAAATAATATATCTCAGTATTTTGTTCCTCTCAATGAAATTATACTTTACTAATATTTGAGAATATTTTTAATTGTGTTGAGGAATTTAACGAAATATCCCATTTCTGCATTCTTCACTCCATTGTTTTAAACCTTAACAAATATTTCAATTATATAAGAACATGTATTTATCGATTTGTTGTTTTTATTAAACGTTTGTTGTTTGATTTGTTTGGGCACCTTTTTAAAGATAGTTTTATATTTTATCCGTCATTGCTTCTACTAATTTTGATTTTATAATATTACATTATTATTTTTTAGATTTTATTTAAATATTATGTTCGCGATAATAAAATACTGTTAAATCTGTTTTATTCCTAAAAAATTATAAAAATAAAATATTTAGTTACATTCATTTTTCTGATTTTGAACGTAAAATTTACAAAAATGATTTTAAAAACACACCTCATTTACAACTTTCCAAAATAATTGCTAACGAAGAATTAAAAGAAAAGTAACTTAAATATGTGTTCCCTCATTTGAATACATTAAAACATACATTTTAAAATATTTTTAAGCGTTATATGGTTCAGTCGTTACGTTCGTAAACTCGGTGAGGGGTTTTTGTTACATTGTACCCATTTCACTTCGTTGTGGTCAAACTTGGAACAGAAGCAGAATTACATATTTAGGTGATTAAAAACTCACATATGTTTGTGTGATATAATGGTAGAAAAAACTTTGAATATTATATAAAGCCCTGTTATAACAAAAATGTACGTTTATTATAATGTAATGTATGTAAAATGTATGTTTCTTGGTCCGTTTTCTAATAATTATTAAAAACTCCTTACCTCAGTCGCTTATCGGATGTAGTTTTGTATTTTTTTTGTTATAAAAAAAAAAATAAATGTTTTTTTTAGGAATAAGAGGGTAAAAGAGCACGTGAGTCACTGATGACGAGTGATCACCTACTCTTGCAACATCAGTGGAATCGCATTGCTGGTCTTAGAGGAAATATCGCCGAAAGAAGTTAATTCTATATCTTAGAGAAGTTCTCGTGGAGAAAGTTCCTTGAAATCAGCACAGTAGAAGAACACCACGCATCCAGCAGCAGCAGGCGGTGACGTGCTGTGCCGTGATGAAATTCGGTGTCATATTAAATAATAAAATATTAAATACCATTAACAGCGATAGACTAATGCTATTTAATTAAAAGTTGATCTATTCGTTTGCCTGTGTAACTATAATTACTTTTAGTACAGTCAATTACTTTTAATTGCCTTGTCTAGAAATATTATAAAATTTAAAATATTTTATTATATATACGACGTTTTGTTTTAAGTAGATTCTCTCATAAATATTTCAATATTATTATAAAACAAATAAATAACTTTAAAAATAATAAACCTTCTGAGCCTATAAAGTTGTTTTTGTCGTAACATTTCATGAAATCGTATTTCCATTATAAACGTTGTCCCTGATTTTCTATTTCACAGATCATTTGGCGATGTCTTTTAAACTTAATGTTATTGACTG
Source organism: Melinaea marsaeus rileyi (assembly GCA_918358865.1). Lineage (NCBI taxonomy): Eukaryota > Metazoa > Arthropoda > Insecta > Lepidoptera > Nymphalidae > Melinaea > Melinaea marsaeus. The sequence continues at coordinate 6,121,676 of OU911095.1, read as the reverse complement.
CTCGTCTACTTTGTTTCGCTTTCTTAAAGGAATATTTGCTCCATTATGGTTTTTTTGACAATGTTGTATATATTAATGTTATGGTGATAATAAATCAACCTTACTTTTTAAAAATGTTGGTAAGCATATTAATAAACAATTTAAAACATTTTATAAGAATAAGGTTTGTTTCTATTTGATAATACTGAAACCACAGTAATAGTCATATTACTCTAAATCGAGGTGTAATTGCCTTGAAAATGGTACTTAATGACCAGAGCCGAGGCAATATCTCGAGAGAGTAAATCTAACGTAAGTGATACCCTGATGCCGACTAGAAATAAATCGGCGGTCGATTTTCTATCGCCCCGATCTGATATAGATACAGCATTAGGATATTTGGATATTTTTTAGAATTATAATATATTTTCTGTTTGTATTAAATAGAAGACATTATTAGAACTGTAGTAAATATTTTACTCGACCAAATTATTAGAAAATAAAATAAAATGTAATACGATAGAAAATATATAATGATAGATAATAAAATATTTTGCTAGAAGTTTCTAGTTTCTAGAAGTTCTAATTGAATTCTAGACTGATCAGTTGATCAGTCTAGAATTCAATTAATCTTTCAACCTTTCATTTGCTATAGATTACTGGAGCAAGTGGTTGTAATAGACTGAATACCCGAAATGGAGAATGATTAAAATGATTGAATTAAATCAAAATTAAAATGTATCCTTTAAATAGTTTTTATTTTTGACAAACATTCCCTCAGTGAAACATTCATGTAGACTTCGATGGTCGTATTTTTTTTTCTTATGATAGTATTATTAGCTTTTGTGGTTAATAATGGTAAGAGTTAATTTGGTTTACATTTATTGTATTTCTATTCTGTGTGCTTTTTTTTTACTTAGATTAGTAGATGATAATGTAGTTTACGATAAAAATAATTCTTAAAATCGGTTTAGTATTTTTTGAGATAGCCCAATACATAAAGCACACAATCAAACCTTTTCTCTATATAATATTAGTATAGACAATTTTTTTTTAAGAGTATATGAAATATTTGGTAGTTATTAACATTTTTAACAATATTTTTAGCAGCAAATGTTTAAAAATTCCTTAATTTACATTTATTTTACAAACTCACAGCACATAAAGTTCCCTTAAATTCTTTCACACATTTTCTGGTGTGGTGGTAATGAGCGTAAAATAGAATGGCATTGTTACGGAGATGAGTTAAAACATAACTTTTTATATTTAATTTTTAATTTTACTTCATAAAGTTGTAACAATAAAAAATAATTGATTTATTGTTTGATTGTAAATATTATTTATTGTAAAATACAATTTGTATCAAATAGTGAAGAAGTAATATCATATCTTTTTATTATCATAACTTTTTATTAATTTAAAATATTAAGTAATAAAATTCAATGTTATCTAACGGACCTAAGTGACATGTTTGAAAATTTAAAATAACCAACGGTGAAATAAATCTACTAACAACAACAGGAAACGAATGTCTCGATTTAAATAGTTATTGATTTGTGCACTAAGTTGTGCCTAATAATAATGTGTTACAGTGTACTCAGGGGTAACATATCTATGTAATGTTAGTAATGCTTACAAATTTTACTTAACATTTTCAAACATTTTTTGAATGCAAGTATCATTAAGGTTGTTAACATTTAATTATATTTTTCACTGTAAGCTTCACTGCTAAAGGCTTGTTCACTCATCAATTATTAGCTGCACTTAATACCCACTCTCCTCTTCATAAATAACGGACCAGTGCGGCGTGCTGAACACCTGTCCACTTTTACAGAGTAAAAACATGACGAGGATAAACGAATTGCTCAAAATTGTATACTGTAACCTTTCCAATTTAGAGTTTGAGTGTAAGCAACCCCCTGGTTACTTTAAATGAAATATCCAATTTAATATTCAAGACTCAATTTATTAATACTTAAATTTAAATGAATACTATAAAACATATGCTAGCTAGACTCAGGTAAACAACTCAAATACTTATATTGAACAAGATCTTAAATTAAAATCAAAGGCGCCACTGACAATGGACAAGTGAAAATATTTACACAGCCCCCTTGTTTGTCAGTACAAGACTACAGTCAAACACTTTTTCTTCAAATATATTAATTTATTGTGTAGAACAATTATATATAAAGTAGTACAACAGCAGATTACTTCTTAATATTTAACGTGGATCAGTCATTTAAAAGCAGATCTCACATCCACCTACAGCTACAACAACAGATCAGGAAGCAGAACATGCAGGTCCCGACATCCTGAAGTAAATACATATAACTTTTAACAAATGTTAAAAAAATTATGATAAAAAAAACCTCCTTTAATGTACGATATATAGGTTAAAATACGAAACAGTACTAATCACGCCGTAATCTATTCAAATAATATCAAATTATAAAACCTTATGGAGGAAAAAGGCTTCACAAACATTGCTACTGCCTAAGTTGACTCCAATTGTCAATAGGGACAAATAATGAAATAACGCAAACTAAAGCATTAAAGAAAGTTATGAAAACTAAAGAACACCTCCTAATTTGTAGTGAAAATTCAAATTACTTACCATATGTCCCTCAAAAAACTATTAAATTGACCGGGAAATGCCGGCAACACGAATTATGGTTAATCCATAATATTTAATCAACCCTGCAATAATACACATGTATAATTAAAAGGAACAACGACTTATAAGCGTTATTAAGAACACTAATTACTACCCCGATTACCGGAGGCTAATTAAAAAAATATATCGTAAGTGCTTAAGACGGAAAAAAAACTAGAAAAGTTGAATTCTAAACAACCAATAAGCGAATAGTGTTCCTACATCCTGCAGAACGTCAAATTAAATGTAGGTAAATTCTTAATTATTCTTATCTTAATCATTCGAGGACCCCAAAGCATCCTAAAGCTGGCAACACCTAATTTTCTAAAATAGTACGAAATGTCACAGACTATTAGTCTTTTGAATACCTGTCAATATATATAATTAATCAACCTAACCACAGATAAACACCATAAAAATTATGTGTGACTAAGTATAAAAATTAATACAGAAATGAAATTTCTACGTAATTACTACTACGATACTATCTATTTGAAGTCATAGTAATTAACATTTTTTTATATAAATTGTAATTTTAATCTTTTTTTATAGTTTTAAATATAATAATGCTTTGTACAAAAGTATTTCATATATACTTGCGCGATTTAAATTAACCCCAAAAAGAATAAATAATTGAAGCAGCAATTCTTCCAAGTTTATTCTCCATATCACGACATCGAGAATGAGAAGTTTTTAAATTATTATTCTTTAGATTTTTTTAATACTCTGAAGTATTCGATTTTGAAGTGTTTGCTTCATCTACAATATGTATTCCGATGTTTATACAAAAAAATTATCAATCCTATTCACATATAAATTCAAGCGATATATATTATTTTAAAGAAATGAAGAAAGAACAGAATGCATGAACAACGTGAATGGTAAGATAATAGAACAAGTGAATGAAGTGGTATATTTGGGAAGTATGTTTAGCAGAGACGGCCGATACGAAATGGATGTGGAAAGGCGTATTGCTGCCGGTAACAGAGTTAAAAGTGCTTTGGCTGCATTGTTGAGACGGCGAAACGTCAGCATAGGTGCCCGTTTGGCTGTACACAATGCAGTTTTGCTACCGACGCTGTTATAAGGCAGCCAAACGTGGGTAACACAGAAGAAGAATGTAAGATAAATGAATGCTGTGGTGATGCGATCTCTTCGCCGAATATACGGAGTCAGTTTAGCTGAACGAATCCGCAATGAAGAGATCCACAGAATGGCAGGTACTAGCGAAGATGTCACGGTGAGAATGAAGAAGGACGTGCTCAGGTGGTTTGGGCACGTCGAGCGAATGAGTGATGAAAGAATGGTAAAAAAGACTTATACAAGAAAAGTGAGCGGTAACAGAGACAGGGGGAGGCCTCGAGTGACCTTCGAAAACTCAGTAGCTACGATACTGGAGGAAGGTCACGTAAAAAGCAGGAGGACCTCCCGGAGGGTATGTATGAATGTCTCTGCTCGAGGCGAAAGAGGGATGCAGGGACCGTAGCGTTTGGCGCTCCGTCTGGCTACCCCGCAAGAGACATGGCGTGAAGCTAAAATAAATAAATAAAATATATTATTTTAAAGCAGATTTAAGGAAAAAATTAAGTGCACGACAAGGAAGCGGAGATATTTTATATTTTTTATGTTTTGCTGATAATATTAGAGAACCTGTAATGGATTCATCTATCAGAAAAAATATGGATATTTTACATTTATAATCACTACTTATAGTGTGAATGCAATTGTAGTGAAGCGCTAAAACATATTTTGTAAATCATTGTAATGGTTTAATAATTTTTATTGAATGGAAGAGTATTTATTTTTCGTATTTCGTCATAGTTAAAAAAATAATCCACGGAGCTGGTAATTAAGAGATCACTTTCAGTCATAATACGTCTTACAATATGTAATATTTAAAACACTTTATAAATTTCAAAATTGTATCTTCTGCCAGGACTGAATTTCAAAGTCTGAAGATCCTGGGGCAACGAACTAGTGGAGGCCCCTAATTATGAATTATGTTGCAATTTTTTTTCGGTCGTCTTACAAAAAAATATTATTGTGAGCAAATAAAATGATTTCAATAAAGTATGTAGTAATTTGTTAAAATGATATACAATTGATTATAAACTGAAAAAGAAAAACCGTAAAATTCGCTGCCCGACAAAATTTGGGTATTTTTTTACCTTTTTCTTAGGTAACAAGTATTCTTTACAGTTATAAGCAAATGCTCAAAGTAGTATGCCTTTTTAAAAGTATTAAAATTGTAGTAAATAGCCATATTATTCAAAATCGATATGTAATTTTCTCGAAAATGGTTCTTGATGATCAAAGCCGAGGTAATATCTCGAGAGAGTAAATCTTACGTAAGCGATATCCTGATGCCGGCCAGAAATAAAATGGTGGTCAATTTTATATAGCCCCAGATTTAATATTGAATGAGAAACCAAAGATGGATATTGGAAATGCCAGTTATATTTTCAAATATGATTTGCTTTTTATTTATTAGTTTTTTATTTAAGAAACATTTAAAATACCAGGTAAAGAGTATAGGCAACTATGGCAGTTGTAATTTAATTATAAATAATAAAATATACAGATGTTGTTGTTTTTATGAAATTTGTAAATAAAAAACTTAATTCGTTTTCATTGTAAAGTTACACACACATGCTTGGCAAATGATAATTTGAACAAAAAAATAATAAGTAGCATTTGTAATTCTTCTAAATAATAATAATAATAAAAATAATTTATTTCCTTAAACACATGTTTTATAAAAATGCATTTATAGAAGAAGTCTTATATTAAGCATAAAAATGTCTGTAACAGGAGACTTCACTGTCCCATATTTACAATTATGTGTACAATAATCTAGTATTACAATTAATTAATTAAATATGTTTATGATGTATATGTATGTGTACGTGTACGTGTATTTATATTATTAATATTTAGTTTGCCACTAAACAATTACCCACTTTTAACATAAATGAGATATCTTTTGAGGTATTTGTATTTTTTACAGTAAATTGTAAATGACGATACTACTCGTGAAATACCGTCGTCTTGGTAACGAGGTTCGTAAAACGTTTTCTACATGTTATCTCAAAAAAATGTATGATTAATGTTTTGTACTTTTAGGTTAGAACAGGCTTAGCTAGAGTTTTATATATTTGCTATAATAGATCTTCGGAAGCTTCATGCCTATTTTGTTTATTTTCTAGTTTCTTAATAGTTCAATATGATTATGCGAAGATAGTTAGCTACGACTAATATATAAAACAATTAGTTTTTCCACTTTATCAAGAATTAGGTATATACAATCAGAGTTTTGCAATTTGAGACTTTAATGGATTTTTATATTTAAATTAATATTAGGTTATAAGGTAGGTATTTTGAGCCTAAGTAAATTTTTTTTCAATCACTAAGCCTTTCTCAAGTTTTGCATTTTTTTACAATAGCCGATTTGTTACCTGCAAATACAATAGTTGTAGCATCAGGATATGAATAGATCCTACCACTTTCAATCAGCAATTTACACAGCTCGTTGATGTAAATTAGAAACAGTATGGGCCCAATTACACTCTCTTGTGGAAGACCAAAACGTAATATCCCTGCTTATGTTTTATGCAATTTTGATTCTCGACTTATGATTTGATAAATAGCTTTAAAATAGCTTTAATATTATACCTCTTATTCCTATCAAACCTACCTTACGTATTTACGAGACGACATCAAAAGCCCTTTTTTAAATTATCAAAGATCAATATATATTTAACTTGCTTCAATTTTATATTTATGTGGGTAAAGTAATAACCCTTGGTACAACAATTTTTCTTAAATTATAGACATCGCAGTCAGTACTGAATTTGGTCTATAATTACTTACCTCATCTTTGATTCCAATTTTATAGATTGGTGTAATAATTGATTTTTTTAACAAAGTAGGGAAGATGTTGAAGTACAGGTTGCATAAATGAACAATAATTGGAAGTAATTCTTCTTTATTTATTTTGACGAAACTCATCGAAATGTTATACCAGCTGTAAGCCCGAACTTCAGCTATATCTGTATCTAATAGCCCAAACGGTGTCCATAATGAGTCACCAGATAAACTAGTATCCGTATTATTTTGGCTCGAATTAAATAAAATATTTTTACCTCCACCAAATTTTCTTATGTACGTAGATCAATACTATATATAGTCTGAATTTGTCTAGTGTCAGTTACATTTTTTATATTACTCCAAAGTTTTGTACTGTTTCTCGATCTTATTCACATTTAAGTTGATTGTAATCATTTGAATACCTCTTGTAACTTATTTATAAAATTTCACCGTTTTTTATACATTTTAAAATGCCAGCACTTATTCATGGTTTTATGATCCTCTTACTTTTTGGTATGTTTACTGTACTTATGCTTTTTCGAGAGATGCGATTATATTATTAGTTAAATGTTCTATTATTTCGTAAAAATCTTTATTAAAAAACAGAGCGTTAATATTTGTATCTAAAAGTTTCTTGAATGCCAATCCAAAATCTATACTTCTTTTTATTTTCATTATGTTAATAATTGGTTGAACCTTAGTTAGATTAAGAAAAATGTACATTATTCAGTAATAGTTGTATTCAGTACTGCAATATTGCTCATATTTACTTTATCCTTTTATTTTTAAGTCTTACCATAAAATGGTCTATATAAGTGTAGTTCTTTAATATGGTAGAGAAGGCATTCCCTGCCATGTTAACATGGTCGGGTATTTTTGTCTATTGCTACTCTATATTGACTGTTCGGATGATGATAACAGAAGGATTATATTGGTATCACCACTTAAAATTATATAATTATTTGATTTAACGGATTCGACGTAAATCTAAAGAGTTAATAAATAGATCCGCATTCGTATTTGAGGGAGAGCTATACCTTCCTAATATCGAGACATCATCCACTTTCATTTCTATAGCAAAGGCGTGTGTCAGTCATATTTCCTGTAGTCTTAGTTCAACATTTTTATTTATATGAATAGTTGTATGGAATGTTAAGTAATTACAGGTAGGACTTTATTAAAATTAATATGACTTTCAGTTAATATTGTAATATACGGAGTAAATTATCCGCTGCTACTGATTTAAATCCGCGAGATGGAAAATCTATCTTGGTAAATAGATATTGTAGTTAATTATTTTTTTCCAAACTTATTAAGTAAAAAACAGCCCAAAAATACGCATTGCGTTTTACTTGGAAATATAGGTTAAAACTTTACATTAAGCTTTAATTAAGAAAGACAGATAGTCTTAAGCTTAACGAAGGCGGAGAAATTAAAGATTAAAACACTTTGTTTGTTATTATAACAAACCAACAACCAAATAACTGAAACGATACATATCTAAATATATGACAATAAAAGCTAGTAAACTTTTATAAAGTCCAAAAAACTAAATTTTAATTTAATTTAAAATAATATATGACAGTATATAAATATTGAAAGGTTTCGACAGTATATAAATATTTAAACGAGTCCATGCATAAATATGTCTCTCTCTTTAATAATATAATGAGATTAGAATTTCAAAAATAACAATGAATAGCTACTTTGTTAGATTAATTACATTCACATTTTCGCGTAATTGAATACAAGTGGCAGCACTCAATTGACTTGTGGTTCTAAACAAAATAGCCGGTTTCATTACAGAGAGATTGGACAGCACTCATATCGTTATTTTGTCTCCTCTTGTGCTACATTGTTAAAAAACGAAAACCTACAGTGTATATATCAAACTTAGAATAGTGTGCAGTTTAAATATCAAACTTGGTTGAGGTAAAATTTAAATTCAAATTGAAAATATCCTTATTCAAGTAGGTCTTTACAAGCAATTTTATTTGTCAATTATCATGTTTTAAAAAGGTCATTGTAATTATTCCGTAAATAGGCTACCACCAGCTGGCCAGAAACCGACAGTTGATATTTGAAATAATTTTATTAATGTGTGATAGCTTTTTTTATAAAGTAAAAAAAAAATAATTTCACGAGCACCTACCCATAACAAAGTACCGTAGTATGTTGTCATACTATGAAAATAACTAAAATAAACGAGGCGAGTCGTGTCCGTTCATTGTCTTTCTTTTTTAATTGTCAAGACGGCCGAACTAAGTTTGCCTGCAAGTTTTAAGAGATGGGTTGATGTTGTTGATAAGTTCACTGAAACTATTGATTTAAAGTTACTAATAAAATTAATGAGAACAACAACACTCAAAACTTTACTGTAATGGAGCAAGCTACAACTTTGACTTTTTACATTAGCATTTAAGATCAAATTATTAATTTAGAACCAATGAAGAATACGCGACAGAGCTCTGTTTACTTTATTATATGTAGTTTTATAACGCTCAATTTTAGAATAAGGGAATTACCATCAGCAGAAAATATAATGACACGTAAAGCTTTTACGAAAACGAGCAAGTTATTAATATAAGGTAAAAATAAAAACTGATCTAGACCTTTAGGTGAGAGGCATGTGAATAAACCTGAATAATTAATTTATTTGCTTCCAACAAAACATAATTGAAATAAAAGTTGTTGTTGTTAAGTTTCTAGTTCCTTTATAATTACAATTATATACTAATGTAATCATATTATATGTATGTATATGTAACATGAAATTTCCTTGCAAATATACATAAAATGAATTAATACTTATTAACTTATATTCCGATGCTGTACACTTTGGAGTCTGATTGATGACAACAATTTAAGCTACATATAGTTAATAAGAATGTATATTCTCTCTCTCAATTATTGTAAATGGTTTATCATCTTCATAAAACAATAAATTGTAGTTTAAATTTTTAATAAAACATATAAAAAAAAATATAATACATAGATAACTGAACTGCATACTAAACTGATTTGTAAATGTCTTTCACCGTTGGATAACTATGTTGTCTTATACCCTTGTCGGGGCTATTTAAATGATTAGTGCTGCCTAGCTATTTATTAGCAGTGTGTTTGCGATAAATATTTAGGAGTAAGTAATAAATGGGTTGCCTGGAAGAAATCACTTTAGTGATATGGTCGCCCTTTGCTGGTATTATTTTTTTTAATGTTTGGTATCTTACATGTATGCAATAAAGTTATTTGAATTAAATTAAAATTAATAAAGTCTGGACTTCGCACAGAAAATCTGAAAGCTCAACTTCCCTCATTGGCAAACAAGAAACCCTCCCTATTTAAAATCGCTTCTTGGATTTTGGTCGGGTTGCCCATCGTGCCTAGGGTAGGCAAAGTATCGAAATTTACCGACTTGCGATTCTCGGGATGTTGCAAGAGTTCGCGGGTGGCAGTGATCATTTATCATTAGTGACCCTCACGCTCGTTTTCATTCCTCTTTTTTATTTTAAAGAACTTGGAACACAGATAAAGTTTATTTTTTCGCGTTTATTTTAATAAAATAGAAGCTAATTTATTTTGATGTCTCGTAGTTACTAAATTAACAATTCTGCAATATATATCCATAAAATTATCAGTATATTAATTGAAATGTTTTGTTTTTTATATACACAATAAATGTACGTATAAACTAGTTTCCTACATTCAAAAAAGCGTGCAAATCAAAAGAGGTTGTCTCTCTTTGTAAGGTACCCTTTTCTTAATGGTTCCATCGGGGTAGTGCAGTTGAAGGCGCAAGCAATCGCAAGCCGGTTTACAATGAAGAAATTAATTAAATACAGAATGAGCAATTCCTCTTTAAGAGCAGATTTTGAATCTGCGATTTTTGGATCAGTCGCTCTGAAAACTAAGTTTACGTTTAATAACTTGCCTTGACGAATTAAGCATTATTATTATTTATGCTTGCACATATTTTTAAGTTCTAATTCTTCAGTGAAAATTAATAAACTCAATTGAATTGAAATATAAACAACATTACCATTGTGCTCATTTTTAATTTCTATAGACATTTGTATTTTTGAACTATTTTTGATTCTAATATTCATGTTATAAATGACATTACATGTGTGTGTATTTCTTCGTGTGTTGCTTATATTTAAATTATAATATAATTAATGTATTAAAACACATAACAATCGTTTTTAGACTTAGTAATGGATCGCAGAGTTCAAAATAGTGTTGTCTTTTCAAAAAGTACATACATTTCGGCACATACAAAGAGAATTCATGAATAGAATTCGGCAAAAAGGGTTTTTCTCTCTTTATACCACATAAATCGCGAGTGCGTTTTTCTATCGTTTTATAAAGGAAAGTGAAATAGAAGGTCAGAATTATTAGCATCTTTATTTATACAATTTTGTAAATATTTTTAACGTCTCTTGACGTATAACATTGAAGTTATAAATGCTTATTAAAGCATTATATTAAAGTTATATGTTGCTTGGTCAGTGATAAGAAATGCAATTTATATTAAAATATGTTTTTTGTCTATTGAAATAAATAAGCAATATTTTAAACATTTGTTTAAATTTTTGTAATACTTTTTACTCAGGATTGCCTTAGTTAAATTATTGAAAAAGGGAAAATAACAAAACTATTAAGTTTTGCTATTTTCCCTGTTTTTATCTGACATAATATAACAAGATATCAGACTTTAATCAAAGAAGAACCTAAAGTGGATTGTTTTCTCTAGAAGCAATGGAAATTAAGACTGCCTGGCATTCATTTTTCTACTACTACTCCCCTGCGTATCAAACTTTATTTGAATTATAACTTATCCAACAGGTGTGATATATTAGAATTTAGGTAATATAAGATAATTTATTCTATACAATCTAAACTAAATCAATTATAAAGGCATTAATATGGTTCGGTAAAGGGATAACTTGCTATAATCTATCCTTTCTCTCGAATGAATTGACAACGCATACAAAATATTTTATTTTATTACTGAAGCTGAAACTTAAGCTTAAAGTTTTTTTAGAATTATTTTCCGTAAACAATATGACTTATTTTCTTTTAACCACCGAACGGACTTTTTAGGTTACTTGTCTTCTAATATTGTTGACGTTTGTTTTAGTGGTGTTTGCTTTGTCAGATTTACTAAGGTATGCGGAGGTTCATGTTTGACCGTGTTAACAGAAACTGGTGGGAATTACATCTCAATGTTCTCGATACGAGAGCGGTCTTTACCATCATACCAGATATTTGCTTAATACGAGAAAATGTCTGGTGTGGTGGTGAAGATCCATTAAAAACAAAATGGGTATAAAAACAAGAAAAATATGATTATTCTGATAATAAGTACGTAATTATGACCACAGTTACTCTAGATCGCGTATGAATAAGTGAGATGGCCAGTGATTGCGTCTGAATTATTCAGAGGGGCTGACGTTTTTGTACACATAACAAATATAATCCTTCACAGAATGTAACTAAAAACTTGTGTAGCTTGTGTAGCTTTTTGGCTGAAGTAAAGAATCCAATAGATACTTTTTTATCTTTTGCAAAAAGTAATATATATATATATTAAAACAGTATTTTAAAAGTAAAATAATAAGATTTTGTACTTACAGAACGTATATACAACTCTAAACAACGTTACCTTCACAATATTATATATTATTTTGCACCGCTATCGTTACTAAATAAAATTATAAATACCTATAAACTTTTCCAGTGCGACATATTTTAATGATCAAGGCTTAAATAAAGTATTTTCGAACCTGATAAAGGAAACACCGTGAGAAAACATGTTTAACATAAATATAAGTTAAAATGTAAAATAATAATTACTTGTTACAAAAAATAATAAACACAAGGGATACGTACTCGTATCCCTTGTATTTATTACTTCTTTTATGGGATGCCATTAATTATCCTTATTACTTCCTATTCTTTTCGTACTCAAAAGAAATATAAATAATATATCAATGTAATAAAATTACCATCCTTTGAACTAAAAAAAGCTACAATTTTTTGTTATATTGCGGTCCCGACAATGAGAAGGTTTTGAATTTTTGTTGTGAACTAATTAATGAATCGCACTGTTTCAGCATTCTTAACTTCGTTGTGTCATTATTTTGTCTCACGTCATTACCAATGGTCCAATTGTTAAGACTAGATTTTAAATTGGTGATGTGTTTTAACAACACTGTGTTTTAATTGATTATTCTATAACTATATGTTAAAATAATATACCATCATTTACGTAGGATATATATACACTTTAAGTAATCAAATATATATTTACAGTATTGAGATATATTCGTGATGACGTTAAAGAATTTTTTTTTAGATTTTTTTATATTATTTCGTTACTGTTAAAAAAAGTTTAATCAGTCTTTCAATTATATCCAAAATAATTATTACCGGCTGAGTCTAAATAACATTAGTTATTTTTTACATCAAAAACTATTTGATTTAAAATTTACGTGTATTGTGAAGTTCAAATAAAGAAAAATATTGACTCAAGAACTCTGTCAATTATCATATATATTATGTTTGGTAAAATAGAACTAGTCGTTGACATAAAGAACCAAAGATCGATCATATTGTTGAATTATTCAAAAGTCTGATAGCGAAATGATCACTAGCTTCTAAATTACTTTGATTACTTGGAAAGCTAATAGTCTAGGGAATGATGTAATATTACTAAGGTTAAATATTTTTTTTTGTAATCTACTGTCCACCGAGAACTAATCAGGAAAGCTGATTCTACCAATATTTCTACATGTTTTCTTGATGATTCTTAGATTAAAATGTAGTAGTATTGTAACCAATGTAATTTTATGAACACTTACGAATGCGAACGCGAATATTCTGTGAAGCTCTCTCCATACAAAATTGGAGGAACGATTCTCGGATCTGAGGCGTTGCATTTTGTGTTTTCAGAGGTCAAACGACAAGTCAAAACAGCGGCACTCCGCTTCACTCAAAATGTCGACTTTTGAAATACCTGGGGCCTTTATTTAAACCTATATACCATCTACTATCACCAGGAGACGACGCAGCCGGTCTTGTGGCTTTTACCATACCCCGGGTATAAACCTTGACATAATTTTACACCACTTGCCCGGGTATCTCTGTTCGTAAGGGAGGATATCTGGTACCGTCGATTTTGGAATTTTGAAGGTGGGGACCTATCAGTACTCTGGCTGTGCGTAGATATGTACGATCATGTCAGTATACACGTACCTCCACAGTTCCCATAGTGTTAATGTAGAAACGGATCATCTTGGGCCATCTAAGCAAAGATTTACGACCTGCTCTCACATACACATTTGATTACACATCCCGGAAAGTACCAGGTTACTGTCGAGGCTCCCTAAGTTCCTATGATGTTATCGAGATGTGTTCCGAAAAGCTATTTGATCTGTTGTCTGGTGTCGAATTTCATCACCGCAGAGTACATCAATTCCTGAAATACCATCCCTACCATTTGGCTGCAAGACGATCTTCTACAATGCGGTTTTCTACGACTTTTCTTCCACGTATTTCTAACATGTGGAATGAACTACTCTCGGTGATATTTCGGGTTGATACGACATGGGTACCATTAAAAAAGACGTATACTCCTACCTACGAGGCCGCCAACGCTCTTTCTATTTCCCTGATGAACGGATGAAAGAGTTCGTGGGCGACGGTAATCACTTAACAACACTGATTTGCATGAACGTTTGCTCTTCTCTAGCTGCTCTCCTCTCGAAATATAATATTCGAAAAACATTCGCAGAAATTTTTTCGAATGCAAATGCGAATATGCAAAAATATGAGCAAGCAAATAATAATTACAACAATAGAATTTAGGTATTGTTCACAATACAACCTGTAGGTATTAGCTAACGGATCAACTACTTTTCATACCCAAAGCTTTAGAAGACACTATATGAAATTAGATTACGTACCTCTTGATTTATATTTATGCTATTTTATTCTTTCAGGTTTACCTGATTTTGAAACATTAGTCTTTCATTTGTTTTGGCATCTTTCTGCAGACAATTCATAATTTACCAGCCCCGATTTAAAATTCTCCATCTTTCATCTTCATTGCCAACTATTACTTCACAATTTATTTCTTCGAAATTTTAATGAATTTTTACCTGCAACAAAATTTAAATTACAATCCTCTTTACAGAGTTAATCGATGGTCTGTCGAAAATCTTTTATTTTTATACAACCTCCATCTTATAATCAAGGAACTTTTATAATGCTTTTGCATACTAATTGTTCCCTGATTAAAAAATTAAATGTAGTGTATATATAAAAAAAATGTACATTTACTACGTAAATGCGCAATGCCGTAGTAAGACTATTAGATACTATCTTTCCTTAGTAATAGAAAAAAATAACAAAGTTAACCAATTGTTTAATTATTATTTGAAAATGAACAGAAAAACTTGCTTCCAATATTTGTTATGGATTGGAAGTTTTTCTTAAAAATAACTTATTTTTTATATCTCTATTGTATATTAACTACCTACTTTTTATATTTTAAAATGCTTTTTCAATTGTTATACGAACATACGTAATAAGTTTTTAGTCGCTTGAAATCAGGTCAGTTCTGCATCTGCTCAAAGTTTGACCGCAACGTTGCAAAGTGGGTGCAATGTACTAAAAATCCTTTCGCAATGTTTCTCATCGGATTTTTTTACATTAAGAACTAACCATATTTAAATCGTTTAAAATATTAAATATACTATAGTATATTAATATATAGAATATAGTTAAATATATATATTTAACTATACTCTACAATCAAATGAGGAAATACATTAAGTTGCTTTTCATTTTCTTAACCGTTAATAAATATTTTGGAATTACGTGAAAGTGGTATGTTTTTTAAATCTTTTTCACCAATATTTCGTGCAAGAACAGATTAGTAAAGTTTATAATAAAGGTCCATTACTAAATACAAATTTAATTCAATTTTTATATCCCATCGTAAGATTCTACAGGTTCTTTATTATTATTTTAATCTTATTAAAAAATAAATAATGATATTCCTGATTGCTGGTATTCTTGGTGAAGTAAAAATAAATAAAAGTCTACAAAGTTGTTTTCGTCCTAATATTTAAT
The DNA here is from genome assembly GCA_918358865.1 of Melinaea marsaeus rileyi. Classification (NCBI taxonomy): domain Eukaryota; kingdom Metazoa; phylum Arthropoda; class Insecta; order Lepidoptera; family Nymphalidae; genus Melinaea; species Melinaea marsaeus. The sequence goes on along the minus strand of OU911095.1, from coordinate 6,106,036 downwards.
GGAATCGTATTTCATTATATATATATCAAACATTCTGATTTTCTGTTTCACCGACCATTTGGCGATGTCTTTTAAACTGAATGTTATTGACTGCTTCTTCTTTGTTTCGCTCACTTAAAGAACTTTTGGCTCCTTAATTGTTTTTCGGATCAATTTTGATAAGAATATTTATTGCGTATACAAATAGTAACAAAAGTTAATAAGAGTAACCAATTTGTTTGACAATGACAATTTATTGTATAGTGTATTAATCAATTCCTTAAATATGTTGGTAAATATATTTATAGACTACTTCAAAAATAATGAAGAAATAGGTCTCCATTTCCCATTTGACCAATACTACTGAAACCTTAGTAATAGCCATATTACTCTAAATCGAGGTGTAATTGCTTTGAAAATGGTACTTGATGACCAGAGCCGAGGCAATATCTCGAGAGAGTAAATCTAACGTAAGTGATACCCTGATGCCGACTAGAAATAAATCGGTAGTCCATTTTCTATAGCCACCAGTTCGCGTAGAGTAATATACAGCATTTTTTTTAGAAGAATATATTTTTTTGTTTTGTGTGAAATATTTTATTTAAAAACAACAACAAAAAAAATGTTATTCTGTATATTTCAGTAGATACGTCGTTCGAACAATTTATAAGAGATTAATTTAAGTTGTAGGTATTCATTAAACAAGAATATTTCGGCTCAATACAAAATATTGATGTGCTAGAAACCGATCCGTGTAGAATTCCATTAATCTTTCATTCTATAGATTATTAGAGAAAGCGATTGCAGTAGACTGAGAGCTCCATGAAGAACGAATAATGGAAATAGATGTATCTTTTAAATAATAATCATAAGCACTTGCATATTTAAGAAAAGTAAATAGACAATTTATATAATAATTCTGAATAATTTGATGTGTAACTTTGAAGGTATCTGAGCAACCAGATGCTTATTTTTGTCAAAACTTAATTTTTAAAATTACCACATAAACGAATAACCACATAAATTAACACATAATTTTAATGAAAAGATTAATAAGTGTTAATCATGACAGACAGTCTTAATCTCCTAGACTTTACAAAATTACAGATTCAAGTACTTTATATTAAAAAACTAACTAGTGAAATCATTATTTGATTTTGTGTAGATATAAAAGTTTATTTCTTATATTTTTAAATAAAATATATATTTATAGTTTTATATTTTTTATATAACTAAAAGATAATATAATTAAAAGCATTATGTCAAAGTGTAGCTTAATATGTTATAATTAAACACATAAATATATTATTCTTCTATGTGAGGTCGGCAAAAGTATTCGAAATAATTAATGATAATGAAGGGTTCTACCCTCATTTATCATGCAACCACCAGACCACAGAATTGTGAATTGTGGAATTTCTAAATCTTTATGGTCAATGGTGTAATGAGGATTAAGTTTTTTAATACTTTCAAATCATCTCACATAATAGATAATAGATAATGTAATTGCTATTCATAAATAATTGTATTATTCCTTAAATACTGCACTGGTATAATTTAATGCAATGAATTAACAGGAAAGCGTTTTCTTGTAATTGGACACAGTTGGTAGCACTCAATTGGGATGAGGTTTCATTATCATTGAGATGAGATTATGGTTAATTAAGCATATTTTAAAAGAAACCTTTAACCAGCTTATATATTTTGTTGTTATAATATCTTTTTAATAATAAAATAATAATGGTTAATTTAATTAGAAAATATTCTATTGTATATTTTACTAAAATGTAATAACTTTAAAATCAATTAAAAACTTGACGAGTAATCAATTTAAAGTTTAAGCTTATAAGTTACTAATTCAGAGTTAGGCGAACGCGTCATAAACATAGTTCTCTACTTCCTAACTTGAGAATCGTGTACAGCTGACTTAAGATAAACTACTGCTATATTTCAAAGGGTTGCCAACTTCCAACCCTTAGGAAACCTTACTGATTTATTGTTATTTAAGTTATTATAAAGTGAGTTCATTCAGTTTTGGTTTATTAAAAATTTCAGTTTTTTACTTATAATTATAGTTAAGTGTGTTTTATTAATTACTATTCTATTGTTATTGTACGTAGTTTCAGAACAAGAATTAAGATGAGTTAAAAAAATCCTAAATCTACAGCTGCAATGCATCAAACAAAAAAAAGAATCGATAACTTATGGTTATTATTATGATTACTTTATGATAAGGTGGCATGGTCTAAAGCTGAGGGAGACCCGAAAGAGGTTTTTTATCCGATTAACCTTAATTTTTTTAAAATTATTGTCATTTATGCTATGATTTTTTTTTTCAAAAAATATTTTAATCTGTACCTAGAAAATGTAAAAAGAAAATATGTCTGTAAAATGTTCTACAAAACAGATTATTAGCCAGTCTGATATATATAAAAGGTGTTATGGAAGAAACCAGTGATTGAATATACTCACAATCCGGATCAAGACTAAATATAACTTACAATTTTGATGAAGTAAGGGGAAGTTTGATGGATAGTTTTATGCAGTATGCCTAAATCGTATATTTTTTTACAGGTTTAAATTATAATTAGGATTAATCTTTATTTATAATTCATACTTATTACGTTTTTAAGAATGGTATTATTTATAGAATAGAGACATGACACGAAATGATGATATAAGGACATGATAATGTATAAGGACATGGTACGTAAAATATTTAAATAAAACGATAATGGTAAAATTTATCTTAATTTTATTCACTCTTTAAAATCAATATATGAGACAAACAGAAATCGGTTTACAATTACATAAAGTTGAATCAATATTACTTTTCAGTTTTTATTTTAATTTCCATTATATTACATAAACCTATCCTGTACACGTCGTCGGTTTTCATTCTTGTTCATCACAAATGCAGCGCTTATCTTTCCATTCTCCAAACTTATAAATTTAATGTTCTAAAGGATTTAGAAGCGAATTATAACTTCACAACTAGTATACCGATGCTGTGGACTGCGGAGATAAGGTGATGTGTTTGTTGATTTACTTTGTACTTAATTTATTATTTATATTTGTCTCATTTATTATAACAGTAAAATCCTCATGACATAAACAAAAGTTCGTGTTATAAACCGTACAGTTAAAAAAATCACTATACTTTCATACAATTCTAGTGTCCCTGTTATAATTCGGCCGATTTTTAGTATCGTCCGAAGTAATTTCAAGTATTTTAGAAGGCACCAAAAATTTTTCTGTTGGTAATACAAACAATTTCGTCAACCGTATGTCGTTAACCATTAAGCGTCTCTGATTCTGAGACGTGTTTTGTTATCAATGAGGCCTGAGCCGTAGCATTCCAGGTTTTTATTACTTCATATAAGTTTAGTGACCCTTCTATTGACGTTGCGGCAATTTTCTTGTACGTTAAACTTCCCGCAATCATAATGTATATTGTATAGGTCGCCATTAAGACTCTCAGATATGAAAACACTTTATTCCAAATATTTTAGCTTATTAATTATGAAATTGAATCATCTTTAAAAATAAAATTACAATTGTTATTATTTTTACCAATTATTATTGTTAAAATCAGAATAGTTTAATAATAAGTAATTTCATATTTTTGTTAAAGTACCAACAATTGTCTAGCAGTTCACACCGTACTCAAACAGTATAAAAATCTATGCCAGCGATACGAGGCTCATTCTACATCGGTCGCTCAAAGGAGTAATATCCGATAGAATTACTGCTACATGGTTTTTGTAAAATTTACTATAAAATCTTGTCGTGTTCATTCTTTTATTATTTAAATAAACAACCACCCAACATCAACCATACTCGTTATGGAAGTCCGAGATCCGCGTCAGAGACCAGGTTTTAGGGCTCAATATACTGAGGAGTATTTTGTTCTCACATATACGAGTACACCTGAGATGGCTAGGAATATTATATTACATGAAATGTTAATTATGATATACGAAGGTATTATCTATGTTGTAAGTTATGAACCCACATCAATAAATATTTACATTAACCAAAGGTTTCTGGCAGAGACCCGTTGTATAAGATCTTTTGTATAAATTCTTTTTGAGAAATTTTTCATTATCAATATATATGGTACAAAAATATAAAAAAATAGTATACCTATTTTATTAATCAAAACAGGGGATTGATGGCGCTTACCTAAAAGATGTGGCCTAATATTCCAGTAAAATTATAATAAGATATTAAGGGGCGTTCTACATAAGAATAATATTAGATTATAAGTTAATTTAATGAAGTTATATTTATATAGCAATGTAACTTAATTTAGGAATTTCTAAACCTTTATAATAGATTTTAACAATAAGTACAGCGGACATCGACCGGTGTCATCACACAGCGAAAACAAGATGGCGTTGTCATATAAAATATACTGCGTTTGTACTGTTGCCGGGTATTGTTTTAGGTGTTCGAGTAATTCTTAGACATTTTATTGTTAACAACTTCTATATATTATTATAATTTGTAAACATCTTCTTCTCGATATCATAAGTAAGTTAATATTAACAAAACATAATATAATAAATACAAATACATATATGTATATACATATACAAATAAATATAAGTGTACAAGTTTTTGATAATTCGCTTCTAGCTTCATGTTAGACTTCATTTTCAATGAAACTCAATTATGTTGTATGAAAAGAGAAAACCGCTCTCCTAAATTCTATTCATGCATTCTCTTTGATAATTCGAAGTTTATGTACTTTTGAATGAAAGTTATTTGAAAGATACAATCCATTAAGAGATGCAGAAACGGTAAAAACCTTGTATAATGTAATTTAATTTCTAAAAGTCATTATAATTTCTGATCGAGAAAATAAAATACGTAAATTTAAATTATTGTTACCATTTATTTTTATAATGTTATTTTAAAAGTTTCTGTATTGAATAGGAAATAAAAAATACATTAAAATTACTCTTTTCCTATCGTTTCTTTTATATTTGACAATAAAAATAATACATTATAAACATTTATTTGTTATTCATTAATTGATACAATGTTAACGAAATAAATCATCAAGTAATTTCCAATGTTTCTATAAAGGGATAACATACATAATTCTGTCATGAATTCATTAACAAATAATGCATAAATCAAACTATTCCATTACCAAAGCTGGTAATACTTGGTATAGAGGTATCAGATAACACGCTATTTGGGAATTTGTAACGTCTCTTGATGTAATATTAAACAAAACAAATGTTCTGATATGTAGTTTAAGTTTAAGCCTGCGGTATAATGTTTACTTTATTATTATTGTTAGGCTTGTTCGGCGTTAGTGTGGACAGTGGGTTGATATGACGTCACTTCAGTTTCATAGCTAAACTTTTGATTACTTCAATTGTTACCCTCATTAAACCCTTGGACAGTACACATAATTTAAATGAAATAGTTTTGATTTCACTTAATTATAATATTTCATATATACTTATAATGACGCTGGATACATTTATGTAACAGCCAAATGTAGCTTTGTTGTAATTTACGAGATGGCATTAATATAAAAAATAACCTAACCTAATAAACCTGTATTAATGATCAGAATTTTTAATTTTTGAGAAATATGCAGTTTCTGCTTAACTGAAGCAGCACCGTTAAAATTAATATCAAAAATATATTATAGAAATTAATGTTCTATTGCAATTAATTTTTAAGGTGGTAATTATTTAAATATGTTTTCTATATAAATTAAGGAATCAAATATTGTAATATAAATTACTACTGCAGGTAAGAAATGATTATTTTGCACTCAGTTTTCAGTTTTATTATAAAGTTTTGTAGCGTAAGTAAAAATAATGTGGTAACTTCTCTCATTTTGTCGTAGTCGTATAAAAATATTATATTTTTTTTTAATTTTTGCCTTATTCCATGCAGATCCAAGATAATTTTATTGCTGATATCATATATCTTTTAATATATAATTACAACATATACATACGAGGCATCAATTTATCTTCTGATAATTTTCTTTCACATTAAAAGACCAGGCGTTAAACAGTTAATTTTGCAACATAACGTTATTAATCTTTAAACATAGAAAGAAAATTAAAGTCTGAACATATTATCGCCACCAAATAACATTCCATATAATAATATTTTTTATATTATTATTGTCAAAAAAACAAACTTATACTAGATATGTTCTATCCATCAAAAAATATTTGCACGACACTGATGGTACGACGCTCAACTTCTCATTGTTTACTTTTCCATTATATTTAGATTTTGGAGTACTTGTGTGCACAAAAAACTTTTCCTCCGCTTTATTTATTTGTTTTGGCGGACTTTTTGGTCTCTTATTATCTAAACTGTTTATATATCATTTGATATTAAAATATTTATCTCTTGTTCTTGATGACATATTTTCGATTGAATAACGTTGTAGGTGATAATTCTTTTGTATCTGTAATAAATAAGAGCTTCTTATAATAAATAACATATACAATTATATAATTTATTATATAATTTAATTTATTATATATATAACATAACATCACTACAACCATTACAGATTGCCAGGTTCAATCATTAACTCTGAACTAAAATTCCGTAATCGGTTGTGAACCTCCTGTAACTCAACTGTGTTGAATCGCGGAGAACAACTAATATGAATAATAAATGTTTCCTGCTATAGAATACTTTTAACATAGCATTATAATTAGAACTTAGGCTACTACTACTAGGCTTACGACTAACCATTTGTTAGGCTACTATGTTATGCTATGTATTGGAATAATAAAAAAACAACCATGTTGGACGGCCGTCTAAAAGTTATTATATTATTTCTAGCGAACAGTTTTTTTTTCATGATGAATTTTCCTCTAATCCGTTTATCACTGACGTTAACGTTTTTAAATTTTTATGATGTTCAGTTTAGTAGTTAGCGTAAAAAGAAACTCAGATTCGCATTTGTAATATTACTGAGGGTAAGCACAATTTCATATTAAAGTAGCTAGCTACTATTTAGCGATTTTAATTTTATATTTATATATTCTACTGCAAGTTGCACCGCTAAAGGCGTGTACACACTCATCAATTATTAGCTCCACTTAATGCCTACTCTCCCCTTCATAAATAATGGATCTGCGCGGGGAACACCTGTCCGCTTTTACAGGGTAAAAACGTAATGACCGAGACTAAACGAATTCCACAAAACTGTTTAAATTACTTACTACAAGTTTAAACAAAGTTTAGTTGATTGAAATTAAATGACTGAAATTTGTTTTTTTTTCATTTTTTAATGATAGGTAAAATTTATCAAAATATAGTTGAATAATTTCTAAATTTCAAATTATTATCATAATAATATTTTTAGTAATTAATTCCTAAGAGATTTCGTTGAGCTTGAAGCAGAAATAAATAACCTGTCAATGTAATGACCTAAGAATAATTTTTCTTTGAATTTAATAAAGCCGAGATTCTCTCACGACTATTTTCCGTCTCACGGCGTCGAGAATGCGAAGCCTTTTAATTTTTCTTCTTCGGAATTTTATGAAATACGCTATTCATTCTTGACTCCGTGGTATTGATTTTTTATTGTTCGCTCCATCTTCGACAGCCAAAATTTTTTTATAACTTATCTTTTAGTAGACAAGATCATTAATATCACTGTGTTTAGTGATGATTACATTTGACTACATTATTTTTAAAGTATAATATTTTATTTTGAATGCAGATTATTTTATTTTTGTACAGATTATTTACTTTACACTGAACGTTATGTAACTCCACTACTCATAGAAATTCAGTAAACAATAACAAAACTTGCTATGCTTAATTCCCATCATCAAAAATAAACAGCCTTAAAAATGGGTTAAAAAATATGTCTCACTAACTAACATCTAAATCTCGTCTGTCCGTGAACAAGAAATATACCAAAATATATTCATAAAACACTTTAAATGTAATAAATTATCATAGCATACTTTCGCTTTTTGCCGAGACGTACATTTTAGAAATTATTATTGAAATGATACGATATGATACGATATCATAGTATGTATTATGAAGAATGACTCAAATAAAAGCAAAGTTAGTACATTAAAAAAGAAATTGCTTGCTTTACGCTCTCTTAGTTGTATTTTTCAACTCAACAAAGAGCACGTTTTCTTGAAAAATATTAGAACTTTCTTGTTCTATTCCAAGAGACATTACAAAACAGTTCTTTTGTTTATAATACTTCTAATGGAAGCCGTCACATCTTTGACTTCTTCTTTTTCTTTTTAATATTCAATTTATTATTTATTCTTTATTGTACACCACAAAACATTAAAAAAAAAAAAATAGTGCCAAGAATTTTGGATTACTCACTCAGATAAATATTTCCTTTGTAAGTAATTGTAGGTAGAAATGTACAGCGTGTCTTCCTAATCACTCACTGAATGCCTGATATTCAATGGTTGTGATTTTAACGGAGCAGTAAAAACTATCGTTAGGGGTGTCGCTATTTCTGTACTTATTTATTAATACTTAAAGTTTTTGGCACTGGTATGAAATCGTATCGTATCTTATCACTTCGTGTCGAGTCGCATTGCACCGCATAGTATCGCAACTCATCTTAAGCCAGTGTAAGTGAAATAATGAATGAATTTAATGACTTCATAATTTTTGACACGTTGTTATTTGTTTAATATATTTAGTATTTTTAACAGCCTTTTATATTATTATTTTTTATAAAAATTGTAATTGATTATGAAAAACACTATTAATCGTTTATTTTAAGTTTTAAGTCTATCTAAAAGTTGTTAAAGATAGCAATAATAATAATATAATCCAGTCTATTTAATATACAATATAGGTATATATGTAAACAACATGTTGCAATAATGTAAAAATTGCTTTATACAATACACATATATATATATATACTCGTATATACTATATCGTATAAAGCAATCTTTAACTTGTTGCAGCATAGTGAATAAATGTAATTGTATACAACCACTTGTTGTCTGTCTGAGGTTAAACGTCTCTTTTATAAGCATAATATATTACGATTAATTTATTGTCAAGCCTTTTTGAACCTGACAAAATAATGAAAATGTTAACAGATTTTCATTATAAGCTCGTTAGAAATAATATTTAAATTAACCGTACAGAAACTATTTATAGATAGAAAAAGAGCATTGCGTAACATTAAAATCCCAAACCCTTTAAAATTGGACGGGTCAGTTAAGGGTAAACAAAAATAAAACAGGAATGGCTTTTTCTTCAGAAGTATCCACTTGGCTGTGAATGCGGCGCGAATAAATCACGGGAGAGTTGCTTTGTTCTGCAACGAATGCTTGTACTGTTCTATATTCCATGTGTTTTATGTGTTTTAAAAAACCCACAGTGAGTCCATATAATTTATTCAAATTATTGTAAAAAATCAACTTTACATTCTTAAATTAGCTTTAGAATATCTATCTAAATATCTTTACCTTATTTAGCATTACTTAAATTACGTTTAGATATTTTTGTAAATTAATGCTTCATTATTACAAATTTTTGTAATAAGTGTCTTATTTAAAGTACTGGAGTGGACAATAACACTAAAATCAACAAGAGACGTACTCTGCAAAAGGAAAAAATATAGAATATCCATTACATGCGGATTTCATCTTTTCTATAAGGTCGGCCACGATATCAACTTTTATTACAACGATCTTTCAAACTATCATGTTCTATGTCCATCTCGACTCGGTGCTATCACGAACCCTTAGAAACTGCTATAAGACATCTTTATGAAATATTGAACTTTCAAGTACATTCACAAACGAATTTAAACTTTAATACAATGCAATAGAAGTATATTTTCTTTAAGTACTTTTGTTAAACTTCAGAATACAGTTTTGACAGTTTCGCTGACGCTTGTTTTGTTCGGGAAACTTTACTTGTTTAGGTGTTTGTTTGTAGTTTGAGACATCATCAAAGTGAGGATTGAATTTGTTATTTTGAAAGTAATTTCTCAAGAGCCATCGAGCCTTTGCTGGAATAAGTTTTTGTATATAGTAAAAACAAAGTTAAGTTCTATTTTTTCATAATTGAATGCTTTTTTTAATCCTTTTAAGTAAAAAAAGAGAGTTAATTGTAATTCCATTGAGATATATATATACACACACACAGAAGAATACATAAACGTAATCACATTTTAAACAGGCTTACAACATTATAATCTTCTCTAAGGCTAAGGGTGCACCATTTTAGGAAAACCCGGTTCCTAATATATATATTTTGATTCCTTGATGTAATCCCAGAGATATTCTACAAATACGTGCTACTCATTTTCAATAACATCAATCTGAAACATGTTGAGAATTATTTTCATCGACAAAATGTACAAAAAGTTTCAAGGAGTGTGTCCAGTGCGCTCTCTTACGGCAAATACAATATCTATTTTCATAAAAGAGACCTACGCTAGAAATAAGTTACCTCGAAAGATAAATCTTTTTACCACCATTGCCATCCAAAATAGCAGTTAGAGATTCTTATGACCTCCACTCCATCTCCCGTTGTAGGAAGTTTTAAAGGAGAGCCTTTTTAGTATGTCATATAGACTTGATTTTTTTCTCTCTCTGACCTGATAAACAATAGACAAAGGCTGCATAAAAACGTTTTTCATCCATCACCTTCATCGTTCCACACTTAAATCTACACATGACGCTGTCGTCATCGTCGTCGTCGTCGTCAACCCTATGGGTTTAGGATGTTTTTATAGATTTTCCCTTTTAGTTTTAGGGGAACCCGGAAATCGTATATCGGTTCCGTGACCTATCGCCATTTAATCCGTACCGTTCTGAGTCTAAGCTTTAAACCCGCTGTTGCTTTAAGTCAATGTTGACATCGCTTTGTATATGTAAACCAAGGTAGCGAAAGTTGGAGCAGGCTGGAAATGGTAGTCCATTCAACGAAATAGGAACAAAAATGGATATATTGTCGACATCGGAGAACAAGTGCTCTATTTTGGTTCTGCTTATTTTCTATTTACTCTCCGGTTTTTGTTACCATTTTCCAAGTTAAGTCCACCCTCGCTGAAAAGGTGCCTGTTTCTTTTCGTCCAAAGACTCAGAGCCGACTCTTGGTACAAACCGATTATGGATTCGATTACTACACTAAAAGCATAATGTATTTTTCGCTAATAGTTATATTTTATTTAATTTAATCCACAAATTTTAATTTAATTTTAATTCTCGCTTTACATTTTTCTTTTATTGTTCATCATATCCATTCTTAAATATTTCATGATACAAGGAATAATTCGTGGAACGAGAGATGTTATTAAATATTCATAATACTATTTTATAAGAATTATAAAAATATATTAAAAGCGAAGGAAGACACACAAAGAAACTGTCTCTACGCAATGTTAACAGAGTTCACAGAACACCGAATAATCCGAACGGCTCTTCGCTGGACGCGGTTAAGGAGTTGATATTGGGTGGTTCCGGATCAAAGGTGAGAAGAGTACTCTATGTGTGGTCAGACCTGCGTTTTATAGACAGATATTTTTTAGTCAAGCTTAAAATACTGAATCGTTCTATTCATCACTCAGAATTTCATCGAGGCCAACTTTTTAGGTGACCGCGAAACCAGACAGTTGCTCAAAATTTCAAAGCTCAGTATTCTGATACTTAATGAGGCGAAGATGGTAATGCTCTTCAAGAACGGCGATACGATAAATGGAGTACTTATTAGTAGTAAACATGCAGTTCCATTCACCTCATTCTGAGACTATCCCAGTCACTATAGAAGACAGAGGTTTCTTTCGGCATTTGTGCCGAAAGTTTTTCCGAAAGAATCCTGCACTATTGAGAGTGCTGTCATCCTCATAACAATGTATGTTGGCAATATACAGATATGCAGTAGGAACATGGTTAACATGCATATTTGGGGTATACCAGCGCTCACAGGCTTGGGGTCAAAAACTGTTGAGAATAACCTGTATGGTCCGCCCGGTGAGAAAGCTGGTGATTCACTTGCATAAACTTTTGCGTGGCCCGTAGGGAGAAAGGACAGAAGGCCCATTGTGTTTGCCCTAAGGTTTTCTCCATATTCAGACTAACAGGGACACATGTACGTAGTTTCCATTGGGGAAATGGCATCTACCCCTCTTGATTTATTAATGTCGATATTTTTTTTCCGGCATTGAGTTTTGACAATGATGGGCGATGTCTTCTCTTGTTCGTCCAAGGCCAATTTAGAGGCAAAAAGCCAAAGGGAATTATTCTCTACATGCAATGACCGTAGGGACTGCTGATGAAAATTACAAAGAGTTACATTTTTTAGAATACTTAATATTATTTCTATCATTAATTTTTTCACACTTCCATATTTAGATGGCGCGGCGCGGGCGAAGGTTACACTTGAATGTTCATGTCAAATGATGCAATTTATCATGCAGCTTTCTTGTACTAAGAATTTCTGAGCTAAGCTGCGGACAGATGGACGAACGAACAAGACGAAACTATTAATTATTTACCAGAGTTATGAATAAAATTTAAACATGAAATAAATATTTACTGAGTATACAAAATGAACTAAGTAGCTAGTTTACTAAACTTCACTAAACAACGCTGTTTTACACCTCATTACACCGACTTAATTTAAGGGATGTTAACATGCTTTCTTTTTATGCATACGATACGATTACGATACGTTATATCATTTATAAGTAATATTAAATGTTAGTATTTGTAAGCATTGACCTATTTTTGTTGTAAATTCATTTATTAATATAAACTAACGATCAAGATAATAACAATAAATTTCTTATTATTTATGTGACAAAACAATTTTAGTATACTGAAATATTCACTTATAATTTTAGTCAATATTTTAAACATAAAATATATTTTCGTTAGGTGTAAATGAACTCCACTGAGCAAGTTCGGGTGTTATGTTAAACGTGTGAGAATACGGTCGATTTACTCTACTTTATTTATACATAAATATATGCAGGCTTTAATGCTTCATTAGGAAACAATATTTTAAATAATTAGAACTTTATTTTATGCTTTTATTTTTACATTTGACTACATCAATTTCGTATTGAATATATATTTTATGAGAAAAACGGTCAAGTCTTTCAATTAGTTTTAGACTTTTAATCATTAAAATTTATTAATTTAACTGTTTAGACGACCAATTGACACTTTCACATTTGTTTCATTTCTTAAACTTAACTTTTTTAATTTCATTATAACATATCACAAAGATCGGACATCTATTAAACCTAAACATTTGACAACACAACAACAGTGTCAATTTTTTTTTCAAAAAGACATTAACTCCTTCATGTCTATGATGTTTTGTATTTTTGAATGAAATTGTTATTTTTTGTATTATCTGTTACATATTATTTAGGTATTTGAGCGTTAGTTTCATACAGTTAGCAAAACTAGCTAAATCGGTCTAGCGATCCTCGATTTTTAGGGAGACAAATGAACAGCAATTGATTTTTAAATATTTAGTAATTTTGAGGGTTTATCTAAAAATTTTGGCTAAATATTAAAATATTTTCATAATCTATTTTACAATATTATTCTTAAAATCAATACAACCATAAAAAGAATGTAATACAGCAACAATAGAATATTACGAATATAACCATCATAAGGATGGTTATGTTCATAATATATATTTAATCAAAAATGAATAAATGAAAATTCATTAAGGCATAGGTATAATATTTAATTTATATTGTATTTAGGAAACTTCAACATATTATAATAATTTTAATTAAAATTATACTCCTAAGTATTTGAAAACCAAATTTAAAACGTATACAATTTCCAACTGTCATGGCACAAAGCCGGTGTCCTCGAGATAATTTTTCAATTAACAAAGCAAATGTTTACTCAGAAGCCACTGGGAATGGACTAATTTAAATAAAATTATTTTATTTTGCTAAAACCAAGTCTTGGATTTCGTTCTTAAGCTTAATTTTTGTTATATTGTTGCCTAAATTACTCGCTTTGCTTAATTAGTTAAAATAGTATCTATACTTAAGGTTTTAATTAAATTTTAAAAATTTTAAAGTGCTCGTGTTTGCGAATATTTTGTATTAAAATTAAATTATTTTATAAAGCTGTAAAGTTGAAATTTTATTTCCATGATATTAATTACTATTACTTTTTAATGAATATTATATGTATATATTTATTTATATATATATATATATATATATATATATATATATATATATATATATATATATATATATATATATATATAATATTCATGTTTAAATAATACATTGAAACATTATATATCTACCCAGTTAAATTTATTAAAAAAAATACCTATAAATTTTATATGTTATAAATATTCTGTAAAAGCGACCTCGGGAAATAGCAAGTTTTGAATCTTGAATAGCAAATGGCTCTAAAAGTGTAATCTTGTCCATGAACTGCAAATGAGGAATCCACTGCATGTGATTATAAATTAATGATCAAGGAGAAACTGTGTTCCAAAATAAAGTGGCATTTAAAAGCTTTATTAATTTATTAAGCATTTACTATATATGGTAGTTTACTATTATATATTCAAGTATTTGAATATCATATTATACTTCAAATGTAGAGTAAATAATTTATGTGTTATATTTCTAATGTTTCGAGAAAATATTTCGCAATTATAGCTTAAAAACCGAACATATGCCAATCGGACACATCCATCGAGGGTTCTATACAAACTTGTAGGTTACAAATAGTTTTGAATCCAGTTGCGAGATATTAGCTGTATGTCAAGGAGTATGGTGGACTCGATTGAAATCTTACCTGATTAATAAACATAATAATAATTTCAATCTCACGTATCAGTAAAGTTACAGTTCCTGTTGGGTCCGGTACAGTACCGCTAGTACAGCACAGTATTTGCTAAGAACGTCTCCCAGATGTCAGTCAGTCAGTGTTAGTGAAACGACACAGTTTTCTCAGTTTGTAAATGAGGCTTTATGGATTGAGATGTCAGAAAACACAAATTCAGTCTTCAAATATATATTTTTTTTAAGTTTTGTAAATACACAATCTATTATGAGTCACATTTTACTCTAGTAAAACGGGGTTTTTATGTAGTGAATTAATAAAATATGTTTTGGAAATATCCATATCAAGCACTTTCATATGATATCACTTACTTAGCTTAGCTTAAATTTAAAATTTCGATGTCTCATGAGACTATTTTTTTATTAAATTAAATTAAATAACAAATGTCTAATTTCAACATTTTTACCATAAAACAATATTACTTGCCAAATGTCATAGTTCTAGGTCAACGGGATGTATCAATTCCTATAAATTTTGATTTCCTTGAGAGTTTGGAAGTCGTATTCGTATGTATTCGATATTCTTATCTATTTTAACGTTAATTTAGGAATTTTATTTTTTACATCTAGGATCTGAAGACCTTAGTTTAATTTCTTCACGATATCTCCACGCGTTAAAGTAATTTGACAAGACAAAGATTGACAAACAGACAGACAGATACGTCCTAAAAATAGTTTTTGTTATATATAAAACCTCACAAAAATGCCATTTTATTATATCAAAACTGTCAAATTACAGGAAACTGAAATCTTAGGGTTCAGCTAGTTTGTAATAAATTCTATAACTTTTAACTGAATGTCTTTTTAAAATTAATGTCTTTCCATATTGGCAAATATCCATTTTTATATAGTTTGCTAACTGGCCGCCGCTCGCAGTTTTTCACATTTTATTACCTGATCAATGCGACAATGGTATATGAGAGTAATACCTAGACACTTTTTAATTAGAGAGGTTAATATATCCATATATTTTAGCACACATTTTAGGAAAATAAAACGATAATTCAATTAAGTAAACAGTCAAACAACAGGCAAACTTTGCTTCGCTCTAATCTCCTAAGTTATGATTAATATACCTATTGTTTAGTAACAATGAACGACCTTGTTACTTATTTATGTTTAGAGGAAAATACACAAAAAGGGGAGGCCTGGGTGTAAAGAAAAGTGGCAACTGTATAATATTCGCATTAAAGCCACTAAAGGGGCTTACTATCGACTAGCAAACGTTCCTCAGCATCTTTGTGGGGACTCCAAATGGTTTCGTTAATGTTTGAGATCCAGTTTCCCTATCCACCCTTTTGAATAGTTTCCTGAATATATTATACGTTCATATGGATATATTTAGTATAATTACAAATACAGTTTGTGTTGTGTTTACAAATATAATGATAGACACATCGAAGTTGATTAAGACAGTTTATTGTACAAGTTTCATTTATGTCTCTTATATAGGTAGTAATACTGAACCTGTAAATCTGGTTTTGCTCTTTTAATATCTTTCATAAAATAAGCGAAATACGGCTTATTACTCCGGCTTTATTCTATTTTGTTGGGAAAGAATATAAGCTTAAAAAACAATGTTTTCAATATATTTTCCCATTTTATTATATATATACAAATGAGAGAGGTTGTCAAAAGTTGAATTTTTATCTTTTATTCACAATAAAAAGATAGTAAACAGTTAAGTAAATCCCATGACTAAACATACATGTGGCGTATAAACTAACAAGTTATGTTTACTTAAGAACCATCAGAGATACAGTCTTATATATATGGTAAATTAATCGCGGTGAATAGCGATAATATATATCGTTTGACATAAAATTAGTATTATAAAAGTTCAAAGTAGGACCAGTTGGTATCCATGACCAATCGAAATATGGTTGCTTGTTTTCAAAACCAGTAACACTTCTTAAGAATGACCTTTTAAAGTTGAAAATTATACCTGGTAGATACATATCCAAGATTAACTTCAATATTTACTTTTGTCATTTATTTTAATTGATGTCTCTTAGAGGATCTACATATTAGAAACGGCATAATAAAAATACTTTGTTTGTGATGGTGACATTTATAAACGCGATATCACTCTCTTGAAGGGTGACGTCACGTTCAAGCAATACTCAAAATCAATGTTGGCTTCAAAGATAACAATGTTGATTGCACGTGATGTCGTCTCTAGTATGTGGAAGTTCGAAGGTTTTTTCTCAAATATTATAAAATTGTTATATATCTGTTAAATAGGTATGTCAAATTATATTGAGATAAAAAATTACGATTGATGTTACAGAATTAGTATATTATTATTTTCGGTGCCTTGTAAAGGTTTGTTTTAGGTGTATTATAATATTAAAAAGAAAGTGCCTTTCTCTTATTCAGTAAACGTTTATAATTTAAGTTACTTATCTAGATACACTTATGAGATAAGATTTAAATTCCAACTTCGATATTTAAGACTTTACTTGTTATCGGGTTATGAAATAACATAAAACAAAGACAGAATAATTTGTCAACGCTAACAAAACGGTGGATAACAAGCAATGCGGTAATAAAGTAAATTTATATCAAATTTAATGCCCCGTAATTTATATTTATTGCGGTCCGCAGTTTATGTTTGGGTTTATTATAACGGAAGTGGTCACAGTCAACGTTTCACTGGACTATTTAAAAATTTTAAACTTCATTTCAAATATTCGATAATATTCGATGTTGTCAAATTTCTACCTTTTAAAAGCTCTCACAATTTTACCACAATAACAATTATTTTCCATTTCATTCCGGAAATATATTCAAAAAGTTCTATCTATTATGTTTCTCTTCAGTGTGCGTTAAAATTGAATATTTTATTATATTTAAAGCAAATATTATAATTTTTTTTCTCATATTTCATAAATGTATTGCACTTTGTTGTGGAATCTCGACAATTTTTCGAAACTATGTCGGACTGGAAATTTTATTATATTTTACTACCGACACCCTCGGTGTGAAAAGAGTGAAATTCATTAATGAAGAGTTTTGACAAAAAAAAATGTGGCACCAGAACTGTTGAATTGAATTTCAAATGTTTTTATTAAATTTTTTTATTTCCTACCCATTAATATTAAAAAATAAAAACATACCAATCATGATGACATGATGGGCAAATTATGATGGATTAATGATGGACTAACAATTACGTTGTTGAAGCTGAAAAAACAACGTTACATACATACCTATAGTATAATATGTATGTCTTTTCGATGTAATGTCGAAATAAATCGCAAAGACAAAGAACATTTGAAAGAATAAGACCGACCCGCTTTGATATCAAGAATTTAGATTCCGAAGTCGGTCTCGAGTTACATTTTTATTAAAATATACCCAAAATTATGTCTTTGAATGAATAAATTTCGTCCACCTTGTTTTTATGAGACTCCCGAGGTTTTAATAAAATTTCTTTGCGAGTGTAAATTGTATTTGTTTGGAAACGTTTCAGGTTTTTTTTATTTACTTACTCGTTGTTATTCACTTTTTTTGTAAAATGTTAAGTCTTTTTTATAATATTACATGAATAAACATTGTTTTCAAATATTTATAATTTTAACCATGGCAGTTAGTAAACTCGTTCCAGCCAGTACAAACGTGATTTAACTTCGCGAAGGGTAAAATTAAACTGCACGTTTTTGCAACATAAAACAATTTATTTCGTTAACAGCCACCGTTCGAGCGTCATTTTCTAAGTAATGGGCGTCAATTAACGTTCGGTGCAGGCGATTTCGTTGTAAAGGGGCGAGTAACAAATTGTCGGCCATCATTGCCGTTCAGAGTTAATATAGACCGAGTTCAAAAGTGGCCATGAACTATGAAAATAGTATCCGCGAGAAACTTCAAGACGGTAGTTTTTTAGGTAATCACTGAAGAGCTTACACAATAAACATTTGATAATCTTTTATATTTTATTTAAACCCGTGGTGATATAGAGTAGAATAAGTGGACACTCGCTCTAAGCTATAACGACGGGTCAATACGGACAAAAAAAATCTCCAATTAAGACTTACAGATTGCAAGATGTCGTTATTATAATACTATATTCGCATGTTCTATGGCCCTACCTTTATGATGCAAAAGTTTAGTGTAAAGCGCTTCAGGTCATTGCGGTGGAGTCCTAATTAATTTATAGACACCCTTCATTTACTTTTACATGCAATATGTTATAGCCTACTGCTAGCCTTTACTTACGAGTAAGACACTACATATAATAAAACTTTGTATAAAACGTTTAATTGTCTCTATCAAAACTTATTATACCTTCTTAAAGGTCGCTAGTATCTTTTAATAACTTAGTATTTTTTTACAGATGTTCCTGTAACCTGATTTATTAAATTTTGTTTAATCCGTGTGACTGTGCGAGCAAAGTCTGGGTATTTGTAAATATTCAACATGACTGCTAAAAATGAATTTATTTTACGAAAAACCATCTGTTATTTATCATTGTTTTTAAATATATTTTCAAATCGTATACAATGCTTCTTGTATAAATTAATGAAATAAAAGTATTAATAATAATTATAAATCAAAGGAATTATGCAAACAATGAGTAGCGCTCTGAACCGCAGAGTCATATTAATTTCTACATTAAATTTATATTAATATTTGGTAAATTTAACGCGTCGGTCTTTGTTGAGTCGAAAATGTTATTATTAAACCATATTTATATTAATGATGTATTGTGAAAGATATTGTTTACGTTAAAATTTAATTTCTAAATGTTACTTTAGATTAATTATAGCAAATTTGCGTCTAATAGTAAAGTGTTAAGGATAAATAATTATCATCGTTTGTGTACATTCATTGTTTTAAAATTATTTGTACAATAAATTTTTGTTTCAATTTGTTTAAAACAACCCCCGCTTAATTAACATAATATGTATATATGTTAAATTTTATTAATTTCTAAACAAAATTTTCATCTTAAATATTTTAATGATATCCGAAACGTGGTGTAAAGGGGCACATAAAGCGCCACTCGAGACTCGAGACCGGAGTCGCGAGTCCTGGACCGCACTTCACACACCGCAGCTACATTTTAATGAACTACGAGGGTCCTCGAACGAATTGAATTAAATTTTCAGTAACATTTCTATATGTTTGATCTAAAAACTTTTACATTTTTTCTTATTAATAACTTCAATATTTCTATCAAATATTTCGAATGTTTATATTTTAGAAATACATACTCGTATCTCAAAAATAGAGCAATAAGCCCGAAACTGACGGTGTATGAAACTAAAATGAAACGGATATGAAGTTAGTCGTGTGGTTGTTTTGAATCTCCGGCGTTGTTTCAGATATAATGAAACAAAGAGACGCGTAATACACTGACTAGGAATAGCAAGTGGAAGGTAATCTTGTAAAGTATATTTTGAAATATTTGACTTTGTTTTATATTTTCCTTTGTTTTCATTAATAAGAAAAGAATATTAGTTTTTATTAAAATTTCATGTATTAGCTGATATTGCAGAGCGATGCGATATAGAACGTGATCTAAAAGTCCCTCAGCTGATGAGCTCTCGACTTCCCCACCGCAGTCACTCCACACGTGCTGCAACATGTTAATGAGCTTTGAGGCTCGAGTTCTAGCGCTTATCCTGCATCTCTTATTGTGTAGATAAAGGCGGTCAAGTTGTTCATGGCAACCACATGACACTAATGTATAATTTCTGTAGACAACATCCATTTCGAAATCAGTTTGGAAAGCTAAGAAATGGATTCTTGTTTCTTATTCTGTTTTTGCTTATCTTTAGAATGACCGATTAGGTTCCCAGAAATTCTAAATTTTTTCGGACAGGTAGATTAGTACAATATTTAGGATTTACCATTTAATAAATCATATATTCTAAGTGTGATATTATTCTTAGGTAAATCGTAATCGTTTTATGTTTGTAAAGATCTTTTTATTGATATTTCTAAAAACTAATTAATATTATGATTCCAAATAGAGCCATATTTGTCAGTTTCATTTGAATAGGATTATGGCATATTATAATTTAAGCATAGTTTTCTACACATTGTTTTGTAACTTCAGGCAACAAAATATATTTTCTAGTTAAGATATATAGATCCTAAGGGAATAGACCGCGTTTCAAACAAGTCCCTATAGAGTCACTGATTACATTTTTAATAAAGCACATCTACTTTATTATTTTATACACAGTTTTCATAAACATTATAACATCTTGTAAGAATTGATTTAATTAAAGTTAATCTGCTGATTATACAAAATATAAAATAATCGTGTTTTTTATTATGCAAAGTACATAGATACTTTTTAACTTTTTATGATGTCACAAAACAGTTTATTCCTCTGTTGTGTAATCTCATAAATTTTGGACAGACTGTAATCCAGCTTAGCAGTTAGGTCTAAACCTAACTGGATGAAAAACAGGGTTAAAATGTTTTCTGTAAAGCTCTTTGGGTAGACGATATCACTTCAGTGGGTTTATATAATTTCACTTATCAGCCTATTTTTTTAGGTGGTTCTATAAATATCTTCTCCATTATAATTCAGTAATGATATATAAATATAAATTCTAAAAATAAATATACATCATATTCCATGGTCTTAAAGCTTTAAGACGTACCTGAACAGAACTTGACACTTATTTAATATATTAGGCTTCATTTATTTGTTCATTTACTCAATATATTTTATTATATTAATATGATCTGACCCAGCTTTGCTGTACTGGAACTTTCTAATATGACAATATTTAGTTTGAAGAACAATAGATACCTTATTAAAACAATTGCTAAAATTTAAAAATCAATTTTGTTGAAATCATTTTTGTTATTGTATAATAAAGATAATTTAAACCCTAAAGTCTCTTCAAGCTCTTCTATTTCATAGTAATTCTTAGTCACACTTCAAACCAAAATTCGTTTTCTATAAAATCAGCGAAACATAATCTTAAAGTACCATCTAATATTCATTGAACTAACAAATTGGATGAAATATTTCAATTACAATTCGCAAGGAAACTATAATTTAAGAGCTTTAGTTTTTGTTTTGTATTTATTTCTAAAGAGATTTATAACTAAAAACATTAGCATTTGTAAAGTTGCAGAGAATAATGTGTTTTATATTTGGGCATCTAAAATGGACTGTACGTTTCTAAAATTAAGATTTAAAATCCTGTAAAAGGATTAGCAAAATATTTGGTAAATGGTGTACGAGGGCATTTTACTGTAAAAGCGGTCATGGTCTTCCGTGAACGCTAAATCGATTCAAAATGGAGGAATTCATTCTAATTTTCTTTAATATTCATTAATTGCGACTTCAAACGTCAAATTATAGTTGAGTGATTTTAATTTTTTATTTGTGTTAAAAAACTTTTGAAACATTTATTTTAATAACTAAGAAGCTAATAACTTTTGTATTAACTGTCAAATATTTAAAACTTCTTTGATATGAAATTAAACTCAAGAGAAATAAATATCGCTCAAGACAAAAATATCAAGACATTAGGTATTGAAAAAATTTAATATTCTTTGCTTATATATTTACTCCGGCCATAAATACTGTTAAAATAAAAAAATATATATTACTTTTGAATTTGGAACCTGTAATTTTTATGGGATTAATCATTGTGCTTTATTACTTTCGCGCCAATATATTGGAAAATATTTTGTGTTATTAAAAGTGTAGTGTGTAGTGGGGTGATACAGAGAATCGAGTCGCTATGATTGCTTTACATAAAGTGTGTATGGAGCCAAATACTATTTTTAAAATCCTCGATACGCTTGGTCAAATGTATATGTACCGAGCTATTAATAGGCCCAATTAACCTCCTCTGTTTATGACAGAAAAAGATCTGACTGTCCACGTAGTGCTCATTTGAAAAAGGTGATCAAAGAAGTAAAGAAAAGAATTCGGAGAAATCGTGACCAAAAAAGATTTTATCTTGCTAAATGAAGATGGAACCTAGAACCATGTCACGTATTTTATAAGATAAACTAGGACTTGCAGTCTATAAAAAATACACTGGTCATTTAACTGTTTTTTTTAAAGAACAAAAAAAGGAATATTTTAACAAAACACAACTATCGTATCTATGCTAAAAGCTATAAAGAGGCTTACTAATTACTCAATAGAGTACAACGTGGGCAGTATCCGACTTCAGGGATGGTTTGTTGGAGTGTTAGCTAAGAAGGAGTGATTGAGCCATTTTTTGTGAAAGTGTATCATGATACTATTCTTGAAAGGACAGTTAAATCCCTTAACGACATTATATTTAATAACTAGGCATGGTCGTTTCAGCAAGATTCAGCGCCAGGTCATAAAGTTCGATCCAATCAATCTCGGTTAGAAACGAACGTTCCGGACTTCATCAGAGTTGAAGACTGGCCGTCATCTAGTCTTGATCTTAATACACTGGATTATAATTTATGGTCAGTTTCTGAGAGTAAAGCTTGCTCTAAACGCCATCATAATTTGGAGTCTCCAAAACAATCCATACAATTCGCAGTGAAGAATTTTCACATACAAAGAGACGCACTCCTTGATAACTGACCTTAATGCTGCTATTGATAACTAACTGGCCTCAACGTTTAAAGGACTGTATTGCGGCTAATGGTGACCACATCGAATAAGCTATGAATATTTTTATTGATTTTATATAAATATATAAACTAACTTTGTAATAGTAATATGTTACATAAAAAAAAAATGTTTTTCTTTGTAACAATATTTATGGCAAGACTAAGTAAAACGCTCTTACGAAAACCGAGCCAACAAATAATTCAACATAGACAAGAGCAACCATTCAGTACAAATAAAAGACTGGAAACATCTTACATTTACGTTATCCCAAAAAGTGGCACGTAGCAGCTGAACAAGTCCCGAGCATATTTATTTGGGCATGCACTCGAAGCAAGTGGTTTTCCAAATGATTGAACTAGCCACTGCGCTCGCTTATAAAATGCTAGGCTTCCAAGCCATTTGACTTTGGTGTGTTCACACAGTTTCACTTTGAGAGCTTGATTGAAATGGTCCTTGGCTTGAAATTGTATGAAGATAACAAAGATTTTTTGGGCCATTGGGTTCTTGGGACACAAAAGTCGTTCAATTGAATTGAAGACTGTCATTTTAAAAATCTTGTTTTTTGTATTTGAAGATTCTGACCCAATTCTTTATTAAAGATTATATTATATACATATTACGTACAGTAGCACTTTTTTTTAATACACATATGTATCTGAACAATATTATATAAAAATTCGTCTGCTCCAAATTGAACTCATTTACGGAAATGAAGAAGGCGCAAAAACCGTCTTATTGGATCTCAAATCTGGGATCCGTGATAACTCTGTGATCGATTTACGAAAGTGGGCGTCGTTTGATTTATATAATTTTTTACGGCTTCGTCAAGAATAGCAGTCAAAAATGTTTTTTACGTTATTCCTCACTTTCTTAATATTAAGGTACATAAGGCTTATACGGATATTATTTAAAATGAATTCTTTTATAATTTATAATGGATCTATGACACCAGCTAGCTAAAGGAATAAACTAGTAAATATTCATTTATGTTTTAAAATAAATCCATACATTTCTAGTGCTATGATTTTTTATTCAAATTACTTAACAATCTATTTTTGGATCAATAATCATTAATAATAATATTTTAGTTCTATACTTTTGTATAAACATGCAATTTTTGTAGTCAAAATCCTTAGTAGTAGACAAAATGCTTTTATATCAGTAGTCCTATGACAATGGAATTGATAATGTAGTGGCTCTCCCTTATCTTTTTCATTTTCGAAAAACCATCGACCGGACATAAATAAACGGTAAAATGGGTTTCATCCCGCTTAAGATTGATAACACTCCCTGACACCCGCTGGGTGTGATTTGCGAACACTACTTGCCAATTTTTTTTTCTAATTTCCTTTTTCTTTCTTCAAGTTTAAACCTTAACTTAAGGATATAAGATGAAATTTTATATTGAATCCAATAGTCATGCGTGCTCGTAGGCAGTATAGAGAAAATTGGGGCCATTTTAAGAGAATGATGGGACATTTTACGGAACTATGGCACATTATTCACGAATGTCTCGGTTTCAGGTAAGTAGTAATTGCTATTTTATGGCACAATTTAATTGGGCTCTCCGCCGGTTTATGTAATTTAAAAAAACCTTTATGCTATAATAAACTAACTCATAAATAAGCTCGTCTAAAGTTGAAATTACCATGAAGTTGAAAATTGCTATAACCTAAGAAATAACATTTTAAAATTTAAATAATAGAAAAAAGCAAAATAGACCTTGATATAATTTCTTATAAAAAATCCTATTTATACGTACGATACGATATTACACAAATCTCTGGAGTATAGATTCAAATAAAGATTAAGACAAAATTAAAATCTAATATAAGACGTCGGGTGCAAAAGCACTTACATTTTAATTGTCTTTGTTGGTACATCAAACTACTGATAGCAACCGCTCGAGGTGTCTTAGCTTGCTTATCTATGCAATAGAATTATGGTATAAGACAAAGACTTTACATAAAATTTAAATTTATTTGTTATTGGGTACGAAGGTCTGTAGCTAAATAAATTCGTAATTAATGTTGAGGGTAACCTACATAATAATATTATTATATAATAATAAAGATTTTTTTTAAAATTTAAATAATTGGAAAACGCAAGTCAGTCCGTAAAAGTATAATGTCGTAAAAATAAAACACGGGTACAATGTTTGGTAATTGGTTTTAGAATCTCTTTTGATTTTAAAAGATCTTCGCTTCTGAATTAAAGTTTAATATATTAATGGGTAAGGTTAGTGAGTTGTGTCTGATAACAACGCAGCGAGTTGATTCGATCTGCCGCATAGAGCTTATAAATAAGTTTATAGTTAATGTAATATGGTAATAAGCGTTGTACAATACCGATATTTGCACACAGCTTCACTAGAACTCATCACATTAGAATATATATTTGTGATTTTCTTAACTGTTATTGTCTTTTTAATTCACTGGTTAAGTTTTAAATATAAAAATATATATTTCTTTTAAAACAGCATTTATTTTTTTTATCCATATGGTGTGAAATTAAAAACAAAAGCCTAATGTCGTGTTTTTAGCTTTAATGATTTAGACAATAGTGAATTAGGTTTATTCTCTTTATAAACGTATTGAGGATACTATAAAAGGTAGGAGAGATATCAACATTAACTTCAATTTTGAAGTTTTGTTCTAAAGTTTTTATTCTTTTTCTTTATACATATTGTATATAATACTATTCTAAGATGTTCTACAATTCCGATACTGATGTATAAATAAATATATTTCATATAAAATGTATTCCAATAACCATAATCATAAAGATAATCAAGCTATAAGCTTATAACTTGGGCCAGTCCAACCATTAATAGTAGAGGTTACTGAGCCGCGGCTGGTAACAACGCAACGCTGATTTGATCTGCTGCACAATGCTTCTGAACGAGTTTGCGTTCACTGCAGTGCTCTTAGAATTTGATGTTGTATTTTGTTTACACATTTTTACTTAAAATATAACTTACAAAATATAAGCTATATATAAAAAGTTTATTAAGTTTATTATATTTTAATACGTATATTATTCAAATATGAAGAAAATTTGTAGAATTTTAGTTGTTAATGCAGATATTCTATAGTTTTAATAAAAACAATATTCTCAAAGTCAATGAATGTTTATATTAATTAATTTCAATGTTGTTAAAAAACAAGGATTATAATATATATATATATATATTATAATCCTTGTTTTTTAATCTTTATTTCAGGAACTTGGTGTTACAGAACTAAGTGGTACATACATACATACAAAACTAAATTACAAAATAATATATATGGAATTATGATATTTGCATAGCTAGTGTCGAAGCCTCAACAATACAGTTCGTTACACCCAACTGTATCACGTCACCTTGATCTACAAACAAGAATATTTCATTGGATAATTGGATGGACTATTCTAAACGCATGGGTAGTCCATTAATTAACTATATCTCTTCATGTGTAGAATATATCAAGAAACATTGTACATCATATTAAATTAAATAATATATGAATTGTTTTATTTAATAATATTATTATATCATATATTTTTATTACAGTGTTAATTAACTATATAGAATTTAATAGTTATATAAATTTATTACTACATAAATTAACGATTCCGTTTCAGCGAGATAAATTTCTCGTTAAAACTATCCCTAACTCAAAATTAAGTTATGAATGTTATGGACGGTATTTTACAAAACTCAGTTTGTAGTCGGGTTTTCAAATATTATATTCATAATGCATCACTTATTTCATTTATTACAAAGTATTAAAATTTCATTTAGTTTTGAAATGAAGTTACATCTCTCACATTGTATAAGGTAATTGTGTAAGGGTATCTAAATTTATATTTTATTTCCTAACAAATTATTATTGTTTTATTTTTTTTATTTAAAATGTTAATCACTAATTTCAAAGAGAGCAGTGATCGGTTTTTGTTATATGTCATTAGACAGTTTCCATACAAATCTTTATTGCACTTCTACATTTCTATTGCAAATAAGTACCCTAGACATAATAAAACAAAAAAAAAAATGCTCAAAAACTAATGTAAAGTTTAAAATTCATGAGAAATAAATAAAACATTTTTACAAATATTAGCTGGCATCGGTTTAATTCAATTCGTCTGTCTCAACACAAAAGCAATAGAAAGGAAACAAAGAGACAATACGGATCGCCGGTCACGTACAGAATCCGATTTCATTAGCCGGCTAACGAACTTAGCGAACAAACTGTGATTGATTTTACAGTCCGCTTTTGATTAGCATAGGGTATTAATATCACGGATTAGATTGGATAGTTTTTATGAAGCTTTAACTGGCTGAATACAGAATACGTTATAAATGCAGAATACGTTATAAAATGTATGTTCTATTAAAATAGTTTTAAGAGTGGGATATATGCAGATTGGTAAGTGTGAAGGTAAGTGGTGCTGTCATTAATAAAGTAATTGTACTGCCAGCTTTGAGATTGGAGAATGATGGACAAGTTTCGGAAAAGCATAAGATGGTTGTTTGGATTTTCACCTCTATCACTGGACGAAACCTAATTACAATAATTACTGGACGCCGATAATCTATGAGGGAGTGATATCACCACATCTACTGTGTTCACACTGCATTCAAATAACAAAAGCCTATTTGTTACACTGTCAGGCAAAGCT
The DNA here is from genome assembly GCA_918358865.1 of Melinaea marsaeus rileyi. NCBI lineage: Eukaryota > Metazoa > Arthropoda > Insecta > Lepidoptera > Nymphalidae > Melinaea > Melinaea marsaeus. Next base: position 6,077,957 of record OU911095.1, on the reverse strand, counting down.
TTCTTTACAATTAAGTTAATTGCTCGAAACTTTTTTCATCATTGCCATTGTAATGAGTTGGGAAACATATTTAAGTACTTCCTTATAGAATATTTTTATCCCGTTGTCCTGATAACATTAGGTAATATTTTGTCAAGATGAACTCTTTTTATAATCTTTACGAAATTCAACAATTCTAAAAAAGCTCTGTTGTATCAGTTCCAACAGTTCTAACGAACTGACGTTGGATCGCAAACTTGATTTAACAATTCTGTCTTTTGATTGCAATACATAAAGTTGAGGGAATAGCAACCTTTTGTCCATATAATACGATTTGTTATTAAATAAGCTAATAAAAATGCAGTGAAAGATTATGTAATGAATTCTTATGGTGAATTTGTTTAGTTTTTTATCTCAACTAGCAAGCTAATTAGCGAAAGTCGAAATTAAATATAAAATAAATTAAAGACAAAATCATAATGTGGAAAAACAGATGATAGAAAAAAAATATATAATGAAATAAACAAATACTTTAAAATATGTGTTTGATTTTTTAATTACTTTAAATTTATTAATATTTAGACGTATTAAGCTTATTTAAAAACAAAAAAAATATTTTACTATTATTATGTATAGTATGGCATTTTTTTCAAAGAAATCAAAAATCGGAATAAAAATTATAACATATATTTCTAATGACTTTACTGCGTTAAAAGATGGCTTTATTTAAGTCATATAGTATTTTGTTAAATCCTGGTATCATACCAATTATAATCATTGCAAAGCTTTCGTCCATTTCATTATTTATATTATTAATATAAACAACTACAAAAACGCTGGAGTTGTAAAATATAAAGCTTTTAAAAATATTATTTTAAATGCCCCGCTCGCACTATCGGAGCGTCAAAGCCAAATAAATCTACATTGATAATAGGATCATCGTTTATATAGAACTATCTATTTTTAGTTAAAAATTATTTATCTAAAAACATCTCCAAAATTTTCAGATTTTAATTGGTTAAACTTTACCATTTTACATTTTTATTTACATTAAAGATGACTACGGAAACACCAATAGTTAGTAATAAATTGACAATTTCCAATTAAACATAAAATAGTTGTATACAAATACGAGTAAACGTGCCGCTAATTGAATAAGCACCGCAGTGATCCCGGGATAGCCTGGGAGAGCTGTGGGCTATTTGTTACCTGGCTTTGTGCAGAGCTCGTATTGGTGACTATTGCTTTCATATTGAATTTTCCGGGATAAGTTGTGACATGCTCCACGGATATTTCTTGTTTGGGTCTTAGCTTATGACTATTGGTTTGGAATCGTATATTCTAGTTTTGGATAAAATGGAATTTATTTTTATAAGAAAATACTATTACTTTTTAACAAAAGATTATTCAATAAAAGTTAGATTTATAAGAATTTAAACAATTGATATTATATGGTGAACATTACTTGTTAGGAACATTATATATTTTTTTATAAGTAGAACTTACAACTGTAAAATTATTTACACAACACCAGAATGACATATTATGATGAAAATAATTTTATGAATATGTAATATTTACTGCAACGATGTATAGTTACTAGTAGTACTCATTATCGTAGTTGCCACGGTGGCGAGGTGGTGCGGTCCTGTCTTCAGCATCTGAAATTATATTCCTATTTATATTTCTTTGCATAGTTATCAAAAAAAAAATCTAATCCAAATAAAAAAGAATGTTAATAAGAAATTTTTATTGCTATGCTTTGAAAAAGTTTTCATTAAATTAATACCTACCGTTAGTACGGAGAGCGGAGTGTAACAGCTTATGGAGAAAGCTGTAGTTTGTTGGTTTCCTGTTACACGTATAACGTTTAAAGAAAATATTGGGACGACATAATAGATGAAATAAAAATATAAAGTATAGTTTTAAAAGAAGTACTATAATACTTTACAAAAAACTTACTTGCGATACACTGTCTGGTCATCGGGAAGCATACCAACAGGCAAGTCTCTAGTTTTATCTACAAAAACACTTTCATCACTGTTCTTGTAATCCTCATTATTTCCATTCTGTAAGCTATGGATTATATAATGTGCTAAAGTATTTAAATTATTTTTATTATTTCTGGTTAGTTCTGGATCATAATATTGAGCATCGTCTCGAGAATCATGATGTCTAGTTTTTGTGATCTCGAAAACTTTTATTGGTGGTCGGTATGCATCCGTAAATAAAAAAGATGTAACTGAAAAATAAAATTATTATGATTAAACTCTTACTCTATATAAACAACAATATTAATAATTAAAATACTACTAAAACTGATACAATCTGTTTAAGGTTCTAAATGTAACGTATAATAAAAATTATTTGTCAAAAAAAATTCAGCAAACTTTTTATACAGTGGTAATTTTGTAACCAACCTAAAACGTATACAAACGTTGCCATGTTTGCTTTACTGTAAGTAGAGGACATTAAAACATTTATGTACACTGAATTTAATTTATTTTATCGTTTTTTTACGATCTGGGATCGCCACTTACCTACCGTATGGAAAATAAACCATTAATAAAAATTATATGCGATTTATGATTGTGATAAGATTTAAATAAAAATTATAATTATGGCATATATTCTCATTATACTTGAATTTTAGAACTATTGAAGGGTTTTCTTGCAAAAAAATTAAGTGTAAATAAATAGTTTAGTAAGTAATAAATTTGGAAGAAATTAATAATGGATTAAAAATATGTGTTAATTCAAATATGGATTCGTACAAATCTATAGAGGTTTGTTGACTGAAAATACATACAAATATGAATATCAAAACCAAATTTGAAGCCTGTCCCGCAAATCCAATGAGCACGATACAAGAGAACGCTTTCACGTTCAATCTGTATTTATAGCGGTCATTTGTTTCTCAAACAGATTGCTTTAGCGCTCTACGTCCTAATCGATTTCAGTGACTAACATTGGAGTGCATTCTTTTGCTCTCCTTTAGTCAATTTTACTTATTATCTTTTTCGGTAGCTCGCATTAGCATTTTGCGGTTACAATACGAAAGAACAATGCTACATAATATCTTAAACGGGGCGGTTCTTACTTTGTTGTTTCAAAGCCTTCCTTACCCGTTTTTGGGTCGAGCTTTCGGAAATCCCTAACCATTTATTATCCTTTACTGAGCTTTAAATACTTTTTTTTATGGGAACTTAAACCTATATCTTATTTTTTGTGTTATTATAACTAAAACCAACTACTATTTCTATATAGCTTACTAAGTTAATTTTAATATATTTTATCTCTATATAAATATAATTTATAAGCTTCTCAACTTGCAAAGTTAATATCAAATCTAGTGGCGTCGTTATGAAATAGATTATGAGAGGCCTCATCACTCTCCTGTCGTTGTGCGAACGATAAATTATTACATGAAAATTTCATAAACGGGTACAATGTTATTTTTGCAATCCCTCAAATTTTAATCTAAATATATGTTTGGGATACGAAATTTCGTGTGTGTTTAGGATCGAAGTAATTGGAGCCATGCCTAGACAGGATTAGACTGTGTTTAAATTTCCAATTTGTTACGAGCAAAGTTATACAATAAACAAAGAGTTTGGTATTTTTGCCTTTATAAGCCGGGCATATACAAAAACATGATTAAATCAACGATGATATCGGAAATGTGAAAGGAAAATTTATATGTTTAATTAATTAATTATTAATTACCATTTTGAAATCACACCGTTGTGCATTGTCAATAATATGTAGTATTGTAAATAATAATTAAATATTATATATATCTAATTATTTTAATGTAATAATATTTGCCATAAACAACTTGTAATTCAAACTAAAATCATTATTCAAAAGCTATGTTTGTTTTGTTAAGGCATTATTATTAATGTACATCCGTCATTTTAATTTTAATACATCATTTGAACTTATTGCAAATATAATTATTTTATTTATAAATAAATGTGTGGTAATGGTGGTTTCATGTTCAGTTTTGTAACTGCTGATTTAAATGTTAATTATTATAGGAGACAAGTTCTTGTGTACTGTCTGCTATTCAAATGTTATTATTTTTTTTGTTTCGTGCTATATTTATTTTACTTAACGTTATTCATTAATACTAATTTTATAAATTACGTTTTAATCGATGTGCTTATTGACAAAGGAAATGTATTCATTTATATATTTGTATATTTTCTCTTATTTATTTGTTTGATATGTAATTAATTTTGTACCTACCTAAAAAGTGAATAGTACATATTGAAGTTTGATGAGTTAATTGATAAATAACGTGCCCGTTATATTTACTTTCAATTAATTGTAATTTAATTAAATTAGTTTCTCATATTAGTTTTTTTATTGTTGGAATTTAAAAAATAAAATAATCACATTTTCTATAATTTAAATGTATAGATAATTCTAAGATGTTTATGAGTATTAAATTTACTTGTTGTTTTTAAATTTACAAAAATTTGCAGAGCAAAGAAAGCCTAAAGCCTGGTAATGTCTTGCTGAAAATGTACTTACTAATATAAATTGAAATAAAAATTCTATTCTAACAATACCGTAGGTAAATAATTTAAACCACGAACATTAAATGGTATTCGCTCGATTTATTGGATTTTCTAAAATGAACTGAATTTGAATTAGGTTTTAGGTTGAATTTATAGCCGTCCCTTCGAATGGTCTTGTACTAATTAACAAAAACATTGACCAGATCTATTTAGGTTTCGGTGATTTAAAATAGATTCTTCATTCGATCTATGAGGATAATTTTAAAATGAAATTTAATTACCTTTTTTGTCTTATCCGTCCCTTCACCCTATAACTTCATTTATTGAAAAAGTAGGCCGTCGCCACTAAGAAACTTTTTATAAAACTGTTTCCAAATTCAAAAATATATTGTTTTTAAGCAACTGTTGATTGAAATAGTAAAGTTGTGGGCATTCTAAATAAAATAGACCCCCGTGTGAAAGGGATACATTCCAAAAAGGATCATATATGTACATATATATATCATAATTATGTAAAAATAATTATTTTCGTAGATGAGGAGCTAGGCCATCATTGTTCCCATCAATGTCCGTTCTGTTCTACAATTAATTATACATTTCACTGTTAATTATTATAATTGATAAGATTAGTATTTCACTGACATGTGAGTCAGTAAGCGTGCGTTTGACATTCTAATACGCAAACGGCTTCCATTGCTAACGTACTGCCTCGAAATGTTTAGTGTGTGGCTACAATTCACAGCATATTCCAATATGATCTTATATTTTATGAGGTCTTATGAGATATTAATATTGTGAATTACATAAACCAATTTGCAGAGGAATTATTAAACAAATCTACATCCATACAAAGTGTATTTTTGATAATAAGCTTGTTTTTTTAAATGTCTATATTATTTACATTAATAAATATAAATTGACTTGTTCTATGGCCACCCAGTATGTGTCAATCAAGCTTCTCGGTTTCCATAATCTGGTTATCCAAGACATTTAGATCATCAACATGATATACCGAATTTAGAATTTACTGTCTAAATCTATATTATCATAGACCTACGTCCAATTTGGATTGTTAGTAACCTGATAAGTTTATAACCTGATTGTTACTGTGCGAGAGACAGACTAACCAGTAACACAGAGAATTTGTTATTACAAGTTGGTTGGTGTTACATAAATATAAGATTCTTAACATAAATAAGTACTTATCTTAAAATTATGTAATTCTAATAATCATTACAATATGTAACAAATGCATTTTAGAAGTGTAACTCAGCGAAACGTTGCGAGTATGTGTGAAAAAGAAAGTGACCTCTGTTTTATAATAATGTTGTTTTAAAAAGTTATTAATTAAATGAAAAACTTATCATTGATTATAATATTATATTACATTTTGAAATCTAATTCGATGCTATCACTTGCAATCACTAATAAATAGCTCTTACTAGCTTTTCTCAGACTATATTTTGGTCAAATGGATCAAATTTAAGCAGCATTTGAACTAGAAAATCTAGTTTTGGGACCCTGACAGGTTCCCACTAATCCTAAGCTTAGGATGAAACTAACGGAATATCTTGAAAGCGATTCCATTTTGTAGCTTATTATGTCTTTCATTTACAATTACTTTAGGTATTACCTTTTAACAAGAAGAACATGTATTTAAGTCTATTATTAATATAATATACACTTAAATAATATATAAGATTTGTGTATAGAAACTTGTATCGAGAAGTAAGTCTAAAGAGCGTATATTATTTGGCTATATTGTTGCCTAAATAATAAATAATATTAATTTTTTTAAGAATATTCAATATATCATAAATTTATAATGTACAATGTATATATACATAATCTTGACTATCGTCCAAATTTACAAAAAAACAAAAATGAATAAGTGTGATTGTAATATATGTAGAACCTTTTGCGACATATTTTTGCTTTGAAGGAAAAGAATTCTTAAGATGGTTGCACCCTTACTCGTACAACAGTGTGACCAATATAATGGCAGTAATAAATAATAATACAGGATGACAGTTTGGGGTTGTGTAAGTGATATATAATATCTCATGCTAAGCTAAGGGTTATAATATAATGTATCATCTTTTTTGAAATAAGAAAGGATTCTATTTTTAGACCCGAAGACACATATGGTAAAAAAATTTTACTTTTAACAACTTACCGTTGCCAATCATTTTATCTGACTTCCCCATACCCTCAATAGGTATTATTCTGTATGAATTATCCATATAAAAGTGTGGAGAATTCATATTTGATACAATTTTACAGTAACAATATCCCAAGGGTATGTGTTTTCCATTAAAAAAGACACCCAAAAATCTTAATTATAATTAAAATAAATTCAAATTAGCGGATAGGTATCATTCGTATATTTGTAGATGTATAGACAAAACAACAGGAATTTAAGAAAATATTTTGTATCACTAAATAAAGAGATATACCTCAAGCAATTTGAGATAAATATTTTAAAAGAAGCTTCCATAAACCGGACCTATTTCGAGATATAAACTCATAGTCCGACAAACTAAACAACGGGAGCAAGGATAAAATATTCAGAGGCCTGAAAGCGTTCTTGTGTTTAGCCACGGTGACTCTGAAATAACTTTGATTAGATGATATTTTTGATATTAATTATACCAAATTTTTCTGTAATAATTATAATATAATTATAATAATTTATTTCCGTTACTTCATTAGCTGACAGTTTATTAAATTTAATAATATTAGAAATATTATTTCTAATTAAAATAACACAAAGATCAAATTTTAATTAAAAGTTGTGTTTTAATTATATTTCGTATATATTATGAGTAGAAAAAGTTGTAAAATTAATTAAATTATATTAAAAACTAAATTATTTCATATTATTATTAATTAAGAATCAGAGAAAATATTAACGTTTGTAGTTAAATATTATAAAAAAACAAAAACAAAAAGTGATTTTATTTTAAACTGAGTGTCTTTTGAAAATACGAAAATGCGATTCCAGTATAACTCATTAACTTTTAAAATGAAAATATCCACTTGAATTCCTAATAGCTATATGCACCAATATTTTTATACAATAACCGTTCTATGAAAGGAACATAAAAGGTTGGTTTAATGTTTGGTGATACGGAATTTTTGTACTTCGAAAGTCACTTGCGGCGGTTCGGAAGTTGACTGCTTAGTCATCTGCCAGAGGCACAGTTTTATTTAATATTATTTATATCATTTATATATTATACAGGGCTATAATACTGTACATATATATTTAATTTCTCTTTGACTTGTTTGCAGGTTCGTATATATAATAATTATATTCAACTATATAATTATATGTATTAATTCATTATCTCCGTAAGATATTAACTAAATAAGATATACCCGTTGTGATAGAATAATAAATATTATAAATGCAAATACATCAATGACAAAATTTTTAATTTGGTGTCGTCGCATTTATGTATTGCAATACTACATTACAAAAATTACAATTTTATTAATGATATTCTCTAGCATGTTTTTAGTTTTTTAATGTTAAATATCGCATTGTGTCCCAGCCTTATTTCTAACCACTTGGGCGGTGACTTTCAGTTTTCAAGGACTCTTGACTGAAAAAGGTTTCTAAGAAAGAAAACTTGGGGTTCTAAGTTCAAAATGTTCCTGGGGGATTTACAATTTGTAAGTAATGATTCGAAATTATGTATTTTTGTTTCTTATTTTTATGAACGTAAATAAATAATGATGGCTTAACTATTGTTTATTAGAAATAGAGGGTGTAAATTTTTCGAAAATGAAACTTATGTAATTTAAAAGCAATCCGTTTACGAATAGTATTTCTATTTGTATGAAATTTAAAAATACACTTACGTACTATTGTGTAGAAATTTTACTGTATATATGTACGTTTACTATATTTTAAGCAAATATATGTAATAATTTATCAAACATTCAAAATAATGTGCATAAGGAACGCAGATAATTTGCAACCGTTGCATATTAACTTTTAAAAAGCCATTTTCTTACACAAAGTATGTGATTCTTTTATTCCGTAGTAAATTTTAAATTCTCATTTTCCACGACAGTTCCCGGCTTTATTACTGGACACGGGAAGTACTAGAAAGTCAGGAAAATTCGCAAATTCATTATTTTTTTTTCGAATTTGATATTTTACGTTTTCAAGTTTGAGTATGTTTCATTACTTTATAAAGACTTATATTATACGTTGCGAGTAATTAATAAATAATGAAAATACACTCATGACAAAAATTTAACGATCAACTAAGAACTGGTTGATCAATATTTTTAAAAGAGGTATTACTTTTAAATATTTTCGTTACATTATTTATTATGTTTATTACAACAATGTTTTACCGATATATTTTGCACAAGCGTTCAGATTATCATAACTTGACACTTGTCCAATAAAATATGTTATACAAATGCGTGTCTATGTCACTTTCATTTGAAATAACATATATTGTAAAAGTCAAAGACGGCTATTGTAATAATATTTACGTAACTATAATCATTGTCAATTGTTCATTAGGTTATGTGTTAGAGATGAAGACGGTACAATGTGTCGTGTGTGCTTTCATTGTTATAAGTGTCTTTGATGTCACTAGAGGGAGAGATTTCGCTGGGATTTGGAGTAACCTTCCCTATGATTTTGGGGTAAGCGTTCAAGTCTTTATCGCAAATAATTTTTATTTGCAAAAATTTTTTTTTTTAAATATTTTCATTATAGTTTACATAAATATATACCTTAAAAATTTCAGAATATAATAATTTTAGTTGAATTTAAAGTTTTTATAGCTTATTTTTAAATCCTTTATATACTAGTGTTTGGGCTAATACAACGTTATAAATTTCTTAACTGGTTTCTTTCTTTTCTTCAATATTTCAGAATGCCGTTAGCAATGCTTGGAGAGGTGTATTGAAGGCTATACAAGCACCCGTAAAAATGAGAAGACTTGGACGTGGTAGTATGGCTAATTATTTTAAATTGTTTTTACACGTAGGAAAAAATATATAAAGTCGAGTAGTGAGATATTGCCACTTGTGTATTTTTTGTTAAATTGAAGTATTATTCTTATGCCAGTCAGAAACAATCTGGAACCTTAAATAAAATATACGTGATTTTGGCTAGGGTAATCTAAAATCTTACTACATATCACCAAGGGCGAGGGAGGGGTTAGGAGTTGCAAAAGAAATATCACGTGGTTAATAATTTAGAAATATTTTTTTTAAGAATGATTTACCATATTAACTATAAATATTTAAATAAAATTTAGAGACTTGAAATATAAAAAATTGTATTCATTAAAATACTTTTATATATTTTATAAAGTATTTTGATATGTATACTTTCTTATAAAATAGGAAGAAAGAAAACAACTACAACGTCCACAACCGAGGAATTCCCGGAAATAATATCAACATCATACCATTTTCCAACTGACGAACCAAAACGACCCACAATACCTATAATAACACAACCTGAGTGGAAGTCGCTACTCGACTGGCGAATACTTCAAAGACCTAACTTGGTCAAATTGGCTCAGGAATTTCATAACAGAGGTAAATACTTTACTCACAATATAATACTAATTGAAAATGTATTCGAATAACTTTCTGTCTCATCGTAAACAAACTTTCGCATGATTCTTTATGATAAATTTCAAGTAAAGAGAAAAAATCTACATGAACATGTTAAACACACAATCATAATCACTTAAAGACACATTTTTCTATTTCGTAATATTCTCTCAATTATTACAATGGAAATTGAAGATAGTATTAGGTTTTAAATTGTCCCAGTTTTTCGTGGAGAATATATTACACAGTCGAGCTAAAATCTGCAGACTAATGCTATTTTTACCAACATCGACTCGTGTACCCTAAACGGGCAGAGTCATTGGCAGTAACTAATTTTTTTTTTTATTTCCAGAAGAACCGTCTTTTTATGGAAGGGAGATATCTTACGATGGTACTACTCTTAAATTAACGACAACTGATGAAGAAGAACGCTTTGGTAGTTTATATTTCATATAAAATATAATCTTTATATTGTTACCTACATCTTATAAGATTTAACATCTATATAATCATACAGGAAATAAACACTATTTACTTTATCATATAGAATTATTCATTTATTTGATATGATCATAAAATATTCTACCACTGTTTCTTTCGGGAACATTTTATTGGCCTACCCAGTTTCATAGTACTTAACCTAATACCGAAGTTCACGACTCTGACTCAGTTAATTTATATCTTATGATGATCTTTTTCTTTTGCTTTTCTTTGTCTCCTAGAAACATTGCTTCTGAAACTTTTTCATCTAAAATTTGCTAAGGAATTTATTTGACCCATCTAAAAATTAAATATTTGTATCGTGGGTCACTACACCCAAATTGATTCCATTGAATCGAAATGTAAATATTATATATGTTGTAACTTACACCACCTCCTAAAATACTTCATCCTAAATGAAAAATATATTGATATAGATCTATGAACTCATTATATTATAATAAATATAATTTATAAAATAAAGTTTAAGTACAAACACTTATTAATGTCGTTCAAAGTACTCGTATATATTATTGTTTACTTGATTGTAATATGTTTATAGGGATTCTGTGTTTTCATACAGCTTAATATTATTTTATATCAGTCTTTTCCACATTTTTTAATTTTAAAGTATATTAACACTTTGTAGTACACAATAATATTTTTAGATATCTTTTCTTTTTACTTATATCTATAGTAGTATTGTAATGACTATGCATCTAACAGTTTTGGTAAGTTTTTTATTTTGGTGTCGATAATTAAATGAGGTCGATACCAAAAAAATATATATATTTAAACTGGATAATTGATGAATATATTATATTTATTCAGAGTTGTTTATATTACAGGAGGTGTTTAAGCAATCGTGGACATTAATAAAAAGACTGTTTTAACAACATTGTATCAAAAAAACGAAATGATTTAGGTTTTTTTTCATCATATAAGCACATTTGCACCGTTTGCAAATTACATGCACAATTTTACACAAACTCAAATTTTATAAATCATTTGTCTGCGAAAAGTAATAATGGTCTCATTAAAGTTATTGAAGTATTTATTTTCAGAGCATTATACAACACAAAAAGAGGAAATTGAAGAACAAAGGAAAAAAATCAATATACCTATATTGCCGACACCGAAACAAAAATATAATTATCTTTGGAGATCAAAATTTTCAAGCCAATATGTAAATGGTAAGAAAATAACGTATTTGTATATAATACCAATTATTAAAACTAATAATCATTTACTTACAACTACATATATTAATAATATAATACTAAAACTGAAAACATTATTTGAGATAACGTTAATTATCATACTAAAATAATATAAATAAATATATAATAAACTATTACACTAAAATAATTAGTTATAACTATCAAAACTAAAATTGTCGGGAAATGTAAATTGCAGACAATAAAATGAATTAAAAAATTTTATTGTAGCCCTTTATTCCACAATAAAACCATCCAGCAGAGCACTTTCAGCTGACGAAACAATAACACACTTCCACTCTACAAAACTTGTAACAACAACAACTGGAGGAACTGGATCTTTATTGAAAGAATTGAAATTTGGCAAATACAGATTGAGGATATACTACAAATTGTTTTTTGATTAAATATACGTATAACTACGTATAAAATGTTAATTGTTGTCTTACTTCACTTTCAATATTAATATCATTCAGTTTATATAAATATATTTACTATACAATAAATAAAGTATGTTACCAAGTAGTAAGTAACAATGTTGTCATTTTAATTTATATTTCTGCTGAAGTAATCGAAGGGAGAACTGAAGTCCCTTTAAGCATCCCATCGCATCTAATTGTTTTATTTAAAAAGTTGAATATTTGTAATATTATAGTTTCAGTTGCAGTTATAAAATGTTTGTGTTTTTGTGAACACAAACTTAGTTTTTGGTATATTTCTTTAAAATATAGTTTCTTACAGGATTTATTTGATATCATAGTATAGGTAATATTTTTTATACTGATAGGATCTGAAACTACTTATATTTTTTATACTGGAAAGGGTAGGAACGAGGTTTAAGTTTTTCTTTAGTTTTTTCAGTTCCAGTTTTACAGATTATAGTTCAAAATGCAATATTGTAATAGGCACCATCTTTACCACCATAGTTCACCATCTTTAATGATCACTTCTAATTCACATACTCAATATACGACAATCTATTATACGAATATATGAAAAAGAAATAAAGATATCCAGTTATCTTGTTTATATTTGGGAAGAATTTTTAAAATATTTCAATGTAATAAAAAAATGTTTTTGCAAATATTTAGATGAATACTTACAGTAGACAAACTTTGTATATTATCCCATTTAAATTAAAGGACTTTGGAAAAGAATCCACGAAAAAACTGTCGAGCAAACATTCATTTTCGATACGGTTGCTACCTTGTGTACTCTACAAAAAAAGATATTGATGAATTTACGACATTTAGAAGCTAAAAAAACATCACAAGAATGTTTGTATTATTTCGTTAATTATAAAAATATTCAAAGTACAACACAAGATATATTTTCCTTATATATTATGTATGCATTAAACATAAAAATTGGGATAACCTAATTCGTCGAAAGCATCAGGTGACAGTCGTCAGCCTACCCTTGTCCAAGTAAGTGTCATTTCTGTGTTTTATTAATGCCTCAACTCGTATACTAACGCGATAGCAGTGGGTATTGATTTTATAAGCTATTTATAAACTGTACCGGAGTAGTCTTACACAATGATGCTGTGGAAAATGTGGTCTGAGCATTATGTTTAAACAAGATCAAATCTAGAATCAAATAATTATATCATTTTCAATAACTTCAGGTTTAAAAACCATAATAACCATCAAGATTGATTATAAAACTATTATTGGTTAAAAGCATTGCTCTAACCAACAAAATATGAACGTACACTTATAAAACAATGATTTCAAATACCTTGTGTATTTGACATTCTAATATGGTTTCTTAGCTTTTATGTTTAGAAAATTATTTACAATAACGCTTAAAATCCTGTTTAAGAAACGAAAAATGAACCTTTGGATTAGGCTACTCCCAGGGGAAGCAGAGACGAGTTCTGCTAACATGCATAAAATTTTTCAATCTATATTTATATAATGTATGTCGAAAAATTAGGTCGGGTCGCTTACTTCATATCTAGCACGCATTACTTTCATCTTATATGCAATTTATTCTGATAAAATATACACATTTTGATATCAGAGAAGGGCATCACAGTAATATCTTTAAGAGAATCAAATAACATTACTCCACTCTGCCGCTCACCCTCCAAGATACAATCTCCCGCCCTTAAAAAGGTGTCTCATTTGATCCCTAAGAATAAAGTATTTCGTTCACATACAATATTTCTGCTTCTTAATATTTTTTCGTGTTTATAAAAAATATTTAGTATTCTTGTATCGAATCATAAACGTAAGTTTATCAATTTTCTCACCAAAATTATAAATTTATCAATTTATTTCTGCATTTCAAGGCAGTAATTTTAAGGAGTCACGGTATTATCTTATAAATTTTTATTTAAAATGTCATCAATACAAAATTTCCTATTACAAATCACCGACCCAGAAAGGATTACAAAGAATATGAGAAAATGACAGACGAGGATTCTAGTTTCTAAGTTTTGATATTACTTTAAGAGTCGGAGCAGAAAAGCCAATTTTGTACTTTTCGTATTCGGCAGAATAATAGAATTTTGAAAGTAGCTTTTTTCTATTTCTTCAACTTGATATAAGAAGGTTTTATTTAAAAAGTTATAAATAATATAAAGTTATCCAATAATTTTAAATTATTCACAATAGAAAATGTAATAACCTGTTTTTGACATTAAAATAATTTATTTTCAATATTAATTATAACGATAAATAATTAATATACTTCACTTTATCCTTAATACATCCTGTAATTAATTAGTGTCAAAGAAAATAAAAATAATCCTACTTCCAATTAAATTAAATGAGATAAAAAATTATTAAAGTGTCTTACAATAGCTCTACTGTTGTCATAGATAAGATCGAATTTATATTATTTAACAAAACACATTACAAAATAAATGTAATGTAAATTGTCGTTATTGGGGATAGAATGTCGTTTAAGATTGCATAAATAATTGAGTATTTGTTGTTTCATATTTATATAAACTTATTCCTTAATTTTGACAAAAGCCATTTTCTTTTAATGAAAAGCCATTTTTTATTTGAAGTAATTAAATTTTATATTATACCTTCACTTTACTCTGGATGGCCGAATTTCGAATAATTTCAATAATTTAGTCATTTTGAAAATAAATTTGTTTTTGATTAATCTTTTAATTGCATTTTGAAATTTCAGAAATAAACCTGCTACTATGGCATTTATTTCAATTTTGTCATTTGCAAGACATCCGTTGTCATCCGAAGACGAATTAAACTATGGAAAGGTTACTTACTATACTTCAAAAACATATCAGTTTTAAATCTTATAAAACAGATAAAAAGTGATCAAAACGAAGGTCCTATAAATATTTAGGTCATCAAACCATTAAACCAACCTTAACAACAATAGAAAAACAGTATAGTTTTTTTTAGTGCAGCGTAACAAACCTTCCTGGCGACAAATGTTGGACGCCATAAATCATGACTTGGCGACGCGCCAGCCTTAAAATGCAAATCCAATACTCGACAGATATACAACGTGTATCGAAAAACTTAACGTCCTAGTTAATTGTCTTGTGCTATATTTATTTTGTTTATTTAACATTATAGAATTGATGCCCAAAAACATATAAGTATCCTATAATTATACTAATATTACATTAGGACTATTATATCGTAAATACGAATATACATCAGTTAAATTATGGTCGGACAAATTATTATTCTGAAAGGTAATAGTACCTAATATTTGAAATATATATACTCGTAATTTGCAACGGTGTCTACGATGTTGCTCATTTTGACTTTAGGTTTTGATTATATAATTAATATTAAAAGCGATCGGTATTAAGTCAATCGTCTAAAAAGCGTTTTAAGCACAGTGAACAAAGTATGTACATGTGAAAAGTTTTCACTCTTTCGTTTAGATTGTAAATCAATCCTCGTACAACAACTTAATAACTAATTACCAAAATTAAGCATATCATAACACTAATTGATGTGAAATTTAAAGCATTTATTATTTATTGTACAACTATCTAATTATATACCCAAATAAAACCATAAAAATATATGTAATCAGTAAATAAAGCTTTCTCGAAATCTCGACATCTCGAATTCTAAGATCGTCGCTACATTATTAAATATATATTTTTTATTCGAAATAAGTCAATGAACTGGGATTGTAGGGAGAACTTCAATAAAATATTTCACGATTCCCTCCACATATTTATTCCAACCACTCCTCTTTGAAGATATACAAATGAGACCCTCGCATCAAAGTGATCGGTCAAGTAAGATCAAATTCGCTTGACGGAAGCAATGATTCTGTACGTGTCTCCTTGATCACGGATGTATCTCAGAACAAAAAATAAGTTGGTTTCTATACGATTTAACACTATACTTTAGTTAACTAGCTATTTCCGGCTGCTCCGTCCGCGTTCGAAGGATTCAGCATTGCTGTTCAAATCTGGTAAACAAATAATATAATTCGAGTTTTTTATATCTTTTTAAACGACATTTCTGCTGGAAATGCTAAAATATATGTATCCTAAAGTTTTTTGCTTGACATAGGCATACTTTACAGTTATGAAAAGTTAGATTCTAATAGCAGGGTTCCAAAGTCTATGAAGAAGAACTGACAAAGAACTAAATGGGCACTATTTTAATTTTAATTGTTTATAATATTGATTAGTATTTAGTAGATTGTATTACTGCGATAATTGATAAGTGATAACAAATTATAAATTACATTTATATTATATTTTATGGTATATTACAATTACTAACTACACCACCGCTAGTTATAAGTCTCACTGTTACGAGGGAGTAATGAATTTTAACTTTGACTATTCAATAATCGTAATTACATAACGCCTTATTTCAGAACTAACATTCTAATAGATAAGAACTTCAACGTGGTTACAGTAAAGAATAAAATAATATTAAAATTTATATTTAATGTGTTTTTTACAGCCAATATCTACCATAATATCGCTTTACGATTACATACTACTTTATATTATACAACGAACATACTTTGTAATATTATCGATCTTTTGTATTTATATATTCATAGCATACCTCTGTACGTGAGTTTATAAACAAGTTTCTAAAGTATTAAGTCGTAAATAATGACCTTTAGCGGGGATGAAGTTTACCGATTATTGGTGGGTTTTTCGCTTTGATGTTCTTTTATAGAAAACTTAGTTCTCAGTTTTCTATGAAGTTTCTTTTTAAATTATTGAAGGATATCCTTTGCAATACCGATATTGAATTTCAAGTAAAAATATAAATATATTTAATATTTTATAATAAAAATAAAAATATATTGTAGAAGAAAATGAGATGTTGCAAATTCACATATTATTATTAATTAATATTAACACGATGTGCTACTTAGGAAATATAGCCAACATAAAAGATACCCGCTGTTATCTTGCCGAGGTTTTGATAATTTACAACCATATTATCAATTTCACTACACCTTATATAAGCAATATTAAAACATTTTATGATTACCGCAGTCTTAAATAACAACCAGCTGTTGATGGCACTTCATGTGTGGAGTTACGGTTTACGGATCTCTACAAATAAACATACACCGATTTCAAAACAAAACTATTGAAGTAATTATATAAGTTTGTTAAAGTATTTAATATATTATTATGTTTTATAAAAGTCACATAATATATATTCACGAATAGATTTTCATAATCTATTAATCTTATGAAGGTTTTGAGAAAAATATTATATTATGTAAGATATAATAATTATAGTATACATAATATAACATTTATATAGCCTTATATTATAGAGAGTAGTCATATTCATAGGACTTGGATGCTCATGCTATTTTGATTGCTTACAACTACTATTTTAATCTAATATTTTAATATTGCACGCGAAATAGAAACGGAATTTAGTAACTCATATTTAATACTTAATTATTGCTGTATTTTAATTCTGAAACACTAAAAATATTTAACAATATATATATATATATATATATATATAAAACCTAATACATAGACATTTTCTGAAGTTTACGTTCTGGGGTAGACAAGGCGTTCTTAAGGATTGATTAAGTGAGCGCTAATTAAAATAGAATTACAACAAACTGCTCCATAGTATATCTATTCATAACAAAGTAATAAACAATACTTCACGCTCCATCGAATCATTTTTACTATAGCAATAAATCAACCTACTTAAATAAATATCGAAGATATAACTAATGACTTATTTTTTTTGTGCTCTTATTATTTCTTCATCTTATTAGATCATAATGCAAAAGAATTTATGAAGAACTAAAATGTTTATAATGAAATAAATGCATGAAATTTGTTTTTTAATCTTCTTAGATATTCTTTACTTTCTAAAATAGTGAATACTTAAATTATTACTACGATTTTTAATTTAAATATAATTGTGAACTTTAGATATTTGATATCATGAGCTCGGCATCATGTAATATATTATTAAGTTGTACTAATTATATGAAAGCTAGAAATTGAGAAGTATTCAATAAA
This sequence comes from Melinaea marsaeus rileyi, assembly GCA_918358865.1. Classification (NCBI taxonomy): domain Eukaryota; kingdom Metazoa; phylum Arthropoda; class Insecta; order Lepidoptera; family Nymphalidae; genus Melinaea; species Melinaea marsaeus. Next base: position 6,059,676 of record OU911095.1, on the reverse strand, counting down.
AAGTTATACATTGTTTTAAAAAATATACATCTTTAGCAAAAACCTACACGAGAAAAATTTATTTCAATAACTCAGACACAGAATGAGTAAAGCCATGTCAATAAAAAACTTACTATATTTATATTATCATTTCGCTTTTTTATTCTGTGTAACATCATATTACATATCTAGAAAAAAATAGTTTAATTATGTTTTTTTTTTAATGAAAGTGCAATTTATTTCACTGATTGATTTAAATGTTCGGTCGCTGCAACTAAAAGTGTTTTCATGTTGCACGCCACTCAAGTGAAGTGGTAATTATGTATTTTATCGAGATCCTAAAACGAGTTTCGCAACTTTATCAAATTCCGTTACACATTGTATCCTGTTAAAAATATATTGAAAATATCAATGTTTTATTGTTTTACCGACATTGTAGTAGAAAAAATTTATACATTTTTAGTTAAACTACTCATTTAGAGTATTGTTCAGTAGTAATTGTAAACATTTAATTAACTGCGTCTAAATGTATGTGAGTATATTTGCTTGTCTATATGTGTTGGTGTAGGTGAGGTACTCACAGAGCAGGTTAAATACGCAATCTCTTTTGGTAAACATATTTTATGAATTTTACTCTATCTACTCGTATGTGTAAGTTACAATTAGTTACGAGTATAATAGCAAACGCCTGAAAAAATTTAAAACGAATGACATCAGACCTGGTGGACGTTAAAATTACTATATTAATTAATCTTTAAACAAGTAAATGAATAAAAACAATTAAAAAATTTGTAAATTAATTTAGTTCATTTCTACCAATAAATACAATTGAAGTGTCTATTTGTAATTCCAAATTAACAGCTTTTCACTAAATGTATATGAAAGTATATATAAGGATTTATAAGGAGTATCTTAGGATAATTTAATTTCAAAAACATATTCCACGCGAACAAAGTCGTAGGCACAGCTAGTATTTTATAAATATGAAGAATAAAACAACACGGTAACCTAAAACACATTAGAGTCCCTCAATCGATATAACATCTACTACATAAAGTTTAAGCATCACTAAAGCTTTTACGTACACCCTTATATTTTGATGCCACGTACAAACATAAGCGATATTAGATTACTCCATGAAGTATGCAGCATGTGGCCTAAGTACATATAAAATGAGTTACTCATATTGTGAGATTACATTCTCTTGTCTTCACAGGTTCCTAACATTATTAGAACAATATTTTGTTTGATTATAAAAATCTCATTTAAGCGTGAATAAATATTTAATACTTAATATCAGTTAATAAAATGTAGTAGAAGTTGTATTATTTCAATAATTTCCAAAATATCATTTAATTAAACTCATTTTGAAATATAAAAGTTTCCAGACTTATAAGTATAATAATATTAGATTTTGGGTAGGAATAAAGAAAATACCCGCTTTCTAGTCAAAAAAAATACGCCTGTTGTCACTGCCACCACACTACACATAAGAACTATAAACAAAATTGGTTTGTCTTTCATAAAACTCGCATTTAATGGCGACACAATATTAACTTTTATTTTCCTGAGATTCTTTTGAATTTCATCATCTGATTTCTGTAAATTTGGTAGGTATATTTTATTTTCCTTATTTATTTATAGAAAAATATATTGTTTAAGGTCGAATTATTATTTTGTAACAGTTTTTATTACAAAATGAATTTTAACATCACAATAAAAGTAAATGCTTACAAAAGCTACAGAGAATAAAAAGAAAACCAAAAAATTTTATTAACAATGTAAAAGAAGTAGCACAAAAAATATCAATAATATTAAATATCAATCACCTATTACACGTAAAATCATCAAAAATAACATTTAAAAGAATCAATAACAACTGTAGCGTAGCTCAGTTGTCTGGACGCCGTCGCGTCGTACGGACGTCTACGCCGTAAACCGCTACGAGAATTGCGTAGAATGTGATACGCGTATCCTTATTTTTTCAAGTGACTTTAAAGTATCATAATGCATTGGAAACAATATATATACTTTTTTGCGCTTTTTGCGGCGGTGTTGGGAAATCCAGCTAAAATTGGTTAGTACTTATTTACATTTATTGGTTTATCGGTTTTGTTTAGAACAAAGGGAAGATTGAAATTTGACGGTTTCGATATCCTTTAACAAGAAATTGTATGTAACTTTGAACAACATTCTAATAATGTCCTTTATGTTATAATTTGTAGTCATCGTCTCGTTTGAAACTTCTTTTAAACTTTGTATCTGTTGCGTAATTAATATAATATAAAATATTAATAAATTTTATAGAATGATTCTTAAATAATTAACTTATTAATAATACGATAAGATATATTGTTGTAACAGCTTAAGAAAAATATACTGAAAGACCTATTTTTTATATAGCAAGTAATAATAAATGATCCAAGCGACCTTTATCAATTAAGGATTACTTAATGTAACGTGTTGGCTTCTAAAATCAATTACCTCTGCTCATTACTAAGAACAAAATAAATATATGTATTCACGCAAGTCCTAGATAGTTCTTTTGTTAAAAATATTGCTATTTCAATACAATATAAATCTTTAAAACCTATAGTAGGTATACATTAAAATGTCATTTTCGTTTCAACACTTTTATGAAAGCCTACTGGCCCGTGCCGGAGCGCTTCACAATACTAATGTGAAAAGGTTTTCTATTTCTTGTCATTTCTATTTCTCGGACACGATGAAAATGTAAAAACGCTTTAGGGTTCTCTTCTAGAATAAGAAGCCCTTGACTTTATATTATTTCAAGAGTTATATTTAATTTTAATGTTTATTTCATTCGAAATATATATAATATTAATTATACTAGTAAATAATATTAAAAATTCATGATCTTCATGATCTTTTCGATCTCGGGCTTAAATGTAATTTGTTGTAGCAAAACTAATTATTCGTCGGATTTATTGTTCTTTACTCTGTCCCTGTAGCAGTGTCTGAATTGCTGTTCCGGGTTGTAAGGCAGCTTGAAATTACTAACAGTGAGACTTAACAACTATTGTCTCAGTTTAGTGAATGGAAGTGCAATACTATCTTGACGACAGCCTTGGTAGCCTTTGTCATATACAATGTAACGTACTAGAGACTAGATTCTTGTTAAGTAATTATTTTATACACAATATTATTTAACACTATGAAATATTGTAACCATAATCTCCTTTATAAATATTTTAAGGAAGTCCTTTCCATAAAATATGATAATGTCTCAAACATTTCATTGTTCGTAAAACACATTAAATATAACGATCGCGCGTTAATTCAGGAGGCTTTAGCAACAATAAATCATTATGATTTAGAATACATTACGTTCTGTTCTAAATTTTTCGAAAATCAATTCATTTAGTTAAGGCCATAAATAAAGAATATTTATAAATATTTAATTAATCAATCACTAGGCATTTAAAAAAAAAGCCTGCGCTTTTAAAAAAAAACTAACTTATTATTTCACTAACTGATTATTGATTCTTGAGTTGGATGTTTGTTATTAGAATTATTTTATTATTATTATTATGTTGTATATATTATTACTAGAATAGCATCAAGATAATCTTATTATGGACGTAATACAAGAATTTATGTGGGACTTTTTCAGGCGTTAAGCGGTCTTAAAGACGATTATCAGCTATTTTCTCTCTAGTCAATATTATCTTCGTTTTATATATTTATTCCACAATTAAAAACTAAAAATAAAAAAAAAATTGAAGCAGTGAAACCATTTATTTCCATTTAATAAATGCTCGTAAAACTTAATAATACGACTAAATCTTTAAACGTTTCTCAAATGACGTTATCGCACATAATAAATCCCTCCTAATTTTAGTCCCCTTTAGATAAGAGTTTCTTTATAAACTGCGGCTTATAATTCTATTATAATTTATTTTTTGAATACTTACGATATAAAAATTCAAAGAAATTATGTACAATATCAAACTAGATGCAAAATTCTTATTTCACTTTTAGCACGCCCGTCTAGCTTGTATCCGTATTGACGTGTCTCAATTTTCTCGCTCTGATAAAAATATTTGTATGAACTATGCTTCTATTTTACGAATAAATCTTACTAGAATTATATATATCATATTTTTTCTTATTATAAAAGATTTTGTAACATCGTATAGTTTAACAAAATTATAATTTATGTATGAGCAATCCCAATTTGAATATTAATAAGCATCGGTGCATCGGAATAACAGTGGTATGGGTGTTTATAATAAAAAAATTGAATATATATAATAATATATAATCTTAATTTGAATGAAATGTTTTCAAATTATTTTATACGAGTATAAATATATAATAAATGTAAATTTCAAAGTTTTAGATGAAATAATTTTATAAATATATGGTATCTTTTTAATTTTACATCTGTACATTCTTATTTATTGGTTCCACTTTGTTCCAGTAATTGCGCTGTGGTGATTAACAGCAGTGTGTAATTACTGAATGCTTCATTTTGTTTTAATGATATTCCTGCTACTGAATGTCCGTTTGTAGATTTCTATATAGAATATATTTTGAGATTTTGTAATTCGAATTTAAATTTCATCAAAAATACATTTTACATTTAACTGCTGTCTAAGTTATTTCTTTTGTGGTATATTCGTTATCAATCTTCACAATCGTTAAAATATTATATATTAATACATATTTGTCGCTCATTATCGATTTCAGGGTTTGTGGACATTTCACACGCAAATAATGTTAAATCGTTTTCGATACTGCAAATATATTCCTAGTTAATTATAGTTTGATAGAAAACTTGACCATAAGAAGTACTTATGTATTAACATATCTATATTTGAAGCTAATAGAACTTTGTGAAAGGCCGTCTACGTCTTGGCATCTTAATAACGGTCGGTCCATATCCAATACATAGATAGTTTCTAATACGGGAGTAGAAATTTAATATAAGTTGCATGGAATTTATACGATATATCTAAATATAATTCCTAAGCATCAAGATACATTTCTAATAATTAGAATATAGATAAAGAAAAACTTACACTTTCTTAAAACGATCGATAAAAGCGTCCTCAAGGATTATAAAAAATGTCATATATTATATTATGTTACGACATATTATAATACGTTACATGACTGTTATTTTTATATATTAATAAATTAAAAAATATATATTATACTCTTAAGATAAGATAAAAGTACATTAAATTTCCACAATTAAAAACAATTAGTTTGTTATTTTACTTTACAAAAAAACATTTAAAATTCATTTTTCACAAAACGAAACGAAACAATTTTTCTTATTAAGCATTATTTTATTTTTATTAAAATTAAAACTATTTGATTGTTGCTTTTTATTTACAATTTTTTATTTACAAGTCTTTGTTAGGGTCGATGCGGAGAATAATATTAGGATGATATTCTTATATACCATGTAAATTTTACAAAGTTGAATAGTTTGATCACTTTGTTGTAATCTTTCTATTAGTCTAAGGCTATAAAATGAGAAATTTAGAGTTAAAAATCCACTACTACATACATTGTAATTACATATTTCAAATTGTAACAATAAGTTTTAAAATATACATAACTTTTTAAACAAGCCACGACCAGAAGCGATACTTTCAATTCTCGCATACCGTGTAAATAAGTATATAGAAAATTCTATTCGACTTTTCATAAATCATAAACTAGCAACGTAGGTAAATATATTAGTCAAGTTCGGCTGGCAGGAAATTGCTTATATGAAGTGCCTGCGTTGCAAATTATGTTTAAATTTATGTAGTCCTAATTGTATAGTGGTATGGTTGGAAGTTGGGTTTTATTATTACCGTAAGAGTGAAAAACGATTTATCTATTCCTGTAATGTCTTCTGTATGTAGGCGGTATATCTGCAAAAAAATAGTAATTAGTTTTGAATATTTTTTTAATACAGTTATATTAAAACCTATTTAGAAATATTGAAAAAGTTTTGATTCGTCTTTCGTATGTGTAAGGTGTACCAAACTTGTACCATTTATAAAAAAATATTCTCACAATCCATAATTCTTTTCCTATATAAATAGATATATTTTATATATGTATACAAATAAAGCATTATACACAATGACTGATCAATCAATCGTATCGTAATACGCGAAACGTATCCTTGCAAATGGCGCAAACAATTTATCACTGAACAATGCTGCAAATGTGCCCCGAGACAATTTAAGCGTACACTTGACGTCCATTTAGAGCTTTGTGATACGATACGATTTCATTTTATTCAAATCTATTCAACATGGGAAAACCGTACATTATTTCTGAATAGAAAAGTTTAATTTAGATATGCCTTATAGATTTCAAATATCCAATCTGCTGCAAAAGTATATAGTAATTAGGAGAATGGAATGATTTGTGTATGTTTCCTAATACCATGATTTTCTTTCTTTGAAAATTTAATGGTTTGGCCTCATGATACTAAATTTGTGTTAATTGTGTTTAATTTGTGTTTTTACCTTATTAAAAAAAGGAAAAAATTTAGTCAAAAAGTTTTATGTTGCTATTTTACACGTTTAGTCCATAATTTATAGATTGAATTACTTAAATTTTGCTATATATATAGTGTTAGGGTGGAGCGATAATGTAGGAATTTTTTTTTTTTTTTTTTGCAATGGCATAGCGATATGAAGATATCTTTAAATAAATAAAATAAAAGTATAAAACATAATTTACTTATGGTAATGTTTTGAGGCGCCCCAAGGCAGTTCAAAAACAGATTTTTATTTAATATTCTTATCAAACTGTCTCATATGTTATAATCCTAGTTTATGTTTAATAAAATATTTTTGTATATTTTTAGGTCTAGTACAAAGTGAAATACCTAATAATAAATTAGGAATCCAATAATGATAATAATAATAATTATTATTAAAAATGGCAAACTTTTTATACATATTTAACGAAACCAGTTAAAAGTGATAATGATACATATCATAGGGACTTATTCAGAATTACAGTAATTAATTTAAAATAAGGTAAATAAATAAGGTAATAAAAATAATTAAATCTACTGTTTTATATTTAATTAAAATGAAGTACTTTGGACCCGATAGTGAAACGAAACCGACTTTATTATTTTCTACACAAATTGTATTTCAAAATTCTGTCTGAACTTGATGTAACGCTGTACGGTTTGGGTGTGGCATAGGACTTTTTTATTATTCTGACGTATGGCAAGAGCATTTTTGACAATCGCTTTCAAGGCTTCATCAGATAAAGTTAAGATGAGAAGCGACTTAGTTATCTCAGTCTCTCCACCTAAAAATATCGGTGTGATCTACAGTGATCTGAAATTGAACGCAGGCAATTTAAACGTTGGAAAATTCATTTTTCTTACTTTTAAAATTCGTCGATATGCTATTTTGAATGATTTCTTCAAAGATATCAAGAAGTAGATTTTCTGAATGAGCGAAAAATCCATATCGTTGGATTACCTTGTCAATGATGATCTTCGATGTGGTATTTAAAAGCGACTCAGACTATTTGTTTATGAACCACACTGGACTATAAACTCTTATCACATAAATGAATATTGTCACATTATTTTTCTTCGACGTTCGTTTTAGTAAAATATAATCTTAGAATTCGATTTACTGTTGTAAGTCATTTAATATAGTTGAGGTCCAGCTTTTCAATATTGTATTAAATTGAAAGAAAGTACACCAGTGCTGATAGCGCTGATAGCGGTCATTGCATCTTAAATTTATTTTTTTCGGTACTTAAAGAATTTCTATTATTAGCATTATTTAACATTTTTGTAATTCAGCTTTAATCTGTCGGGTATGCCATGTTCAGTTAGCTCTATGGTTATTTTGTCAGGCTTTAATACGTTTTTAATGAACAGATAATTTTTCATGAGGTCATAAGTTGGAAATCGAGATATTGGTAACTTATTTGGTAGATCGAATACAGGGTAAATTGTCATTTGTAGTGTTTTGTTTTGAATGATTTTAATGTAATAATGACAAATAATGATAAACTGTGAATAGGAAATTCGTAAAACTCAAAGCGTCTTCCAAGTAAAGTAGTACACGTGTGAATTGATTGAATGGCGTTCGAACAACGTGTGAAGAGAGTAGTAGAAAACCTGCTATCCTAAACCGGATCTCAACACATAGGTTTTAAGGTCTCCCTTTCTTATCTTGTACCAACAGGACTATATTCAGAATACCATTAGGCGTTCATAAACTCTTTGTGATTTAATTTGACTAAATTCATTAATTATGATATTGGCATCTCTAAATAAAGTATCAAGTAGCTAACATTATTGTGTATATATGTGTGTTAGTAAAGCAACTAATATATATCCACAAGATGTCATCCAAAGATAAATTTAAGTATGCTTATTTAATATAATATATACGAGTACGAGAGAGATGGTTTAAGCTCAGAATATGTCACGTTTAACCACACAATTATACAATGTAAATATATTAAACCTAATTAATGGAGATGTGTCAAAGAAAATACTTCAATATAAAATACTCCATCTTCAATTCCATGTATATGAATTTTGAAGCTATTTTATATTTTATATAAATTAAAACGATTACTGATATTAATTTATAACAAATTAAATATAGTCGTTAAGTCTATTTACCATCAAATTATTCTGATATCCACTTTTCAGGTCTGTGTTAATTGATACTTTGAATATATATGTTTTAATATATTACTGTAATATGATATTCGTAATTGAAAAAGGGATTTATATTTTTATCACTAAAATATTAATATCGGAAATAATAAAAAGATATTATAATAACCGGGAATGCTTTAAAAATGCCTGTCTATAAAATGAAATTTAATTAACAACTACTTTTAGAGTACGAATTTTTTTAAAAAACATTTATATATTATACAATTTACACCTTACAAAAGCTGGTATCATGTCAAAACACGTGAGAGAAATGGATAAAGCTTAGCAGATGTCACGTTTAACCGCGCGACTGTACTTAACAATATTAATGTACATATTATACCCCTGCTTATTCTATATTATATTTTATGCAAATGAGAAGCTTTAATTTAATGTTTTGATGTCACACGTGGTTATTTACGATGGCTTTAAGTATCATCATACTTTACTAGCTGTTGCCTGCGACTATCTGCTTCTATCCTCGGACCACAGAAGGTTACATTCGTGAAACGCAATCGCCTGACCTCTTTACCTCAACTTGTTTTACAGAACTGGTCTCAACGAAAAGCCTTTCTTAGGCTGAATTGTATACAGTCTACATTCACACTAAAAATTCATTTTGATGTAAAATGCTTCACCACATTAGGGGAAATACTTTCTTTTAATCAGAGAAATAGTTTCGGAGATAAACTTTATAATGTAATCATCATTTAAGTTACTTAATTAAACACAAAAGAAATATAACAAGAGCAATTAAGTAAAGATACAAAAATACCTTTTATACTAATTTATTTGTAAAATTACCAAGTTAAATCAACTCGTCTGCTTTCCATATTTAATCTATGTCTGTATTCCGGTCACGGAGTCGTAGCAAGGGGCGCGTTAAAAATACAACAGACTCGGATAAAATTCATCCTAGATTTGTTTGCAGTGATCGTGACGAATTATGTATTATGTTTCATAGGTAAAATTAACTATATGTCTTCTTTAATCTGTAACCACTGCATTTAGTAGGTACTTGTTTTTGAATCATTGAGCGCGTATTTTGCCTATTTGTTTATTGTCCTCTTGCAAGATAACTAGCGAAGTTTTGTAGTATAAAACAAATAAAGGACTTGTTTCTAGGGACTTTTGTTTTATATTTATAATCATAAAATATTTTTAATCCGGCTCAATTCTCTTATTTTTATCACAAAGTTATTATACAGATTCTTGTTAATTTGGATCCTAGCCAATATCTTAACGCGTTATGTTTGTACCCAACCGTTAGCTGTCCTTGTAAAATGTGACCCCTTACTATGCTCCTAAATGTTACACAAATGTTTGTATAGGTTACGTCACTCTGTGCTTGGCATCTTGCAAGTTTTTATATGATTTGTATGTGTAATTATGGAAATATCAGTCTAGACGCAGTAATTCTTACCAAGACCTCATTATCGTTGTGGAATATTTATAAGAAATGGTAAATCCGTGTGGTAGTAATGTTCTATTTGCACTATGAAAATGGGTATTAAAGGTTTTGGCTTTTAAATTTAACTCTAGTAGCATACATAAATTTCTTCGTCTGTACTGGAACCGTATCCTTCTAATTGACCGTGATTGAATAATTGTATGATAGAATTCTTGTCTTCTATTAATAAAATATTGGTGTTATATGTAAAATGACAATCCCTAATATTCTATTTTATTGTTAATAATTGTATTTTTTATAATATCTGGTTAAATAAATTATACTTACAACAAATGGTATAAATTGTAACTTTATAGGCATTTTAATTTTGTATATTTTTCCACATGAAAATAATGTACAAAGTAAATAAATAATATTGAGTGAATCTGAAATATTTATCCAATTGAGTTTAAAAATCGAGGCTGTTTACTCACACTTGAATGAAATTTGGATTAGCCTTTTCCCCGCGGTCGGTTTACTTTTATATAATGGATATCGATCTATTACGTTTTAATTATTTGTAGGCTTTTTGGCACACAAATTGATTTCCGTGTTAAAATTTGTTGTAGATTTACGCTTTTAGGGTAAAATGTTAATCATTTAAAGTAATAACAATAGGTGGCTCACAAAAACTAAATCTTTGTAATGAAATTCTAAGTAATAAAGTTTTTAAGTTTCTGTAAATTGTATTTCAATACTAATGTATTAAAATATTAATGTATTAAAATACAATTTATAGAAAGTTAAATACTTGGTGAAAGAGACAAGTCTCACCTTATCAATTTAACTAACGAAGTGTTCTAATTCCGACTACTTGGCACATCGCCACCACGTGGATGTATCTCAGTACATTATAATGCGACCTACATTACCTCGAGAGTTTGGCTTATCAATTTGGTAATATGTGACACTTTCATAGATAGTATATTCGCGTTCAACCAACCCAAGTATCAAGAGGAAACAGACTTTTATATGCTCATTATTTTGTAGACCCCTACAAATATTTACGATAAATAGTGTGTTCATAAATAACATTTTGATTTATTCGTAAAAAAAAAACAAAAGGTCACTACATAATATCAAATACATTGAATATACATAAAGAGAGAAATAACACCCTTTGACTGCGCAGTTTAAAAAAAGTAGGGCGCTTGGCGTCCTTCCAAGTGGCGGACCAAAGAAAATATACAGCTTTGAACGTTTACCTTGTACAATGATTTGTTTTGATATATGGAGATGTATATACTCTGAACTTCTGTTATGAATATTGATATTCATATGTTAGATGACTTTTTGAATAACTGAGAAAGCGAGTAAAGATGTACCATCTAAAACTAATAAAATCTTATTAACAAAATCGTTGAAATAAGGAAGTTAATTTTATTTTGTAATTAACTAACCTTTCCTTATATTTATTTATTAAACACAGAGGGCTTTTATTTGTTAAGGATATATATATATATATATATATATATATAACTTGAATATTCAATTAATTTCCTATTAAAAGATCTTAACTCCTTCAACATTTCACATAATTAATTTTAATGCTAATTACGACATAAATAGAAACCGCTATTTAAATTGTCATTTGAATAAAATTAATATAATAAGGACATGGGTTTTACTAAAGCTCCAATAAAAATAGAGTTTTTAATACTAAGGGTACACTAAAGGGATTGTAAAGATAAAATGATTGCATACTCGAATCGACCCTTAAAGCTTTCAAAACCGCAAACAAACATATTTTGATACAAATATTAAAACGGAGCAATCTGTACGCAGATTACATCCACTCACAATGGCTCAAGCTTCAATGGAAAAGACGCAATCTGCTGTACAATACATTGGATATCGTAATAAAGCCCTTATGCTCACAGTAATAAGGCAACTGGGCCAATAGAATGTTTTTATTCTCGATTCTTTTGAAGCAAGATTGGGGTACTTTTGGAGATTAAAAAACATCTTATGTCCACTATATTGAAAATATAAGAAATTGCTTGGTTTTTATTGTTTTATTTCAAAGAAACTCGTTTTTACAAGAATATATTCAAACAACAACAACAAAAAAACAGTTCAAACCATAATGCGACTTAGAATATCTGTATCTTTATATTTATGTGCGTATACATATAACGTATAACTTTAAAATCGACTTAAACGATTGACTTATAATTTTATGCAACCTCAACAAAACAATAGTTATTTTTGTTTTAACCAAAACTCCTCATCTTAGAACTCACAGGCGCTGTGTTCATTACTATTAATAATAATAAAAAATAAATTTTGTTCTATTAAATTTGCCAGCAAAGTTTAGTATAATAATATAATTTATCTTAATGCATACTAAATACATAGTTCTATACTAACGACGTCATTGTGTAAAAGCGTTTAGCCTTGAGACATGAAAACTCTGAAATTTTCGTTTTTCTCTGCGTTACGTTGAAAGGCTTTTAATGTGAAGAGACGCAAATGACTCACAAATGGGTATGTATTTTTATATTTTTCAAAGTCTTTTCTAAATTAAAATTCACTTATAATGCAAGTAACCAAACATTAAACAAAAACTGCCATAGTGAATATCATATCATTTACTTGTAAATGAGTTATTAAACCAAATTTAATATATTTTTAACTCAAGTTTAATAGCATAGTAAAATTAAAGTATCAGCTTATAAATATCATTACAGGTTGCAAGTATTTTGTCCTGTTACAAAAGATAGAATAATCTACAGCATAATTTGCCCCATTGAGCTGACAATTTTATATCATTGAAATTTTCTGAAACGTAGGTCTTGATTACCTTTACTGACAACATCTGGACGAATGTTGACATTCATTATGTAAATATTTTGTTACGGCCGAGGTATCAAATTTAAAGACAAGCATTGGTACTACGGACTTGGCGAATATTAATTAAGTATATATTATAATTAAATAAAAATGAAATAAAGTAGAACGAGATGATGAGTGAACTAGATTTTAAACAAAAATAACGTGAGTGCAGAGCGTTGTTTGATGCTTTCATTAAAAAGGGTCGCCCTGAGGGGTCATCTGGTTCGACCCTGACCCTTGGCCCTTGATATAAAGACTTGAAAAATCTAATGTATTTTTAGCGATTTCTCCTAATTAATTCTCAGAAACCCTGATTGATCGAAATTTGTTAAAGTAATTTTTGTGATAATACTTCATGTGGAAGCAAGCACTTTATTAAAAACATCAGTCCTTCTTAATCAAAAAATATATGTATCTCGCGATTTCGTCCGCATGGAGTATCTAATTGACGATATATTTCTAATACTTTTAGAAAATTCACATTCTAAATGTATTAGTACCACATTTCCTACTTTTAAAGGTCATAGCGTAATGCCATTTAGCCTATAACTTTTTTTAATAAATAATAAATGCAAAATGAATTTCTCTAATCTATCCAAAAATTTTAGATATACCAAAAGAAATAAAAAGTCTTCCAGCTAAATGTATAGAAATATTAGTTTAACAATATCATTAAATATTAATAATAATAATAAAATATTTTTTCATAGAAATGTAAAAAAAAAATTACAGTCAAATTACATCTATAATAGAGTGTGGATAAAAAAAATAACTTGTTAATGAAATTATCTGCATTATTTTATCAAAGTATTTTTTAAATCAAACAGTGCAACACGTCAAAATAATATAAAAGAAAAGTAAAATTAATATTGATATCTTGATAAATTACACTTCTTACTGTACATTTATTCATATAGAAAGCAGGAGGCATGGATGATGATATTTATGTAAAGGTATTTTTATCGGGTGGGTTTACTTAGTGCGCAGGTAAACATTGCTTAATTGGTCCAAGATTGAACCTTTGCTTTTGGTCAAAGTCAAGAGCATTGATGATATTCATTTCTATGGTTAGTTTTTTAAATTAATTTAAACGTTTTCTGGTTTGGTGTAAAAAAATAGTATTTTCTTAGTAATTTTCTCGTCATGTTTTTACATGACATCATCTTCCGTCACTTATCACTTGACCACCTCGTTTTAACCCGTATTTAGCTTATGAATATATAACAAATAGCTCCCCGATTCGGACTCAGGCTGATATTATATGCGGTTCTCGTATAAAATATTCATTTATGTTTGTTTGCTTATTTTTTTTTTTTATTAATTTGAATTATTGATTTATACTCTTATCTTATGCTAAGTGGTCAATGATTTTCACCAAGGTATTATGTAATGAAATTAGTTCTCAATTCAAAATAGTTTTGGGAAAATGCAGATTACTTTGTGACTAACAATCTTCGGAACAGAACATAGAAAGAAGTATTAGAATATATCTATATAAAAAAAAACTTCGTGTGGATAGTTTTATTATGTTTACCAGTGATTATGGACGTAGCAAAATGACTAAGAAGCCAATGAGACTAAACCTAACTTATAATGGTCTTGATATATACATCTGTTGTCCGACAAACACAAACATATGTCGTTATATTCATATGTATATTGCCCTTTAGATAAACGTTCATGTGCTTGTTATGAGAGAGTTCCAGACAATTGTTATGTTATAAGATTGTCATGAGACTCTTAACATTTACGCTATTTCTACAGATAAAGCCACAGCAGCCACACAATATACATGCAATGTTAAAATAACATTGCATATACATACACATACGCAAAATACAATATATATAAAATGTACATTATACTTTATATTTTTTATGTAAATCTCATTTCGTACATTCAACGAACATTTTAAACCTAGCTGTAATTTAAATAAATGAATTTAAACAAGACACTCTCAATTAAAAAGCCGTATAAAATATTTCGATGCTCTCTTAGGTTTTTAAAAATAAACTATTAAAAATGTTTAATTTTTACCTTAACAAATTTTGTTTTGACAGACACATGAATACCATTATTACAATATAAACATAAAGGTTAAATTGTACTGTAGAATTGTAAAGTCGGTTATAAAACTAAAGAATTTAAAATATATGTTCTTTTCCTATCTTAGTAAGTACTCAGTATACAACATGTAACACAAGAATAGGGAGAGTATCTCATGAACTCACACGGTGTTATTTCAACAGCAGTAAAGAAAAAATAACTTAGGCGGAAAGGTCTTTTAACTTCAAAGGAACTAGCGAGGCGTCAGTGGAGCGTGTGGAAAATGTAAGGAAGAAAACCGTTGAACTTTGTAAATATATAAAAGTATATGTATATAGTACATGTGTGACTAATTAATTGTTTATTTAAATAAGAAACAGATTGTTTTTACAAATAACTTTTCAACATTTTTTCTTTTCTTACTTAAAATTTTCTTTTGGACAATATGTAACTAAAATTGCTAAAGTAATTTAATAAAGTCTCACAAATTACAATAATATATTTTCCCTATATCTTATCTTTTACATTATCTATTGTGTTCATACAATACTGAGTAAATTTAATCAATCCTGCATTTCTTTGATCAAAGTACATATCAAGTCATATTAAGGTCCCCTAAGAGTAAGTCGAGCCCTTCTTTTCTATGTTTAATTAATTACGACAGCAGTATAAGCCTCGTATTACTCTCTGGTCAATAGGGTCCGCCACTGGGTAATTACTTTACGGGGCCTGCTTCTCTTTCAAGTGTCTGAATATCGTTTACAAGTACAAGGGTGATTTTATTTGTAAGTAATAATAGAAAGTTACTAGAACTAAGTAAGATTTCATATATTAATGGAAATTGTATCACACATGCTCAAATAGAATTTAAGGCTATAAAATAAGTAAAAAAAAATTATTCCGGGTTAACTAAAATTCATATCAAGTTATCGGGTTGGACTGAGTTTGATTTCGGTTTTTGTGTCAGAAATAATCTCATTTTCACCTATATTTACATTGTTTTAACAAATAAGTAATAAATCACAATAATGTTATTTAAAGCTTACAGAGTACAGTTTGAATTTAGTATATAAATCATTTAATCATTGAACCCACAGCGGTTTAAAGAAATTTTTAAATAGTAAATAATCATATAGAAATCCATATACAAGAAATAAGGAAGGAAATAATGAATAAAGTTACAATCCCATTATTCTAGTAAGGAAAAAAATATATAAAAAGTTGTTTGTTTGTAAAATACTTCAGTTTATGTTTGTACAGTTATTTTTTCCGACCTACGAACTTTGTTAATAACATAATGTAAAAACAGTCACCCGAAGTGACTGTTTGCAATTTAGTTGGTGTTTTTGAGGAGTTAATTGAGGAGTTTTTTATGGGTGATATAATTTGGCAAAACAAAAAAAAAATAAGAAAGCTTCTATCAGATTGAGCTTCAATTTTAGAGTTAGTGATAGAACAATTATTATGGATTTATGCCGTTTTTTCAAACATATCAGACTATTAAACTGATTTATAATAAGAAATAACCAGATCAAACCTGTTGATTTAGTTGTTGTATTATTGTAAAAAGGACGATCAAAAATAGGATTACTTTTGAGTCATAGATAAAAGAAATATAATTAAGTTATGGTACAACTTAGAGAAACAGGCAAGCAAAATTAATCGAGGCATTGCAGTATGAATATAAAAAAAAACTAGACTTACAGACATTTGCATTTATCATATTATATTATATCTTTAAATACACAAGGAATGAGTATTATATCCATGTACCTAATAATACCTATCAATATTGCATCGGTATATGTAATAATACAATATCTATACAATACATATTTGATTGAATATCCTTATTCAATAAAGGTAATAACAGTGAACATATAACTTAATTGACGTCTAAACCGGTTAGTATTATTACAATCTATTATCTCAACAGGCGAAGGTTTCTCACCTTCATTTATAGGTAGTATTGTTGTTTTCACGTCTAATGTTCTCGTAAATTAACAGACATTATGAGTATTTTATGGGCTATAACCTTTATTCATCAGTTTATGAGATAGATAAATTAAGGGATTATAAAACTTGCTAAGTGGAAACTATATAAACATATGGAAAATTATAGCAATAAATTATTAGAATTAACTAATATATATTATAAGTTTATCTTCAGTATACTATGTAAAATCATTTTACGTCAGTTATACAAATATTTTTAAAGCTACCTATTAACTGGAATGTTTGATAACGTTTTTAATGAAGGCTTTCTAAAAATACTACACACCGAAAATACTACAGTGACATCTGTATAGTGCTAAATAAACCAGAATATTTTCCGCAATGCGTAGCTTTGTTGCAGCTGAGCGACTCGCTTCATAACATATTAAATTTTCTATTCATAAAAAATGATACCCAGTAAAAAAACGGAGGTCACATCCGTTCCATGATTTTTCTTTGAGGGTTCATTTTATACTTACCGGTTATCATTACGAATGTATTCTCTATTTAAATGTAATATATAAATTCTATTGTTTTAACATACTTTTTTATAAAAAAAAAATAACAATGTTGTAACATATAAGGTCTCCAGTATTTATATTATCTAGTGTTAGTTAGTCTAGTAACTAACAATACTTTACTACAAAATGTTTATAACAATACACCTTAACTTCGGTCAAGGCACTCCTGTCTTGTCCTATAAAAGCAGATTAGAATTGTGTTCGTAAGAAAAACTAATATTATTTATTTAACACTAGGTACTGCCACCGACTTCGCCACTGTATAAAAACATATTTTATTTTAAATCAGATAGTAGCCTATTCTTATATCTTATCTTGAAACCCTATCAAAAAGTTAAATCTAATTGCGATGATTTGATTTAAGTGTAACAAACAAACAAACTCATCATCGCATTTATAATATTAGTAAGAATAAAATTATTTTATAAATTTTACAAACGAAACATTTCATAGCATTTGCATAAGAAGAAAGGATCCTTTAAAACATAATTAGTAAAAAGTAAACACGGTTTCTTAATGTTCAGAGGGGATTAGAGAAAGTACTCCAAATTAGATAAACAAAAACAGAAACGTTTAAAATCCTAGCCATTTATTCTTGTCCCATAACAAATTAACTGGACCTGTAAAAAATACGTTTTGTGGGAGTACTAATGACGTAACTAAATGAATGAACAAGTGAGTGAATGAACAAATAGGCCGCAAACGAACGGTTAATGTGCGTTGACGTTGAATGATTCCCCAGCGTTAATCATTCAGAAGGGTTGGAAAAAGAAATTGGTATTCGCGCCATGTTTTATTGATGTTTTGATTTGAATCAGTCGGTAGGAGCTATTCGTTTGTTATCGGTTGAGGTTTTATTGGAATTCTTTATTTGAAAATTGTGTTCATGATTGGAAGA
Organism: Melinaea marsaeus rileyi; assembly: GCA_918358865.1. NCBI lineage: Eukaryota > Metazoa > Arthropoda > Insecta > Lepidoptera > Nymphalidae > Melinaea > Melinaea marsaeus. The sequence continues at coordinate 6,041,269 of OU911095.1, read as the reverse complement.
AATTAAATATACCTCCAACAGAATAAGCCCTTTTTTATTTCACTACGAAAAATTCAATATTTTATTAAGTTACGTATTGACTATATTAGAAGATGTATATAAAAAAATACAAAAAATATGGTTCCAAAATGTTATCTGAACGATGCCCAATCAAATATTAGAAGCGACCAGTCGTTTATAGCTACAGTTTAATTAAACTGTCCTATGAAGTGTCTTGTCACGTTGTTAATACCATATACTAACTGCATTTGGTCACGTCATCCGGTTTGCTACGGCGCTATCTATCCGCATTCAGATGCCCATTGTGACTTTAAAAATTTTATCCTAGTGCTCTATTTCATGTATAATATATATTTTTTTCTTATACATAAAAATTTACTAGTGTCAGAAGGTTGAATATATTATTTAAATTTTAATATCAAAATAAAAATTTTGTAGGACAACTTCCATTGTATTTTATGTTACGAGTGGTAGAAACCTTTTATGTATACTGATGATATGCCATACCGTTTATAATAGTTAACCTTTGTGTTATTAGTTTTACATCAGTGTTTTGTAATTAAACTTTTCACTATCATGTTCTGGCTGTGACGTCACTTTTAATAACATTCTGCTTACACGTGTCATATGTTCTGTTTACCATACACATGTCATATGAACTATGTAAATGATTTTAAAATCATCTCTTAACAAACAACGTTTATAAAATTTATATAAATAGATTTTTTCTAAGGTACTTTAATAGCATATTAATTAATTATCAAGCTATCCTAACTCATTTTAAATTGGAATATTCTCGATGAATAATTGCTATTGGAAAACAGAACATTGGGTTATTACATTCGATACTGAGTTAACTAAAAACATGTATTATATTATCATCAGTGTAATTTTTGTAACTTTCAAGAGTTATAAATACGAATCCATTTAGGCACGTTTTAACTCTTGAATATGGAACAAATATAAACTACTAACTTTCAGGTACCCTCAACTTCCTAATTATTTAGAGTTTTAGTGTTAGCTCAAATACACAAGTTAAGCATTTTAGGTAAAAATGTACTTCTTTTTGATACATGCATGTAACTTTTTTATAAGTATAAAAAACAACTTACAAAGTAAGCTTAAAACAATATTTTGATAGAAAATTCATAAAACCAGCTGTGGCCAGTAAAGCTTGTGAATCTGCCTTTACCAAGTCAAAGCCATCTTTTCAAAGAGATCAGCATAAAATTTCTATTATATCTGGTTTTCGTATAGTAATGTTACAATCAGAAGCAGAATATTTTCGAACCGACTTTATTCTAATAATAACTTAATTTATTACTATTCCTCAAGAGTTTCAATGCGAGTCTGTAATTCCTTTTATCTTATAGATGTCTAGGTCTATTAAAAATGTATCATTAAATGGACTGTCTGATTACTTGTCGATTTTTATAGAGTGACAAGTGTAAAGAATGTGATTTATGTACGGAATTCATCTGAAAACTTGAGAAGATAGTTTCACCATGGATATCGAATAACTAAGATTTTCTGTCTTATTGTCTTGATTATATGATCTAAAAATATATAATTTTTCAAGCTTCAGTTGCTTGTGCTTTACCAAATTTTTTCTGCTGACAATCTGACCGACGTATCCTATTGTTCATGTACTAGAGTTCAGTAAAGCGATGTAAATCTTATATTATATATAATAATATCATGAAAAATAAAATAAGTTTAAGTTAATTAAAAAGAAATACAGTAAGGATTATAAAAAGGTAGAATAAATATAGGACTTTAGAGGATATATTTAAAAACAACATGCCAGTAAAGGTAAAAAAAAAGGTTAGGGACTTTTGTCCATTTTTATTTTTAATATACTGCTGGACATAAAACAAAAATTATAAAACACATCCAAAGGGATTTCAATATTTCGGTATAATCCGTACAAAATATGGTCAACGTACAGAAAAAAGAACTTATTCAACGGCATTAAACGTAGTTATAAACTGCCGAACATGGAAAAAATAGAGTCCGATGAGTGTGTGTGTTGTTGAATTTAAATGTTTATTCCACAAATAAGTAAGTTATCAAAATGTACTTTAACATATATATTACTATGTACATCTATTGGTCCGGTCTGAATATTCTTTTCTTATATTTTTTTGTGATAAATTATCGACTTATGGTGCTCCGATATAAACTGCTCTACTTATTTCATAATCTCTGTTTATAAGTGTGTATGACTTTCCATAATTGAGATAAACGTTTGACCAAAATTTGATAAAAAGTGGTAAATACCAAGAAAATGTGATGGCGCAAATGTTAGGTATATAAAAGATACGTAAAGCCGTTAGTAAAGCTAGTTTTCTTATAAGGTTTAAGGTTTAAGATTTAAGTTATAGCATAATTTGTAGATAGATAACAAAATGATCTTACCAAAAATTTACTTTTCTTTTATGATAGCTGAACCACGAAACAAACACAGCGCCTTTTGGGTAGACCTCGAAGAATTCGGTCTGCCCATTCATTTGTCCCCTACTTTCGAATTTTGGAAAAATTTCTTCACAGGAGGTCTTCTTATGACCCCCTGAGTCCGAAATGACCATTGGTCAAAATGTTTATATATATATATATATATATATATATATATATATATATGCGTGCGTGCGTCCAGATTCGACTTTGTCAGCACGATAGCGGCCGCAGTTTCGCTCGGACCGCTTTCAAACTTTGCACAAAAATCAACCATCCAAAAATGAAGGTCAAGTTCGTTAACCAGAGAAATCCGGTCACAGGGGGCGCTAGGGCCTCACTTTTTCTGATTTCAGTTTTTCGACCATAACTTTTTCACTGTACAAAGTAGATCAATCGCGTTCATATTATATGATGTCTTTGATGAATACCTATAACTAATGTAGATAAACCGAAAACCTAACTTCAATAACTTAGGGGTGGGGGTAAAAAAAACGAAAATTTTTGGAAAAAAATTCATAACTTTTTTCTGGTAAACATTCTTACATCACAAGTATTTTTAATAGAAAGGTAATTTTTTACTTTAAATTTAAGTATCAGAAGTTTTGCCCGTAAAAGGTACCGTTTCCGAAAAAAAAAATAAAAACCACTTTTAGCTTGAAAATTTAAGGTAGGTAAAACCACGTTAACTTTTTTCTGGTAACATTCCCTCGTCTCAAATATTTTTAATAGAAAGGTTATTTTTTACTCTAAATTTAAGTACCAAAAATATTTCCAAAAAGGATACCTTTTCCGAGAAAAAAAATAAAAACCGCTTTTTGCTTGAAAATGTTTGATGTAAACAATGTTCTTAGGTAGTGAGTTATATTTTAAACGAGTTACACACTAGGTCTACCCAAGCGTGTCCCCCTGCGGGCACGGATTTTTTATATTTTCATTGTACTAAAACTGTTCATATTAAAAACTGAATATGTTACTTCAAAAATATGGTTGAAGTGGAACGCTTAGTTCCCACTGACCTAACTTACACTTGAAAACTTCAAAATTACTCGCGCGACTGAACTAAATTTAAAAAGTTGTACCGAATGTTAGCTTTGGTGTATATTTTTTTATTTTTGTGGTTATGAACTGTGAAATATGCATCTGAAAAACTGATATTTATACTTTTTAATCCAACTTGAGTGGAATGAGTTTTCTCCTTTTATATGTTTGTTTCAATAAATTTTTACTTATCTAGATAATTAAATAAACATTTGACTATTAAAATAATAGACACAGAATGCAAGCGTGGTAATAGAATGCTTCACGCTGTCAATCCTTACCAAAATAAAGTTACACTATTACAGAATATTATCATGTCCTTACATAAAATATAAAATATGTTTTAAACCATGTTTTATTTTTTATTTATTTATTTATGTACCATTAACTTACAGAACAGAAAAATATAGAATGACAAAAAAAAGTGTTCAAAGTTTTAATTTATCTCTTTAAGAGATCTCTGCCAGTTATCCTTCGGCAAAAATGAAGAATTAAAATGACAATGCGGATTGGTACGTTAAAACATAAAAAAAATACCATGTAAAACAAAAAAAAATAATGTTTTATTATATTTACAATAAATAATATACGATATATGTTTTTTTATACAATACTGTAAATCATCAAAATGTCTTTGTGAAGCGAACACGTTGATAGTGCAATTAACTTTGACATACCATAAAATATGTTCATGACAGTAATAACGTGTCACGTCGGCTGACGGGTTACGTGTTACATTGCATGTTTTTCTAGATTTAACAGTACATAAATCGCGCTGTGTTCATTATCATTTTGTAAACAGAATGTTTATTTTCACAGCTTTTTATAGTAAGTGTAATTATTTAATCGTCATTTATATCATAAAAATGATTTATATTTAAATAAATTTAATAATACCTTTAATTTAAGGAACCTTCTCTATCAGTAGCACGGCAATAAAAATTTAAAAAGCAATCGCGCTAATGAAAAATGTAAATTTGATTTAATCTGATACATAAGCTATATTTAAAAACATTTGTAAGTCATTAGAATATACAAGAGAAGTTAAGTGTACGCGGTAATAGTGCCATTAACTTTGACATACCATAAATGTTCATGGCTGTAATAACGTCACGCTGACTGACGGGGAGTACGTGAACACGGCTGGTAATACACGATTTTACGACGAATCCCGCTGAATAACTGTTGAGTATTAGATTTTAAATAGTAGGCACGTTTTAACGCAACATGTTACAACATATATTTTATTATTTACTAACAACCTTCTTCGCAAGGGTCGCGTTAAGCAATTGTGTATTTATAATATGCTTCTAAAAACCCAAAAAAATCTGTAATAGAAGTTAAGATTTTTGTATTTATAGAGACATACAGATGCCACAGGGAAAAAGTTGTCATTAACATAGCATATATATATATATATATATATATATATATATATATATATATATATATATATATATATATATATATAAATAAGTTAATCTTTAAAGGAAGTTATAACTATAGTTTGTAATAATTTTATTAATGTATTGATAATTACATGTTCATTATATTATTTATTAAATATATTAATTTTAAACATAAATTAAAAGGTATGTAGAACTTTAGTTTCAAGTGCATGGGTTGTATATAATTATTATGATCAAAGTTTGTAGAAACTCGAACTGTTTACTTTGTTACCTCAATTTCAATTGTTAATAAGCTTAAGCCAAATTAGTAGTTCTAATGAGATTTTAGTACGGCGTTGTAGTGAAATTAAACTATTATGTTGCATTAATAAATAAAACTCTCATCCTTTTTGAATCATGCTTGCTATAATTAATAATATGTTACAATTACATATGTAATTGATGATATCATCAATTACGGAATTATTTATAAATAAAACTAATTTAATAAAAACCAGCTAAATGGAGTTGACGTTATAACCAAGTTTAAATTATAAAGTCGAATCGAGGACGGTTAACTTTTGAGGAATAATTTATAACTGCCCGCTAGGAAGCGCCATGTAATCGTTGTAGCTATTAAACTATTAATTAACGGTTGTTTGTTAATTAATATGGTTCGCAATTATTTTTAGAATAATGCTTACAAGTATGTTTATTCGAGTTTCATTCTTGACATATTTTAAACTTATTTATTCCCTAACTTAGTCATCACCTTCATACCTTATTTCCATGGTAAAAAGATTCATAATAAACTCGGCTTTAACAGTCAATATGAATTTCAGAAATACCTACTTACTGCCAACAAAATTACATCAAGTAACAAATTTATTGACAGACGAATTTGGATCTAAGCACAATAGCAATAAGGGTAGTAAGAGCGTGGAATATTTTAAAGTAATGTCGCAAACAAAGTCTTGCTAAGTGCGCGCTCGCGCAAAATTGCAATGTGCGAGGTCTGGTGCAAGTTACAGGGAAAGCAGAAAAGTTTTTGCATTTGCAAATTTTGAGTACGATTTACAAAGGTTTCAATAGCTTGTGATACTGGTTTTTTGTTCAGTTTTGAAAATAATATTTTGTATTATTCTTTTTCCATGGTGTGATATACTGCACGCATAGGAAAATTGGAATTTAAAGTAACTAATTAGGTTTTCGGTGTTCAATGTTCAAAACGTGACTATTATAGATACTTTACGTCCATCTTATTTGAGAACGTGGTACTACTCTAGTCTAGCCAGTTCGTATAAGAAATTTTAATCGCCTATAGCAAGGCTCGATTTATAGAGAACTGAAATATGGATTGGTATATTAAGATAATTATTTTGGATTAATGCAAAGAAAGAAAAGAAGAACTTTTAGATTAAGTTATACACTGAGTACACTACAATACATTGCACATATACAATAGTAGACAATAGTAGACTGTAATAAAGGATCGCTATTAAATACTATAATGTCGTCGCTTGTGGTTTGTACCAGATTAAAAATAAATAGATTTCTAGCAAACACATATATTCCAGTTTCTGTATTCAGCAACCGCAAGTAAGCGGTCAGCTTAAGTGGATTAGTATTATATTTTTTATGCGACGGGTTTCATTTCTAAATTCTCGTTTTTTTTAAATATATATCTCTTTCCTGGTTAAAGAGATCATCTACTGTTGTTTTGTCTTATGTGTATTCATTATGTAAAAATAGTCAACTTGCGTTTTTTCTTTATTCATATTCTTAAAATTAATACAAATATGTAGTTGCGAGAAATAAGAAAAAAATAAAGGTTTTTAGAACTATTTTCTTTTATTAAAAAAATTACTTTAAATGATAAAATATATTTGTTTACTCTTTATATTATCATTTTACAATGTACAACTCACGTGCACTCCAAAGTACGTCACGTAGTATATTCTGTTTTCCTTTATTTTATCTAGACATTGCGTTGTAGGATGTCTCCCGGGAGACTTCAACTCAATATATCTGTGAGTGACGCTTTAGTAAAAGCCTGTAAAGTAGAATATCTTCAAATATTTCAATTTTGTATAGAAATATTCAAAATGTTGTGAACTAGCTACGATATATTTAGATATGTGTTCAGTATATTTTTAAGGTTTAGGGAAAGGGTTTTTGATTTAGTAATGATTGTAGTTGAGGTTTAGATAGGTGTAAGAATCCGAATTGGTTTATTATTTAATAATATAATTAAAAATATATATATATATATATATTTAAATATATTTATTAATCTAATATATATTTTTCAATACTTCGGTTTATTCAATGTACTATTTTTACCTGAGTTTAATTATTTTATAATAAGGTTAACAAATAATTATAGAAATAAGTATGTTTATTTCAACTTTGAGGTCATTGTTAGCAATTGTAATAAAATAAGTGTCATTTTAAATTTAAATATTCTTAACTAACTTCATAAGAAAATTCGTAACTTTATTCAAGGGACTAAAATTAAACGAATGACCTAAGTTTTATCATAACTTTACATTTCGATTCCTCCAATTGAAATAATTTATGTCATAAAATGTATTACTTGATTTTAAAATAAACATTACCTATTTAACTTTGCACCTAATGTTTAATAATATAGACATAAACACAATTTTTTCAATAAAAATAACCTACTTTTCTAAAGAAAACTAATTATGTTATTTTCGGAAATTTACTTTTTTGTTATATTATATAGTAGATAATTTTGAAAAGATATTTGAATGCAAATTATACAATTTTTAAATTTACGTTAAGCATGAAAAAAAAATGATTTAAAGAAGAAATATTAATATAGAATTCATGTCTTTTCTGTAGTTTAGTTTAGTTTAATATACCTATATATTAATTTTTTTTTTAATTTTTATATATTTTTTTAATTCATGTTAAGCGTGCATAAAAAAGATATAAAAAACATAAATTCCATAGTAGGTATATAAAAATAGAACCATTTTTATTTATATATAACGTTTCAGTCAAAGATTGTGTTTTTAAATATATAACTACGACATAGAAATCAATACACTGAAATACCTGAATCACAACTGATACTAGATTGAGGAAATAAGATCATCCGCTCATCGTCCGTTCCTGATTCGTCTGATTGTCGTGGGGAGATCGTCTCGTGTGACATTGTTCCGGATATTATATGATGTGATATATGAGGGTTTTTGATTAAGGCATAAATGTAACACTAACTAAAAATCATGATTACATGTCGTTTTGTTTGATATGTTATAATATTCCACATTTCATATTTAGGACCTCAATCTAGAAAAAATAGCAGTAGTCCAAGTTAACTTTTTTTTTAATTGATAACTCTCAATAACGGAAACAATAAGCTATATCAGAATATCGGGCAGGGAATTTAATTCTTAAAAAGTTTAATCGATAGACAGACGACACTTACTGACCGACAAAGAGATAAATGGGACAATGGAGCAGACGGAGCGGCGACAAAGGAAATAAATTAATAAAGACGCTCAACTAGCCCCAGTTTCAATTAATTACGGACTGACGAGTAGCTAGCAATTCATTAACAACTGAAAAGTAGGGTTGCTATAGGTTTAACGACATCGTGAGCGGCAATTTGCAAACGGTGTCTGCTGGTGTGCGTAAGCCTTGTATTGATGATGTGGTTATTGGCGTGTGGTATAATTAAATACGGATATAAACATTGCTATAACGCGTTAACTTAAAAACAGAATAAGTTATTAAGTGTCATGTTTAAATATCACGATTTATCAAATCGATTTATTGAAAAAAAAACGTGTCTTCCTGACTTGTATAGAAAAGTTGAATTTCTATATCTTTTGTCTTGAAGTTAATTAACACAATTCCATTGAAACGTGCAGCTCTTGGAAATTATGTCGGACATATTCAATGCCACTGCGGGTTTCGCTTCAATGAGTTTTGTCTAAAATATCTAGAGCTTTATATAAATGAATTTCTTTGAACCACTGAATGTAACTACGTAGAATTAGTACCGCTCCGCTATAATTAATTGGGTCTTTTGAATGCGTTTAAAATATACCACGAATGTAGCAATTTTGAACAAAAAAATTGGAACAAAAGATTTTAATTTCTGTATTGCAAGGTGGATGTGTGTTGTAATGGAATATTTAATTATATCTAGTGAAACCGTGAACCGGTTTTCATGTAAATCTAGATCAACGAAAAGTTCAAAACAAATTTAGTACAATAAATTTTGCCAAAAGTAATACGTAACTTAAAAGTAAGTATAGAGTATTCATAAAAAGGAGCCTATAAAATATCGGTATTCCGTATTGCTGGCTATGACAGCGCCGTTTCTTGCAATGCTATCCACATAAACTAAGCCAGCAAACACTATACTCATTCCGTCCGACCCGGCCTCGTTGTGTAACCACATTTATACTAAAGTCGACCTTATTTTGTTAAACACAAAGATACAAAATGAGTGAATGTATCTTTAATCCCAAATGACTAATTTTAGACCCCACTATCCGCCTTTTGCAGAAGACGATCGATTAATCTTGTCATCAGAATTATTGATGTTGCTATGGCAGGGATCGATTCTCGGGCTGATTTTCTCTGGTTAGTTATTTTGATTAATATACCCTATAATTTCACTTCCAATAATTTACTACACCACTATATCACATGAACCAAGCAGTTATAATATGTTTCATCTAATATATTAATAAATGGATAGTATGTCCGTATGGGCCTTGATAACAAGTGCTTAAAAGGAGTCATACATTTTATCATTTATGACAATACTAAATTAACGTATTAATTATAAATTTTTCGTAATTTGATATAATAAATAATAAAAAAGGCGGCATGAAATATAAATAAAATATATTTCTTACTTGGTAAGGGTATCCGAATTCATATAAACATGGAACTTCGGAATAAAACCATACCAAAGTTCACAAAGTATTAGATATCCCTACGCAATTTATACGTGAGCTGCTTATCCGGAGTTATAAGAAATTATATTTGCTCTTGCAAATTGTGCACTCAACAAAATTGGTACAGATGAATCCGAAAGGATCAGGGTATTACTTGAATTGCATTCTGATTCATATAACTCAAAATCTTTAAGACAGAATTCGAATTGAATAAACGATTTACTTCTATAAATACTAAGCGCAAATCAATTTACTTTCTATTTTTATTTGGTCATGGACTTAATCGATTATGTATTAAGGCTTCGGAAACTAGTCTTTAAATAAATTGAAATATAAATATATAACATATAATATTACATACCTAAATATCATAAAGTTACATTAGTTAGAAAATATTTAATTATTTCACAAGTCCCAACATCGCATTGCAGACACCAGACTTATGACTTCACATATCAAATTAAAGCACTAAGGGAAACAATTTGTTATCCCCAGCGGATATGAAATGGTTTTAGTGATAATGAAGACGGTAACGACTTGAATGATCTGTATCGTGTAAATGGTTAATTATTCATATCAATGTCCATTCCTTCATTCATTCACATATAGTTCAAGGAAATTGGTCATATTAATGATCTAGCAAAAGAACAGATTTTTTTATACCAAAGAATATTAAAGTACTTTAGCTTTGTAATAATTGTTATTATGAAGTTAGAACTATTATATTATGGTAGTATATTATTGTTGTACAAAAATAATTATATTCGATGATATCTGTATAGAGTTGGTATGTAAATGAGAATCCACATTGTATGTGGTGTTGTAATTAATCAATATCTAATTAACAATTGAACAAAGAAATATATTATTTATTTAAATTGAAAATTAGAGTCACATTCACGAAGATTTATTTTAGAAATCTAATTTTCCTAGTTTTATGTAAAAATTTATAAAAACATTGAAAAGTAATAACTTTAATTTGATTATTGATCTTTGAAAAGTTGATAGTCGTTCCTAATACTGCTGTGGGGTAATTTAACGTATTTTAGATATGTCTTAATTATAATTTGAACAAATAATGAACCATTTATCTCAATCTCATATCAAAGCGTTAGACACTATATAGCTATTATTCGCAAATATCTCGTTTACGACGCCACTAATGGTCTGCTCCGGACTGTTTGCGACAATTGTTGAGATAACTAGTTATGTATTTGCTATTAAGCGCTCCAAATTTGATATATATTTGGAATAAATTCAAGATATTAAAGAATTTTAGAATTGAAGCTATTCGATACATATAGAATATTGGAATGTCTGCACTGTGCAATGTTGCAGGTGAAGTAGCTAATTACACAGCTATTACAAATACAGTATAAAACAACTAAATTTTAGAACAACATACAGTCAATTAAACTTTCTTCTTCTTTCTAATATTTATTAAAAATGTTCTTATTAAAAATTTTGCTAATAAATAAAATCCACTGTTTTCGGTATTAATATTCTAACAGGATGATATGTGAAAAATACAATTATTACATTAGAACATATTCTATTTTGGTTATTGGTAACAACCAAATATCTCCATTTTAATGTTTGAGTCGAGGCGCCTAATGGTCGGGTGTTTTCACAATCATTCTATTATTACTAGTGCGGGGTGGAAATTGTTCCTTGTGAAAGGTCATTATCGTTAGAACTGGTAACAGACTAGCTTGTAACTTGTTCTGTTTTATTTATATTTTATACTTTCGTCTTTGTTCTTTTTTGAAAGTTTCATTAAAGTATATATGATTACGAACAGAGGTAGTTTGCCCATTTTTAGGAAATTTTATCACAAGTTTTTTCATTTTTTGATTTCCATTATAATCACAAATCTATCAATTAGTACTAAGTACCTTAAGAAAATTCTTCATTGAAAACGTTCGTGCCCCCAAAGGACTGCTACTGCTGATATCCAAAATATTTTTTGTTGAGCTTTCAACAAATCATTTAATAGTTTAGTATTATTAATTAGGTAAAATTACTGCGTTAAATTTTCTGAAAATTCTATAAACAAATAACTGTGAAAACTAAATGTATTATTTCCACGAAACTAGTTATAAAACAATGAAACGAGGCCGAGTAAAGGAGAGATTGTTAGAGTGAAGTGAGGCTTGGCGGCTGTTGGGAGGATGTTGGACTAACGTTTTATTTTTTTTATAAAACTTTTTTTTATTTCCATTCATATTATATTGATGTTATTTTTCTGTGGTTAGGATTTTTATCAGCAGTAAATATTTTTACATAGTTAATGCTTAATTCTACGGGATATTAAAAACTATAGAAGCATACGCATACTATTATTACTTTTATAACTTTCAATGGAAATAACAGCTTAGACCAGTTCTTATTGCGGCTTATGCATTTTATACGCCTAGATCCTGGTACTTTATAGTTCAAATTTATTTAAAGCAAACCAATAAAAAATAAAATTATAAAAAACGCTATACTTATATTTACTTTGCAATAATCCTAGCACCTGTTTTAAATTGGTGGCTAAAATTTTAATCATTGTCTTTGCAAACCCTAGGAAATCTTTCCTTATCTTATGATTTAGGTTTAATAGTCATCAATATATCAGTAATCTAAAATTATATTATAAGTATATGAAAACAATCAAACTCATTATATACAACAAATCATTACCTATTCATGAATTAATGATAACGTGCTAATTCAATATAATTCTTATACATTGGTGATAGGGTATTTAATTGTATAAAGATAAATATATTTGTCATTTAAATGATCTGGCTTACCACATGAATAGTTGCGAATATTCGTTTTACCATATCACATTGATTTGAGGGAGATGCCATATCGAAAGCTCTGATTACTTTGTGGTAAAAATCGAATGAATCGAATGAATATAAGATTGATGGTATTGATTTTATATTTTAATAAATACTTTTTTATTTATGTTAGTATTATAAAATTTATTGTTTATTTAATATTATATTATACAGGATGTAGGCAAAAGAAAGTATTTTTTTAATTAACGCACTTTTAATTAACTTCCTTTAGGATAACGTTACCAGGCTTTGTTTCCTTTCTTTTATTCGCTTTGTGTTAATTATAAAATGTATGATGTGTTTATTTGTAACGTTACGAGTTCCTTATTTATATTTCGTTATTTTTCTATTTGACTTGAAAAAAAATGTTAGTTCAAGGGTAAGTACAACCGGCGAAAGATGATATAAAAATACGAGTAGTATAAAGATTATTTAATTGAAGTATGAATATATTAACATAAGTTTAATACTTTCACAAAAGATATAGATTTATTTAAATTTTAGATCGGTTTAAAAATATCTCAGGGGTTAATATTTCAAAAATACCTGAAGTATTGGACGCCTCGGGCTTAATGTAGCCATAAAAGTCCATGTTTCTCATTCATACAATTTTAGGTTATCGTTGATAAAAATTAGCAATTTTTTGCTTTAATATCACATATTTAAGATGTCATATTTCTTGTATTATCAATACAATTAGACAATTCTATACAACCGAATAAACTTAATCCACTTAAGTAACAATTTTGTCATCAATAATAGAATCGTGAGTTCCCATTGTTGAGTTTCATGCAATCTCCGAAATATCATTAATTTGAAGCCAGACTGTTCTTCAAAGACCATTGTCATGTTTTTTTACGCTTTAATGAAAAATGTAAGGGCCTGCTTCATTTTCCTTGCAAACTTAGTTATCTAATGGAGTCTTCTTTGTACAGAATTCATAATCTATGTTTTATAATATTCTTTATTAGGTAATTTATTAAAAGAATACGGTCGGTCTATTTTGCATAATGTTCATAGTCTTTTTAACAAAACCGTTATAAGGTAACTTTTCTTCGCCCTCCCTTATGACATTACTTAGAATTTTGTTATACTTATATTCATTATGTTCCCGCTTTGTTTCTAAATGATTTAATGAAGTTTTTAATTGTAATTGTTAACATTGCACCAATAATTATTTTTAACTTATTATTACTTTTTAAATTTTTATACTTTTTACTGTCAGTCATATTACAGTCCTATTGTCACTTATTAGAAAAAAATGGAATTCCAGTGAAAAGTCATACGTTCTAAATAATAGTAATCTTAATATATAAAGCACAAAGACACTCACTCACTGACTCATTCATCGCTCTACAGCCCAAACCGTTATACCTAGAAAGCTGAAATTTGGACACAAGACTCCTGACATATTGAATAGGTGCAATAAGAAAGGATTTTGCAAAGGTCCAAATCGTTCCAAAGTTACAGCTAAAAAACTGCAAAGTTTACCCCCCGCTCCCTCCCTTCTCCAATTTCATTGCAGTAGAAATTAAAATTATTTGGTCTTTTACTATGTTTATTCGTAGGATTAGGGTTCCGTAACTCACATACAGTTTGTGATTATTTGTGATTATTTTCTATTTACCTACATACAGTATGTGATTATTTGTAATTATTTTCAATTTACCCACATACAATTTGTGATTATTTTCAATTAAGCAACATATAGTTTGCGATTCTTTGTTATTATTTGCCCAGCAAAGCGGGCGCGAATCAGCTAGTTATAATATAATCCCTTATTTTTGAATGCTACAAGACAATAGCTTAAACGTGTCACAATGAAGCAACATATGCAAGTTACGTATGGCCAGACCTCCCTATCATCAATATAGTAGTTTAGGATAGTGTAGTAGAAGAACAATACAATATGTTTTACAACTTTCTTCTTAGTACATATATATCCAATATATATCCAATATTTGTATCCAATACTTTATATGGGAAAATTAATTTAAGTTTAATGTTTTGCTTATATTATATTATACTGATATAAAGTAAAGCAGAGAAATTGAGAATTATTAACCAACAATAATAATTATATGGTAAATAATTAAAAATAGGTTAAATATATTGTTACATTATCGATTATTTAAAGTTTAATAGTTTTCAAAAAAATTCGTGGAAATAAAAGAATTTTACGCTTAAGAATTATTTTATTCTTTTATAATAGAATTATTTTAACGATAGTTATTGATCCAATATTAAACACTTTATGGTCTACTTTCTAAAGCTGAAACTTTTACAACTTACATTAGGATTTCATTGTTAGCGAAAATACGCTTGCCAACAAAATTAGATGGAAACGAGAAATTTCCTCTTAAATTAGTCTTTCCCGGTTGATTTTGACTAGTAAGTGCACTTTATTTTCTTTGTTTAATTTCAATTCACGAAATAGCTATAAATTCAAATTCAATATAATTTTATTCAAGCTGGCATTTACACGCTTTTTTGAATCGTCTTTAAATGTAATCATAATTTGAATAGCATTATTTTATTTTATTGTATAAAAATATGTTAATAAATAATTTCGTATCAATTGAGGCGTATTAAGTTGTATTTGTATTCGACGTAAGATTATATATATTTTTTCCTTATTATTTAGCTTATTGGCTTCCCATACTATTGATATTGATTATAATATATTTTACTCCACAGATATTTAAAAAAAATTAAGGTCACCTTGTCATTATTCATGTGTTTCATTGTGTGTAGTATTTCATTTAACTTTTACGGTGCCATTTTCAGATTTTCTGTAGATTTTAATTTTTTTTACTAATTTATATATAAACCAACAAGTTTTTAATAGATAGGTGGATAAAACCTACATCTCATCTTACCGCGAATACTATACTTACTTACAATATAATCTAAACGTCCGCTCTACACTCATAAACTCTAAAATATACGCCAATATAAATTCAAGGTTTCCATTTTTACGGACAGAGAAACGATAAAAAATGGCGTCAAATATTTAATTCTAAAATCATAAAACCGGCCTTAACATCAAAGAGTTTTTATTGGATTATATAAGTACAAAAATTATGAATATGTATATAACATACATAAAAAGTTTAATTAAAATCATCAAAAATTAACTCCTTGAGACTAAAAGCTGATTCATTCTATAAATGTAACTTTCTTGATAAATATTACTTGACACTATTATAGAAATTCACAATATTTGAATTTATATTATTTTAAAACCTGTAAGTACCACTATGGACATACGAGTATGATTATTTAAATTTATTTTACAAAAAAAAATATTTTACAAAAATATATAGTACTTTTATAAAAAATCAGTGAATTTACATATATATATTCCAAAAAACTCTTGCGATATCAACTTTATAGCATTGCCAAAACTTTATAGTATTTGCCAAAACAGTAGTTAATTACCTACAATAAACTATTATTAGCTTTTGACAATGAAACCATTTGGAAGCAATATGGTCGTTGTCTGTTGGGAATACAGTGTATATTAGCATGCATGGCACATTGTCCATTAATAGACTTGGTTTACCACATTGTAGTTGCAAATATGAGAGCTAATGTACTGCTTCACCACATCAAATCGGTGGTCGGAAAATGATATCAAGGAATATTGCTTAATATTATCAACAATTTGAGAACACTAACTTGTAAATACATTATTATACAATTCAATAGAGATATAATAAATTCTCCTTTAAAAGAAACAACTAGGAAATGAAACACAAAAATATAGAATAAGATATTCAGAAATATTTCTACAACCCAGAACAGCCTCTAATACAGTTGATTTAACGCCCCTTCAATTATCCTCCTCAAGGGAGTCCTTACACGGCTTTATTTTTATTATTTTATTCGCTCTAACAGCGACTATCAGGAAATGCATATGCATTTCCTGATAGTCGCTGTCGAAATTATAATAATGAAACTAAAATGTAAAACATATGTTTTACATTTTAGTTTCATTATTATAATTTTGTGTAGTGTAAGAATTCCACTAATCACATAGTTTAAACATTAATTATAAATTAAAATTGAAATAAGTTAGTTTATTCCACTAATTTGTTTAAGCAAACATACAAGACTAAGTTAATAGAATTTCGCAGCTTCGTTTATTTTAATAGAATATGTCTATACTTCTAAGACCTAATTCTAATATAAGTAATTAAATATTAATAAATTCTTATCACTAATCGTAATTTTCTTACTATTGTTCGTACAATCATTAGAATCATTCATCATTATTTTCTACCGTCTTCAGACTATTGTCCATTCTTGATTACACTCCAATGAAAAATGTAAGAGCCCGCTTCATTTCCTTTGCATATTTATTTAATTCCTTTGTAAAGAATTCATAATCTATGTTTTAAAAGATTTTTTCTTAGAGCATTCATTATTAAAAGAAGATTGTCAGTCTGTTGAACTGATTTTTTTATACTCTTTCAATATTACTAAGAAATACTTTTATACATTAAACCTATATTTTTTTCCTCAGCTTAGATTTCTTAACTATAATATTTTTTTATATTAAAGTATAAAGAAAAAAAATAAAAGAATAATCCTCATTAACCCTTAATACATATTAATAATATTAATTAAAACTCTGATAACATATCATGAAACCACCCTAACCTGTAGGCTTCGAATCAATAGCGGAATATACCAGAAAAAACGAAGGAAGAAAAAAAATATATATAAAGAATAGTAAATGCTTTGAGTATGTCCTTAAATTTTTCTACGTAATCACTTGATTAAACTCTTCATATAGATTCAAAATAAACTAATGTCAATTTTTTTTTTATTGTTACGGAAATTTTATTTTTAACCTTAATATGAAACATGATTCGTTATTTATTTTATAATCATATCCTTAAGCTACAATTTTATATGGAATATATAAAACAAGTTATTATAATTTTATATATTACATTTTTTTACTAGGGTTAAGATTTAAACATTATTTAACAACATGCCATTAAACGAAGGCCATCATTTCATTCAAAGAGCATCGCTTGACTTTTTTAATGAATAACAAATGTTAGAGCACACATCATTTCTCTTTATACCTATTCATTTAAGAGTTTCCTTTGTCATTATAATAGTCATATATTTAAAATGTAAGAACTAAATATTTAGTAATAAATTAATACCTATAAATACATTTACATAACCTGTATTATTATATCGTATATATAATTAGTAAAATAGTTACACAATGAGAAAAATTTACATGTTTACTGAAAATATTTATATAATAAATAATTTTATTTCATTGTACTTTGTTTGCAATATAAAATAGTATTAATGGAATTATCTAAACCGTTTTCAGCTATTTAATATAAATTAGAACTGATAACTAATAATATATATTTTCAATCGCCTAAACTGTTACAACTTGCATTAGGATTTAATAGTGTTAGCGCGAATACGCTTGCCAAGAAAATTAGATGAAAGCCAGAAATTTCCTTTAAATTAGAACTTTTCTCAACTAATTTAAACTAGAAAAGTCATTAAGTAAATGCATTTTGTTACTATAATGTTCAAGCTTTAATTGAATTAGTAATTTAGAAAATAGATATTGTTTTAATATTATCACTTTAATATTCAACACAGGAAACTTATTACGAGAGTTAATTAAAAAGCAAGACGCCATCGTAGTGCAATTTAACGATAAAACAAAAATAATAGTCTGTATATTAATATATTTTTTATCACAGTATCGCAAGCTAAAATGCGCCAATATTATTTTTATATGTATGTATGTCATGTACACATATATTTTATACTACTGATTACTATTTGACAAATTACATAAGTTCACGCAGAGTACATACTATACGATAGTATATTTATGTCTAGGACATTCTGGTGTTTTCTATAGTTCTAGATATAAATACCTGAATATAAAATAAAAAAAATGATACTATAATAATTAATTAAGAAAAAGATTTATCTAAAACTTGATCATGAAAAAAAAAGCACAACAAGAAAATAATCTTGTCTGTACAAATATTTAGTGATTTTTTTATTATGTGCTGCTCATTTAATGAATTAAAGTACTTAAATTTAGGACACAGATATTCAGAGCATACCGTGGTCACTTTGCTTAGGTGACAATAATTAGAATTATATGTATGTTCTAAACTGGGCAAAATGTTAAAGGAATGAAAATAATACACAAAAGCTTCTCTAATATTAGTAACTAATTAATATAATTGATTATAAGATATTAAAGCGGATATCTTAATTATCACTATTCTTTGAAAGCTTAATTGAAAAGGATGTAATATATCTGATATATTAATTAAGTTAATGGGATAAGAGAGGTAAAAGAATAATTGATATAATCTGTATAAGTGTAACTTATGACACTTCCGTGAAATAATATCGTAATATATTAGAAGAGCAAATGTCGAGGGATTCACGCTTATCTAAAACAGTAAATAAAAGTTACACTGAGGATCGATCTTTTTGTTGGTAGTTCTGAAGAGTAAAAACTTAGTGTACCTCGCACCAACTTTGTCCTTCTATGACAGAAAAGTTTAGGAATGTATTCTTTTATTTCTGTCGACGATATATGAACATTTTACTTTGGAATTTATTGATATTGGTAATATATGAGATCCTAACAACTGTGTAAAGTTTATCGATATTATTTTGTTGTTATATTTTCTTCTTTGTGTTGTTTTCATAAAAAACAAGTATGATTTTTTTTGTAGTGAACGACATCATTGAAATATTTTTGTATGTTTATAAAAGTAAAATTACTATACTATTTTTACAACACTAGATGAAAATTTAAGAGTTTCGTAACATTTTTTCTTTCAAACGTTACATTAAAAAAATATATTTTCTAACAATTATTAGTCGTAGCCTCTGCTTTGAAATCTAACCAATTTTATAATAACTTTTAAAAGAGAAACAACATTTACATGATAAATTTATATAAAAAATATATAACTAATTTAAATTCTGTCGCAAAATGTAATTCAATTTACAATAAATATAATAATTTTACAGCTAATATGTTTACTAAAACAATTTTTTGTTTGTACTCAATACAGCTATTACTCTAAATTGTAAAAGTTGGTAAGAATATTATAGTCCTCCATATTACTAGTAGTGCCTTGGGAAAATAGTTTCGATGTGGATAAAGAAACTTTTAAAAACATACGCGAAAACATTCTCCCGGGGACGCTCCATTTTTATAGTACACGAACATTAATAACGTTCATTGAAACTTTATAAATTCTTACTGTCCGAGAATTTAAAATTTTATTGAAAATATTCCTATTTTTTTATAAAGTATGTGGTGAAGAAGAGATGTATCCTAATTGTAGGGTGACTCGATTAGGATAGTACGATGCTCTCTTTGTTGTAAAGTGGCAATAGTTGCGGTGAGGGAGCTAAATGATGCCCAAATCTTTCTTAGTGCTAGTGTTCTATAGTCATATTATACAAGATCAATATCAATATTCACGTACAACAGGATCACTATCACATAAATAGAGTGCTAACAAAAAAAACATGTTACTTTTTACCGAATAACCGCACGTCTCATTTCAACAGATACGAAACATCACCTCGTTTGTAGCGGTTATACTGAATGAGATCGCAAGGTTATACTACAAAAATAACCTCTTTATCACAGGGGAATAAAGTTTATGATTCAATAAAAAAAACATGTTATAGTCATTGGCAGTTAGGTATCAAATTGCTGTCCGACGGTCGGGTACTTTGGGATATTGTGAGGGGACATTTGAAGCTAGCTAGGGTTACAATTTTCAATTTTACATTCCGCATATTACTTATTAGGTCATACAGTTTCAAAATAAATTCTTATAGATATAATATTTACATAAAAAACTGATTGATCATATTTCTATTTATTTATCTTATTTATATTATAGATTTGCCCAATTTCAACCTGATGAATTATTCTGTAAAAAAAAGATAGCTCTGAAAAATAGTATTTAAATTATTTACAACACATTAAAAATGCCTGACAGTTAGTACCGTAATCATTTCATTTTTAATTTACTTTTGGGCAGAGAAGCGAGCGTAAAGCTAAAAAAATTAAAAATATATTTAAAAGTGCAAAAATAATTAAATTAAATTTGGACAAACGAAATTAAGATGAATGGATGAAAGGAAACTGGCACAAAAAATCCGGTTTAAATGCTAACTTATTTATAAAAAATCAGTTGCCGTGATTTTTAAGTAATTTAAAATATTTTTATACGGATTATATTTGTGCATTCTATCTACATTCTATCAGGTTAAACTGAACTTGATCCTTTTGATAATACTTTAACTCCACTTTAGTTTTATTTTTAAAACACAAAATTTAAAAATTCAAATCATCAAAATAAAAAAAATCATATTTGTCATATCCAATAGATTACATGAAAAAAAAGATACTTTTTGATGTGCAGTTTTTGTTGGTTTTTGTGTCTTTTAAAATGTTGGAAGGTTGTACAACTATTAATAATGCAGATACTCATTAACACATTTAACAGTGGTTGTAGACTGATTTATACGAGGTATCGACACCGCAACCACAACTTCATTATAACAGATATATCGCACTCCATTATATATTTTAATTTATTTGTTAATTGTTCTTTGTTACGCTTTAATTTACTGGTCAATATTTATGAATATGACTCGTTATATTAATAGTCAATAACTTTCATAATATTATTAAACATTAAACACACATGCAATATTTATGGCGTAAAAAAATATTATGAAGAATAAAATGTCATTTTGTTAGAAATAACTCTTAATCTTTACCCTATTCTCACTATAATCTATCACAATACGAGAAAACTTCAACTAAATCTAATATAAGCATAATATTAGAGAACAGATACATTAGATGTGATGTATAGCCTCCCAGAAGTGAAGTCCCCTGGGCAAAACATCGTAAAACAACTTTTTCCCGCTCCATAATGTGGTATTCAGGAATATTTTGTTAGAGTTAAACATCAAGGGAGTTTTGGATGATCACGTTATAAATTTATACTCGTTTTTTATCATTTTCACTATCTGGTTAGGGATTTATCCTAATTTCGTGAAAGATGTATGAAAAAGTTTGTTTAACATTCAACCTCTTTTATGAGCTTTCTACCAGCCTACTGAAAGTCATTAAAAAAAAACAAATATTTAAGCAAGTGTTTAAGTCAATAGCTTGAACGTGTATCATCGGTAGATGTGACAACTTTATTAAATAGAACCTTAATAATAACGCTTTCGAATTAATACATTAATTCAATAAATTTATTCAGTAACAAAAGTGCTTTATCCATCCAATAAAATTAATATTGTTCATTTTAGCCAATTGCGATACTATTTAAATGTAAAATAAATATATCATGAAAAAATAATCGATACGTGCAACACTCCACTTCCATATATAGTTCAATTATAAAAAAGTGTAACATGTCATGTTTGAATATAGTCTATATAACATATTTATATAGACTATATTCAAACACGATACGATACTACGATTGGTACTCCTCTTGCTCTTTAGTTAGGTTCAACAGACAGTTGTTAGTGGAGAGCAAAAAAATTTAAAACTACAATTCAATTGGAGTAGTGTTTTAACGGTTACCCAAAAATTCGTTTACACTCAACATTCGTTTACATACATACTTCGATTCAATGTGTGTATTGCAAAATTTTCAATATCATTTTCCAACAAACATTGGATGACGGGTTAGAGAGTGAGCTACCCTGGCTGCGTTTTGTCACGTCCTCGGTTCTCACATTATCATGCTTCTAGTATTAAAAGGAATTTTGTGTACATTTTTTATATTTTATTTTAAAAATAAATTTACTTATTTTGTAATACTCTCAATTACATTGTGTAAAATATAGGTGTAATGCATTACGTAATGAGCATAATTAATAGTGTTATCGCGAAAGAGAAGTTCAATACGAATTATAACGAAAGTCAAATAAAAAATATAATATTAGTACATTTCTGAAGCAGGGACCAATATTTTAGATCTTTCATATATATTATTTTTATATGAGTGAGCGAGTGCGATTGCTTTAGTGATCTTAAATTAATTACACCGCTTGAGGTCATTTCCTCACGATATCTATAGAACTTGATACCTTGATTTATATAACATTACGCGTTATGTTATAATAAATAAATTGAATTGGTTTTATTAACGAATGTAATATTTAGATTTGTTTATTAATTAGGTTATATTGTTAACAGATTCTAAACGAGATCACTGTAACAAAACGGTGGAAGTGTATGAAGATGTCTCTTCACCTCCGGTGTCAGCAGATAATTTCGGGCGACCTCTCACATGTACTTACAGGTGAATATTTAATTTGATATTTATGTTATTATGATATTTTGCTTGAAAATTTACAACCAATTGAAATATTGCTCTTAATATTCATTCCTTCATAATGTTTTCGTTTTCAATAGATTTAGAGCATTTCGAGGGTCACCGAAAGATTGGATACTACGAATAAGATTCAAGAAATTTAAGGTCGGCAATCTCATCAATGGAACTACTTGTCACAAGGGCTATATGCAGGTATTTAATTATATTTGTTTTAGAATAAATATTACTGTGTATTAGTGATGTAACGAATATAATATTTTGAATGACTGTGACTGCGAATGCGAATATCGACTACCGACATTCGCGAATGTGAATGCGAATGCGAATATGACTGCGAATATGCTTAAATATGCAATTGTCAGCGAATGCGAATACCAATATTCTTGATTGTGTGATTTATATTAATTTATTAATATAGACAGAAAGAATTAATGTTTTAATATGTGTCTCTAAATAAATTACAAAATTATAGGGAGGTGCAATTTTATTTTTATTTATTAAATATAAAGAAACATAACAAATAAAAATAAAACTAAAAAATGGTGCAAGGTGCGTGTCTAATATGAATATTAGATAAAATCTGTATAATCCTCGTATTTTTAATGCCTAAACTTATGAAAATCATAAAGAAGACCTATCTAGGTCAAAACGATAATAAATTCCAATATACCATAGAATGGCTGGTTATATATAAATAAATTGAAACAGGAAAGAGGAGTGTATGTGATATTATTAAAGATACAAAGAACGAAAAATTATGGTAAAAAATCTAAACAATAAACTTAAAATTAAAATCAAAATTTCAAAACAGAAGATACAATAGAAAAACAAATCATTCGCTAAAGAAGTAAATCAATAAAGCAAAGGAAGTGAATCACAAATCTCAGAAAAATGCAGTTATGAAGAATTCGCGGCGCCATCTTTTCGAATAAGAAATTGAAATTCGAATTGTGTTGAGTGTCATTTATTTGCATTGATAAAGGAGTCGCTCAGAACTGATTCTCTTTTTATGTAAAGTTACGTAACGGTATAATATATTATTTATAAAAAATATATTTTGTAATGTGTAATAATTTATTATATATTTATATTATTTAATTGAATTAAATTCTTTTAATCCTCATTATATCAAGATAGTTTCTCTTCTCTTAATTGCTAAAATATTATTTTACTTATGAAAATCCGTATTATTTATTATTATAATTTTTTTAAATATACAAAGAATCTTCGAAGCTAAAATCCCGCTTT
This sequence comes from Melinaea marsaeus rileyi, assembly GCA_918358865.1. NCBI lineage: Eukaryota > Metazoa > Arthropoda > Insecta > Lepidoptera > Nymphalidae > Melinaea > Melinaea marsaeus. Next base: position 6,016,952 of record OU911095.1, on the reverse strand, counting down.
AAGTGTTTTATTAATAAGAGACTTAACATGTCAAGGGTGAAATTATACCAAGTAAAACAGAAGGCCAAAGTCTGTAAGACGCGAAAATCACTAAGCACGGAGCTGTAATTGAGTTGGGGAGCGCCTTACCAATTCAACTAATTAATTTCTGAAGTTCGTAAAGTAAAAGAACTCGTGAATTGGAACAGGAATTCAGTCCAGGATAATTATTGGATCATTCCCCTCCTGTTTTTGAATATTCAAATGTTTGTTACATCAAAAATCTAATATTTTGTTAAGTTTTAACATCAGTCACTATTGAATTGCTTAAATATCAATAATATCAATAATTGAAATTTAAATACCTACAGTTTTGTTATTTAATACCTTGCGCAGTTTGGTGTAAATAAAATCCAAAAAGGACGTAGTGGTTAAAAATATACTGTCGCAAAAATATGAATATTCATAAATTCATAAATTCGATATGGCATACATATTATACGAATAAATTTGTACGAGTACCTATAGTTTTGTGATGTAAAGAGCTGTTTGAAAAAAAAAGTGAATTTATCAGATATATTGACATATCAATTTCATACTTAATATAAATATATATATATATTTATAAATTATATACACATTTTCTACTAATAGAAGGTTATGAAATATATTTGTATGAGTTTCTTGACAGATAGTCGATGGCAACGCGAAAACTGACGTGTCTAATAGAAAAGAACCCGGTCTTTTTTGTGGAGAGATCGAACAGCCGCAGACTTTCATTTCTGAGACGAATTTCGTGAAGATTGTTTTTCACGCTGACAATTTCACCGATCAAACTTACTTTAGCTTTGATTCAAGGTTTGTATTTCTTTTATTAAAATTAATTTTATAGTCAATTTCTAAAAAAGATTCCTGGGAAATTATTCGTTTCTATTAATGTTATTATAAGTACGTTATCACTAAAATAAAGAATTAAAATTCAATTTGAAACTTCATATTTTATCTGTTGCCTATATAGAGCGGAGCAGCAATTTGAGGTTTATCTGCGCTACGGGCAGCATCCGGAGCTATATCCAAATAGACGCGGTGAAGTTGTTGCTGGGTAAGTTATTCCATAATTTAAATTTCATTTTGTATTATTTGTTTATATTTAATATATTTATTTATTTCCAGTTTGTAACAATCGAAATGTAATGTTTATTATATTCTTGCAACAATTCAATTGCAGAATTAATTACAATCTTAGTAATTAGTCTATCTCAAATTACTGTGACCGACATAAACTTTCCTTTGTAGATATACTCGCAAATGTATATCAGATAATATAATTATTCTGCAATATACTGTTAACATGACATTTTGAATGTTTAGCAAACAATCCATGTTCCTATTATGGTTGTCGAGTATATATATATATATATTTCAGAATAAATGTTATATAATATATATACTGAAATTATATAATTTATCCGAGGAGGAGAGCGTGGAGGATAAAAATTAATAAATTAATATATATTAATTTATTTACAAAAGTCGCAATCAAACAATATATAATATAATAAATCCATCACATCATGCTTAGCTCATTAGTAAGAATAAGTAAAACAAAAATTAAGTATAAAAGGAAACATTATAATATATGAAAAGTACTATATTTTAGTAGTTATCGGTAAAACAGTCTTTGGTATTTATTACTAGGATCAAAAGTGTTTATTTTTGAAATTTAAGTTGCGATTTACAAATATAAAACATGACACGGGACATATCGCGATCATATTTTACATTTTTAGCTCGAAATTCCAAAGTTGAATTTTCCGTTTACGAACAAACAGTTCAGTATTTTTCGATCATACGATATTGGTTCTGCCCCAGGGCGATATCGGAGGGTACCATTATGAAGAATTTTTATGTATGCGTGTTGTTGATTTCGCTATGTAATATGTTTAACAAGATTTCATTTTATTTTCATCTTGAGAAAACTTTATGGGTGTACAATGATTATTCTGTCATATTGAGGTTATTTTATGATAACAAATTTATTTCAATAGAATATGTCGAATGTTAAATAAATGACAACCGTATAAATTTTTTACATTAGTACAGTAATATATTTTCTGATAATTGCAAATCTAAATGTACAAATAGAGATTAAAGTATGTTTCCATTTCCCAAATCTGTTTTCAAATGTAGAGCACAATAAAACCATATTAGGATTCATTTCAAAATGTTCAGTTATCGCTTTGTTGTAATTAAATGGACAATTTGAATAGAATTGAGCATGAGAGAATGCAATAACTTGTATATATTTGTTAACGAATAGAAATTTATTCTTCTATCAATTTTGATTTAAAAGAAAAGTTACTTATATCTAAATTATTTCAATATATTCATAATGAATTGTATATTCCGTGCAGAACTCCGAATTGGAACTCTGAACTAGCTCTAAATCTTGTAAATCCCCATCAATTACTAAAGTCACCTAAATTGTCGCGAATCATTTTATGTCAGAATCCAAATGGCCGTCGCTTTGATCGCTACGTGACCGAAATTGTGAATAAATCGCGCGGAATGGTATAGCTATTGCAAGTGATTAATGCCTTATAATCAGTTCAGGGAAAATTGATGTTGGTCCCAATTATATATTACCTACTTTAACGATAAGTACCAAAGATGGAAAAGATTTATTATATTTTATAATTTATCTTTATTATTATATCTTGAATATTTTATAAGAAATTTAAAGGTTTAAAGCCAGAATATATTTTTTTCTACATACACATTTATGGATTTGATTTAAAAGTATTATTTTGTTATCAATAAAATGTACATTATTCGTATGTCATTGTATGTCAGATTATGGTTTGAAAAATATTGCCTATTTCATTTTTCTGTCAATTTGCCAAAAAAATACTCCATCATATTTCTGTTCTATCAATATTTGGATATTGGCCAATTTCATTGTCACGTTACCTGATTCTGTATCTCACTTGAGCGTACGATTGAGGTTGATGTATAATAAAATATTCTTATTTCTATAATGTCTCAATAATATTTTTTGGAAGTAAAATATATCAAGATATTCACAGATAACAGCTTTTAGAAATTACTTTCTTTGTATATTATAATATTTGGTACAACAAAATATTTTGCGAGACATCTTAAAAAATGTTTTCTTTAATAAATATATATATATAAATATATGATAACCAAACAACCAGGCAACATTTGAAAATTTGATACAATAACAAGGGAAATATTGATATAGAGTTAAAATAATTTTAATTTAAATGATAACTATACATCTATTGTTATATCAGCATCTGCCATTGACGCATGATTGTGTGAATGTATCGTAATGGCGAAATAAATCGCATCACGTCAACCAGCGCCGCTGAGAATTATATCGCTTTGATTTATAAAGTAAACATGTTGAATAATGGTCGGAGATAATTAATGGGTTGGACAGTGAAGGGTTAAATCATAAATAGAGAAGGTTACGCCTCAAAAGCGGAGTCTGTATTTTTAATTATTATTTTGCTACGTTTCACAAAATACAAAAATGTTAGAGAAAATGGTTTGATTTAACTAAAAATGTGTATCTTTGTTCAGATCGTATTGCGAGCGAGTTTTTCGGGACTGTCGCCTACAGACCTGCTATGTACAATCTGCTGCTTATCCTGGCGTGTATCCTAGAAATCTACATTGCAGGTAACTTAAAAAGTCTACCAACTAGATATTTATAAAAATGGCTTTTAAATTCACTGTGTATATGATTAGAAATTGATGCTTCAATATTTAATGTAAAAATCTTTAAGAACTTATAATTGGTATCTTTGACATAGATTTAATGCTCCTAATTGGCAGTCTCGTAAATGTATTTAATTGGTTTATTAACGAATGGATTTTTCTCCTCCTTTTACTTGTTATTTAGGTATCATTTGAACACGCGTCTGCCATACATAAAGCTGTATATTGAAAATGAGGAATTCAACATTGACGGACAGCGATGCGAGAATATAATGACGTGTCCTATGAGACCTATTACATCGGGTGAGTTATTATCGAAAAAATATATATTCTTTATATATTTTTAAAGGAAAATTTAAAGAAATAAATGTCTAGGTAATTAATTTTAAAGTTATAATAATATAACAAAAAATATATATTTAAACAATTATATTAATTTAAATAAAATGTCAATAATGAGTTTAGTTAAGAAAACAGTTCAAAATAATGTATAATATTTTTTATCTTACTACAGATAGCAAAATAAAAATTAATTTTAAAAAAATATTTACAAAATTTGTGTTATAATATGCAATTTAATCATAAAATAGAGGAACCAAAAATAAGATGAAGTCAAAGAAATCCTTGTTAGGATATAAAAGGGCCTAATTTAAAATTTCTCACAAAATAATAAACAGGCCGCAGTTCATTTTAAAATACAACCATAAAATACCTTTTAAAGTTATGAGAAGCTAACTTTTGCGTGAGATGGGACGTTGGACAAAAGTCGGCGAGCTTCATAAAAGTAGTCTCAACTTTGTGAGGAGCTAGACCACAATGGCCTTATAAATAAAGGATCTGAGAACATTGTTCATAACAAGAAAACTAGACAGAATATATTGCGGGAAAATAATCATGTTTTTTGAGATGCAACATACTTATTACTATAGTTATGTCTAACATTAAAAAATATTATATATGTATTATTATAGAAAAATAGATACAATTTTCTTATCAGAATCCATTGAAAAGTTTTAGTTAATTCATAGCAAGCATTTATTTATTCATGAAATGATTTATTGGTTTTCGTTATATAGAAAGAGTGTGGTAAAAATGGGGTTACTTAAAGTGGTACATAATAGATGGATTTCCTTTTTTTATGTATTATATGAATTCAAAACCCATTATTTTTAGGTATCCTATCATTTACTATATTCGTTTAAACGTGTTTTAAAAATGTTTTCATATTAAATTGTAATAAAAAATATATAATTCATCTGACCCGATATACCCAAGAAGACGAGGGTAATTCGAGTTTTGACACTTTCTAAGAATGTAATATCGTTAAAAAGTTCCAACAAAACCGCTGCGTTAATGTTCATTATTGGATGTCTGTTATTTATGGTTGTAATAAGTTACCAGTACACCTTGGAAATAACGATAGAAAAAATAACAGGTATTATTTTCCTCTCGAGACGCCTTTTACGTTATATCTTCTCATATTTATTTAAACTCAGCGATATTATTACAATCATTGTTTTTATTCAAAAACTTAAAATTCTAAATTATATATAATATATTTTATATCCGAAACTTATTCTATTCTTATCTATTTAAATCCATTGTTTTAGGTTCAGAAAACTGTCCGTACGATTACATCAGGATTTACGACGGTAAAGACGAATCAGCGTCGGTGATCGGAACTTTCTGCGGAATGGGAAAGTTCCCCTACTCCATTATCGGCACGTCCCAGGACCTATTTGTGGAATTCGTCAGCTCACCTGCGGGTAACAATTCTTTATTTATATTTTACTAACTAGATAAAATAACTTTCCAATTTAGTTTTTAAATTTAATAAAAAAAGGATTGATAAATTCAAAGAGTTTGTACTTTCGAAAGTTAGATGATATTAATGAAATTATTTATCGTGTTATCCAAACCATAGTTTAACTGTTTTAGTTTAGTTTTTGTTATATAAAATTAAACAGTAAAAATAAAAAAAAATATGATTAACAGTATATAAACGTCAAATGTTAAAGTGAACTGCGTAGTGTGATTCAACTTCGTCACCATCATGCAATAGTCCTCCCTACGTGACTTTAGGTTCATTTGCATATCATTGGCACAGATATGACCCTCTTGATGAAAACTACCCCAAGGATATGTATGGAATAGTAATGAAGCATTTAGTGCTGAAGCGTAAAATTAAGTTAACATATAGTGAATGCCTTTTTAGATAAAAATTGTATTTATTCCCATTAAACATAATTATTATATTATTGAAAAATAGTCAGATATTTGAATATTCTTTGATTTGAACGTAGAAACAAAAAAGTAGAAAAAAAACAAAGAGCAATGTAAAACTTAAATTTTCAAAAAATCAAAAGTAGGAATAAATTACTATTATTATTATATTTTGTAACTTTACAGAATATAATGATTGCATTGATTTTTTAATAGGCCCACTTTTAAACACTGGTTTCCATTTCAACGTGGGCAACTGGCCAGGCCATGTTGAAGCTCCAGGCTCAAAGATCGGTGGCTGTGACTGGCTTCTGACAGCAGAATCCTTAAAGAAGTCCGGTGACACGGAAGGAATTTTCCTTTCAGTAGCCCATTGGTACCCTCCCCATACATCTTGTACTTACTTAATGCAAGGCTTTCCTGGACAAGTAGTTAGGCTTTATTTTCCGAGGTAAGATATATTATTTAGAATTTTAGGAGAAACATTGCCTGACTAAATATGTTTATATATTATCTTATAATATCTTCTCAGCTTCCGGATAAATCGTATAGAATCACCGATTGTACCCTGGACTGGTGACTGTGGAGAATCCCTCACTTTATATGATGCTCCCAGACCCGATGATGCGAAGATAATTAAAACATTCTGCGATACCTTCAGCAGACCGATGGAAAAACATGATTTTGTTTCCACTGGCAATGCAATGTTTGTGAGATTTGAAAGCAAAACTGGAAGTTACAGTGGGTAAGTTATATCATAAAACTATTTTTTTTTATTTATTAGTTTAAGAGGGCAAAAGAGCTTGCAAGTCACCGATGTTATGTGATTCCCACCGCTCATGAACTTTTGCAACATCCGAGAATTTACAAGAGCACCGCCGCCTTTGGAGGTGGGAGTATAGGCCTTTTTTGAAGGTACCCATGTCGTATAGATCTGGAAATGCCGTCGAAGGCAGTTCGTTTCATATTCGAGTGATACGTGGAAGAAAAGTCTTACTTATCAGGTGATACTTATGATATTGAAGGCGATGACGTGCAGTGATGGTACACACAGCAGTGCGTTAATGAACTTGGACGGCAGGCATCTGGTCTAATAGCTTTTTGGAACACAGAGAACTCACGTTTCTACGCAATGCCAAAGAGTCAAGCCGTTCGCAGAGCACCGGTTCCCCGGCAATCCGGACCGCTCTCCATTGTACGCGTTCAAAAGGTAGAAACTGATATTGGGATAATACGGACCAGAGATAAGAATAATACTCCATGTGTCGCCGGACCTGCGGCTTATAGAGTGCAAGTCTTTGGCTAGCCTGAACTACTGCCTCACTCTATTGATCACTCCTAATTTCATCGAAACCAACTTGGCCATGCTCTTCAGATGACTACAAAACTGACAATCACTCCAAATGTCTACACTTTTTCAGTTCACCTCATTCTGAGACCATCATAAAGAAGGTCTTGTATGCTCCGTCCAGTGAGAAAGCTGGTGATCAACTTGCATAAAATCTCGTAAACTCCATAGGAAGGAATCTTCGGAAGAAGCCCTTTGAACGTGTACGGACACGATCGAAGACTTTTGCCATATCTAGACTAACTGCCAGACTTTTGCTTTCAATGACCGCTGCCCAATGGTGCGTTAGATATAGAATAGAAGAGCCAATCGACCATGGCGAAAGCCATATTGACATTGATCAACTGATGATCTTTAAGATTTGTTAGAAGCTGTCGGTTAATTGGGTTCTCCATTATTTTGGAGAGAAGAGAGGTAATGGCGATAGGTCTGCAGTCAGCTGGGTCCGAGCTGTCACCTTATTTAGGGATCGGATAAACAAGGGCACACTTCCATAAGATCGGAACAACGCCTTTAAAGAAGCAGTGCTGCACAGATTTGTTGGTACTGGAGTCAACTCAGGGCCACATGCTCTTAGCACCAATGGAGTAATGCCATCCGGGCCACTTGACTTACGAACGTCTAAGGAAAATAGATTTTTTCCAAAAACGTAAGTCTGGCATAGACCTCAGACACCACAGATGGTAGGCGGTATCTTCCCTTGGTCGTCCAAAGTTGATTTTGAGGCAAAAAGAGTGACCAAGAGATCGGCTGTCTTTTTTGCCGTGTTAGCTAGGGAGTCGATCCCCATGTATAATAGCGGTAAAGACGGCTGGCAAAAGTTGCCCAGAGTGGACTTAAAAAGCGCCCAAAATTTGCGTGTGCCACGCGGGTACCTTGCCAGCTAATTTCCAATTTTGACGACATTCTTGAACTTTACCCTAGCGATTTGCCGTTTGAAGAATCTAGAGACACATTATAAATTTCCTCTTCAGAACTCCAGATTTTGGATTCTTATGGACTAAGATATGCCTGCCGCTTTTCAGCTGCTGCAGTCATGACAGACATATCAAACCAAGGCAGCGATCTGTCACCAAGGGATACCACAGAGAATACTACAAATATTTCCATGCCCTGTAGTGTTACATCAGGTACAGCCGAAGCGCAATCACTGAAAAGTAAACAAATCGCCCCCATAGGTAGGATGCAAAATAAGGAACAGGACAGGTACTGACCTTAAAAAATCTGAAAGCACATGTAGCAAATAACGTCCTTACGAACACAGGTGGTGTATACCGTATGCAACGACGTATGATATAAAACGATGTTCTAGTTTATACCCGGAGTACGATAGGTACGCTGTATCGGTAGATTGAGATATCCGCGTCTTCGTCAAAAACAACAAGGTTTCAAGGTATTAATGGAAAGTATTTAGGTTAGAGTGAATTCCCCGGATATTGCAAAAGTCCACATTTATAGTGGAGTGGGATGCCGCTGTTTGCCGTCGTTTGCCCTCAGAAAACATAAAATGCGATAGTTTGGCCACCCCAGATACGACGCGCGACTATTTCATTTATTTGATATATTTATAATAAGTACTATTAATATTTCAAATTAAAAGAATATGTATCTCGAATTGTTAGAAGTCTCTAATGTAGACCAAATAAAATAATATAAAAGCAAAAAAAAATATTCAATCATTTATATGTCAATAACAACAGTGAAAATAAAGCGAGGCCTAATCACAAACCACAAAGCCACTATTACCAGAATATTTACCTTTGTAATAGCTTACATTAATGATCTGCCAGATTCATATACTATTCGTTGCGTGATGGAAATAATGCCGAAAATTGTAAGGAAAATCAAAGCCTGGTTGTAAATAGCGACAAAGCCAAAACTATTATGGATACTGTTATTAGTAGGAAATATACATCAAATAAGGAATGAATGTCTAAAACATTCATTTAACAGATCATATTATATATTTTAATGAAATTTATTCGAAATTTTATTTTAGGCCACAATTGTTATAAAAATATTTTAGAAAAGAAGTAATATTATTAAATATATTAATAAGTTTAAAATAAAATAGTTTTATTGGATTGGTTATCAAAAAATAAGAAATGGCATCATTAAAAAAAAACAATATTACAGATCTTCTCTATACTATTGGGCACATTATGATTTCTTTAACAATACCCGTTTTGGAGAACCAGTTCAAGGGACAGCATGTGATGAAGTTATAGCATCTTGGAAACAGAGAGCTGGTAGACTCAGGTCCCCTCTTAATACCTTGGTGTACAAACAGGCGCCACCTGGTGAAGATGTTCATTGCTTATACAGATTTGTAACCGATAAGAGAATCTACGCTCGGGTTATATTAACTATTCTGAGCGTTAACTTTAAGGTAATATAACATTATATAATATTACATAATATTAAAAAACAAGATTGATAATACTAGATCTTAATATGCCTAATATGACTTTTTATTTTGCTATATATTAACTACAGAATAAGATTATGTTAGCCATTTACATTGATTCATATTAAAATGCAAAAATGATAAACTGTTATTAACTGTTTATTATATTTTCATGACCAAACTTTTACTCTTAAGATTACGACGATAAGAAATTTTAACCGTGAATAGCACCTCAGTTCGCAAAGTTTATTTGTTTATTTAATTTTCGTATTCCGTTTACGTCCGCGGGGAACTATTTAATATGTAAATCGAAGTAAAAAGTTATGTCTGTATTTGTATTTTGCGTTTTAATTTAAACGTTAAGAGCAAAACCCAATGTTCCGTTAAATTGCCCATAAAGTCTACCTTCAGTAAAATAGGCTTTCATGGATTTTACTTCATGGGTTACCGTGTATTATAAATTGAGACATTTATGAGCTTAAGGTGTGAGGTGAACTTTAATATTTATATAATTATACATCTTCTCCAAGGTCGTTGTGTTAAATTTAGTTTAATATATTATGTACTTTATTACAAAATAAAAGAAAGTCCATAATCAAATGAATTGGTTATTATGACTAAACTAATAACTTTTGTTTTTTTACAGGAACATCCATATACACCTGTTTCATGTCAAAACTGTTATGAGGATAGGGCAGATAAACTAATAATTTGGGAACCTTACCCTGGAGGTAAATCTCTAAATACAACAATGGGTATCACTACCACACCTTTACCATTGCATTTAGCAGTTCAAAGATCTATTGGATCATGTTTATGCGCTAAACATGCAAATTCTGTAACAAGGGCTAGACCATATAGAATAGTTTCCTCTGGAGAAACATTAAATCTTCAGTTAATAGTCGACAATGCTCATGCTGCTGCTTCTTATTTTAAAAACCCATCTCCTCTTTTTGAAGCAAGATACGAATTCGTTCACGGACCTCTGTGTGGTCCACCGGTGCTCGCCGCAGCTTTGGACGGTGAAATCGTATATCCACATTTAGAAGCTCTGGGATACACTGAACCTCCAAAAAGAATACAATGTATCTGGGATCTAGAAATAGAAGAAAAGAGAGATATATGGCTACACTTTGACAGTATTAAATTTGCATCACGTCATTGTGACGATGGAAACATACAGATCTATTTGCCTGGGCGTGTGGAACCTTACTTATCAATTTGTGGTGAGAATGTATCCTTGGCTCGTGAATTACCTATCTTATCAGCGGGTGAATTAGGATTTGAGTCGTTAGATGATCCATTAGTTATGGAGAAAGAAAAAACTAGATCGATAAGAATTGTTTTTATTGGTAGCGCATCACCGGCTCGTGCATCTTTTAAAATTGCTTGGACCGGACTATTTCATTTACCAAAAAATTCTGATGGAACGCTAATGACATCACGCTTGACTGAAGGTGGCTCCGTAAAAGCTGATCCAGGTCATGGTTGTGACTTTATTTGCCCCGGAGAGGAAGCTCTTTGTATTCCAGCTCGGCTTATATGTAACGGTGTAATCAATTGTCCAAATGTAACAACTACAGAGAGAAAATACTGGACTGCTGAAGAGAAACGGGCCAGAGAAGCATATTCCGAAGATAGCCTACGACGCCTTGGTTACCTGGATATATTAAGCGGAATGTCTCTCGGCCAACTTCACGATGAAGCACCAGAATTATGTGCGGGTGCTAGAAGTGCGGGTGAAAGTGATTGGTTGGCTCCTGTTTTGGGAGCAATGCTTGCAATTGCTATTGGTGTGTGTGCTTTAGGTGCAGCTTGGCGCTTGTGTTGCCGCAAACGATCTCCCGATGAAGAATCACTGGATTACTGACATGCGGCACGCGGCGCTCCACATGCGCCGCCTACCCTTCATTCGCGATCATCATCTAGGGATTTACATTTAGATTGGAGTCTGCATTGACAGACACATTATTGAGCGTCAAGATATTTTTAAAGATTATTGATTAACCATCTTTAAATCTTAAATCTTGTTTCATAGTTTAAATAAATAAAATAGTTTTTTTTTATATAATCATATCAAAAGATGATTCCTTAAAACATTTCATGAATAAAGGTAAAAGGTTTTATTATTTTAATGGAATGCTGTTTTTTTATCTATTTGATAATGTTATCAATCAGTTATGTTACTGAAACGATTTTTTCGAAAGGCGCTCGGTGTTGTTTTGTAATTAGTGTAAATACCTTGATAGTTATCCCTACAGTTAATGAATGCTTCAAAACAATGATCATAGGTTACAACAAGGTGATAGTAGTCGTAGTAATTAAGAAGTTTTCGAAACGTTTCATGATAAATGCAATGTTATTTATACATGAGGCTATCAGTGTACATTTTCACTTCGGCGTTATTCATCTTGTCAAAAAACTATACTAAATCTTGAAAATAAAAATAAGAATTTTAGACATAAGTAACTAAAATAAATTCAAAAACGTCATTAGCAAAAAAGATAATGCACTAACCAAGATCACAATTGTAGAGTCAAAGTTAGATAATAAAAGCATGCAGGTGAACTAGTTCACTCAAAAGTTGAAGTTGCAGATAGAACCGACTCAAAATTGTAAAAGTTGGCTTGCTAAAAACTTTTCTCTTGATATTTCATTATTTTTCAAACAAAATTGTTGCAATGTTGAATGCCGTGAAATTGTTACCATGTAAATATTATGGATAAATTACTATAGCAGTTTTCATAGTATGCAGTTCACTGCCACCCTTAATTATTTATGTTCGCGTAGTATACTTCTCTGTTTTAGCGCTTAATGTTTAGATAAGCGATTATATTTATATTAAATTCGCAATAACTTATTATTATGAGACCTGTAATATTTTGAACTCCTTACGTATCTAAATATATATGTCAGAATTTAAAGTAATATTTCATTTAATCATTATTTCAACTTTTTTTATACATTTTTTTGTCTTTACCAATGTTTCCTCTCGTATTAATAAATTAAAGCATAATTCAGAGCGGCTGGTCATATTATTTTTGAATAACATAAGTTATTTTATCAGTGCTTTATATTAAGCTTATTGTAGTCTCTGTCATAAAAAAAATATATTCAGGTGCGGTAAAAAACTAATAAATATTTTTTAACTTAATAATATTATTGAAATACATATCTGAATTGTAAAATAAAAATAAAAATTGATTAATTGGTTTTTTATTAATTGTAGCGTAATTATAGCTTTTTTTATCTGTAACTTTTTTAGAAGACATCATATATAAATTTCCAAGTTTACTGTAGTAACCTACTTTAATAAATATTTTACGATCTAATTACCGTATCTGATTAAATATTAAACGCACATTTATTTAGTACGCAATCATGTTTAAATTAAGGCATTTTTAAAAGGCAATTACTGTAGTCTATATGAATAAAAATGTTAACAAAATAAATATATTTTGTACAAATGTGTAGTTCTTCATTATCAATTTAACTACTTTCTTTACTAAAATTTTCTGGATAATTCCAAGATATAATAACATCCGATTGCTTTTTGGTTGGTCAAGTCCGGAGTTAACATTTCTTGCTGATATCTCTAATTTCTTTACCTTACAGATTCAAAAATCATCAACACAAGCAAGATCGAACTTGCGAGCTCTGGGATACCGTTTTGATTCAATACCTGTCTTTGTTGGTTTATTTTGGATTCAAAAAACCATGTTACATCTTGTGAGGTATTATTAGGTTAATAAATTTTAAAATAGAAAAGATAGTCAAAATATCTTTATTTTATAGACTAACGTATAATTTTCGACCATTACAAAATCTACTATCTACCACTATAAAATGTTTGTCAACTACCAAAGATCGAAACGGTCATAAAAATTGTAATAAAAAAGTTCCAGGTGTAATATCTTAAGACGAAAGTTAATTAAGTCTGCGGAGCGTGCGATCGTTTGTTTAACTTAACTCCAAGTTATGGAACTAATGATTGGATTAATAATGCGATAAGTGAAGCGAAGAATTTTAATTAAATACTTTTATTTCATCGTTGGATAACTTGATTTTTATTTTAAAACTGCAATAGGAAAAAGTAAGAGAAAAACGATATTTTTTTTATTGCTTTTAAAAATATTGTACTTTTATTATTGAATATCTAACATATCGAATGCAATTTATTGGAATGTGGTATTTGATATCAGCAGTACCAAGTCGAAGGTCAATTATTTTTCATAATATTTTTTTGCCATTAAAACTTTGTATTTTCTTTGTTTCAATTACAAACACTAAAATAGTCAAACAGGTGGAACCGTTCCAGGTAAGGTAATTTCTTACATTTGTCAATATATTTTATTTAGGTATATAGTTTATAAAGTCCCATGATATACATACTTGAAACAAAAAAAATGTAATAGACTTACAAAACTAACTTTTAATTATAAAAGTGTAAAAATAAAAAAAATATGTGACCCTGCTATTTATTGAATGATTAAACAGAATTAATAGTTTAGTTTTTTAAAGAAGTTATATTAATACTAAAACGTGTTTTGTAAATGTGTCTACTCTTTTTCCATTGTTGAGTAATGAGACTCTTCCTCGAGTACTGGCATTTATAATTAAGGATAACGATTTCTTTGTGACATTTAATTTAAAATGATTACGAGACATTGTGTTATCTAAGGCCCCATCAAGTTCACTTTGACATGGGTCTCATAATTTCCACCCTTGTCACATATGACATGTTTATGGTCGAGACTATTCATGTTATATTGTTTTACAGAGTTATTTACACAATCACCCAGTTCTGGAAATATTAAATTCATCTTGACCAACAAATAAACAATTTTATTAACGAGGAAAATATAAATATTATCAATATAATGACCACAGTGACCATGCTGCTGTTGCAAAATAAAAATATACTGAAGCTGAATAAAAGAAAGACAGTATATTTTGAAATGACAAATACAGCCTATCAATAATTGTAAATAAAAGATTATAAAAGAAACTTTTATTATAAGCTTAATACCGCTTTGACCGACAGTCTGTACCATGTCTTTTAATGTTTATGACAACACTCAATATATTATATTGGCGTGTTTTATAAGCCATATACATAATCCCATTAAAAACATGTAAAATGTGTCCATGTCCCGCAACACCGTAAAAAGTTATGAAATCCAATTTAAACCAAGTCAGTTGATTCAGTATACTTATCTACGGGAACAACTATTTAGCACTGTCATAATTGATAGTTTGTTAGTTTACTAGCAAGATTCTATTGTAACTATATCAATATTACCTTCTTTTTTACATCTTAATAAATAGACTGACTTAACAAACATATTGGGTAACATAATTTAATATTTATTTATTTATTATTTACCTTCACGCCATATCCCTTGCGGGGTAGCCAGAGACGACGGAGCGCCAAACGCTACGGCCTCTGCATACCTCTTTCGCCTCGGCCACAGATATCAACCTCTTCATACATGCCCTCCGGGGGGTCCTCATACTTTTTACGTGACCTTCCTCTAGTAACATTGATACTGTGTTTTCGAAGGTCGCTCGAGGCCTCCCCCTGTCTCTCTTACCGCTCACTTTTCCTATATAAATATTTTTTACCATTCTTTCATCACTCATTCGTTCGACGTGCCCAAACCACCTGAGCACGTTCTTCTTCATTCTTACCGTGACATTTTTGCTAGTACCTGCCATTCTGTGGATCTCTTCATTGCGGATTCGTTCAGCTAGACTGACTCCGCATATTCTGCGAAGAGATCGCATCTCCGCAGCATTCATCTTTCTTACATTCTTCTTCTGTGTTACCCACGTTTGGCTGCCGTATAACAGCGTCGGTAGCAAAACTGCATTGTGTACAGCCAAACGTGCAGCTATACTGACGTTTTACCGTCTCAACAATGCAGTCAATTAAATTATCTTTTTTCTTTCGGTTGATATCAAAATATCTATATACCAAATACGTTCAGTTGTTTATGTGTGGAGACATAATAGACAGGGAGTTACTAGTTAATAATTATGTTTTTCTTATTTCAATATTCAAGCTTCGAATATTAATAATATATATATATTTTATATTACCACCGATTTGAATATTTGATTTAAGTTATTTTTTTTCTAGTTTAAGTAGTTTCAGAAAGTTTTAGAACACAGGCTACTTGTTCAGTTGCGATTTCAGCCCTAGGGATGTTTGCTATGTTAAAGGAATTTGAAGTTCTAACGTATAATTTAATTCATATTTATGTCTGTTGTTCAGTCTCTTGTTACCCTACAGCATTATAACCAGGCTACGCTTTTACCACTTATTTTCCACGTAGCTTTCCTAATTTAAGAAAAATAAGGTATGATTGAAAACGTTAAAAACATCTATTCATTGAAGAGCAAAATTTCTAATTCTCATAGCATTTTTGTGGTAAATGATTTTTTATTAAAATTATTATTTTACAAATATTTATTTAAAAATATAATATAATTTCTACAACACACACTTTTAGTTTAAATGAAGAACAATAATATGTCGACTGCAAAGCATGTAAATAAATTGCCAGTGAACATAATTCAACTTCAATTGAAATTCGGGCTCGTCCACAATCTAACAGTGTAATCAATCTACTTTGTAACCCACAATAATATTATATAACTTATTGTTATAATTTTAGTAATAATTCATGTATTTAAGATCTTCGATTTGTCAATATGTCTAAAAACAGTAGCAAAATGTATGCAGCATTCGAATGCAGTATGGCATGTGTTTGTGTAAAACATATAGTTAAAATTATATGTATAATAATATAAGGTATTTACAAAAAAAAAACCTAAGGAAATATAAAATGTAACCTTACTTAATTCATATAAAATATTTGTATTAATGTTAGTAACAAAATGCTAGAATTATTTCGGGCGCTATAACATTTATAATTATTTTATGTGACGGAGTGGCAAACTAGTGAATGATACATCTCATGGCCACTAACTACCACCCATCACCTATGGACATTTGCTTAGTAAAAAGTGTTGCGGGTGCTAATCATCCCTGAGGAATGGGGAATTATGAAAGAATGGGAAACAGGTAGAGAAAGAAGGTGGGTTGGCCATATTTAGTTACAGAGTGTTTGATTAAGTTTTTTTAGATACCTTTAGCATAAGATCGTACAACAAATAATCGATACAAGTACAACACAATATGTATAAAAATAAAGTCTTATTCAATAAATTGAGTTAAAATATACTGTACATTTGTTCCCTAAGAAAATCAAGTCTCCGTAAGATCAACATGAACTAAAAAAAATGAACTTAAAAACTGACAAGCTGATAGTGTATAATAAATATATACTGTTTTCAGCGATTAAAAGCGAGCTGGAAATGTAAATAAGTGTACAACTATTTACAGTTGTTGTATGCAAAGCAAAGTTAGTCTGTTTAAATAAAGCTTTTTATACTAAATATACGCTAATCTTTACTTTCCTACTAAAATAATGGACAGTTCAGGGTAAAACATATTTTTTTATATTAATCTTGCTTTCATATACATAATGTAGGAGACTGATATTATTAAAATTTAACTGTGTGTAGGTATTTTACTTAAAATAGATATTTCATAATCACTTGTTATGTCTATAGTAAGTAGTCAATAAATCAAATTAAGGTTTAATGAAATCAAACAATAAGAAAAGGAAATTTTAATAATATGCAAAAATTTTAAGTTTCTATAAAAGATTGAAGAGAAACAACTTTTAAAATAAACGTAAGATTTAAGGAAAATCGGTGCAAAGCTTTTCATTACTCAAAGCGATTGCCAGGAGGTGAAAATTCTAAGTAAATTCACCGCTTGTGAACAACGAATTCAACTTAAACAAATGTTTTATATCTCAAAGCTATAAGTTGTTAGAAAAAAAAAGAAAACAGACGATAGTAGAACTGACGAGAACAGACAACTGCTCTAGCATTCTTTGTTGTTCTTAAGTCATAAGGTTGTACATTATAGTAAAAGGTTGAATATTCTATCTCAGTCCATATCAAGAATCTATAAGGCTTTAAATATTCAGTAATACCAGAATATCCTTTACGCCAGAAAGGATATTTTATTTTTTGTTATTCTCAAAAGGTAATATAGTGCTTCTTAAAGGAATAATTCACTCTTTGAATTCCAGGTACGCGCGATATATGTGTTTGTTTTTAGTATCAGTATTATTAATTTAACTATACAGGTTTCTAATGTTAAATAATATAATAATCATAGCTATCCATTAATGCTAAATAGACGGATATAAATTAATAAATAAAACATTTATTAATAATTAAGTTTTCCATTGAATTAAAGAGAAGAATAAAAATGGTAAGTTTTATCAATATATTTGTAGATATATATATATATATATATATATATATATATATATATGTATTATACAGATATATAAGATACGAAATTTAAAAACTCATCACGCTTATAAAACTAAATATGTGAAACCAATTACGTTCAGGCCAAGTGAATTACTTTCAAAATGTGGTTAAAGGCATTTAAAGTTTCGTCCAAAGTTGTATTCATAAATAGTTATTACATTCTGGGCTTAGTAACATGCAGGGCTTAGCTGTTTCTTTGTTGAACTTTATAACCACTTCAAAGAAGCGGATAGAACAAGGTAATGTAAAGAAGCGAAATAAGGTTTGTTCATTTGTAAGGGTTGTAGGTACTCCTTGCGTCTGATGTTTCTACAAATAAAACCTATTACAAAGATATTTATTCAAGATATACTTAAGCAAATTAAGTATATATGGCCTCCTGTTTTTTTATTTGTAACAAATATTGTCATATACGTTAAAATCTACTTTTTTATTATATAACATCTGTTCGTAATAAATATATAAATAATAAATTATATTTATATATTATATTTTATAACAATAAGAGTAAAATACTTACATGTATATAAAGTGGTACAAAAATTCTAAAGAAAACTGTAGTTCAGGGTTTTAGCGAACCAACCTTTAAAAGCCTGTAAGATTTATTGCATGTTTCAGTGCCAAAGCCTCGAGGTGCCTGAATGATCTTTTACAATATCACCCTCCATGCTTATTGCGTTTTGTTCCTTTATATAATGTATTTTTTTTATGTAAGGATGGCAAACGAACTGGCGGGTCACAGGTGATACGTGATCACCGCCGCTCATGAACTCTTGCAACATCCGAGGATTCACAAGAGCGTTGCTGACCTTGGAGGTGGGAGTAAATGCCTTTTTTGAAGGTACCCATATCGTAACTATATGGAAATACTGCCGAAGGGAGTTCGTTCCATATTCGAGTACATGGTACATGGAAGAAAGGTCCTTGAGAACCGCACAGTTGAGGATCGCCACGCATCTAGATGGTACGGTTGGTATCGGAGGCGACGGAAATTCGGCGGTAGGCATCACATCGTAAAATTAACAATATTAATTGACTTTCTGTTTTTTCTTATAAATATATATAGAATGCGGCGCAAGTGTCATAACCGATACAACACATATTCAACGAAGTGGATGGCAGCGGCCGACGTGAATGATTATTATGAACGAGTCCTATACAAGTGTGCTAAAAACAATATCTTTTCAATATATACTGAAAAAATATTTTATTCTACTACCATAACTGATATTACAGATGTTATTGTTACTAGTTAATTACCAATAAAGAAATGCAGTACCTAGTACCGCGTTTTGATTGTGAAATATTGGTTTAGTTTGAATTGTTTTGGGTTTTAAAACTCGATAAATTCTCTGTTGTTTGTTTAAAACTATTCATGAATTTCGTATTTCGGTATTTATAGCTTGTATTTAGTAATTTCTGTAAGTTGTTACGTTTTCTTTTATATTTTATTTATATATGAAAATGTAACACTTACATTATTTATTCATATCACATAGTCATATAAATATTCATTAAATAAAATGTAACGGTACATAAAGTATTACTCCAAATAATAAGAATTATAATATAATGAACATATTTTATAAAATAACAGACACAAACTTGTTTTTTCTGACATTCATTGTATTATTGTCTGGAGGTAATAATGGTGATTTTAACTAATTCACTCATAACTAAATTAACAGTTAATTTGATTATTAAATGTTATGTTTTTCTACGAAATAAAAATGATTTATATTGAAACCTGTTAAAATGTTTGAAAATGAAAATCCCTTTATTTGTTTGTTCTCTCATTTCATAAAAAAACTATTGAAGAGATTTATGCCTCAGTTAATATGCTTTTCCTATATATTTTTCAAATTGTAAATTTTATTATTATATATTTTAAATAACACAAAACGGCTTTACGTATTTTGTGTTTGTATAGTTTGGTGTTGTTTAAACTTATTATCTGAGTTAAAAATAGTATATTCGCCACCTAAAAAACAGTATTACTTAATTTTGAGAGAAAACATTTGCTTAAAATGTTTGTATCGGAATGATGACGAAGACTGGAAGAAGTGGTAGAAATAGTTAAAAATTATATATGTAAATAAGGTCAAAACTATTTTCATGTGATTGCGATTCACGAATCCTAGTCAAATATATTGGTATGAACTTTGTTTAACCTGATTTGGTTTACTTATTCTTAGAGTTATAAAAAATGGCATATATGTATTTACTAACTTTGAACGCGGCTTCGTTAGAGCTTAGTTTATTGATCGGTAAGCTCCAAATTTACCCTCGATTTTGTCGGCGTATTTACATATTTTCTCACTTCACCCGCACTGTGCTCAGTCGTCATGCGCATACTATAGGTATATAGGTAATAACTGATTTGCAATATTCTTTAATTTTTATTTAATAATATAGGGTTTTCTTAGTATACACAATTTTTAATACAATCGGTCAAACGGTTATTGAGTTATAGAAGCACACAAAGACAGACAGAAAGACAAAAAGTATTAGAATTCGAATCAGTACATCATAAGATGAGTGTTTATAACAAAATTTATAAAAAATCGCATGTACAGACAATATAAACAGATTACTATAATACAGATATATTTGCGACAGATATTAAAAAGGAGGTTATGTCATAAATATTATATATACAATCCTTATGCAAACAACTTATACAATTTTCTGTAAAGGGGTAGACTGATGGTTTTCTGACGAGGGTATGGCATGTCTCTAATAGCTATAAACAGTATTGAAAGTTACACCTTGGCGTTTATCGACTTGCGTGATGGTTAAGAAATAGACGTATGTTATTTCATAAGTCACTTTTATATAAGACTTTTTGACTATAACGTGAAAAGCACAAAATCAAACTTTATAGATATCATAAATAATAATAGTTATAATATAAAATAAGATGTACTCTATATTATGTGAGTAAACAATATTATCTTGAAAACAGGGTGATATAAATTTGTTATATACGAAGTGTTTGCTAAAAGTTATATGACCCATGGGGAACATTACAGTGATAAACGCAGTAGCCAAACCATCTCACACAAAACAACTTGGGGTAACGAAAACGTAAATTGATAAGAGCATTTACTCGTGTGAACCTGGCCTTTAAGTAACAGTAAACCATGAAATCGTTTTTTTTGTATGTTGGTTTTGTACAATATACAATGTGTTAATTATAGCTGACTAATTGCCAATGTCATAATAACAAGTTAAATTTCTTGTATGTTTAGAAGCGCATAATTGAAAAAGAATGTAATTATGTATGTGTACAATTTTACACGAGTCTATAGATGTTTTGAAAATACAGTAAGGGTCTCTGATTCCGATACATATCTACAATACCCCCATTATTGTAGATATGTACCGGAAAATAAAATTTTTAAATTTTCTACAAAAATAATAGCAAAACTGTTTCTACAATGTGGTCTTAGTAATCGGAAAATAAGTCTATTACTACAGTCACTAGTTCCGTATAAACACAAACTATTGAAATAATGGACTTACAAATAAAAGAGTATATCGATTTTATTAAAATAAAATGACGTAACATACTTATTTCATACGAATCAGAATTACATAATTCGTCGCTTCATAGAAAATTTTACCAACAATATATCATAGTACATATAAAGGTAATATTTTAATGAATTGATTGATATACTTTTATTTTAGTATGAAATTTTTTGCTTCTATTATATTTAATATTAAAATATTTGCGACATGTTATATAAATTAAAAAGATAATATTGAAATATATATATATAATCTATTTCAAGTATTATTGGTTAGCTTGTATTGTAAAACAACGTGTTTTAAAATATCTATTTCTTTATGTAATCCTTAGTTCGCCCGTTCACTGGTGTGAACTGTGAACAGCACTTCACCAGAAATCTGCGCCCCAATTAGTGGAGCTTAACGGTAATCCGCGTAGAACAGAGCTGAAAACAACAACACCATGTGAATAAGCAAACAAGAGAGATTAGTGCAGGCGCGAATTTGTTTTAATTACCGACAAAATCGCTGTTTGCACAAAACTATGCTTAGTGTAATCCTATTATACTTGAGACCTTCTCCAAAGACACGTTTATTGTTGTTTCTGTTAATTAATGTATTTTTATATTACTTTTCTGCTGTTATTAATGAAGACTTATATATTTCGAACACGTATTTTATAGAAATGTAACACTTTTATTCAATTATATTTCCTAATATTTACATTAAAATAGATTAAAATAAAAAAAATAAAAAAAAATCGTTTTTTACAAATATACATGTCTTCACTGAAAAGTAGCCCATGCCTTTTATCCCAAAAATATTTAAATTTTACGAAATGTAGAACACAAATATCACAATCATAATATATGTTGATAACTGCTTCTTGAGTTTCTTTTTTTAAGTTTTGTTTTTGTCTTCTAATATCTTCTATAAGTGTTAAAGATACATAATATAGTTTTAATTCGGCTGTAATATCATTATGCCAAAACGAATATTGCGTCTTCTAATCTTCTAATGAGTGCATCAAATGATGCTTTTATCAGAAGCATCTGTGAGATCCGTAACTTTATTATCATTAGCTAGCTCACAACACCTGCCGCCCTGGTACCAACTATCTCCCCTCACCCTTATCGATTCATCCTCGATACATCATGTTAATAAACCTATGCATTATTAATATATTGCAAAATATATAACAATACTTTTTCTAAAAATGTATGAAGTATAGAAACTTTAAAGGCTCTCTTTTCTTAAGATAATACAATTATAAACAGTTACTTCGGAATATAAATGTATATTTTTATAACATCCCATATTGAAAAAAACTGAAAAAAATAGAAATTCATGTTTGGATATTGAGCGAGAAAACTTTTAAAATACCCGTATAATTCAAAGCCGAGCGGTGTGGATACTTCCCATACTTCAAAGCGAGTGCCTGAAGGTGAAAATCTTTAAGAATATACAGCTTTGTTTTTACTAAAAATTTTACACATTGACACGCATTTGTGGTATTTCGTCAGGGTTGTCAAAGTGTGCTTAAATATTTACATAAAAGATATATTGCAGATATATATTTATATTATAGACTTGATTTGAAGTATTTAATAATTTTGTTAATTTGTATTTACTATAATAATGAAGCTTCATTGCTTCATTGCATTTCTAAATATTTTAATATTTAACATTTTATATAAACTAGTTGATTGCCAGCCATGCTTGCTATACTTAGTTAAATTTGTATATATACGTATATACGATGTTGACGACGGCTACTGTATTCTAGAGTCGA
Organism: Melinaea marsaeus rileyi; assembly: GCA_918358865.1. NCBI lineage: Eukaryota > Metazoa > Arthropoda > Insecta > Lepidoptera > Nymphalidae > Melinaea > Melinaea marsaeus. The sequence goes on along the minus strand of OU911095.1, from coordinate 5,993,522 downwards.
ATGGATCCGCCTGCGTTGGTCAACATTTTATTCTTTGTTATATATTTCAGATATTATGGGCCAATAAACAAAAATTTGCACAATAAACAGAGAAAATCACAACATATTTACAAAATGATTCTTATATATCTTATATTACTGCTTCTCGAAGGTGATGTGATCGAAGCCAATCGGAATTTATTGCAGCCGTAAAAATTAATATCGCCGAATCAGATCATTATAATGACTATACTTGGGTGTAGGTTGGTACAATTTATAAGAAACATCACTCGATAGTATTGCGATATTTTGAAATAAAATCACAACAAGAATATGCTACTGATCAAACGAAAAGATCTGGTAGTGTAAGTAAATATTTTTTTTTATATAATGGGTAATGTAAGTAAATACAAATTCGTAAATTATATAAATGAATGCGTTAGAAAGCAAAGGTCATACAAATTTGTTTTTAATAATAAATATTTTAAAAAATTTTCAATTCCATCTACATATTCATAAATTAGCCTATTCTTATGCTTTTTTTTATCATATCTCGATACCTCGAACTCGTAAAAAATAAGCTAAGCGTCCGTGCTCGATCGTAAACGTGAAAATAAACGTTGGTTGTAAACGGGACTTAACCGGATTCAATACCTTCAGGTGTTTGCATCTAAATATTCATGGAACGTGTACCCCATTTATTGCTGCCTTTACATTATTAGAGCTGTGTTTCCGACTTAATAGTATTCGGAATGAAATATTTAGTCTTAGAACAAATAATTTACGCCGTGTTCCGATTTGCTTAGCTCTTTGAGATTGAATGTTTGACTAAGACAATGCTTTCAAAAACAATTTGTATGTGTATATATGTACATAAGTAATGGTGTAAGTATTATATAATAATTATAGTAAATTTAAATCCTTTTATGAAAATCAATACTCAATATTAAATAATATACTATGATTCCTAAAAAAAATCAATTCATATTGAAATTATAATCAACAAAATATATATTACAATGATATTGTATTATAACACAAACACATAATATATTCAACAAGAGCATAGTGACAGCAATAACAAAGGTCTTATTAAAACAAACGATGGCTTTATTTATTTATACAAGTATTAAATATATTATTCAAATACAGATAAAAAAGAGATGTTCATGAAATAAGGAATGTGAGGAATATTTTTTATTATTCAAAGTCAATTTGTTATACGAGCTCCATTGGATTTTTGATTTCTGGAAACAAATGCCAAAATATTTATGAAAAACCCCTTCGTTACTAAAATATGTTTTAAATGGAATTATTAACAATGAAATAATAGCTGTCTATCAAGTATTCAAAATATTTTGTAGTCTGATATAAAATGCGCCTTTATTGCAGGATTTAGTTCCAGAGAACATTCTTGAATTCAGTAACCCGAAATTGTACTGGAATTTAATACAAAAGAACTGAAAATAATTTTGTCATTTAACCTTCACACGATTTTTGTGGAAATAAAAATGCATAAAAAAACTCTGTTTTAAAAGTAAATAGTCCATTAATAAATGGTTTTATGCAATATATTTATAAATAAAATGAATTATATTTTTATGTGAAATAGAATTTATAAAACCTGCTTACCCACCTTTAATCACAAATACAAAAGATCGAATCTAATAATAAGCCATCATAAGATACCGCTTGAATACATCATTAGGATTACATAATGCAATATACATGTATACATGTATACACACATGTATACATTATATATGTACATTGTTGTTTTAATTATTCTATGTTTGCTATGACTTGCTGCTTATCTAATAATATTAATCATGCCTATAAAACTCAGAATATCTGGTATTCTCGGGTAATATTATCCCATTAATGCTTAAGCTTATAAATGTCTCAATTTATAACACACGAAATCCCACTGAGTAAAACCCATGAAAGGTTTAACTGAAGGTAGATTTTATGGGTAATTTAAATAACACTGCTTTTGTACATAACATTAAAAATTTACACGCAAATATAAATACAACTATAAAGTTTTATTTTTATTTACATATTAAATAGTAGGCTTGAGGTGTAGATGGAAAGAATTAAATGATTATGTTATGGTCATTTGTATTAACAAGCCTCTACATACTAACTAAAGTATATTTAAAACATGTATTTTGAATCAGGAAAGTTTTAAAAATATCTATATGTAATAAAATATATGTATATATAAAAAAAACATGGAATATTATTACGAAAATATATACTTTGTACAACAATCATTAAGAACCTTTGTGTATAAAATTGGTACGATGTTATAAGCCCTTATAACAAAAGGTTGGCATAATAATAATTAATTATTGTTCTCAATGTATGCGACCTGATTCATAACATTATGAACAAAACATGTCTATTGATTTGTACCCTACTCACGGCTCCCTGAATCAATAATAATATAGTGGTAACAGAGCATACTTCTGTTGTAGTATTATCTTTTGTTACTTTCCCCAGCACGGCTTTGATTTCTTTGTAACATTCGGTATTATTTCCTTCACGCAAGGAATAGTACGTGAATTTGGCAGGTCATTAATAAAAGCTATTCCAAAGCTATTATTAATATTGTGGTAATAGTGCCTTTCTGAATAATTGTTTCTGATATAACATTCAATATTAGAATTCTAATTCGAATTGCTTGGCCATGAATATGATTCAGATTCTCTGATTTTTTTTAATTATTTTTATTCTCATACTATTGAAAAACGATTCCTGGACCTGGAAATTATAAAAAAATTTAATATGATGAAAGATTTTAAAGCAATTTGCTTAATTAATTAATTCATTAAAAATTTGTCTTGATTTCGGAATAAGTAAGTAATAACTTTTTACTGTAAATCAAAATAAAAAACTTTATAAACTTAAACACATCATTGTAAATTGACTGCTTTCCATAATAACATAACGTAAATATAAAATATTTTATTATTAAAAAACAATATTTTGCTGACATTTTGTCAATACCAACTTTTTAATTTTCTAGATTCAGTGAAGAAGATGTGTTTGTATCATTACTTTAATATCTATTCCCACCATAGAACTAATATTCACTGAATGACAAACCTCAGTCATTTACAAAATAGATAATAAGTGTTTTATTTATTGTAAGACAATCACGAAAACAACATTGATACTAATAGACAAATTTAATAATACATTAATATTTATTATCATTCAAGTAAGTCAGTTTTTATATTAAACAATATAAGTTCTTATCAACGTCAGACTATATTTGAAAAATTCCAAAAGGTACAGGGAAAATGAAGAAGAAAAGGAGAGACAAAGAAACTTTGTGGACATCTTTTTAATTGTTGTTAATTGAATTTTCTATTTATTGACTATTGAGCCACGATAGTAATCCATAAAATTACAAATTCTATTATATCTGAGGAATATACATAAAAGTGATTGAATCTTGCTTCTGTTGTTATTTGACTACATCTATTATAAGTGTTTGCTAAACCGAGGTGGTACCGTGAATAATAATGTAGTAAATATAATAACTACGTTTTACGTTTTAACGTTTTTTTTACGTTTTAACGTAAGCAAGTTGGAAATTTCTTTCTTTATTCTTTGTCATTCCTTGATATTCCAGACGTTAATAAACATTGTTTGCTACATATAGAGATTGTACCTTCACTTTTGTTTAAAAATTATATATTTATGAGTATCTTTAAATTAAGAAAAAATACGATATATATACTTACTAAAGCAGATATACCTCGTTAAGTTTTATATTTATCAATTCAAATGTTGTCATTTACCCTAATTTATAATAACAATATATACAAACGTAGAATAAAATTTTAATGTAATATGAAATGAAATTTTGAAGCAATTTCATTCAAGACTTTCATAGGAATTATGGTATGAACTGCAGTAATATTCTCAAAATGAAGATGATTCAAGAAACCAAATATCCAATAATTTTTCTAGCATTGTTCTAAGAAAGGTGAACTGGTTATTTATAGCACCATAAATAACGGTCATCCAATAACAGACATTAACTTAGCCTTTTGCAAACTTCCAACCAATATTAAAATATATTCTTACAAACTATGAAACCTTACAATACCTACTCTTTCTCCATTGCGTGGTTGATTGTTTTTATTTGTTTATTAAATAAAGTGTATTTTATTTTATTCGTTAGATATTATTAATAATATTTCTTTTAAAATAAAATAATAGACTATTATTTGTTCTACATTTATTTTGCAATTATAATAAAATTTCCACATATGTTTAGTCCTAATATAGAACAATATGTCGACTGCAAAGAATGTAAATAACTACTCAGTACGATATAATTCAACTAGCTTAACGAACTCATACGCAATCTAACAGTGTCTGATATTTTTTATAAGCCACTATATTAAAATACACCAACACTGGTTAAAATAAGAATTCATGTGTTTAGGACGTAACAGATTAAAAAGCAATCGATCGATCTTCAACGTTACGAATTTACTCGTATGTTCGTCTGAACGTAAATATAAAATTTAATTTCATTTGACTCATATAAAATGTTTATTTTATAGACACTTAAGTTAACTTAACCTTAATAAACATGAAATGTTAAAATTTATTCGGACGCTGAAATATTTCTTATTATTTTATGTGACGGGGTGGCAAACAAGTGAACAGTACATCTGATGGCCACTAACTACCACCCATCACCCATGGAGATTTGTTTAGTAAAAAATGATGCGAATGAGTATCATCCCTGAGAAAAGGGAAATTATGAAGAAGTGGGAAAGGTTGGGAATATTTAGTTACAGTCTTATGATATACACTTAGTCGAAAACCGTTTTCTGTTATGTACATTTATGCATGATACCACACAATACATATTTATGCATACAAAATACAGTCTGGTTCACTAAATTAAGTGTAAATATACTGTATATTTGAAAATTTCTGAAGAAACATCAAATCTACGTAACATCCACATATGTAAAAACTAGAAACTTTGTCCGTGTCTAGTAAATATATAGTTTTTACAGATTAAAACCAGAGCGAGCTGGAAATGTAAATAAGTGTACGACTATTTACAGTTGTTGTATGTAAAGCAAAGTTATCCTGTTTAAGTAAAGCTTTTTAATACTAAATATACGCTAATCTTTACTTTCCTACTAAAATACCTGCTCAGTATAAATTCGAAGGTTAAAGTTATTTTTAGAATAATAATATAAATGTGGCTTTTACAAACATAAAGTGACAGACTGATATTATTAATATTATATAATTTATATCACTTATTTACATATAATAATACATTATAAGTAAAATACATAATCACTTGTTATATTGATTAAAAGTAGTCAAAACAAATTAAGGTTTAATGAAATGAAACAATAAGAAAAGGAAAAAGAAGAAGAAATAAATGTCTAACAAAGATTGCTCTTCAATCTTTGATAGACCGATATTTTAAATAAACCTAAGATTTAAGCAAAGTCGGCGCAAAGCTTTTCATTACTTCAAAGCGATTGATAGGAGGTATAAATTCTAAGTAAATTCACCGCTTGTTACAACGAATTCACTTTAAACAAATCTTTTATATATAAGAGGACCTGTTAAGAAAATTAAATAAACCAGACGATAGCAGAACTAATGAAAACAGTTAATTGTTCTAACATTCTTTTTTCTTCTTAAGCCAAAAGGTTATAAGTTATGGTATAAAGGTTGTATATTCTTTCTCGCTCCTTACCAAGACTCTATAAAGCTCTAAATATTCAGTAATACCACAATATTCTTTACCGCAAAAACTTTATTTTATTTTTCGCTCCTCTTAAAATAAGATAGGTTACTAAAATGTTAACTCAAAACATAGTTTTGCAATATAAGTTTTTATTGCCCTGTTTTCTAATTTGTAACTGTTTAAGAATACGTTAACAAATCTATTCTCTTATAATATAACATGTTTGTATTATTTGCAATAATATCTAAATAATAATTTATATTTAAATATTATTGCAATTAATTCCCGTGTCACAGTTTTAGATACCACACTCCTCCGAGATGACTTAAACGATATTGGTGAATGATTATGATGATAAAATTTTGTATATTTATTCAGTACATCTGAGAATAAGTAGTTATATACATTTTATACCCCTTTTTTGACAGAACTCTTTGATTTTATTTTTTTATGATGTGGCATTAAATTACATTACATTACATTACATTACGTTACGTTACGTTACGTTACGTTACGTTACGTTACGTTACATAATTGTATAATTATTTTACTGGGCTGGAATTATTATTAATTTTGTGTGTAGTTCGTACGTTCAGTTAACTGAGTGATTTTATATAACTTCAGAAGTAGCCCACATGTGTCACGAGCTGTCACTCCAAAAATTTTTATTGTGTTCAATGCATAAAATATTCTGATTGTCAGTGTGTGTAAAATTTTTGAAATTTTTTAAAAAGAAATATTGTGAAAATATAGGTAAAATAATAAAAAAAAAATAAACACGAAATACATTTGATAACACTAAATATAACATAAATGGCAGAAGTATTTTTTTTTTTATATAAAATCTTTAAGTCAATTCAATAAGTTTTAGAACGTTTTTTATACAAGTTTCGAGTAAATAATTGAAATTATCCACTAAAAGTAGTACAACCGATAAATAACTTTTAATTAGTAGATATTTATAAATTAGTCAATTTGTTTTTTTTTAATTTAAAATTTAACGTTTACTAGATTGACATTGAGTTAAATCTAAAATAAATACATTAACCCTAAAATTACGGCCCCTTATTGTTGGCTCTTCGAAAAGAGATAATAATTATTTGCAATATTACTATCCATTTACATTAATTACAATAAGTCTCTATTCACTTCTATAATAAAATATAATTTTTGACGTCACTACTGAATTTTAGTAAAGAAAATGACGCGTATCTGAAAAAAAATTAAGATAATTTTTATATTGCTATAAAAATTGTCTCATTCGTCGAGTAAAGGAGTGACTATCCGTTTTTATCATGAAGTTATTTTGTAAATAGACCTGTGTTCTGAACAGTGAACAATGCCAAAAAGACGCAAAGGGGCTTATGTGAACAGTAAAACACAGAAATGCAAGCATGCAAAATAAAAGGGATTTTTTCCAAAGATTGATTCTTTTTCTTCAATTTCTTCTTCTCTTCTCTTCTCTTTCTCAATGTAACCCTTAGGCAAACATGATCACGGTGACCGGTCTTGCACCGCCAGCATCCAGTGACTTCCCGCGACCTTGACTATGTCGTTTGTACATCTAGTTGGACACCTATGCCATGTCTAACGGCTTGTGATCGCCACTTGGTAACCTTTCGGCCCCTTCAGCTGTCGAATGAAATTAAAAGAATAAGTAATATTTACGATGCTCTGACTTTCGTAAAGACGACCATATTTATTTATTACGTTTACGTTTACTTATTAATCTAAAATGACCAGAGATTACATCATTGCTATTGCCTGGATAAAATGCAATACATCGTCACGACATTACAACGTGAATTCAAAGAAAAAATTAAGTCTTTAATAAGTTTTTTTTATAAAATTACATGTTTTGGTCAACACGTTGCTGGATGTATTTAGTTGAATGGCAAAACCAGGGATTACCTCATTGATTTGGCTCATATATTTCATAAACGATACAGCGATTGACTGAGTCATAAATCCACCCAAAGCTACATTCACCGATTTTTTTAAATTGTGTAGTCGTGCGGATGCATTTGGTGACTTTGCACGGACATTACTCTATTCAGAAGATGCACAGGCATTGAAAGATCTTACAAACAACGAAATACTTGATGGCAATTTGGTGTTCCTTTCAGGGGATTCTAAACAGACACTTCTCATTATTAAATCTTCAACGTATGCTGATAAAATCAATGCCTACTTAAAATAATCGCTATTATGGCGTAATATTGAAAAAGAACAACTAAATTTAAATATGCGTGTTCAAAAAATTTGAAATCCATTCGCTAAAAAATTCACAAAACAATTATTACCAATATCTAATAGTAGGAAAGTTACTGTAGATAACATTGGATGCATAAAATTAGCGACTGATTTCTGCACTATCATTTAGTTGCAAGATGCTCTCATTGACCAGATATTCCCCGATGTACAAACATGATATATTAAAAATGAGTAGCTAGCAGAAAGAGCAATATTAGCAGCAAAAAATATGGACGTATAAATCTCAATATACAACATTTATTGCCAGGAGACTTAGTGTTTTAGAAATATATTGATACAGTTTTCGATGCTACCGAAGCTGTGAATTATCCAACAGAGTTTCTAAACTCATCACATTTACCAGATATACTGTCGCATAATTTACAACTGAAAGTTGGATCTCCGATTACGACGCTTCGAAATTTGAACTCACAACGGCTTTGCAACGGTACATGATAAGTTAGTAAAAAGCCTTCGTTTTCAATTACAAATTTGGAGGTGATATCCTAGGTATATATTAATCCTATCATACCCACAATTTAAACGTCATCAATTTCCAATAAAAATTTCCATCAATTTTCAATTTAAACGTCATCAATTTCCAATAAGATTGGCATTTGGGATAACTATCAATAAGTCTCAAAGCCAAACGATGGCTGTTTCTGGTTTAGATTTAAGCACACCACGTTTTCACACGGACAATTATACGTGGCATGCGCTCGAGTAGGCAAACCATCCGGTTTACAGCGCTCTATGACTCTTCCACTAATATATGGCGATACAACGTTTTCCGGGTCAGCTAGTCATATATATATTTCATACAAGTGTAATAAATCATATCTTTACAATATTCTTATTGAGCTATATATTATTCAACAAAAGGAAATTGAGGGAAGCTCAGGATTCATAATCGATACAACGCACATTCTATGAGATGGATGGCAGTGGTCGACATGAATGACTAATTACGAACGAGCCTCTACACAAGTTTGCTACAGATTATTGTCATTGGGTTTTGGGGTTATACCGCAAAATATACAATAATAATTACAATAGGTATTGAACTTGGCAGCACCATTAAATCTAGTGTCAGTAGATTTAACAGTGCCGCCAAGTTCAATAGTGATTATCAAATTTGTTTGAAGAAAACAATGTTTGTGTAATAAAAAGTTCAAAAACAACTTACAAAAAACAAAAGTACCTAGTACCGAATTTCCATTGTAACAGTTTTAGTTTGAATTATTATGCGTTTTAAAACGCGAGGGACACATTTTCCGTTATTTATTTAAAACTAATCTTAAAAATCTTATTCAGTAATTTGCAGATCAATTGTAAATTCTGTAAAAGTTTTGTTTATTTTTTATAATGTAATATAATGTATACATAATATATTTAATAACATGTACTTAGTTTACTCGTATCTTATAAGCCATTTATTTTTCTATTTTCCTTTTTAATTATATGGATGGATATCAATTATAACAAATATAATTGAACATAAAGTATTAGTCCAAACAATATTTTATTATAATATATTCAACAAAAATTTTTTTATTGTTTATTTTTTCTACCAAGTATAACCCTGAAATACCTGGTAATAGTTTTAAAAAAATCCACTTAATTTATTTGTTTGCACTTTTGAAAATATTACTGAAAGAATATTTTCCGTAGTCAACAATTTTTTTTTGTAATTAATTTTTGATCAACAAAATTGGTGCTGTTTAATTATATGAGCTATCGAATAGTATGCTTTCCACGTGAAAACCTATTTTCCTTATTTCGAGGAAACACAAAAAGTATGTAATAAAATTTGGTTAAAAAAAAATTATGTAATGGTATAACTAACTTTGTATATTGGATTGGGGTGACAATGGAGGGTGGATGAAAAAAGTGGAAGTAGTAGAAGCTCTTCATATATAAAGCAGCATAAATATTCAAATACTTAGAGTATTTTACGTAAAAATAAATTTCTTAATATGTACAAAGTTATGATCTGTCGAATTGTTCTTGAGACAAGATACATACGGATAGAAAGATAGACAAAAATTAATAGAAAAACAAATCAAATGTACAGACGGACCAAATGGATTAATATAGTATTATAGATATATTTGTGAAACACTATAAAAATGGGGTTATATTATAAATATTATATATACAATCCGTATGCAAACAACTTATACAATTTTCTGTAAAGGGGTAGACTGATGGTTTTCTGACGAGGGTATGGCATGTCTCTAATAGCTATAAACAGTATTGAAAGTTACACCTTGTCGTTTATCGACTTGCGTGATGAATAAGAAATATGACTTATTTAATTTCTATAAGTCAGTTTCACATAAGAATACAATGACTTTAAATATATAAAATAAAATTTTAGAGCTATTATAAATAAAATAATAGTTATAGTATTACATAGAATATACAGTATATTTTTTGAGTAAATAATAATATAATCATGGAAACTGAGTGATATAAATTAGTTATACACAGGGTCTCAGCTACAAGTAATATTACCCACGGGAAACATCAAAGTGATAAACGCAGTAGCAAAATGATCTCACACAAAACAATTGGGGTAACGAAAACGTAAATTGATACAAGCATTTGCACGTTTAAACCTGGCCTTTAAGTAACAGTATACAATGTGCTTTTCAATTATAGATGACTAATTTGTAGGGTTGTAATTTGTAGTTAATTTTCAAAATTTCATATATGCGTAGAATCATGATACAAAGAAAAGAACGTAGTTATGTTTTCAATTTTACGTATTCGTAAGTCTTCAGATGTTTTGAAAATTCAATGGGTATTTGTAGGTATATTGTAGATTTATATTTAAAAAAAAAAGTTATGTTAGGGAATTAACGTCACAAACATTGAAGTCCAAAAAAAGAATATTCCATTACAGTCACCAAAAAACAAATTATTAAAAAACAAATATGAAAGAAATTTATAGTTTTTATTAACACAATAAATTGAACTATGTAATTAGTCATTTCAGAAGAAATATTAACAACAATATTTTAAAGATAGTATGAAAATTAATACTAAAACAGTGATATATGATCATTGTTTTAGTATTAAATAATTGAACGGGTAGTTAGTTATACATTTGCTTTTTAATAATAAATAAATTGTATCCAACTGTACATAGTACGTAATCTGTACGACAGTAGTAGGTGTGATATTTATATTATTTTAAATGTACTTGTCTTTATATTACACAATATTAAATTACCTTTTTTTGGACCGATAAATGATGAATAATATATATAACCAACCAATACTCTAAAACTATTTTTTATATAGTTCTTTCTCTTAAATTTGTTAAGAAACAGCACATATTTAAAACAAATATTTTCGATAATACGAGGGTCAAACTGAAAGTTCTTAGAAAATCAAAAACTAAGCATTCTAGCAAGTTATTAGTTTTATTGTAACTTTTCAAAATAGCGTCCATTTACATCAATACATCACTGCATTCGATGGAACCATTGAGAAAAGCACCTTGCCCACTCGGCCTTAGGGGGTTCGACGGCGTTTTGAAACGCAGCCACTGCTTCTTCGGCGTCTATGAAACGTTTTCCTCGAAGTTTTTCTTTTATTTTCGGAAATAAATAAAAATCGCAGGGTGCGAGGTCGGGGCTATACGGCGGGTGACCCAGTAATTCCACGTCTGAGGTCACCAAATAGTCGATCTTTTCTTTTTCTTGACTTTTTCTTTTTTTTAACTTTTTCCAAGACAAGTGGCAAACAATTGTTAGTATACCACTCTGCATTAACCGTTTTCTGATCCTCTAAGACTACTGTCGCGTAATGACCTGTCTTTCCGAAGAACGAGGCCACCATCTTTTTTTCAACACTTCGACCTCTCTTCACTTTAGTTGGCAACTCTTCGGAAGGAAACACCCACTGAGCAGACTGTCTTTTGGTTTCCGGATCATAACAGTAAATCCAGCTTTCGTCACCCGTTAGTATGTCGAACACAGCATTTGAATCACCTCCGTTAAATTTTTGGATCATTTCTCGGCACCAATCAACACGGCGGAGTTTTTGAGCCTCGGTCAAATTATACGGTATCCAGCGGGCACAAAGCTTCCTGACCTCTAAATGTTCATGGAGGATTTTGAGCACTTGACTCATACCTATGCCTAGACTTGTCCGAATCTGCTGATAGGTCACTCTTTTGTCAGTCTCTATCATACGCCGCACAACACTGATGTTATCTTCAGTCGTCGCTGTAGAAGGCCGTCCCTCACGCAAATCATCGGTGAGATTAGTTCGACCACGTTTGAATTCATTAAACCAGTTGTAAACTATGGCACAAGATGGGGCTTCATCGTGAAAAGCCAATCGAAGTCTATCATAACTTTCAACTTTTAACTTTTAACTTTTAACGAAAATTTTCTCGGCTTAAATTCATTCTGACGTGCACAGACAATTTTCAATTTGCCGCCAAATCGTAAAACAAATGACAAATGAATGAAATGTACACTCAATAATATTGGTAAAGAGTTCTATTTTCAAAATTTAAACAATTTTTTTTAATATAATGCTTTTAAGTGGCCAGTTCTAAAAACTTTCAGTTTGGCCCTCGTATTACATAAATTAAAAAGACAATATATATAGACAATTTATTTCAAGTATTATATGATAACTTGTACAATAAAACTACATGTTTTTAAAAAACTTAATTTTTTATGTAATCTTTATATTCATCCCGTTCATACCAGCATTTCACCAGAAATCTGCGCCCTAATTAGTGGAGCTTAACGGTAATCCGCGTGGAACAGAGCTGAAAACAACAACACCATGTGAATAAGCAAACAAGAGAGATTAGTGCAGGCGCGAATTTGTTTTAATTACCGACAAAATCGCTGTTTGCACAAAACTATGCTTAGTGTAATCCTATTATAATTGAGACTCGCTGCACAGACGTGTTCCATGTTGTTTATGTTAATTATTTAAAAATCAATAAAACATAGTACCATATCTATTTGATAAAAAAATTGCACATTATTTATCAGATCAACACTGAATTATATTTTGTATCATATACATATGTATATCTTTACATAAAAAAACCATAATATTTATTTGTTGGCCGGCACTACTTGCCCCTTGTGTTGTTTTGAAAAATGTTTTTATTTTTTCCTTACACTTGTTATCATTTTAAAACCAAATATAATAATATATAATAATAATATATATATAATATCAGAATTAAAGATACATAATATAATGGTAAGTAAGTTCAAGAAGACATTGTGCCAAAACTAAAATAGCCTCTTCTATTTTCCTAATATACTGATGAGTACGTAAAGTGATGCTTTTATCAGACGCATCTGTTTGATCCGTAACTTTACTCTCATTAGCTAATAGACCTCTCCACACCTGCCGCTTTGGTACCAACCATTATCCCTTACTCGTATCTATTCATCTTCGATAACTATTAAATAAATCTATGCATATTAATATATATATATATATATATATATATATATATATATATATATATATATATATATATATATATATATATTGTAAGAGATACATCAATGATGTATCAAATGATATTTTTCAAAATATGTAAAAGTAAAGGTAAAGTTTGTAAGTTAGTTTTTATTCAATATGGGATATATTGCATAAAAATATGAAAAAAAAAAGAAATCCTGTATCGGTATTGGGCGAGAAAACTTTTAAAGAGGAATGAATAAGATCTTTAAGAATGTACAGTTATATTACAAAACTTTTTCTAAATATGTATGAAGTATAGAAATTTTAAAGGCATTCATTTCTTAAGATAGCAATACTTTACAATAGACAACAGTTATTTAGGAATACAAATGTATATTTTTATAACATCCCCTATTGAAAAAAAAGTGAATCAAACAGAAATTCGTATATCGATATTGAGCGAGAAAACTTTTCAAAAATTCAAAGCCGAGCGGTGTGGATACTTCCCATACTTCAAAGCGAGTGCCTGAAGGTGAAAATCTTTAAGAATATACAGCTTTGTTTTTACTACAAATTTTACACATTGATACGCATTTGTGGTATTTCGTCAGGGTTGTCAAAGTGTCTTTAAATATTTACATAAAATATGTATGTTTATGTTTTAGACTGAATATTTAATAAATTTTGTTAAGATGTTATGTAGTATAAGGATGAAAAATTTTATGTTTTTATATTTTTATGGCGCAAAAATGTCATCTCATATTTCAAATAAACAATAACTTACATACCCTGCATGATGTTGTTGCAGAATATATTAGAGAAAATCACAATATATTTACAAAAGGATTCTTATCTATCCTATGTTATTGTTTCCTCGAAGATGAGGTGCGAAGCCAGTGGAAATTTAATGCAGACATAAAAATTCAGCCGATTCAGATCACTTATAATGATTATATTTGGTATGCATTGTTTCAATTTGTAAGCAACGTACTATTGCATTATTTTATAATAATATAACAGAAAATTATGATGCTGATCAAAGTAAAAGATCTGGTAATGTAAGTTAATACATTTTTTTCTAAAGTATTTATTCGTAAATTCTCTGAATGAGTCTGAATGTCGTTATAAAGGAAAGATCATACATGTTTTAAATAATATTTTTTTAATTTTATCTCTATCTATATATTCATAAATTAGCCAATTCTTTTACTTGTGCCATATCTCGATACACCGTGCTCGTAAAAATAAGCTAAGCGTCCGCGCTCGATCGTAAACGTGAAAATAAACGTTGGTTGTAAACGGGACTTAACTAGATTCAATACCTTCAGGTGTTTGCATCTAAATATTCATGGAACGCGTACCCCGTTTATTGCTGCCTTTACATTATTAGAGCTGTGTTTCCGACTTAATAGCATTCGGAATGAAATATTTAGTCTTAGAACAAATCAATTTACAACGTGTTCCGATCTTGCTTAGCTCTTTGAGATTGAATGTTTGTCTAAGACAATGCTTTGGTATACAGTTTCAATTTAATCAACAAAATATAAATAGGTACAATGATATTGTGTTATAACACAAACACATAATCTATTCAGCAAGAGAATTATGACAGCAATAACAAAGTATTTATGAAAAACAAAATCGCTTGATTTATAAAATTATTAAATATTTTGTTCAAATACAGATAAAAAAGAGATTGCAATCTTGTATAAGCTGAATATTATTTTTATTATTGAAAAACATTTTGAAATACTTACTGCATTGGATTATTGATCACAACATTTTTGGAACCAAATGCCGAAATATTTACAAATAAAATTTTGTTACTAAAAGGAATTATTAATAATGAAATGTTAAAGCTATATCAAGCATTCAATATATTATCTAGTCTTATGTAAACTCAGACGTCTTTATTGCACTATTCAATTCTAGGATATAATAATAAACCATCATTAGATGTCACCAGAGTACATCATTAGTAGAATATCGTTTAAAAGTTTATGCTATAATACTACATATAATCCTGTATATAGAACATATACTTACATTGATGTTTAAATTATTCTATGTTTACTCTGACTTACTTCATACCTGATAATATTAATTATGCAGATAAAACTCACAATAGCGATTATTCTCGGGTAATATTATTCTATAAATGCTTAAGCTTATAAATGTTTTAATTTATAATACACGAAATCCCACTGAGTAAAACCCATGAAAGGTTTAACTGAAGGTAGATTTTATGGGCAATTTAAGTAACATTGGCTTTGCACATAACATTTAAATTTACACGCAAATATAAATACAACTATAAACTTTTATTTTTATTTACATATTAAATAGTAGGCCAGAGATGTATATGAAAAAAAATAAGTGAGTATTTTATGGTCGCTTGTATTAACATACTAACTTAAAAATATTTAAAACATGTATACAGGGCAGTTTTAAAAAATGTTGTACCTAAAGAAGTATATGTATATATAAAACACATGGAATATTATTAAGATAATATATACTTTGTAAAACATTCATTAAGAACCTTTGTGTATAGAATTGGTACGATGTTATAAGCCCCTATAACAAAAGGTTGGCATAATAATAATTAATTATTGTTCTCAATGTATGCGACCTGATTCCCAACATTATGAACAAAACATGTCTATTGATTTGTACCCTACTCACGGCTTCCAGAATCAATAATAATATAGTGGTAACAGAGCATACTTCTGTTGTATTATTATCTTTTGTTACTTTGATGCATGGCTTTGATTTCTTTGTAACATTCGGTATTATTTCCTTCACGCAAGGAATAGCACGTGAATTTGGCAGGTCATTAATTAAAGCTATTCCAAAGCTATTATTTATATTTTGGTAATAGTGCTTTGTGGATTATTGTTTCGGGCATAAAACAGACTATATTAAGATTCTGATTAAGAATTCTAAATCGTGATTGCTTCCCAATAAATTAGTGTAAGTTACTTTGCTTTTAAAGGCTATAAAAATTCATTTAATTAGATTTTTGATCCAACCTGACTTGTTCATTTTAACTATTTAATAGTTAAAGTAAATAATCAGACTATATCAAATTTTATTTATTAATAATAAAACAAAATACTTTCAATTGTAAATAGAGTTCTGGATCTAAAAATATAACCTAAATTAACCTTTGAACATCATTATATCAATATGGTTGAATTTTTTTTATTGAATTAATTTAGTCGATTAAAAAAAAATCTGTTATCTTAACACACCATTGCTACTTTTAGATATTTTACAAGGGTTTAAACAAGAATAACATTAAGCATTTAGAATAATTTTAATTATATACTACCGAAGAAGTATGCTTATGTCCAATACAGCCTAGCTGCTAATGTTATTTGACGGCACCTCGTATAAGTCTTTGCTAGACTGAGGTAATACCGAGAATATCAGTGTGGAGAAAATATTATAGCTACGTTTCATAAACTAAGCATTTGGATATTTCTTCTTTATTCTTCCTCAATCCTTACAATTCCTACATAGTGTTTTTGATATTCTAGATGTTAATAAACATTTTTTTCTACTTATAAAACCAGACTCTGTACGTGCACTTTGTTAAAAAGGGCATTTTTGCATATACTTTGAAATAAATTTGGGATATATACTTGGATAAAACACTCTATAGGTCCTATATTTATCCCGCAAATGTTGTCATTAACTCAAATTTATGCAGAAAAAAATTAGTAATATCGTACAAGAATTTCAAATGAATTATGGGACGGCCAACTGCAGTAATATTCACAAAATGCCCTCCTCAAGAAAGCAAGTATGAAATTATTTTTCTACCGTTATTCTAAGAAAGGTGAACTAGTAATTTATGGCACCATAAATAACAGTCATCCAATAACAGACATTAACTTAGCGGTTTTGCAAACTTCCAACCAATATTATATTCTTAGAAACTGTCCAAACTTATAATACCTATTCTTGTTTCGCCATGAAGTTGACTGTTCTTATTTGCTTACTGAAGCGTATTGTATATAATTTTGTTAGATATTATAAAACGTCGATTATTAGAACTTATATTCAGTGTTTATACATTTTTAATCTTAAAATTAAATATAAATATTTATATATTATATAATTATATTTTCTTAGTTGATTAATATTACTTAATTTACGTGGGTCATATGTTTTGATTCTAAAATCTTTAATAAGATTCTTTCGTACCGTAACCGTTATCAATTAAATTCCTTTATGTAATTGAGGAAATGCACAATTATAGTAAATCTGATAAAACATCATTATCATATTAAAAACATTCTGTATAATATGTTCAACATAAATTGTCATACCCTATTTCTCACCCAAGCCTTATCATTGCAAACAAAAAATATTTTATTTTTTCGCCTAGATCTCAAACTATTTATCGTAAAAAGTAAGAAACAAACAACCAGGGAAATACACAGAATTACTAAATGTTACTTTTATAAAAAAAGTGTAGCTTTTAAAAGTTTAAGTTTTAGAATTTAAACAGTTTCGTTTATTTACTTTGTACAGCTTTATTAACTCCTCTTCTCCCTTTTATAATTTTGTTTTTACATGTAATATTTTAAAAATAAGCTCAATTTCAACTTACACAACTTATCATGAATTTTATAACAAAAATCCAATTCTGGTTTATTTCAATAATTAATTAGATTCGACTATTCTTCCTGAGTTCAATTATTACTGTGAGAGTCGTTTCTTATAAAACATTGTTAAGTCTTTACAATATTAATTAGTGGCGATAGGAATGCAATCAATTCTAAAAAGAATTATTAAAAAGCTTTTCTCTACATGGAGTTATATAACCCATCTATTGTTAGACGTATTTATTCGCCTTTGAGCTGGAAAAAACAGCTCAATAAAGCTTATCCATAATAAAGTTCCACAAGATATCTTAGACCTTCCATTTCTTAGTTTTAAATCTAAAATCAAAAGTTTATTATTAAATAAAGTTTATTATAACGTTCAAGAGTTTTTAGTGGATCGAAATATGTGGAATTTAAGTTGTTGAATCATTTGCAGGATTTATATTTTAATGTACATCACCTATTGTTATATTTCTTTTGAAAAGAGCAACTGTTGAGTTTCTGGCCGGCTCTTCTCAACAGAGCATCATTCCGAGCCGGTGGTAGCTTACTTACGGACTGACTACACTGACCTTTTTTTGTATTGTAGACTTTTAAATCTAAATTGTTTAAGCGGTCCTGGCTACGAAATACAGTAAATACTTTGTACGCCACCGTACCTACAATTCTAAAATGCTTTTGTATATTTTCAGCTAAACATCTTTTTTGAGTTGAGCGTAAGCGAGGCTCGTAACCGTTTGGGAGACCTTTTTTGTGTTTAGTTGTCTCCAGATAGCGACGAGATAATTAACTAAAAATTTTCTCATGTATGTTTGAGCCGAACGCGGATGTTATAGCGAAAACAGATTGAAAAAATGTTTAGCCATTCAAGTTATCAAGTTATCAAGAAAAGAAGAAAGGAGAGGGGCTCAGCACAACACCCGCCGCGCACGGTTGGCGGATCCTAGTTTATATATTTTGTGTGTATCATTACAATATATCGTTTAGACTGCTGTAATTTATAATTTATAACAATATTAAAAACCAGTTGTTGAGTCATAGATTTTTCTTTTTAAATATTATTTCAGAAATATAATATATATGTTAAATAACGTTATGAAACGGTTTATTATTGTGCTTCATAAATCTACAGAACAGCATGCTTTAAAACTAGTGCGGGTTTGAACGTCTGGTAAATTCCAGCTTTTACCAGATTAAGCCAGAGCGAGCTCGAAATATAATTAAGTGTGCAAGAACATAAGCTGGGTTCACGCAAGCAAGCTACTTCATTTAAATAACTCTATAAGTATAAAATTGAGATTAAATTTAGAGATCAAGAAATAAAGTTTATGAAGCAAAATCTTTATAAGTATGTTAATGAAATTTTATGATCTTATTAAAACACATTACTATAACAAGAATATTGTATAGCACAATTTGAAATAACATTTTAGTTTTATACCTGAATAGTTTCATATGTAGTTTAAAAACTAATCGTTATGATATTTCTCAGTCACAAACATAACGTTTGCCATTAGAAGAAGTTGTGAAGTTTTATTATTTTATGTTGATACTAGTTGTAGCCAGTGACTCTGTCTTAGTTATCGTAAAAGTATTTAATAAATATCTTATTATTGAAAACCACCACATTTCTCAGTTAAACAAAAAATTTATAAATGCTTGATTGTATTGTTTGAATCGATCTTTGTGTTGCATCTGTTTTGTGACATGTAATCGAGAGCTGAGACACAATCGCTTGAGCCTTTGAAAGACGGTCAGTCTGTCAAAGGTTCAATTTATATTCGTTAATTGGGTTGAATTAAATTGGTTCCTTTGATGTGAACCCTTTATTCGTATATAACATACATTCCTTACTATTGTCAGATGTGTACGAGTTCTATGGCGACTTTTGTGGCTACAACAATAAATAATTCATTTAAAAAGTGACGTTGAATTTAATTTCAGATTTTTTTCCTTCATACTCATTCCCATATAGGTTATTGATCAAAAATCAAGTAAGGGATTGTAATTTCAATATTTTGTAGAAAGGTATTTTTAATAAAGAAGTAAAACATTTTATCTAGTTCCGCTATAGAGTTACTTTATGTAATATATGTATATTACATAAAAATGTGATTTAAAGTTTAGTTTGTTTAAGTTTTTATTGTTATCGAACCGTATGTGCAATTTTATTTATTTTCTAATGTTGGAATAAATCTTTTTTTAGTTTATTTTTATTATCACTCCAATATACTTATCATATTCACTATAATTCATGCATTTTTTATTTCACTTTGGTTCACTTTTGTTTTAACATATTTATTTAATATATTTATTTTTAAATTCAATATAAACGACGTCTTTGAGATAATGTCTAACTAATAAATTATTACGATTTTTTATGTTATTTATGGGCACTGTCCTTTCTAATATAATATTTAATAAACCTAAATAATATTCCATAATTTAAAAAATTTAATGAAATAAAAGAGAAAATTTCAATAGCAAAATATAAATTAATGTAACTTAACTTAATATCAATTTTAAAATACTAATTATCTCTTATTTCATTATTATGTTTAAAAAACTTACTTAATTCAATAAATATAAAATAAATAAATTTATAGGTTGACGACGTTCTGACAAACACAATATTAACTTAGAGAAATAACAAAAGACCAGCCTAGTGACGCCTTGTCTCTCCACAGAGATTAGGTCGCGTACACACTTAATCCGCACATCAGTCTGGATCGCACAAACGAGCCTGAAAAATTACTCTATGAATAGCGTTTTTACTTTTTGTCGTAAGTCATTTTTATCGGAAATTAAAAAAATATATATAAAGACTTGATTCGATGTCATAATGAATGTTAAGGCATTTTTAAACTATTTATAAAAGAATTTATTTATATATTTATTTATTTATCTTCACGCCATATCCCTTACAGGGTAGCCAGAGACGACGAAACGCCAAACGCTACGGTCCCTGCATACCTCTTTCGCCTCGGCCAGAGACATCGACCTCTTCATATATGTCCTCTCAGGGGTCCGCATGCTTTTTACGTGACCCTTCTCCAGTATCATAGATACTGTGTTTTCGGAGAACACTCGAAGCCTCCCTCTGTCTCTCTTACCGCTCACTTTTCCTACATAAATCTTTTTTAACATTCTTTCATCACTCATTCTTTCGACGGGCCCAAACCACTTGAGCACGTTCTTTTTCATTCTCACCGTGACATCTTCGCTAGTACCTGCCATTCTGTGGATCTCTTCATTGCGGATTCGATCAGCTAGACTGACTCCGCATATTCTGCGAAGAGATTGCATCTCCACAGCATTCATCTTTCTTACATTCTTCTTCTGTGTTACTCACGTTTGGCTGCCGTATAACAGAATTATAAAAGAATTATGTACTGAGTTTCTTAACTTTCTCAGTAAATCGAATCCGGACTTATTACTTTTAGCAAAATTTATTGAGTACTTTCTGTAATACCATCTTTACTACTTGGTTTTTGATAATAATTAATGGTTAGGTTTGCTTAAACTTTTATTAGATATATAGTTGAATTAAGTACTCAATATAAAATTAATATATAATAAATAGTAAAGATTAAGATCGCTGGATATAGTATCCAGGACATAAATTAAAGTTGGGTCATTCAATACTTTAACTTCAAGTACCTATAACTTTTGTTAATGAACTCCAAACCGGCTTTAAATCTTGCAATTAGACACAAATTATTACTTAAACCACAGCAATTTTTTTTCTTATTCGATCCGAATAGCTACTACTTTGGTTGCTAGAGTCGTCTCTAGAGCAATAATTTATAAATTAAAAATAATGTAAATTATAATAAACAATTGATCACACGATGAAAAATTTGTATTTGTTTTTCAATAGGATACACGAAAAAAATTACGAATTTTATATATTATCTGTTTTGTTTGTATTTTATTAAGATAAATTGTTATTAATTTCTTTTATATTTATTGTATGTTGGTATGTAATATATGTTATTATTAAGTATTTAGTATATTAATAAAGGAGGAGGTTTCCCAAGGAGGGTTGGCGTCAGGCAGGCGGCCGGCCGTAAAACTAAGCCAAATCTTTAAAGCAGTATGGTAATACCGGTGCCACGCGAGAAGCTAGCCCGGGAACAAAGAAACATACTGTGCCGACCCCAAAATGGGATAAGGGCAGGAAGATGATTAAGTAATGTATATATAATACCTTAATACAAGCAAAAAAAGAGACTTGATTTTTTGCGTTGCAATACTTTGATAATGTCTGATTTCATTGTTCCTAATAATTGTCTTCGCCCACATATTAGACAATTAAGTAATAGTATTGACGACGAGTGCTTTTACAAAGAGAATGTCTCTTATTTTTCGATCTATATTCAAATTTACAATTATTATAAATTTATATACGAGCTGCTCAGAAGCCAATGCCGTTAAGTCCAAAACACAAAAATTGAGAAAATTTATGTTTTTTGATACATTATTTTTTAAAATTCTTTGTTTATTAATTTAATTTAAAAAAGTGTATAAAGTCTTTTTCCAAGAAGTAAACTCTGCAAAAAAAAAGAAATGTACAGGATGTGTAAACAAAAACGGAAGTATTTATTGAAATAAAGACAACATCTTAAAAATTTTAGGACTTCAACTTTTGGCAGCTGAAATAGATAAAAAAAGTATGTAAAAATAATAAAATAACATTTCTTGTTTTATAGTGTTACCAACAAATATCGAAATATGAAGAATAGTTTATTTTTTATTTCAAATTTATGTTAAAATATTTATAAAAGGTGGACTTATTCACAATGGCTTCTGAAATTATTATACAACATTTTCAGATACTATTAAAAAAGGGCTGTATAACTTAGAAAAAAGTAACCAACGAGTAAATCCTTTAATAACTAAGAAGACTATTATTTATTTCATCAAAATTTCTAATGATCTGAAAATATAAAAAAATTGACTTAACCGCAGTGGCTTCGGAGCGGCTCATATATTACTAGCTTGTAGATTTGTGTAACATAGCCAGAAATAAATCATATTAATAAATTTTAAAACAATTATTGGTATTTGCTTTCTTGTTCCATACTTAAATTTTATTTTTGCACACTTAATAGCTAGTAAAAGGATAACATATATAATTCAGCTCCAAAAATACTACTCCAATATGACTGATTGTTTTTAATAGTTTTTTTACTGCTTTTATTCAATATTAATGTTTTCTTATTAAATATATATTTAACAAAATATAACGTTAATAATATAAAATAGGTCCACACCTGTACCACTCGCGTGCTTTTGTATTTAGATACACTTTTCCTTATATTGTTTTATCTACGAAGTATGTCTTTTTAATTGCAGACGATAACAAATTAGGAGAACGTATTTAACGCAGAAAAAAGGCTGATCATAAGGTCATTTTTCTATAACTATATCTACATAGTGACATTAGTGGGCTTATAAGCCTACTAATAAATATTTAATGTTTACATTATGTTGCTATGCAAGGCATCTTACCAATCATTCTTCATTTATGAACTTTTCAATGACGTGTTGCTTATTAAGTATGATTTACCGTAATATACAATAATTATTTAGAAATTTAGTATTAATTTTAGTGCTATTGGCCATGGAAGAACAGCGTCAAGACGAATCCTTTTTTTAATTAACTAAATTAATTATAGTGTTTTAGTTCCAGAAATCGATTTACAACAGTATTACAATTAAATATTCTTTTACTTATGATCCACCTAATATTTATTATAGTTAAATATTATTATAGTTTATTTATTTACTATTACTGTTTAATAGTAAAAATTTAATACGTTGCATTAAAAATCTATTTAAATTAATTTCTAAAGCCTCAAAGTAGACAAACTGACAACAAATTTCATCATAACCAGCAATAACGATTTACAATTCTCAATCAGAATTCTAATATTGAATGTTATATGATAGAAACTGTAATCCACAAAGGCACTATTGCCAGAATATATGCCTTTGTAATAGCTTTCATTAATGATCTGCCAGATTCACTTGCTATTCCTTGAGTGAAGGAAATGATACCAAATGTTACAAAGAAAACCAAAGCCATATAAAGGTAACAGTATAACAGAAGTATGCTGTATTACCACTATTATTATTGATTCAAGGAGCATTGAATAGAGCACAAATTAATAGTCATTTTGTTAGACGTTTTGTTCATAATGTTGGGAATCACATTGTATAGATTGGGAATAATTAATTATTACTATGGTAACCTTTTGTTACAACTGAAGAGTTCTTATTAAGAAGTCTACAAATAAAATATTTTTTATAGTTTTCCCTGTGTTTTATATATTTATTATATATATGTCGACTTATATTTTTAAACGTGTCCTATTTTGATACAATATTCATATACTCTAAAATACAAACAAGCGACCACAAAAGTGCTTACTTAGTTTTTTTCGTCTACTTCTCTGGCTTACTATTCAATATGCAAATAAATAAAAAGGTATAACTGTGTTTTTATTTCCGTACAAACTTAAATTTTAAAAAACAAAGTCAATGAGACGTTAAAAAACCTTCAGTAAAACCTCTCATGGCTTTTAATCTGTGCGTTTTCGTACTTTATAAATTAAGACGTTTATAAGATTAAGCATTAAAAGGATAATATTACTCGGGAATAAATTAAATGCTGAGTTCTATCTACACTATCAATATTATCTGATAAGAGGCAAGTCAAAACAAACAGAATGTACGTATATGCTCTATATACAGGATAATATGTATACAAATAGCATACCCTTATAATTGATATATTACTATTGATGTACTAATGTGACGACATCTAAGGATGATTTAGTATTATATTCCACTAAAGTAACAGTTTCTCATATATACTAATAGGTATTATAAATTCTATTCTATACAAATACATAGAAGTATATAAACTTTCTTTCTAAAAGTTTATTTGCATAAAGTAATTTCTTTTTGCTTTTTACTTTTAAATAATAAATCATTTTGAACTTAAATAGTTAAAGAAATTTCATTTCTCTTTCTATAAAATTCCAGTCAAATTTCGGGTTAACTAATTCAAGTAGAGAATGTATCCTGGAATTGAATCCTGCAATAAAGGGGTCTGGGTTTACATCAGACTACAAAATATATTGAACACTTGATATAGCTGTAGTATTTTATTATTAATAATTCCAGTTAAAATGAATTTTAGTAACGGAATGTTTTTCATAAATATTTTGGCATTTGGTTCTAAAAATGTTGTAATCAAAAATCCAATGGAGCTCGTATTTCAAACTAACTTTGAATTATAAAAGTATTATTCATAACATATTTTATTTCGTAAAAGCTTACAATATTTTTTTCTCTCTATTTGAATAAAAAAAAAATATTTAAATAAAACCTTGTTATTGCTGTCATAATTCTCTTGCTAAATATATTATGTTTGTGTTATAATACAATATCATCGGTATTTATATTTTGTTGATTAAATTTAAATTGTAAAGCAAATCATTGTCTTAGTCAAACATTCAATCTCAAAGAGCTAAGCAAGATCGGAACACGTTGTAAATTGATTTGTTCTGAGACTAAATATTTCATTCCGAATGCTATTAAGTCGGAAACACAGCTCTAATAATGTAAAGGCAGCAATAAACGGGGTACGCGTTCCATGAATATTTAGATGCAAACACCTGAAGGTATTGAATCCAGTTAAGTCCCGTTTACAACCAACGTTTATTTTCACGTTTACGATCGAGCGCGGACGCTTAGCTTATTTTTTACGAGCTCGGGGTATCGAGATATGGCACAAAGCAAAAGAATTGGCTAATTTATGAATATATAAATGGAGATGAAAGTTATATACAAATTTATTATAATTTAAACCAAATATACATGACCCTTCTTTTATAACGTATTGATTCAGATATTTACGAATAATACTAATAAATATTTTAAAAACATGTATTTACTTACATTACCAGATCTTTTTCTTTGATCAGCATCATATTTTTTCATATATTATTTACAAATATCGCAATAGTATCGGTCGTTGTTGCTTACAAATTGTACCATACCATACCATACCAAAGTATAGTCATTATAATTGATCTGAGTCGGCGATATTAATTTTTACGGCTACAATAAATTTCCACTGGCTTTGATCACCCCATCCTCGAGAAAGAAATAGCATAAGATAGATAAGAATTATTTTGTGGATATATTGTGATTTTCTCTGGTAGTGGTATAGCCTGCAACAATATCATGCAGGTTTTACAAGTTGTTGTTTACTGCATCATATAATTTGAAATACGAAATAGTATTTTTGTACCATAACAATATTAAAATATTTGATGATGATGATGAATTTGTCAGCTATTGGGAACCATGATGGAAAATCTAGCTGCTAAACAAACGAGAATGGTCAATCGCTTTACGACACTGATGATTCACGACAACTCTAGACTACTCTCACTACTCTGCACAACAGACGGCTACCAAATTAGAAGACCTTCACTTGGAATGTCTAAGACATCCATTATACTCCCCGGACCTTGCTCCAACAGAATAGCATTTTTTTCGAAATTTGGATAACTTCTTGCATAGATATGAAATATCCAATTCCGATAAGGCATTCCAAAGCACCTACAAATATTTTATTGATTCCGGTCCGAAAGTTTTTTTTAGTAAAGGTACCAATTAACTATCTATGAGATGGCAAAATTGTATACATAATAATGGTTCATACTATGGTTAAATAAATATATTATAATAAAAAATATTCGAGTTTTGTTCCTCTCATATCAAATGCCAATTTCATATGTAAGGACCTAATATATTGTTTTATCGTAAGAAAAGAAAGCCTTTCCTTTAGAACTTTATACATATTTAGATTTTTTTTATATTTATTTTACTATTTGTTTTATCATTATGCCTAGGCTTACTTAATATGTGTCGAAGATGAATCGATATGGGTGAGGGAGGATGGTTGGAACTAAGCAGCAGGTGTTTTGGGGAGATCTATTAGGTTAATAATAAATAATGAGAGTAAAATTACGGATCAAACAGACGCGTCTGATAAAAGCAGCACTTAACGCACTCATTACTAGATTAGGTTATTATGTACCTTTAATTCTTATATAACTATTTACAAATGCTATAAATGATATAAAATATTTGATTGTAAAATGATAACAAGTTTAAGGAAGACAAGAACAAATGATTATCTAAAAACACAAGAAGCATGTAAAGAGCTTAATAAAAAATATTATGATTGATTTATTCATGTTATATATTACAGAAGGCTGTTTGTTCTACATTTTAATAAATTTCAAATATCCATTTACTGTTAAGATTAATATTTTTAATAAGTTATTGCAATATTATATTATAAGTTCATATTATTTGAATAGATTTTTTTTGATATGGAACTAGTGACTGTAGTAATGGAATTTGGTTTTTCGATCGAATTATTAGGATCTCAACGTAGAAGCGGTTATGATGTTATTTTTTTATCAAAAAATATAATTTTAATAGAATAAAAAAAATACAGTCTAGAATATAACAATAAAATAAAATAGGCATCTCTGTAGATACCCTTTGTATTAAAAAAATTATATACTTATGTAAAATTATAAACATCAATAATTACGTTTCTTTTTCATTTATAGTATATACTTCTATACGAAATTTTGAAATTTAAGTTGAAATTATAACGTTAGCAATTAGTCAGCTATAATTACAGCATATACTATATACTGTTACTTAAAGGCCAAGTGCACACGACCAAATGCCCTTATCAATTTACGTTTTCGTCACAAGTTGTTTTGTGTGAGATGGTTTGGTTACTGCGTTTATCACTGTAATGTTTCCCGTGGGTCATATTACTTCTAGCAAACACTTCGTATAAAACAAATTTATTTCACCCCGTTTTCATGATAATATTGTTTGCTCACATAATATACAGTATATCTTATTTGATATTACAACTACTATTATTTTATTTATCCTAGCTACAAAATTTGATTTAGTGCTCTTAGTTTTAGTGAAATTATTATTGTATAGAACTAAATTTAATATTGTAAATTTTTTGTTGATTTTTAAGAATTTTGATTATTGGTATTATTTTATTTGGAAATAATATTGTTTCTTAAAATTTTATTAAAAATCTTGCCTCTTAGAGTATCTCATTTTGAGCGATTTGTTAACGTTACGTCTAAGACAATTTATTGTTTTGTTTCCAGTTTATCGCTATTTTTTCTTTTAAAATATTCCTTTCAAGTAAAACAAACAAGTAGTAATACTTTCTGCAGCAAACAGACAAAGACCGTAAATGTAGCTTCAACTTTTGAAACACGGTATTTGTTTTTTAAGTTTACATTGAGAATCGCTATTGAAGGTATCAGTGCCTTTAAAACTATTGTCAGTGTAATTTAAATTACTAATACACATCATTGCGATATATATAGAACAGGTATTGTATGTAGCACATTTTTATAGGAGCTCGTTCGTAATTAGTCATTCATGTCGACCGCTGCCATCCATCTCGTTGAATGTGCGTTGTATCGGTTGTGACACCTGCGCCTCCCTCACTTACTTTTTGTTGGATAATAAATAGCTCTATGACAATGTTGTGAAGATATGTTTTATTATTGTAGTATGAAATATATATATATATATATATATATAAATATATATATATATATATAAATATATATATATATATATATATAAATATATATATATATATGTAGTAAACGTTTAAAGGAAAAGATAAAGGAAAAAGGCAGTTTATTCAAAAATCTTGTCTGGTGTTATAAAAGACCATTCAGGCACTTTGAGACTTTGGCACTGAAACATTGATAACCATCCACACGAAGCTATATGCTGTAAATCTGGCGGGGTTTTAAAAGTTAGTTCACCCCAATCCTAAACCAGAGGTTTTTTAGAACTTTTATTTTTGTAGAACTTTATATGCATGTATATATTTATTATTTTGTTTATAATTTATTCTTTAGATATTATTGCAAGTGTTATAGACTGAATTTGTATAATAACTTAATTAACGTATACTGCAATTATAATGTTTAGGCAATATATACTTAAATTGTTTAGTTGTCTGTAATAAATATTTTTGTATCCGTTTTTATTTGTAAAAGAAAATATCTAAGCCATACATGTTCCTAAACATAAAATATATTAAGTATACGTAAATTCAATTTTGGAGCAAACTTTAAATTCTCCTAACAGCTAACTAACTTTTGAATGAAATTCACTTCGCCTAAATGTAATTGGTTTGACATATATGGCTTAAAACTAAAGAAGTTTTTAAGTTTGTAATCTTATATGTCTTACAATAAGTTTGAAATTATACTATTTACTAATGTTTTATTTATTAATATTTATCTGTTGGTATGAATTGTTGTTTTACCATTTATTTATCCTTAATTATTATCTCTGGATATGATATAATATAAGTGTATAGTTAAAAAAGTGGATTAAAACATTTACTAGTGAGCAATACATATAATAACGATACTGAAAACAAACACAAACTCATGTTGCCGTACCTGGACTTTAAAGAGTGAGTTACTCCTTTATGAGGTACTGTATACAAGTAAGTAGTTGTAACAAGTTCAAAGAATATATACAAATATTATCTTTCGAGAATAATAAAAAACAAAATAAAGTTTCTGCGGTAAAGGGTATTGTGGTATTACTAAATATTTAGAGCATTATACTCTCTTGTTATGAAGCGAGATAGAATTTGCAACCTTTTACTACAACTTATAACAAAGAATGCTAGAATGGTTATCTTTAATTCATAACTTGTACTATTGTCTGTAGTCTTTAGTTTTAACTTTGAGATATAAAACATTTGTTTCAGTTGAATTCGCAGTTACAAGCTGTGAATTTGCTTAGAATGTTGACTTCCTATCAATGACTTTAAAGTATTGAAAAGCTTCGCATGACTGCTTAAATTTTAGATTTTAAAAATTGATTCTCTTCAAATTTTTGTGGAAACTTATTTTTAATTTATGAAAATTAATAAAACTTTAAAGGTTTTTCCTCCCTGTTTGGAAATTAAATGTTATTTTGATTTGATAATGTAATGACATATTAATGTTAAGAAAAATTGTAATAATATTAATCTGCCATTTTATGTATATGAAAGCCAGATTTGTATATTCTTACTGAAATAAAATTTACATTCGAATTTATACCGAACAGGTTTTTACTAGGAAAGTAAAGATTAGAGTATATTTAGTATTAAAAAGTTTTACTTAAACCAGCTAACTTTGCTTTGCATACAACAACTGTAAATAGTCGTACACTTATTTACATTTCCAGCTCGCTCTGGTTTTAATCGCTGAAAACTATATATTTACTAGACACGGGCAGCGTTGTCAGTTTTTATACACGAAGACTTGATTTTCTTCAGAAATATTCAGTATATTTTTACTCAATTTATTGAACTAGATTTTATTTTATACATGATTATATATGTGTATGTGTAAAAATATATATGTATTGTACCTATTACAGAAAACGATACTAGGTTAAGGATACCTAGAAAAACGTAACCAAAGACTATGTAACTAAATATGTCCAACCTACCTTCTTTCTCTGCTTCTTTCTCTCTCTCCTTCTTAACTCTTCCTTCCTTGAGGGACACAGCTGACACAGCTGAAATACATTTTTATAAGCAAATGTCTATGGATGATGGGTGACGACAGTTATCATTTCGACATTTCAAAATTAAGTCTCTATAAAATAAATGTTTATTATAAAAATTCAATGAAATTATATAATTATATCTTCTCAATATAAGCAAATCTACGAAACGGTGAAGATCTATCGATTATATTTTCAGCTGTTACGTCCTTAATATATGAATTATTAACGTCCTAAACTATATAAAATAGTAAAATTTATTTTAGTGGGTTAAATAACAAAACACTAGACACTTAAATAGCGGATGAGTCCGTTAAGCTAGTTGAGCTATGTCGCACTGAAGACCTACATATTTACATGCTTTGCAGTCGACATATTGTTCTGTGTTATTGTTATTTGGACTAAAAATATGTGATGTACAAATTATATTATATTTTAAAAAATACTTTAAACTCCTTTCATTCGTACTTGTGCATTTATAAAAATATTTTAAACCAAAGTACTGGAATAATAATGACAATTTCTACACTAATGTTATATAGATTACAAACGGTTAAAAAAAAATCAACATTTCCCCTTTGATTAAGTAGATGTTATCGGTTTTCAGCTAGAAATGCGTTTTAATAGACATTATGGTTAGAATCAGAAGGCTTAGATGGTAAGTAACTCCAGACTCCTTAAGGTTGTTTGTTATGTTAAGATCGCTAGATTCAAACCCCTAGCGATAATCTTATTAAAATAACTTAAATTACGAGTACAATATAGAACACATTTAGTTAAAGATAAACTACATTTACACATTACGTTAACGGTTGTTGTTGACATAATTGTAGTTTATAATATAATATAAGGTTTATAAAACAGACGATATATTATTATCGTGGATATCGTATTTAGAAAGAAATTTCCCAAAAATACTCCAAATTTAATATTAGCAAAAGTGGACGATTTCGTAAGGTACTTTCTGAATCAATACTCGTATAATATGAATAGTCTTGGCCATAAAATGTATGACTAGGGTGTACATTATGAGATTATAATAAATAATTATATTATATTACAGATAATTGTCGGTATAAATGTGAAAAGAACAACTTTTTAAATGTTTTATTAAATATTGATCTCATGTAGCAGTAAAACGTTCTTGGCAGAAATTTAACAATATGAATGCAAGCAGTATTTAAAATATAATCTAGATTTCAATGCACCTAAATTTAATTTAAAATTTTCTTTTATGGAACTATTTCTTAACTTCTATTAATTATAAAAAATAAAAAAGAATTTATTTAATACATAAACTACAAACCAAAAAAATATATTGGACCTGCGACATTTTAGTAAAGACAAAATTACCTTATAGAACTGACAAAAGACTAACCCAGTGACGCCTTGTCTTTTCACATAGGTTAGGTCGCGTACACACTTAATCCATCCATCAGTCTTGATCAAACGCACGAGCCTGAAAAATTACTCTATGGATAGCTTTTTTACATTTTTGTCGCGAATCATTTTTATCTAAAATTAAAGAGATATTTGTTGAAATTATATATAAGAAATTACGTTTGATTATTATTTATATAATAATAAACAAGGATAATTAATATTGTAACAATATGTTATGAATTCAACTACAAAATTTTGTAACTTTCTCCAGAACTCCAATTGGAAGCAATCCGAGCTTATTAATTTATTATTTTAAGATTTTACAATAAATGTTTGAAAATTTTTGGTATTACGTGATTTAATAAATGCTTTTTTAATTAATTCTTGATATAAAGGATTGCTTAAGCCTTTATTAGGGACTGGCTGTGCCCGGGACTACATTCACACCGATGACGGAACTTAACAAAAAATTTTTATGCGGACTGAACCTGAACTGAACTGAACTAAACTTCTAGCGGAAAGCGATTCCATAATACATATTATTTAACATATTATTTATTCTAACTTTAACCATTTAAGCAGTATAAACAACGAAACCTGTCAAAGGAGGAAGAAATTGCCCGTTTTTGCAATATTTTCCATTGTTACTCCAGTTTTATTGATCGTAGATTGATATTATATATCCTGTAACCTTCCTCTAGAAACGGACTATCCAACATAAACAGGTTTTTTCATTCATCTAGTTTAGTTTCTGAGATTAGAACGTTCAAACAAACTCTTAAGCTTTATAATATAAGTAAAGTTTAATTAATCACTAATTTCAATTAAATAATGCACTAAAACCATATCGTTATAACATAAAGCTAACAATTAAAAATCTAAAATCACATAATTTATTTTAACTTTAAATATGATAATCTTAATTTATGACAGTGATATGGATTTTAATTATTCTTGTATCTGAAAAGGTATTAAAAACAACCACCTATGGAACACACGATGAACTAGCTGTTATACGAATTGAAACCACGACTTTCGGCTCAAAATTCAGCGGCACTGAGCTTTAGACCTATAAGTAGTCTTTAATTAACACATGCATATGATTATATAATCATATTGAGATTTACCTTAATTAAAACCCCTTCCGATTTAGGTCTTACATTCATTTTGATTTCTTTCTCAGTTAAAGCAACATTTATAACTAAATTTTAACTTGCAAGTTTGTCAAACAATCATCCAATATTAGAGGTATAGAGACAAGGTTACGCTCAACTCTATGTGTATGTCAAACCAGTCTATGTACGCGCCGTTCATACTACCATAAGAATTGGAATAGTTATAAAGTGATTTCAGTTCATGTATTAAAATGCCGTTCAATCCAATCGGAAATGTCGGCCACTGTCACTATTTTCATTCAGTTCCAAAGACATTCTATTATCTTTATTCAAATATCCTTCTTTCAAATAAAAATTCTTCTCTTTTTCAAATAAAAATTCTTAAAATATTACTTCTACCTTTTCAAAACACAATCTACACTTTTTACGATATTTCCATCATGGCTTTTGATCTTGGTCAGCTCAGAGGACGCCATTTTACATCTAGCAGATCTTATAGTTTTTCAGAACAACTCTTTATTTCTCTGGAAATCATCAGACAGTCTTCTTTCTTTCTTTTTACAGATTCTTTCACAATACATTCTATTTTTTTATATTTCTTTCTTGCTTGTATGTATGTCTTTTTATTCACTTGTTAATATTATATAATAGTTAATTTGGAACAAAAAAGACTTTTTTCTATTATATTAATTTATTATACTTAAAATTTGTTCATTTAATGTTCGTTCAATTATAACTTCTGAAAAGTACTAAGAATGAACTCCATACCAGCTGTAAATCTTGCAATTCGACATAAATTATTTAAGGAACCTGAAACACTGTGAATCATTTTCTTGTTCCGGCCGAATGGCCACCACTTTGGTTGCTACGTGACTACAATTTTTATTAAATCGCTTGGAGTAGTCTCTATTGTAATAATTTCAAAATTACAATAAAGGGTGTGGAAATAGTTTTTGACTCCATTTTTGAGTTATTCTCAGGAAAAAATAGTTTTTAATCTTGTCTGTTTTATTTTAGGTAGATTCCATAGATGAATCTACCTATTGCAATCGATGTGATGACGGGACCCAGACCCCAGATTAGGGGCGCTACGCCGTTTATGAACTGGAGATTGAGAATCCGTCGAAAAAAAAAATTATATATCCCTCTATATATATATGTATATATGATCCATCAGCCCAAATTCATCGTAGGCAAAATCTGACTTCACAGGTCGGTAGGATAAATTAGTAAGACAAACGAAACATCTCGATTTTTTGAAAAAAGTGAAAGGGGTGGCTGGGATTGGGGGTGAAAGTGCAAACCTTTGGGACACGCTACAGGTCGCAAATATTGACGGAGGATTTTCAAACTCGGTATACACATTCTTTAGGACAAAATGAAGGTTAAGTTTTTGAACGGTTGAAATCGGTCGGGGGGTTGGAGGGCTGGGGGGGTTGAAAGTTAAAAACCGAAACAAAGTCACAGAAGAAGGCAAAATTTTGGTGTAGGAAAAATCTTAGAAAATTAAAAAATTAAAAGAGGAAACTTTTTTGTACGTAAAGTTTTTTGATGCGACCCCCCGTTTAGGAGATAGGGGTGGGTGGTTGTTCCCCCCTCACCCAATATATGCCGAGTGACCCGTCATAAGACTCGTAATGACTAGTAGAATACTGCTGGCTAATTTTTCTTTGTCGATCCGACCACTCCCCCCCCGCCCCACAACTAAAGTAAATCATTCATTCTAATCATTGTTACCTTCGAATATTGCATATCGAGAATCGCGTGACGGGAAACTACCTAACACGATCGACCCTGTCGAACGAGGTATTTTTATTTACGCTGTAGTTACTTATATTTATCATGTTCCGTTTTCAAAATCTTATGTATGTATAATATAAATTCCTATTTAACACTAAACCTACCAAGTACCGGTCAAATGGACCGTTCTTAAACTTTTGTAAAACTTCCACATTTTCAAATGTTATAATATCGTTACCAAACTACATGACAATTCTTAGAATATGTATATATTATTTTCTACACTCTTTACTTTGAGTTATTTCCATTATTACCTGCGTTATATAATAAAATAACTCTTAATTACCGGTCAATTTGACGGCGTGCGGTAGGAATAGGTATACAAGAATTGTCGGTAAGTTTAGTGTTAACATGCCAAATATATAATTTTTAAATATATTTTATTTCTTTTATGCTCTTGTTTAATAAATTGTTCTTGTAAAAAATATTTCATATTATTAATGAATCATTTATTTATCCATCAATTACAATTAATTCTGACAGTCTTAACCAATATAATATACATTTAATTACTAGTATTGATGACGACTACTTTAGTACGTGCGTATGCTATCAAGGAAAGAAAATGTTTGTCGTGTTCATATCTGTATTTAAATTTTAAAAAGTTATATATTTTGGTATATATACTACTGTAGATATTACATGGTTGGATATAAGTAATGTTTCTCATTACGAAAATAATTTTAGGTGTATGTCAGGTATATGCTTTCTTTCTTCACAAATTAGCAACAGAACATCATGGTTTTAGATAAATTCAAAAATAAAAATATTATTTATTCTTATACCTTATAATATGTTTCATAAAAGGATCTATACTTATTAAAAGGCTTTAGAAAGTATCACACCATAATAACTATAATAATAATAAAATGATACTTATTATATTAAAAAGGTTTACTGCCTTTTACTTTTTTCAATTTCAATACATCACATATCTGACAATAAGAAGGGATGTGAGTCACAATTGAATAAGGGTTCACATCAAAGGAATCAGTTTAATCCAACCCAATTAACGAAAATAAATTGAACCTTTGACAGACGGTCACTCGGCGATTGTCTCTCAGCTCTTGATTAGAAGTCACAAAACAGATGCAACACAAAGATCGCTTCAAACGATACTATTAAGCATTTATTAATTATGTTACCTTACTGAGAATTATGGTTTTAAATTTGGATTCCATCGTAAAATAATTTGTTATATTCAAATAAATAAATAAATATGTAATTTATAACTTGGTTGGTTCACTTTGAGTTATTTTGTTTAAAACTGCAATTACTTTGTCAGGTAAACGAATGTGTCATTATTTGTAAAAGTTTTATAAATATATTTAATTATTAATTTAAAATAATGCAACTAAATAATATTTTTAACAGTTTATTTCAAAACAATTGCCTTAATCACACATTAACACATAGAGTAAAAATACTACAGAAAAAAATAGTAACATATTAATTGTTGAAAAAATTAAGCGAAGTCGCTGGCAACAGCTAGTATAAAAATAAATAAATACAAACGCTTTAGAATCTCATAAAATTAGAAACGTTATGTGTGTGATTGAGAATTGTTACAACTTTTTGTTTGTAAGCTGGAATTAAATCTACGGAATAGATTATTTTAAATACTTTTTACAAATTCCGCTGTATACGATAATACTTACTATGGTTATTTTAATAATAACATAAAATTTTATTAATATACTTACAAAAACTTTACTGCCTAATTATTTTTATTTCTGGATCTATAAAATCCATTTCTACTTTGTACTTAAAAAAAGTTGTTTAAAATGCAGTAGTTTTGCTTGCATGAATCCAGCTTAAGTTCTTATACACTTATTTATATTTCAAGCTCGCTCCGGTTAATTCTGGTAAAAATATAAATATTACCAGACGTACAAACCCCTAGCAGTTATGGGCGTGTTGTTTTGTAGATTTATGAAATAAATTGTTAATAGTAAATTCTACTTTTTTAATAATATACAAAATTTATGTAATATGACTTTCAACAACTGCTACGTTAATATTATTACAAACTTTAAATTGCTATAGTGTATTGAAATACACAATTTTAATATATTGTATATTTTAATATATTTAGCTGATAGCACATAAAAATATTTTAGAACTGTAAGTAGAAAATCAAATAATATCGAATAAAAAGTAAAAACCATTCCAACCACCAGTCTTGTCATAAATGAGAATTTTATTAATGTTTCAGCAAGTTCTAGCCAGATCCATAGTACTCGCGATAATGTTTTTCCTTATAGAGTTTCAGCAGATTCAGGCTTAAATACCATTCGTAATCACAGCCAACCCTAGAAGAACATTTATAA
The DNA here is from genome assembly GCA_918358865.1 of Melinaea marsaeus rileyi. NCBI lineage: Eukaryota > Metazoa > Arthropoda > Insecta > Lepidoptera > Nymphalidae > Melinaea > Melinaea marsaeus. The sequence continues at coordinate 5,956,174 of OU911095.1, read as the reverse complement.
AATGGCGATTAATCGATTCAAGTTTTTTAACATAACCTATAAAACGTTTAATATTTTAAAAAATTAAAAATATACATTAAGTAGTTTTTAAATAATAACAATTTTTGTGGCAATATGTTGATTTCTTCAATTTTCTGAAATAAAATATTTTATTACTTTCACTAGCTGTTTATGAACAGTTATTTTAAGTATCATATTCAGATAATCCTGGGACGTCTCATAACTGAATTTCTCTAACTGAAATGTGAAATAGTACTACGAAACATACTGACCAAAATAAACTTATTTTTTTTTGTTTTTAGGTAGATTCCATAGATGAATCTATTAGGTAGATTCCATAGATGAATCTACCTATTGCAATCGATGCGATGACGGGACCCAGACTCCAGAGTAGGTGCGCTACGCCGTTTATGAACTGGAGATTGAGAATCCATCGAAAAAAATAAATAATAAATAAATTTAAATTTTTTAGTTTTTTTATTTTCCAGTGTGGATAAAATGTAGCTTCTCGTGTTTTTTAGATTTTTAAATTGTAAACCAATATTATAGGTATTGAATTCGACAGGTCTTTATTTCCTCAACGACCTCAATTCGTATAAAAAGCCAGCTATAACTTAAACAAACCATTTTTTATTGTACTGTATCTATCCAAAAAATTTTTTATGTTTTCATCAAAAATTATAATTTTCTTAGGCAAATATCATGTTATTTAGAAACTCAGATTAAAAGCTATAACCATAACATATAACAAATTATATCAAAATCATTTGAATAGGTTTTAAATAGATTAATACGTGAAAAGATACATAGTAAAATAGATAAGAAATATTTTGAGCTCTGTGTTAGGTATTTAACAATAAATATTGAATGTAAAGATATAACTTCCTTACTTTATTAGTATACATTCTATTAGTATACATTCAGTTCATGTATTGTATTATTATTCGGAAAACGTAAATTATATTATACCCGTAAAAGCATTTTCTTCAATAATAAATAATTTATGGCTGAGCTTAAGCAGTCTTTAAGCAATAAATCAATTGAAGAAAAAAATAAGACAAAAAGTATGTTTAATATTGAATTAGGGATTACGTAAAGTTTCTTTTCTGAATTTCTGAAATAATAAATTAAATATTTGGGATTGCTTCCAATTCGAGTTCCAAAGTTCTTTTAGTTTAGGAAGTTGAGAAATTAATTAGTCGAATTTAACCCAACTCAATTACAGCTCCGTGCTGAGTAGGTTTCATGTCTAATTGACTTCAGTTTATATATATAAACTGATATATAATTATTTATTTATCACAAATATATATATATATTACACGTCATTGTCGTATCTAATGCTTCTTTTTATTCAGAAGTACTATTTTAGGATAAGGTTTTCAATCATTTATAAAGACGATAATTTTTAGTTTAACAACCTTAAATTTTGTGTTTAATTATTATTAAAATAATTAATTCATTTGTGGCCTTAAACAAAGCATTAAAGTTAATAATAACCAACACGCTTGTTTTCGCTTTGCTACTCCTTACTTGTGTTACACGACAGCATTTGTGATTTTATGATTACACAACAAGAAACTATAACTTTATTTTTCATAGTAAGGAAGAAATCTATGCCTCTATTTTTTATTAATACTAGATTTATATTGTATACGGATTTTTTTCTGTAGATGCCTAGTTTTTTATATTGTTTTAATACGATAAATACCATTTAATTTGATTTAAATGAAGTAGAATACTCGTATGTTTAAGTTTATATTAAATGTTAAAACTAAAAATAAAACAATACAACGTCTACACGTGCAGGATTCAAAGCTAAGAATTCTGATATTCGATTCCATTCGCTCTTCCAACTCAGAAATAGTGTCAGTACTTGCTTTGATGAATGAAGAAGTTTATATGTCTTATTTATGTATGTAAATGCTCGTGGTGAGTATTCTTTTTATATTTATACAAGTAAAAGAAAATCAAAACAACATAGTTAATATGTTCATAAATTATTTACAATATTAATTAATTGTTTTACTAATAATTATTCATTTTATTATTATTGGAGATCAGACAGAATGAGTTCTTCCTTTGTAAGAAAAATATAATTCTTCCTAAAATTTTTTAAATTATATCTTCAAATAGAACAGCGCGTGTTTAATTTTTATATAAATAGTTATTGAAGTTAAAAAAGATAAGAACGCCATCAAAACTAATGGGCGATTTAAATGTGTACGCAGTCTAAGCTCTGACGAGACACAAAGCATCACTGGTCACTGGGCATATTTCGTAAGTTCTTAAAGTTATCTCTAAATCATTATTTACACATCATTTCAATAAATACTATACATAAATAGAGAAAATGAACTATGAGAAAAATGAAAAGAGAAATAGTGTAATTGGATTGAATTCATTTAATAACATGTAAACATTTATTAATATAATAGCTTTTTTAACGAAGTGTAAGGTTAAAGCATCGGGACGGATACTTCAAACGGTTCAAATAAATTTATATTATATGGAAGAAAGTACAAATAATTGCAATAATATTTTTTATTCACTTATTTGGCAATCTTCCTGAGTGTAAATATGTTCAATTAAAATCTTAATATCATGTTTTTTAGTAATATAGTATAGTAATAGTTTTTTTATAGTTTTTTTTTGTGCAATATCCTAAATCTACAATTAAGAATAACAATAATTTACAATTTTCAAATGCCATCGAACTCGCTCCATACTTTGAAAGACATATTGTTTTGTGCCAAGTAAGTTCAGGCAATCGTCAAGAAATGAGACCTTCATACATTACCCCTTCAATTACTTGCAATAAAATTGGTTTGGAACACGGAAAGGCTTTCAAGGCATCATTTATAGTTTATTTCTGTTCCTGTTTGAAATGCTTTTACGTCAGATCTGTAATTGTTGATCTGGAATTTCTTTAAAATTAAGGCTTGAAAAAGTTCAAACATGTTGTTAGACGATATCTATTTCGAAATCTAAAACTGTTTCATAGAATCAAGGGATTCCTTTATTTTACATTTCTGTTTTTTCGTCGCAGTTTTAGCACTCAGAGTATATAAAAAATTATGTGTATTTTTTTTCATTTTGCAATTTTATTTATTTTCTAATGTTGGAATAAATCCTTTTTTAGTTTATTTTTATTATCACTCCAATATACTTATCATATTCATTACAATTCTTGCATTTTTTATTTTACTTTTGTTTTAACATATTATGTTAAATTCAATATAAACGACGTTTTTTGAGACAATGTCTAACTAATAAATTATTATAATTGTTGATGTTATGGGCACTGTCCTTTTTAATATAATATATAATAAACCTAAATAATATTATAAAATTTAATAAATTTTAGCTCCAAAGTTAAGGAAATAAAAGAGAAAGTGTCAATAGCAAAATAAAAATTAATATTAATTAAATTAATATCAACAATTTTAAAATACTAATCATATCTTATTGCATTATTGTGTTTAAAAAACTTACTTAATTCAATAAATATAAAATAAATAAATTTATAGGTTGACGACGTTCTGACAAACACAAAATTAACTTAGAGAAATGACAAAAGACTAGCCTAGTGACGCCTTGTCTCTCCACAGAGATTAGGTCGCGTACACACTTAATCCGCACATCAGTCTGGATCGCACAAACGAGCCTGAAAAATTACTCTATGAATAGCGTTTTTACTTTTTGTCGTAAGTCATTTTTATCGGCAATTAAAAAATATATATAAAGACTTGATTCGATGTCATAATGAATGTTAAGGCATTTTTAAACTATTTATAAAAGAATTTATTTATATATTTATTTATTTATCTTCACGCCATATACCTTGCAGGGTAGCCAGAGACGACGAAGCGCCAAACGCTACGGTCCCTGCATACCTCTTTCGCCTCGGCCAGAGACATCAACCTCTTCATACATGCCCTCTGAGGGGTCCGCATGCTTTTTACGTGACCATTCTCCAGTATCATAGATACTGTGTTTTCGAAGGTCACTCGAGGCCTCCCCCTGTCTCTCTTACCGCTCACTTTTCCTACATAAATCTTTTTTAACATTCTTTCATCACTCATTCGTTCGACGGGCCCAAACCACTTAAGCACGTTCTTTTTCATTCTCACCGTGACATCTTCGCTAGTACCTGCCATTCTGTGGATCTCTTCATTGCGGATTCGATCAGCTAAACTGACTCCGCATATTCTGCGAAGAGATTGCATCTCCACAGCATTCATCTTTCTTACATTCTTTTTCTGTGTTACTCACGTTTGGCTGCCGTATAACAGAATTATAAAAGAATTATGTACTAGTTATCATTTTCGGTTCCAGCATCCCAAAAACGTAGAAATATACATCTTTCTTGATCATATAGAAAAATTGATATTTTCACCCCCTGTAAGGGGTGGTAGGGGGTGATAGTGGTCATGAATTTATTCTTAGTTATCATTTTCGGTTTCAGCATCGCAAAAAACGTAGAAATACAGATCTGTCTTGATTTTATAGAAAAAAATGAAATTTTCACCCCCTGTACGGGATGGTAGGGGGTGATAGTGGTCATGAATTTATTTTTAGTTATCATTTTCGGTTTCAGCATCCCAAAAAACATAGAAATACACATCTATCTTGATTTTATACAAAAATTTAAATTTTCACCCCTTATGAGGTAGTAAGGGGGTGCTAGAGGGAAAACGGGCATTTAAAATTAGTTTTTATTGTCATATTCGGTTTCAGCGATCCCAAAAACCTAAGAATAATGAGGTCTCCCCTCTGGTTCATGACTTTTTTTTTTTTTGTGTGCCTGTGTTATTAATGGTAAGGTTTGCTTAAACTTTTATTAGATATATAGTTGAATTAGGTACTCAATATAAAATTAATATATAATAAATAGTAAAGATTAAGATCGCTGGATATAGTATCCCGGACATAAATTAAAGTTGGGTCATTGAATACTTAAACTTCAAGTATAACTTTTGTAAATGAACTCCAAACCGGCTTTAAATCTTGCAATTAGACACAAATTATTACTTAAACCACAGAATTTTTTTTTCTTATTCGGTCCGAAAAGCTACTACTTTGGTTGCTACGTGGCGAAAACTTAAATAAATCGCTAAGATTCGTATCTATAGCAATCATTTTTAAATTTAAAAGAGTGTAAATTATAATAAACAATTGATCAATTGTTACACGATAAAAAATTCGTATTTTTTAAAAATATGATTACACGAAAAAATTACTAATTATATATATTATCTGTTTTATTTGTATTTACGTTATATGATTTTTTTAAAGATTGAATTTAATATAAATTGCTACTATGTAATTGCTCTTATATGTATTGTATGTTGATATGTAATATATGTTATTATTAAGTAATGTATATATAATACCTTAATACCAGCAAAAAAAAGGGACTTGACTTTTTGCGTTTGTAATATTTTTATACAGTCTAACTTCATTGTTCCTAATAATTGTCTCCACTAATTAGAGAATTAAGTAATAGTATTGATGACGACTGCTTTGACAAAGAGAAAGTCTCTTGTTTTTTTATCTTTATTTTAATTTACAATTTTTCTAAATTCATGTATATTATTAACCTATGGATTTGAGTAACATAGCTAGAAATAACTCATACTATTAAATAAACGAAAAATTTATGGGCTTTCTAGTTCCATACTTACATTTTCTTTTTGCACACTTCATGGGTAGTATCAGGATAATATAAATAATCAGCTCCAAAAAGTATGACGATTTAATTATGAGTGGCAATTACATGTATCCCAAGAGTCGTATAAGTTCAATACGATTGACAGTATTTAATATTTTTTATTCAATAGGAATATTTTGTTATTAAATATACATTTAACAAAATATAACGTTAATTATATAAAATAGGTCCACACCTGTATCACTCACGTACTATGGTATTTAGATACACTTTTCCTTATACTATTTTATCTACGAAGTTTATTTTTAAATTGCAGTATATGACGAAATAGAAGAACTTATTTAACTCGGAAAAAAGGCTGATCATAGGATTTTTTTTCTATAACTATATCTACATAGTAACATTAGTGGGCTTATAAGCTTACTAATAAATATTTAACGTTTAAGTTATGTTGCTATGCAAGGCATCTTACTAACCACTCTTCATGAACTTTTCAATGACAGGTTGCTTATTAAGTATGATCTATCGTAAAATACAATAATTATTTAAAATTTAGTATTAATTTTAGTGCCATGGCAATGGGAGAACAGCGTTAAGACAAATCCTTTTTTTTAAATGAATTAAATTAATTATAGTTTTTTAGGCCCAGAAATCGATTTATAACAATTAAATAAATTTTTATTTATTATACTCCTAATATTTATTATAGTTAAATATTATTATAGTTTATTTATTTACTATTACTATTATATAGTAAAAATTAGAAGTGTTGCATTAAAAATCTATTTAAATTAATTTCTAAAACCTCTCAAAGTAGACAAACTGACAACTAATTTTATCATAATCAGCAATAACAAATTAATGTTAAATTAATGATCTGCCAGATTCACTTGCTATTCCTTGAGTGAAGGAAATGATACCTAATGTTACAAAGAAAACCAAAGCTATATAAAGGTAACAGTATAACAGAAGTATGCTGTATTGCCACTATTATTATTGATTCAAGAAGCATTAAATAGAGCACAAATCAATAGTCATTTTATTATTTCAATAGACGTTTTGTTCATAATGTTGAAAATCAGATTGTATACAATGGAAATAATTACTAATTAGTTATTACTATAGTAATCTTATTTTACTAGCAATTCTACAAATAGAATATTTTTTGTAATAGTATTCCGTGTGTATTATATATATATATAGTCCTGTAAATAAATAAATGTATAATTGTGTTTGTATTTCCGTAAAAACTTAAATTTTAAAAACAAAGTCAACGAGATGTAAAAAAACCTCCAGTAAAACCTTTCATGACTTTTAGTCTGTGCGTTTTCGTATTTTATAAATTAAGATGTTTATAAGCTTAAGCATTAAAAGGATTATATTACTGGAATAAAAAATGCTGAGTTTTATTTGCGTGATCAATATTATCTGATAAGAGGCAAATCAAAGCAAACAGAATGTACGTATATGCTCTATATACAGGATAATATGTATACAAATAGCATACCCTTATAATTGATATATTACTATTGATGTACTAATGTGACGACATCTAAGGATGATTTAGTATTATATTCCACTAAAGTAACAGTTTCTCATATATACTAATAGGTATTATAAATTCTATTCTATAAAATACATAGAAGTATATAAACTTTCTTTCTAAAAGTTTATTTGCATAAAGTAATTTCTTTTTGCTTTTTACTTTTTAAATAATAAATCATTTTGAACGTAAATAGTTTCCAGTTAAAATGAATTTTAGTAACGGAATGTTTTTCATAAATATTTCGGCATTTGGTTCTAAAAATGTTGTAATCAAAAATCCAATGGAGCACGTATTTCAAAATGACTTTGAATTATAAAAGTATTATTCATAACATATTTTATTTCGTAAAAACTTTTTTTTCTCTCTATTTGAATAAAAAAAATTATAATTGTATAAATACAGCGATCATTTTTATTTAAATAAAACCTTTGTTATTGCTGTCATAATTCTCTTGCTAAATATATTATGTTTGTGTTATAATACAATATCATCGGTATTTATATTTTGTTGATTAAATTTAAATTGTAAACCAAATCATTGTCTTAGTCAAACATTCAATCTCAAAGAGCTAAGCAAGATCGGAACACGTTGTAAATTGATTTGTTCCGAGACTAAATATTTCATTCCGAATGCTATTAAGTCGGAAACACAGCTCTAATAATGTAAAGGCAGCAATAAACGGGGTACGCGTTCCATGAATATTTAGATGCAAACACCTGAAGGTATTGAATCCAGTTAAGTCCCGTTTACAACCAACGTTTATTTTCACGTTTACGATCGAGCGCGGACGCTTAGCTTATTTTTTACGAGCTCGGGGTATCGAGATATGGCACAAAGCAAAAGAATTGCATAATTTATGAATAAATAGATAGAGATGAAAGTTATATTAAATTTTATTTTAATTTAAAACAAATATCTATGATCCTTCTTTTATAACGTATTGATTCAGATATTTACGAATAATACTAATAAATACTTTAAAAACATGTATTTACTTACATTACCAGATCTTTTTATTTGATCAGCAGCATATTTTTTCATATATTATTTACAAATATCGCAATAGTATCGGTCGTTGTTGCTTACAAATTGTACCAATGCATACCAAAGTATAGTCATTATAATTGATCTGAATCGGCGATATTAATTTTTACGGCTACAATAAATTTCGACTGCCTTTGATCACCCCGCCCTCGAGAAAGCAATAGCATAAGATAGATAAGAATCATTTTGTGAATATATTGTGATTTTCTCTGGTAGTGGTATAGCCTGCAACAACATCATGCAGGTTTTACAAGTTGTTGTTTACTGCATCATATAATTTGAAAAACGAGATAGTATTTTTGTACCATAACAATATTAAAATATTTGATGATGATGATGAGTTTGTCAGCTATTGGGAACCATGATGGAAAATCTAGCTGCTAAACAAACGAGAATGGTCAATCGCTCTACGACACTGCTGATTCACGACAACTCTAGACCACCACTCTGCACAACAGACGGCTACCAAATTAGAAGACCTTCAATTGGAATGTCTAAGACATCCATTATACTCCCCGGACCTTGCTCCAACAGAATACCATTTTTTTAGAAATTTGGATTACTTCTTGCATAGATATGAAATATCCAATTCCGATAGGGCATTCCAAAGCACCTACAAATATTTTATTGATTCCGGTCCGAATGTTTTTTTTAGTAAAGGGACCAATTAACTATCTACGAGATGGCAAAATTGTATACATAATAATGGTTCATACTATGGTTAAATAAATATATTATAATAAAAAATATTCGAGTTCTGTTCCTCTCATATCAAATGCCAATTTCATATGTAAGGACCTAATATATTGCTTTATCGTAAGAAAAGAAAGCCTTTCCTTTAGAACTTTATACATATTTAGATTTTTTTTTACATTTATTTTACTATTTGTTTTATCATTATGCCTAGGCTTACTTAATATGTGTCGAAGATGAATCGATATGGGTGAGGGAGGATGGTTGGAACTAAGCAGCAGGTGTTGTGCGGAGGTCTATTAGGTAATGAGAGTAAAATTACGGATCAAACAGACGCGTCTTATAAAAGCATCACTTAACGCACTCATTACTACATTAGGTTATTATGTACCCTTAATTCTTATATAACTATTTACAAATGCTATAAATGATATAAAATATTTGATTGTAAAATGATAACTAGTTTAAGGAAGACAAGAACAAATGATTATCTAAAAACACAAGAAGCATGTAAAGAGCTTAATAAAAAATATTATGATTGATTTATTCATGTTATATATTACAGACGACTGTTTGTTCTACATTTTAATAAATTTCAAATATCCATTTACTGTAAGATTAATAATTTTAATAAGTTATTGCAATAATATTAAAATTTTGTTTTTATTTTACAGGGTAATAGGTATTTAAAAATAAATAAATTGATATTTTGTGTTGATAATATCTAATTATTTATCTGTACCATAAGTTCATATTATTTGAATAGATTTTTTTTTATATGGAACTAGTGACTGTAGTAATGGTATTTGGTTTTTCGATCGAATTATTAGGATCTCAACGTAGAAGCGGTTATGATGTTATTTTTTTATCAAAAAATATAATTTTAATAAAATAAAAAAAATACAGTCTAGAATATAACAATAAAATAAAATAGGCATCTCTGTAGATACCCTTTGTATTAAAAAAAATATATACTTATTTAAAATTATAAACATCAATAATTACGTTTCTTTTTTATTTATAGTATATACTTCTATACGAAATTTTGAAATTTAAGTTGAAATTATAACGTTAGCAATTAATCAGCTATAATTACAGCATATACTATATACTGTTACTTAAAGGCCAGGTGGCCACGAAAAAATGCCCTTATCAGTTTACGTTTTCGTCACCACAAGTTTTATGTGAGATGGTTTGGTTACTGCGTTTATCACTGTAATTTTTCCCATGGGTCATATTACTTCTAGCAAACACTTCGTATAAAACAAATTTATTTCACCCCGTTTTCATGATAATATTGTTTGCTCACATAATATACAGTATATCTTATTTGATATTACAACTACTATTATTTTATTTATTCTAGCTACAAAATTTGATTTAATATGCTCTTAGTTTTAGTGAAATTATTATTCTATATAACTGACTTCTGAAATATACGTCATATTTCTTATACAGCACGCAAATCGACAAATGTCAAGGTATAATAGTAGAGGAGCCGAAGAGGGGATTCCGGGATTTACTTGAGCGCGGCAGAATAAATACAGGGGGATACCTCGTACTCTATTAAGTACTTACACCAAATATGAGACTTCTATATATGATCGCCCGTCAAGGATAAAGGATCAGATTAGTAAAAAAAAATTTTTCATCAAAAATTTTCGAGCGCGTCAGATTAAGATAAGATGAGGTAGTTACGTGTTAAAACGTGTAGATTTTAATAATTTGACAATTTGAGTAAAACGTAAAGAAGGGAGATGGGTACAAAATTGTAAAAAAAACGTCACTTGGACATTCTCGAGCGTAGCTAATTTTTTTTTTATTTTGAACAGATTAATTCAAGGATTACGAAAAATATATAATCTGACAATTTCCCCAAGCCGAAGCAACAAAAATACATCGATAAAGTTTAATGCGTGCAGTTACATGATGCCTGTATTCCCCTCAACGCGCATCTATCTATTCCTCTCTCACTCTTATTATAATCTGTTATTTTCTCACTTCGGACCGACTCTAGTTTCGGTTGCCATGACACCATAGCAGCTGATCACACAGACTCGTTCGTGTCATGACATTATTTACAACGTATTTCTAATGTTTTTTTTTTGTTTTTTTTTTTTGCTTCGGGCAAAAATAAGTCGTTTCTATTGCTGGACCGATTCGACGATAGTGCTGGGTTGGTTACAGATGTTACCTTGTAATCTTCAGCCATTTGTACGCAACCGCGTCGCTGATATTTTAGACAAGACCACATGAAGGATTAATTAGGAAGATCAGTGAAAAATAACATGCGGCTAGCTTGCATGATGGACATTTAATACTAACGAAACGAACGTTCTAGAGTTTGTGTCAAATAAAAACAAGTGCATAGGTAGTCAATGATTACAATAAGCGTCATTGCTCTTTTAAAATTTTAATGTTTTATAATTATTTTCTTATAAATACAAATATTCTACTTTTAAAAAACATGTACTGTTTCTCATTTGCATGCTATTTCCTGAGCTTTTCAATTAATTAAGTTCAATACTTTAAAAAAACACAAAAAAACAATTTTTTAATTATCAGATTAGCCAAATTCCTCTAGATAATTGTCAGATTATGAGACAGCACGTCTAAGGCATCAAGATAAACCATATATATCTTAATCTGACGCGCTTGAGTATTTCAAAATGACCAATTTTTTTTGCACATTCTAACAACGGACACGACTTTGCGTCACATCTAAATCATCAGATTATTATATAAGAGCATTTTTTTAGGTTCACTTAACATCCCCTTCGAAAATCTGATGCGCTCGATAAAGTTTTTTTTTTTTCATTTCTCACCCCTACGTACGACCACCCCCATCACTGAAATACTCAGATTAACATACGTACATTTTTAAAAATACGTAGGACATGTATAATATCATTATCTGACACACTCGAGTATGTCCATGGAACTGTTTTTTTTTACATATTTGAAAATCTATAGCCGCTCCCCCCACTGATGAAATGGTATGTTTTATATGTCATTTTTCTTTTCATCATCTAAGCTTCACAATCCAATAGGTCTCTATGACGCTCGAATAAATCCCGATTTAGCATCGTGGCCTCTCGTACTATAACTATCAATACCGTTTATAGCTATTAGAGACACCAGTCTTTACAGAATTGTGTAACTGTTTTGCATACGGATTTTATAAATAATATTTATAACGTATCCCCATTTTTAAAACTTAACACTGTAAATCTATTGGTTTCGTCTGTACATTTCTTTTTTTCTTTAATTTTACAATAGCATTAGGGCTGAGTTAAGAAGATAAAAGATAAATACGATAATGAAGTCATATATAAAGTTGGAACTTACTAACCAATGAAACAAATTTATATAAACACATAGTTCACATTTGATCATAACTTTGAGAACAACTAATTCAAATCATGCTCTATTTAACATGTTCTTGAACCAAGTAGGTATTATACAGAAAACTTTATACAAACTTCACAGTGACACATTTGACAAAGATTCATGATTTATAAATCACATTTACATAATTTTAGGTTTACGCTTATTTATTATTATATATATATATATAAAGTTATTCAACAAAGGCATTGGGATAGTCAATGTTAAAAAAATGACAGGATCGATAAAATTTTAAATATTTATACAATATATAACGTACAAGTGTAATATCGTCTCTTATGTCGCCTTATACATAAAAATCTGAAAAAAAAATAGAAAATTAATTCATCTATCATGAAATACAAATTTTATAAATTATAACCAAAAAACATTTTTGTTTTCTCGAAATGAAACAAAATACTTTTTTTTAGGAAAGCATGCTATATGTTGTCTCGGATAATAATCTAAAACTACACCACATTTTGTCAAAACACGTCGAGTAGTTGTGTTTTATTTTCATTACATATAGTGATAGATAATTTTTAAATTAAAATGTAAATAGTAAAATCTTTATTTAACTGAAGAAATTATTCTTTTAGTAGCTAACTAGCAAACAGATGAAATGACCAATATTTTTAAATCTTTTCACGCTTTTCAGAAATAAACTTGGTAAAAAAAATGTAAACAAATTAACTGATAGTTTAGATATCTTATAATGCAAAAAATGTTTCTTTGCTTTTATTTTATATAATATGTTCATTAGAGTATATATTAGAGCATGTAAAAACAAATAATTGAAAAAATAAACAAAATAATTTTCTGAAATTTCTGCAACCAAACTACAAATTACTATATAGGTTTTTCAGGAATAGTTTTAAACAAACAACACAGAATTTATTCCTCGAGTTTTAAAACCCAAAACAATTCAGACTAAGCCAATATTTCACAATAAAATCTCCCTACTAGGTACTATATTTCTTTTTTGATTTAATTAACTAGTAAAAAGAACATCTGCAATACCAATACGCTATCAAGCTCTGATATTAGAGTAAATTAATTTCTCTTATATAATTACACTTTTTGTAGCGTCAATTTTGCAATATAACTTTAAAGGTTTTTCGAAGAAGTAAAAGCAAATAAGGGTAAATTTTTTGTTGAGTTTTAAGATTTTTGATAGTTGGTATTATTTTATTTGGAAATAATATTGTTTCTTAAAATTTTATTAAAAATCTTGGCTCTTAGAGAATCTTATTTTGAGCGATTTGTTAACCTTACGTCTAAGACAGTTTATTGTTTTGTTTCCAGTTTATCGCTATTTTTTCTTTTAAAATATTCCTTTCAAGTAAAACAAACAAGTAGTAATACTTTCTGCAGCAAGCAGACAAAGACCGTAAATGTTGCTTCAACTTTTGAAACACGGTATTTGTTTTTTAAGTTTACATTGAGAATCGCTATTGAAGGTATCACTGCCTTTAAAACTATTGTTAGTGTAATTTAAATTACTAATACACATCATTGCGATATATATAGAACAGGTATTGTATGTAGCACACTTGTATAGGAGCTCGTTCGTAATTAGTCAATCGTGTCGACCTCTGCCATCCATCTCGTTGAATGTGCGTTGTATCGGTTGTGACACCTGCGCCTCCCTCACTTACTTTTTGTTGGATAATATATAGCTCTATGACAATGTTGTGAAGATATGTTTTATTATTGTAGTATGAATTATATATATATATATATATATATTTCATACTATATATATATATATATATATATATATATATATATATATATATATATGTATGTAGTAAACGTTTAAAGGAAAAGATAAAGGAAAAAGGAAAAAGGAAGTTTATTCAAAAATCTTGTCTGGTGTTGTAAAAGACCATTCAGGCACTTCGAGACTTCGGCACTGAAACATTGATAACCATCCACACGAAGCTATAAGCTGTAAATCTGGCGGGGTTTTAAAAGTTAGTTCACCCCAATCCTAAACCAGAGGTTTCTTTAGCATTTTTGTAGAACTTTATAGGCATGTATATATTTATTATTTTGTTTATAATTTATTCCTTAGATATTATTGCAAGTGTTATAGACTGAATTTGTATAATAACTTAATTAACGTATACTGCAATTATAATGTTTAGGCAATATATACTTAAATTGTTTAGTTGTCTGTAATAAATATTTTTGTATCCGTTTTTATTTGTAAAAGAAAATATCTAAGCCATACATGTTCCTAAACATAAAATATATTAAGTATACGTAAATTCAATTTTGGAGCAAACTTTAAATTCTCCTAACAGCTAACTAACTTTTGAATGAAATTCACTTCGCCTAAATGTAATTGGTTTGACATATATGGCTTAAAACTAAAGGAGTTTTTAAGTTTGTAATCTTATATGTCTTACAATAAGTTTGAAATTATACTATTTACTAATGTTTTATTTATTAATATTTATCTGTTGGTATGAATTGTTGTTTTACCATTTATTTATCCTTAATTATTATCTCTGGATATGATATAATATAAGTGTATAGTTAAAAAAGTGGATTAAAACATTTACTAGTGAGCAATACATATAATAACGATACTGAAAACAAACACAAACTCATGTTGCCGTACCTGGACTTTAAAGAGTGAGTTACTCCTTTATGAGGTACTGTATACAAGTAAGTATTTGTAACAAGTTCAAAGAATATATACAAATATTATCTTTCGAGAATAATAAAAAACAAAATAAAGTTTCTGCGGTAAAGGGTATTGTGGTATTACTAAATATTTAGAGCATTATACTCTCTTGTTATGAAGCGAGATAGAATTTGCAACCTTTTACTACAACTTATAACAAAGAATGCTAGAATGGTTATCTTTAACTCATAACTTGTACTATTGTCTGTAGTCTTTAGTTTTAACTTTGAGATATAAAACATTTGTTTCAGTTGAATTCGCAGTTACAAGCTGTGAATTTGCTTAGAATGTTGACTTCCTATCAATGACTTTAAAGTATTGAAAAGCATCGCATGACTGCTTAAATTTTAAATTTTAAAAATTGATTCTCTTCAAATTTTTGTGGAAACTTATTTTTAATTTATGAAAATTAATAAAACTTTAAAGGTTTTTCCTCCCTGTTTGGAAATTAAATGTTATTTTGATTTGATAATGTAATGACATATTAATGTTAAGAAAAATTGTAATAATATTAATCTGCCATTTTATGTATATGAAAGCCAGATTTTTATATTCTTACTGAAATAAAATTTACATTCGAATTTATACCGAACAGGTTTTTACTAGGAAAGTAAAGATTAGAGTATATTTAGTATTAAAAAGTTTTACTTAAACCAGCTAACTTTGCTTTGCATACAACAACTGTAAATAGTCGTACACTTATTTACATTTCCAGCTCGCTCTGGTTTTAATCGCTGAAAACTATATATTTACTAGACACGGGCAGCGTTGTCAGTTTTTATACACGAAGACTTGATTTTCTTCAGAAATATTCAGTATATTTTTACTCAATTTATTGAACTAGATTTTATTTTATACATGATTATATATGTGTATGTGTAAAAATATATATGTATTGTACCTATTACAGAAAACGATACTAGGTTAAGGATACCTAGAAAAACGTAACCAAAGACTATGTAACTAAATATGTCCAACCTACCTTCTTTCTCTGCTTCTTTCTCTCTCTCCTTCTTAACTCTTCCTTCCTTGAGGGACACAGCTGACACAGCTGAAATACATTTTTATAAGCAAATGTCTATGGATGATGGGTGACGACAGTTATCATTTCGACATTTCAAAATTAAGTCTCTATAAAATAAATGTTTATTATAAAAATTCAATGAAATTATATAATTATATCTTCTCAATATAAGCAAATCTACGAAACGGTGAAGATCTATCGATTATATTTTCAGCTGTTACGTCCTTAATATATGAATTATTAACGTCCTAAACTATATAAATTGTTAAATTTATTTTAGTGGGTTAAATAACAAAACACTAGACACTTAAACAGCGGATGAGTCCGTTAAGCTAGTTGAGTTATGTCGCACTGAAGACCTACATATTTACATGCTTTGCAGTCGACATATTGTTCTGTGTTATTGTTATTTGGACTAAAAATATGTGATGTACAAATTATATTATATTTTAAAAAATACTTTAAACTCCTTTCATTCGTACTTGTGCATTTATAAAAATATTTTAAACCAAAGTAAGTTGGTAAGTAACTCCAGACTCCTTAGGGTTGTTTGTTATGTTAAGATCGCTAGATTCAAACCCCTAGCGATAATCTTATTAAAATAACTTAAATTACGAGTACAATATAGAACACATTTAGTTAAAGATAAACTACATTTACACATTACGTTAACGGTTGTTGTTAACATAATTGTAGTTTATAATATAATATATGGTTTATAAAACAGACGATATATTATTATCGTGGATATCGTATTTAGAAAGAAATTTCCCAAAAATACTCCAAATTTAATATTAGCAAAAGTGGACGATTTCGTAAGGTACTTTCTGAATCAATACTCGTATAATATGAATAGTCTTGGCCATAAAATGTATGACTAGGGTGTACATTATGAGATTATAATAAATAATTATATTATATTACAGATAATTGTCGGTATAAATGTGAAAAGAACAACTTTTTAAATGTTTTATTAAATATTGATCTCATGTAGCAGTAAAACGTTCTTGGCAGAAATTTAACAATATGAATGCAAGCAGTATTTAAAATATAATCTAGATTTCAATGCACCTAAATTTAATTTAAAATTTGCTTTTATGGAACTATTTCTTAACTTCTATTAATTATAAAAAATAAAAAAGAACTTATTTAATACATAAACTACAAACCAAAAAAATATATTGGACCTGCGACATTTTAGTAAAGACAAAATTACCTTATAGAACTGACAAAAGACTAACCCAGTGACGCCTTGTCTTTTCACATAGGTTAGGTCGCGTACACACTTAATCCATCCATCAGTCTTGATCACACGCACGAGCCTGAAAAATTACTCTATGGATAGCTTTTTTACATTTTTGTCGCGAATCATTTTTATCTAAAATTAAAGAGATATTTGTTGAAATTATATATAAGAAATTACGTTTAATTATTATTTATATAATAATAAACAAGGATAATTAATATTGTAACAATATGTTATGAATTCAACTACAAAATTTTGTAACTTTCTCCAGAACTCCAATTGGAAGCAATCCGAGCTTATTAATTTATTATTTTAAGATTTTACAATAAATGTTTGAAAATTTTTGGTATTACGTGATTTAATAAATGCTTTTTTAATTAATTCTTGATATAAAGGATTGCTTAAGCCTTTATTAGGGACTGGCTGTGCCCGGGACTACATTCACATCGATGACGGAACTTAACAAAGAATTTTTATGCGGACTGAACCTGAACTGAACTGAACTAAACTTCTAGCGGAAAGCGATTCCATAATACATATTATTTAACATATTATTTATTCTAACTTTAACCATTTAAGCAGTATAAACAACGAAACCTGTCAAAGGAGGAAGAAATTGCCCGTTTTTGCAATATTTTCCATTGTTACTCCAGTTTTATTGATCGTAGATTAATATTATATATCCTGTAACCTTCCTCTAGAAACGGACTATCCAACATAAACAGGTTTTTTCATTCATCTAGTTTAGTTTCTGAGATTAGAACGTTCAAACAAACTCTTAAGCTTTATAATATAAGTAAAGTTTAATTAATCACTAATTTCAATTAAATAATGCACTAAAACCATATCGTTATAACATAAAGCTAACAATTAAAAATCTAAAATCACATAATTTATTTTAACTTTAAATATGATAATCTTAATTTATGACAGTGATATGGATTTTAATTATTCTTGTATCTGAAAAGGTATTAAAAACAACCACCTATGGAACACACGATGAACTAGCTGTTATACGAATTGAAATCACGACTTTCGGCTCAAAATTCAGCGGCACTGAGCTTTAGACCTATAAGTAGTCTTTAATTAACACATGCATATGATTATATAATCATATTGAGATTTACCTTAATTAAAACCCCTTCCGATTTAGGTCTTACATTCATTTTGATTTCTTTCTCAGTTAAAGCAACATTTATAACTAAATTTTAACTTGCAAGTTTGTCAAACAATCATCCAATATAAGAGGTATAGAGACAAGGTTACGCTCAACTCTATGTGTATGTCAAACCAGTCTATGTACGCGCCGTTCATACTACCATAAGAATTGGAATAGTTATAAAGTGATTTCAGTTCATGTATTAAAATGCCGTTCAATCCAATCGGAAATGTCGGCCACTGTCACTATTTTCATTCAGTTCCAAAGACATTCTATTATCTTTATTCAAATATCCTTCTTTCAAATAAAAATTCTTCTCTTTTTCAAATAAAAATTCTTAAAATATTACTTCTACCTTTTCAAAACACAATCTACACTTTTTACGATATTTCCATCATGGCTTTTGATCTTGGTCAGCTCAGAGGACGCCATTTTACATCTAGCAGATCTTATAGTTTTTCAGAACAACTCTTAATTTCTCTGGAAATCATCAGACAGTCTTCTTTCTATCTTTTTACAGATTCTTTCACAATACATTCTATTTTTTTATATTTCTTTCTTGCTTGTATGTATGTCTTTTTATTCACTTGTTAATATTATATAATAGTTAATTTGGAACAAAAAAGACTTTTTTCTATTATATTAATTTATTATACTTAAAATTAGTTCATTTAATGTTCGTTCAATTATAACTTCTGAAAAGTACTAAGAATGAACTCCATACCAGCTGTAAATCTTGCAATTCGACATAAATTATTTAAGGAACCTGAACCACTGCGAATCATTTTCTTGTTCCGGCCGAATGGCCACCACTTTGGTTGCTACGTGACTAAAATTTTCAATAAATCGCTTGGAGTAGTCTCTATTGTAAGAATTTCAAAATTATAATGAAGGGTGTGGAAACAGTTTTTGACTCCATTTTTGAGTTATTCTCAGGAAAAAATAGTTTAATAAATTTTTAATCTTGTCTGTTTTATTTTAGGTAGATTCCATAGATGAATCTACCTATTGCAATCGATGCGATGACGGGACCCAGACCCCAGATTAGGGGCGCTACGCCGTTTATGAACTGGAGATTGAGAATCCGTCGAAAAAAAATAAATAAATATCCCTCTATATATATATCCTTACTATATAATAATGAGCTAATTGACTCTGTATGCACGCGCATCACTTATCTCCCACAAATCACACAATAATGTGTAATACATCAAAAAAAAGCTATTGAATCAGGCTACAAAATAGGGTAGGTGCCAACCTCATACGTGACATTTGACCCTTCCTGGCCCGAAGGGCCGGGAAGTTCCCTTGTATGTATATATGATCCATCAGTCCAAATTCATCGTAGGCGAAATCTGACTTCATAGGTCGATAGGATAAATTAGTAAGACAAACGAAACATTTCGATTTTTTGAAAAACGTGAAAGGGGTGGCTGGGAGGGGGGGTGAAAGTGCAAACCTTTGGGACACGCTACAGGTCTCAAATATTGACGGAGGATTTTCAAACTCGGTATACACTTTCTTAAGGACAAAATGAAGGTTAAGTTTTTGAAGGGGGGAAATCGGTGGGGGTGTTGGAGGGCTGAGGGGGTTGAAAGTTAAAAACCGAAAAAAGTCACAGGAGAAGGCAAAATTTTGGTGTAGGAAAAATCTTAGAAAATTAACAAATTAAAACAGGAAACTTTTTTGTACGAAAAGTTTTTTGATGCGACCCCCCGTTTAAGAGATAGGGGTGGGTGGTTGTTCCCCCCTCACCCAATATATGCGGAGTGACCCGTCATAAGACTCGTAAAGTCTAGTAGAATACTGCTGGCTAATTTTTCTTTGTCGATCCGACCACCGCCCCCCGCCCCACAACTAAAGTAAATCATTCATTCTAATCATTGTTACCTTCGAATATTGCATATCGAGAATTGCGTGACGGGAATCTACCTAACACGGTCGACCCTGTCGAACGAGGTATTTTTATTAACGCTGTAGTTACTTATATTTATCATGTTCCGTTTTCAAAATCTTATGTATGTATAATATGAATTCCTATTTAACACTAAGCCTTCCAAGTACCGGTCAAATGGACCGTTCTTAAACTTTTGTAAAACTTACACATTTTCAAACGTTATAATATCGTTACCAAACTACATGACAATTCTTAGAATATGTATACAATATTTTCTACACTCTTTACTTTTAATTATTTCCATTATTACCTGCGTTATATAATAAAATAACTTTTAATTACCGGTCAATTTGACGGCGTGCGGTAGGAACAGGTATACAAGAATTGTCGGTAAGTTTAATGTTAACATGCCAAATATATAATTTTTAAATATATTTTATTTCTTTTATGCTCTTGTTTAATAAATTGTTCTTGTAAAAAATATTTCATATTATTCATGAATCATTTATTTATCCATCAATTACAATTAATTCTAACAGTCTTAACCAATATAATAGACATTTAATTACTAGTATTGATGACGGCTACTTTAGTACGTGCGTATGCTATCAAGGAAAGAAAGTGTTTGTCGTGTTCATATCTGTATTTAAATTTTAAAAAGTTATATATTTTGGTGTATATACTACTGTAGATATTACATGGTTGGATATACGAGGGGAGGTCCAAAAGTTCGTGGAATGGAGAGGATGGAGCGGGGGTAGGGGCGCTCGCTTGGTGTCATACGAATCGGAGACTCATTCATCATTAGTATAAATACCGAGTTTCAATCCGATTGCGTCATTCGTTTACGAACAGTCACCTGCTGAACGAGTCAATCCGGAAGAAAACTGAAACTATGGAGAAAATTGAACACCGCGCTGTGATAAAATTCCTTACCAAGCAAGGAAAGAACGCGCAAACCATTTTGAATGAAATGGGAGTCATTTATCGGGAACAGTGCCCTAGTAAATCAATGATTTACAAGTGGAATGGTCTTTATAAACATGGTCGAGAGTCAATTGAAGACAACCCCCGCTCAGGAAGGCCAGTTGAGGCCACCACACCGGACATCGTCGAAAAAGTGGAGAAAATTGTACTAGAGGATGCCCGTTCGAAGAAAAATCAATAATCTGCATTAGTTGGAGTATCAGATACCACCATTTTGCGAATCCTACATGATCATCTGGGTATGACAAAAGTGAGTGCAAGATGGGTACCGAGAATGCTCACGCCGTTTCAGAAAGAGCAGCGCGTCGATGCGTCAAAGCATTTTTTGGAGTTGTGTGGAGATAACCCTGCACATATTTTGGACCGAATTGTTACGGGAGATGAAACATGGGTTCATCACTTTGAGCCTGAGTCCAAACAAGAGTCCATGCAATGGCATAAAAAGGGGACACAAACGCCAAAGAAATTTAAGGTGACGGAGTCGGCTGGAAAGATGATGGCTACTGTTTTTTGGGATTGTGAGGGGATAATCTTGATTGATTACAAAGAAAAGGGAAGAACTATAACCGGAGAATACAACGCAATGATATTAGAAAAATTAAAGGGTGCTATCAAGGAAAAGCGGCGCGGAAAATTGACAAAGGGTGTGTTGGTCTTGCAAGACAACGCGCCGGTTCACAAGAGCAGAATTGCAATGGCTGCTCTGCAAACGCATGGGTTCGAATCCCTAGTTCACCC
Organism: Melinaea marsaeus rileyi; assembly: GCA_918358865.1. Taxonomy (NCBI): domain Eukaryota; kingdom Metazoa; phylum Arthropoda; class Insecta; order Lepidoptera; family Nymphalidae; genus Melinaea; species Melinaea marsaeus. The sequence goes on along the minus strand of OU911095.1, from coordinate 5,934,084 downwards.
ACCCTACAGTCCAGACCTGGCCCCAAGTGACTTTTTTTTATTCCCCAATTTAAAAAAAGACTTAAGGGGAAGGAAATTTTCCGACGACAATGAGGTAAGGGAGGCAATTTCGGCTCATTTTGACGGGAAAGATAAAACATATTTTTATAGTGGTTTAGAAAAATTAATTCATAGGTCTAATAAATGTATTGAGCTTAAGGGTGATTATATTGAAAAGGAAAAATAGTTTTGTTTTTTTATTTTATTTAGATCCCTTTCATTCCACGAACTTTTGGACCTCCCCTCGTAAGTCATGTTTCTTATTACGGAAATAATTTTAGGTGTATGTCAGGTATATGTTTTCTTTCTTCACAAATTAGCAACGGAACATCATGGTTTTGGATAAATTCAAAAATAAAAATATTATTTATTCTTATACCTTACAATATGTTTCATAAAAGGATTCTACACTTATTAAAAGGCTTTAGAAAGTATCACACCATAATAACTATAATAATAAGAAAATGATACTTATTATATTAAAAAGGTTTACTGCCTTTTACTTTTTTTCAATTTCAATACATCACACATCTGACAATAAGAAGGGATGTGAGTCACAATTGAATAAGGGTTCACATCAAAGGAATCAGTTTAATCCAACCCAATTAACGAATATAAATTGAACCTTTGACAGACGGTCACTCGGCGATTGTCTCTCAGCTCTTGATTACAAGTCACAAAACAGATGCAACACAAAGATCGCTTCAAACGATACTATTAAGCATTTATTAATTATGTTACCTTACTGAGAATTATGGTTTTAAATTTGGATTCCATCGTAAAATAATTTGTTATATTCTAATAAATAAATAAATATGTAATTTATAACTTGGTTGGTTCACTTTGAGTTATTTTGTTTAAAACTGCAATTACTTTGTTAGGTAAACGAATGTGTCATTATTTGTAAAAGTTTTATAAACATATTTAATTATTAATTAAAAATAATGCAACTAAATAATATTTTTAACAGTTTATTTCAAAACAATTGTCTTAATCACACATTAACACATAGAGTAAAAATACTACAGTAATAAATAATAACATATTAATTGTTGAAAAAATTAAGCGAAGTCGCTGGCAACAGCTAGTATAAAAATAAATAAATACAACCGCTTTAGAATCTCATCAAATCAGAAACGTTATGTGTGTGATTGAGAACTGTTACAACTTTTGTTTGTAAGCTGGAAATAAATCTACGGAATAGATTATTTTAAATACTCTTTACAAATTCCGCGGTATACCATAATACTTACTATGGTTATTTTAATAATAACATAAAATTTTATTAATATACAAACACTTTACTACCTGTTTTTTTTATTTCTGGGGTCTATAAAATCCATATTTACTTTGTGCTTTAAAAAACTTATTTAAAATGCAGTAGTTTTGCTTGCATGAGCTTAAGTTCTTATGCACTTATTTATATTTCAAGCTCGCTGCGGCTTAATCTGGTAAAAACTGGTATTTACCAGACGTACAAACCCCTAGCAGTTATTGGCGTGTTGTTTCGTAGATTTGTGAAATAAATATAAATATAATCCACAGTAAATTCTACTTTTTTAATAATATACAAAATTTATGTAATATGACTTTCAACAACTGCTACGTTAAAATTATTACAAACTTTAAATTGCTACAGTGTATTGAAATATTGTGTATTTTAATATATATAAAAAGATATTTAGCTGATAGCACATAAAAATATTTTAGAACTGTAAGTGGAAAATCGTACAAAGTAATATCTTTATTGCACCATTCCGAATTAGACGCCAATCAAATAAATAAGACGCCAATAAAAACCATAAGTCTTGTCATAAATGAGAATTTTATTAATGTTTTGGCAACTTCTAGCCAGATCCATAGTACTCGCGATAATTTTTTTCCTTACAGAGCTTCAGCAGATTTAGGCTTAAATACCATTCGTAATCACAGCCAACCCTAGAAGAACATTTATTAAATGGCGATTAATCGTTTCAAGTTTTTTAACATAACCTATAAAACGTATAACATTTGAAATAATTAAAAATATACATTAAGTAGTTTTTAAATAATAACTATTTTTGTGGCAATATGTTGATTTCTTCAATTTTCTGAAATAAAATATTTTATTACTTTCACTAGCTATTTATGAACAGTTATTTTAAGTATCATATTCAGATAATCCTGGGACGTCTCATAGTCCTCCTTCTATCTTATACCTCCTGTAGTAAGGTTTATAGTATAATTAATTTTAAATGAAGCAATATTCTCGACAGTTATAGTATCCCATTACGCTTCAAAATTCGACTATCATAATTAATATTGTAATAATGATAGTCGAATTTTGAATGTCAATAAACAAATATAAGTAAATGTAAATGTAAGTTACATTAATAAGAAATATTTGTAGTGAAATATTTATTATCAGATTCTTTATGGCCTTGCCAAAACATTGAAACATCTTAATGAATATCTTGAGTATATCTATATATTGGCAAAGTACAAATTTATAACTGTTAGTGATGTCAGAGTCAATTAATTACCAACGGTTCTATTATTTGAGTCTGTATGATGTAAACACATTAAAATTCCCATGAAAGTCTCCTCGAAATGTTGCAATAACCATTTTTTAATTTGCCCCTCTACACCTGTCACGATAGACGTCATCGTCTTATAGTATAATATAACGTCATATTTTAATTATAAATATATTTTTTTGTTTTTAGGTAGATTCCATAGATGAATCTATTAGGTAGATTCCATAGATGAATCTAGCTATTGCAATCGATGCGATGACGGGACTCAGACTCCAGAGTAGGTGCGTTACGCCGTTTATGAACTGGAGATTGAGAATCCATCGAAAAAAATAAATAATAAATAAATTAAAATATTTTAGTTTTTTTATTTTCCAGTGTGGATAAAATGTAGCTTCTCGTGTTTTTTAGACTTTTAAATTGTAAACCAATATTATAGGTATTGAATTCGACAGGTCTCTATTTCCTCAACGACCTCAATTCGTATAAAAAGCCAGCTATAACTTAAACAAACCATTTTTTATTGTACTGTATCTATTCAAAAACATTTTTTATGTTTTCATCAAAAATTATAATTTTCTTAGGCAAATATCATGTTATTTAGAAACTCAGATTAAAAGTTATAACCATAACATATAACAAATTATATCAAAATCATTTGAATAGGTACGTATTAATACGAGAAAAGATACATAGTAAAATAGATAAGAAATATTTTGAGCTCTGTGTTAGGTATTTAACAATAAATATTGAATGTAAAGATTTAACTTAATTACTATTAGTATACATTTAGTTTATGTATTGTATTATTATTCGGAAAACGTAAATTATATTATACCAGTAGAAGCATTTTCTTCAGTAATAAATAATTTATGACTGAGCTTAAGCAGTCTTTAAGCAATAAATCAATTGAAGAAAAAAATAAGACAAAAAGTATGTTTAATATTGAATTAGGGATTACGTAAAGTTTCTTTTCTGAATTTCTGAAATAATAAATTAAATATTTGGGATTGCTTCCAATTCGAGTTCCAAAGTTCTTTTAGTTTAGGATGTTGAGAAATTAATTAGTCGAATTTAACCCAACTCAATTACAGCTCCGTGCTGAGTAGGTTTCGTGTCTAATTGACTTCAGTTTATATATATAAACTGATATATAATTATTTATTTATCACAAATATATATATATATATATATATATATACATATTACACCTCGTTGTCGTATCTAATGCTTCTTTTTATTCAGAAGTACTATTTTAGGATAAGGTTTTCAGTTATTTATAAAGACGATAAATTTTAGTTTAACAACCTTAAATTTTGTGTTTAATTATTATTAAAATAATTAATTAATTTGTGGCCTTAAACAAAGCATTAAAGTTAATAATAACCAACACGCTTGTTTTCGCTTTGCTACCCCTTACTTGTGTTACACGACAGCATTTGTGATTTTATGATTACACAACAAGAAACTATAACTTTATTTTTCATAGTAAGGAAGAAATCTATGCCCTTATTTTTTATTAATACTAGTTTAATATTGTATACGGATTTTTTTTCTGTAGATGCCTAGTTTTTTATAGTTTAAATACGATAAATACCATTTAATTTGATTTAAATGAAGTAGAATACTAGTATCTTTAAGTTTATATTAAATGTTAAATTATGTTGATTTAAAGCTAAGAATTCTGACATTCGATTCCATTCGCTCTTTCAACTCAGAAATAGTGTCAGTACTTGCTTTGATGAATGAAGAAGTTTATATGTATCTTATTTATGTATGTAAATGCTCGTGGTTAGTATTATTTTAATATTTATACAAGTAAAAGAAAATCAAAACAATATAGTTAATATGTTCATAAATTATTTACAATATTAATTAATTATTTTACTAATAATTATTCATTTTATTATTGTTGGAGATCAGACAGAATGAGTTCTTCCTTTGTAAGAAAAATATAATTCTTCCTAAATTTTTTTAAATTATATCTTCAAATAGAACAGCGCGTGTTTAATTTTTATATAAATTGTTATTGAAGTTAAAAAAGATAAGAACGCCATCAAAAGTGATGGGCGATTTAAATGTGTACGCAGTCTAAGCTCTGACGAGAGACAAAGCATCCCTGGTCACTGGGCATCTTTCGTAAGTTCTTAAAGTTATCTCTAAATCATTATTTACAAATCATTTCAATAAATACTATACATAAATAGAGAAAATGAACTATGAGAAAAATGAAAAGAGAAAGAGTATAATTGGATTGAATTCATTTAATAACATGTAAACATTTATTAATATAATAGCTTTTTTAACGAAGTGTAAGGTTAAAGCATCGGGACGGATACTTCAAACGGTTCAAATAAATTTATATTATATGGAAGAAAGTACAAATAATTGTAATAATATTTTTTATACACTTATTTGGCAATCTTCCTGAGTGTAAATATGTTCAAATAAAATCTTAATATCATGTTTTTTAGTAATATAGTATAGTGATAGTTTTTTTATAGTTTTTTTTGTGCAATATCCTAAATCTATACAATTAAGAATAACATATAATTTACAATTTTCAAATGCCATCGATCTCGCTCCATACTTTGAAAGACATATTGTTTTGTGCCAAGTAAGTTCAGGCAATCGGCAAGAAATGAGACCTTCATACATTACCCCTTCAATTACTTGCAATAAAATTGGTTTGGAACACGGAAAGGCTTTCAAGGCATCATTTATAGTTTATTTCTGTTCTTGTTTGAAATGCTTTTACGTCAACTCTGTAATTGTTGATCTGGAATTTCTTTAAAATTAAGGCTTGAAAAAGTTCAAACATGTTGTTAGACGATATCTATTTCGAAATCTAAAACTGTTTCATAGAATCAAGGGATTTCTTTATTTTACATTTCTGTTTTTTCGTCGCAGTTTTAGCACTCAGAGTATATAAAAAATTATGTGTATTTTTTTTCGAAACGTGACCTTCACATGCGCTTGCATTTGGCTACACATTTAACTCGCAAAGTATAAAACTTCCTCTTCGAATTAAAAACGTCTAAATTTATTTTCTTTTTATTTATTTTTTGTGTATACCTACTAGGAATGAGGGTTTTGTAAAAGTATTTTAGTTTTTCTCTTGTGTTTCTTTTTTTTTTAAAGTTGAATATGTAATTAAATTAATTTCTTCTTCCCATTTGTTATATCAAGGTGCTTCGTAGTCTTTAATGTCCCACTATTTAACACATTCGGTAACATTCGGTATTATTTCATTCTTGCAAGAAATAGCACGTGAATTTGGCAGGTTGTTAATGAAAGCTATTCCAAAGCTTTTATTTATATTGTGGTAAAAGTGCTTTGCGGATTATCGTTTCGGACATAAAACATACTATTCTATTAAGAATTCGAAATCGCGATTGCTTCCCAATAAATTAGTGTAAGTTTCTTTGCTTTTAAGGGCTATGAAAATTCAATTAATTAGATTTTTGATCCAACATGACTTATTCATTTTAACTATTTAATAGTTAAAGTAAATAATTAGACTATATCAAATTTTATTTATTAATAGTAAATAATAATAAAACAAAATACTTTCAATTGTAAATAGAGTTCTGGATCTAAAAATGTATTAACCTTTGAATATCATTAATATCGTTAAAGTTATTTTATTGAATTAATTTAGTCTATTAAAAAAACTATTATCTAAACACACCATTGCTACGTTTTAGATATATTTACAAGGAAAAAAAAAGAATAATATTAAACATTTAGAATAATTTTAATTATATACTACCGAAAAAGTATGCTTATGTCCAATACAGCCTAGCTGCTATTGTTATTTGACGGCACCTCGTATAAGTCTTTGCTAGACTGAGGTAATACCGAGAATATCAGTGTGGAGAAAATATTATAGCTACGTTTCATAAACTAAGCATTTGGATATTTCTTCTTTATTCTTCCTCATTCCTTACAATTCCTAAATAGTGTTTTTGATATTCTAGATATTCATAAACTTTGTTTTCTACTTATAAAACCAGACTCTGTACGTGCACTTTGTTAAAAAGTATATTTTTGCATATACTTTGAAGTAAATTTAGGATATATACTTGGATAACTCCTATATTTATCCCGCAAATATTGTCATTAACCCAAATTTATGCAGAAAAAATTCAGTAATATCGTACTAGAATTTCAAATGAATTATGAGATGGCCAACTGCAGTAATATTCACAAAATGCCCTCCTCAAGAAAGCAAATATGAAATTATTTTTCTACCGTTATTCTAAGAAAGGTGAACTAATAATTTATGGCACCATAAATAACGGTCATCCAATAACAGACATTAACTTAGCG